>CM077263.1:24862779-26062779 GCA_039654775.1 Spinibarbus caldwelli
TCAATAACGCTGATGAGAACATTCTTTGTTCGACCGGTTGTGAAGCACGTGTGTCAAACACGCCAAGAATTGGCTTAAATAACCTCGGTGGGTGACGTCATGGATCACGTACACCTGCAGGTTATAAATAGATGTGAGACGTACACATCTTCAGGTTAAACCTTTGTCTGAAGAGACGTCCATGCACGCCTACAGTGCGGCATTGAGGTGCAGCATCCCGTTCCCGCTTTTTCAGGGAACAGGGTTACAGTCAAGTAACCCGAGACGTTCCCTATCAAAAGCTACTCTCGATGTTGCGTTTCAATAACGCTGATGGGAACGAGAATACCAACACCGCCACACTGGAAGTGTCCGGAGCCCCCAAGGTTGTGTAGTGTGTGCACACAAACATTGAAGAGGTCTCAGACATGACTCTAGGATGTTGACTCAAGGACATGCGAGCCCGGAGTAGCATGGACATCCAAACTATCGAGTCTGACAAATGTGTGCGGAGAGGACCAGCCTGCCGCACCACACACTTGATGCAAGGGGACACCTCTTGCCAGAGCCTTAGCATAGGATGCAACCCACCTGGTTGAATGGGCCCTAACTCCTAGAGGTGAAGCTTGACCGCGCACCTCATAGGATAGGGCAATAGCATCCCTCACCCGATGTAACATTGTTTGTCTCGTGGCAGCCATAGCACATGAAAAGCTGCTCTGATTTAAGCCACTGACTAATGCGGTGGATGTAAATCTGAAGAGCATGTACTGGACACAGTAAATGAAGTCCTTCTTGCTCCGGTGTCATGAACGGCGGAGGTCAGAAAGCTTCAAGAATGACCAGAAAATAATAGGGTGAGGATGCAAAATAGCTTGACCAGCCCAGGGGCAAAGTCTAAACAGGATGACAAGACTGACAGAGCCTGCAAATCCCCAATTCTCCTCAGAGAAATAATAGCCATGAGAAAAACCATCTTTAGAATCAGAAACCTGACAGGCGCTGACTCTAGTGGTTCAAAATGGGGTCTCAACCAGACCCTTTGGTCACTAAGGCCAAGTCCAATGGGCGGCCTCAACCGCTGAGCTCCATGAATGAAGTGGGCAACTAGAGGGTGCTTTCCCACAGAAACACCATCAATCCGAACACGGCAAGCCGAAATGGCGGCCACATAAACTGTAAAAGTATCAGGACGTGTGCCTGAGGACAATTTCTCTTGCAGAAACTCCAGCACTGAAACAACCTGGCAGTGAACTGGGACTGCATGGCGTGTCATACACCAACTTTCGAAAAGGCACCATCTGAGGGCATAACTTCTAGTGGAAGGAGTCCTAACATTCAGAATAGTCTATAGTACATCTGCTGGAAACCCAGCATTTCTTGCGGTCACCCTCAGGGGCCAGAGATGAAAGATTCCAGAACTCAGGCCGGGGATGAAAAACTGTCCCCTGTGCCTGAGATAGAAGAACTCTCCTGACCGGAATTGCCCACAGCGAGCCGTCAAGGAGGAATATTAGATCTGAGAGCCACACTCTGGTTCAACGGGGCGCTATCAGTCAGTGGTTGACATACCTCGTTGACATACCTTGGCCAGGACTCCTGGGAGCAGAGCGATCGAGAAGAATGTGAGAGAGAGGGGTGGTTCGCACACCCCTCGTCTCTCAGCCAGCTCGACATGCGAGCCTCACAATCGCAACGAGGACGAAGAGGATCGTCCCTTCCTGAAAGAAAGTGAGCCTCGGGTGGAGCACTCCGATCGAAGTGATTACAGTGCTTGCACTCAGTGTCCTCGAGGGCAGCAACAGCATGCTCCAAAATTCGGACAGTGAAACTGCTCCCACATTCATATGCCCCAGAATGTAAATCGCCTTGATGGACTAGAACTTGTCCCACATACAAAGCAGAACCTGCTGTGCTAGCCTGTTCCGGCGGCACAGATGCAGTCTGCACTGGTGACCTATGTAAGTGACTACCACAGTCTTGTCCCCCACACTAGGACATGGTAGTCCCTGCTGGAGGATGTATTTCAGGGCCCAAAATACAGCCATCATTCCGAGGCAATTGATGTGCCAATCGAGAAGATGACCTCTCCAGATCCCTTGGGCTGGACGGTCACCCAAGACCACACCCCAGCCCGTGAGGGAAGCGTCTGTTGTTAGCATCTTGCGATGACAACACGTACTTAGAGTGGGACCCAAAGTCAAAAACCGGGGTCTGAACTACATAGAAAGGGTACGAGGCCCTAACGTGTAACCCTTATATGCCTCTGGGGATTGGCCCTTAGATTAAATCCCCTGGCTCTGAGCCACAACTGTAATGGTCTCATGTGCAAGACGTCCGAAGGTTTCACGTGGATGCAGTCGCCATGAGACCTAGAACTTTCTGAAATTAACTTTCTGGCCTAGCCTGAAATCCTTCAGGGTGTTCAGAATGGATTCGATACGTGTAGGAGACAGCTGCGCCCACATTATGATAGAATCCTGTTAACCCCTAAATACACTGTCCCCTGGGCAAGAGAGAAAACGCTTTCCTTGGCGTTGAGTCTCAATCCCAGGTAGTTAAGATGAGCGAGGATGACATCCCGATGTCGAAATGCATGCTCTTAAGACTGGACCAAATCAGCCAGTCGCCGATGCTAAAGCTGCATCGATGCATTTTGCATATATGCGGGGTGATAAGGCTAGGCCAAATGGAAGAACCCGATACTGGTAAGCTTTACCCCCAAAAGCAAACCTCAGGAACTTCCTGCGTTGTGGCAAAATTTCTAAATGAAAGTATGCGTCCTTGAGATCATTGTTGAAAACCAATCCCCTGATTGGATCTGAGAAAACAATCATAGATTGTCAGCACTTTGAACTTGTACGTTCTTAGAAAGTGGTTCAGCCCGCAAAAATCTAGACTGGACGCAACCCCCCATCATTTCTGGGAACCAGAAAATATTGGCTATAGCAGCTCAGCTCTCTGTCTAGGAGGGGAGATGTTCTACGACCTCCTTGACCAGCAGAGCTTGCATTTCCTGTGTCAACGAATACGCTTGTTCTGGTTTCATGGTAGTGGAGACCACGCCATTGAAACACTAAGGATGATACGCAAACCGTATCCTGTAGCCCTCTTATGGAGTCCTTACGACCCAAGGAGAGATTATTTGGCAGTAGCTTCCACGCTGCCAAATTCTCTGAAAGGGGTGACACTTTATTTTGCTGGGGAGAATGTTAAATATTTGGTGTCCTGAAACACGGCAGGAAACAACCAAACTTCTAACATATCACTGGAGATTGCTGACCTCCGAAACACCAGTGGTGGCGGAAGTTGTACAGAGATCCCCTAAGGGTGCCAGGAAGGAGCCCTTACTCTCCTCATTGGAGTTTTCCGTGGCCCTTCCAGAGGGGACACACCCATTGTCCTGGGTACAGCCTCAGGACTTCCTTCTGGTCATAAAGACCGTTTTTAGGTCCAGCTCCCTCTTGGCTGTTGAGGGCTACGAGCTTTTCCCCAGTCTTTATGAGGGGGCGCATGGGTCGCGCACTCTCTTTTGGGCTTCTCGCCTCAGAGGAACTGGGCCGTGTTGGGACTGGGTGGCCGACAGCCCCGACACTAGAGCACGGTGGGGGAGACACTTATTGAAAGCTTTCTCGAGCTTCCTTGCCTCTCTGCGCTCAGATCTTTATGAACGTCAGTCTGATATGCCTGCAGAACCGCCGTGGTGTGCAGGGCAGCACCAGCATGACCTGCTGCATGAAACGCCCTCCCTACAAGTGTAGATGTTGCTCTACATGGCTTGGTAGGGAGCGTTGACATTTCAAGTGATGATGCACCCCCAGGGGAGAGATAGCACGCTAGCGTCTTTTCCACCTGGGGTGTCATCATGTAGCCCTGTGCCTTTGAATCCACAATAATCGAAAAATTCAAGTTTGAGGCACAAAAAAACACAGGACAAATATGGCTTACTCCATGAATAAGTTCTCTCATCATGGAGGTCACCAAAGAAGGGGAGAGACCATGGCTGAGGTCCCTCCCCCAGACCACCTGACAGAAAACTCATCTAGTTTGGAACGTCTAGGGGTCTACTGCTCTAGTGGCCAATCCAGCTTTAATCTGTTCACACTGCACGAGTCATCACCTCGAGTAACTCCTCATTCGTTACAATCACGGGAGGAGCGCTCGTGAGGCGGCGCTCTCAATTTCCATAACTACAGAATCAAAGCTGCAGCATTCGCTGCCCCATGCTTTCAGCGTGACACACACACACACAATGAGGTCTCTGAAGACAAAGAAACCTGAAGATGTGTACATCTCACGTCTATTTATAACCTGCAGGTGTACGTGATCAATGATGTCACCCACCGAGGTTATTTAAGCCAATTCTTGGCGTGTTTGACACACGTGCTTCACAACCGGTCGAACAAAGAATGTTCTCATCAGCGTTATTGAAACGCAGCATCGAGAGTAACTTTTGATAGGGAACATATTTACGTAATTTTCTACGTTTTTTTATTTTTTTATTTTATTTTTGTTTTACTTTTAGCAAATATATTTTGTATATTTTGAAATATATTTATGTGTCAGTATGTATGTGTATATGTCAGCATTATGTGTTTAATCTGTGACTTTATAGCAATTTAAATGCATATTTGGTCAATCAAGATTTTTATTTATTTTTATTTTATTTTATTTTATTATTTTTTTTACTACCAGCTGATCAACCTGTTGGCCCAGTTTTTGGCCTGGTTTTGGGTGGATTTTCCAGCAGGGTGCTTTCTGAGTGCTGAGTGAATTCAGTTTCCAGAGGCTCTGCATCCGCTATTTTCCACTTATTTTGTAAATGGAATCTGCCAGTCTGACAGACGTGTTTCCAGCAGCTCTGGGTGATTTTCATCATGTATAGTAATTATGACAGCACATGGTAATTCGCTGTATGCTCTAAGAGTGTAGCACGACATGCCGTGAACAGGATTTGTAAGGAGCAAAACTTCACTGCAAACTGTCAGGTGAGACTCTTTCACACTCAATTAGCGAATGCTATCTATCTTTCAAAACTCATTTGTGGTTTTGGAGTGGATCTAGTGTTTTGTGTTTTCAAACGCTTTAGTCTGTCAGGCAAACATTAGCTTGTGTAAAGAAAACTAGCAGAGAAAAAATGTAAAGCGAAACTAGTTGGGCTGTCTTATAGTGTAAAATAAATAAATAAATAATTAACAAATAAAATAATTTTAAAAAATCTGGCCAAAACATATTTTTGAAAATGTAGTAACTATATGTTACAGTAAACAGTGAAGCTCAATTAAATATATTATTGAAATCATATATATATAGTTTCAACCTTCATATACCAAAATATATTTCTAAATGTATTTCGTGGGGGCATAAATACATTTCCATTCTTACAGTAGCCTACATTTAGGATAAATGCAAATGTGGATGGAATGGCCTAGATTAAAACTAGCAGCTGATTTATATTCACATTTGTTATATTTTCAATATAACAAATAGTTATATTTGTTATTTTTTGTTATATGTTATATACGTTTTTCTTCAAATGTGATAAATGTGAATGTATTTTCTTGGACTGAAATATATAGAAGGCAAAATATATATTTTACATTTTAAAAGAGAGATTAAACATTTTCAAAATATACAAAAACTGTATGTCTTTTTTTTTTTTTTTTTTTTTTTACTTTTAGCAAATATATTTTTTGTCCTTTATTTTGGATAATTCAAAATATATTTAAAAATATTTGAATTTTATCTGACATCTTTATGTTTTTATTCTATGACTTAATAGAAATTTAAATGTATATTTGCTTAATTAAATGTTTTGCTACTTTTCTACTTTATGAATTTTATGGAAATATCCAGCATTGTCATTTAGCAGAATGGCACAGTGTAACAGAGTTAACGCAATGTGTTTAATTGGAGATTTAAGGTATTTGAGTAAAATCCAGTTGAAATATCTGACCATAATTCAAATGTTTATCCCTCCATTGTCATTCACATTCTCAAAACAATTACTTTAAAAATCTGTCAGCTGAAATTGGCAGCGTCTTAAAGTAATGTTTCCGCATATTAAAGTTTTCATACTAAAAGCAGAACTGTAGGATAGCCAGACATTTGACTGGGAAGCGATTTAAGGAAATTAAAAGCACAAATATAATTCATTCTGTCAGTTTCAGTCTGTCTTTTTTTTTTTTTTTTTTTTAAGAAGCAAATAATGCTGGATTCCTCACCTCAAACACATCCAAATTCATTTCACACTAAAGGCATAATGGCTGTAGGCTGGGTTACGCCATTAAGGTTACATCTGAACCAAATTATGCATTTATAGCTTGGCCAAAAATCTCATGACCTTTCGACTTCAATTCCAGGGAAGACACTGTCTTGAAGGTCTCGTCTCTTCCACCGGTTCTCCGCTGGCGCAAATTTCTGACAGCAAGTTTATTTCGGCACCGTCGGGCAGCAGATAAGCGGGGCCTGGTCCCTGGAAGGCTGACAATAACAAAAGCCCTCTGTCAGTCAGGTCCCAGACTGGCCCATGGCAGTGTCAGAGTGAAATGTCCAGCAGATAAGCTGACTGAATAAATGTAGCCGCTGGAGCATCCCAACAACTTCTCTCTCAGCCGCTCCCAGAATCACTCAGCGCCAGGCGACTGCCAGTGAAACGTCTGCGTCCAGTTGACATTTGGGTTTCCATTTCGGTGTCATCATCCCAAATGTCATTTTTAATTGTGCCTAGCACAACATCCACCGTTTCTCAAAGCCAAAGGAGGCTTAAAGACAGCTATGAGGTGCTCTCGTCCATTTTATCTCAATTTCAGTTGTTATTGTGCAGAAATTGTCTGTCAGAGTGTCCAAAGCACTGTCCGAATGATTAGCAGGACATTTAGCTTACAAAAGCAAAGTGAGAGTTTTTTAAAACAAAGGAGTATGGCATTTCTATCAAAACATTGTTCTCTGACAACCATCTTAAGAAAACAAACTTGCGTGCCTATGTTCGCCCTTAAGTAATGTGCTCAAGTTTCATTTACAGTATGTTCCAGTAATATGGAAAAAAAGAAGTAACTAAGACGATTTCTCAGACATTCTGCTTCCATGCTCTCTTAAATATCTTTTAGCTGTCTCATATTACAATTGCAATGAGAAGAATTACTTTTTTTTTTTTTTTTTGTGGCAGTGGTTCTTCTACAAAGACTTTTCTGGAATAAATCAGTTTAATATACTAACACCCATCAAATATCTTTATTTATATCTTTATTTATTTCACAATTTTACAGTATTTTTGATCAAATAAATGCTGCCCTGTTGAGCATAAAAGACTATTTTTAATGATTTTGTGCTGGAAAAGATGGATTTAGAAAAGATATTTGTTCACAGTGTTTTTGGAGAATTTACATTATACTTGGAGATTTTACAATACATTCACATAGAAAACAGCTATTTTAAATGTATGTATTTATTTATTTGTTTGTTTGTAAAGAAATAATTCTTTTTATTTTGTTTGTTTGTTTGTTTTTTTGTAAAGAAATTATTCATTTTATTCAGCCAGGACACATTGCATTAATCAAATCTGATAAAAACATTTATATTCTTACCAAAAAAAATGTATATTTCAAAAAATATGTTTTTCGCAAAAATATGAAATTGCACAACAGTTTTCTACATTGATAATAATCAGAAATGTTTCTTGAGCAGCAAATTAGCATATTAGAATGAATTCTGAAGGATCATGTGACACTGAAGACTGGAGTAATGATGCTGAAAATTCAGTTTTGATCACAGAAATAAATTACATTTTACTATATATTTACATAGACAGCAGTTATTTTAAAATGTAATAATATTTCACAATTGTGTGTAGTGCTTAGTTGAGAACCAAGAGTTGTGTGAACAATATTGCCTTTGCAAGCACTAATAATTACAATAGTAAGTGACTATAAACATGCTTATTCCCCTAATATTTTATTTTATCAAATACAAATACAGATGGGTTTTGCCATTATTATTTCAAAATGAACAATGTAATTCAAACATATCAGAGTTCAAGGATGACAAATGTACACTGTACATTCACATACATCCACATGAAATGCAACAAGCTCGGATCAACGAGAGCAGCCTTCAGTTTATCCATATTGGAGGTCAGCACATCCATCACGTTCGTCCGCAGCTCATTAGACATATGTAAGACATACATTATAGTGTGTTGTGTTTTCCTTTTGCCAGAATGATAGCGGTGGTGCCATGTGTCACTGTCAGGGGCCGTGCGATAAGTAATCAATAAAAGCCATGTTTGGTGAGTCATTCAATGACCGGAGTACAAACGATGACAAGAAAGACAAATTAAGAGACTGTCACAGCTGCGTTTCTCTGAGATGACCTTGACATGGGCTGATCTGCAAAACAGAGGGTCACATTTATCGTCATTTGTGCCTTGATGCGACGTGATGTCGATTCTGAGTATCTCTCATGGAAAAGATAATGTATCGGTTAACAAGCCCACTGTCTTAAAGATCCCTACAAAGTCTCCACTACACACACATACACACATACACGCTTTAGTGGAATGCCGGTCTAGACAGATAACACAGACAGAGATGTATCACTGAATCAGAGAATTACGGCCAAAACAAATGGGGTCAAAAAGGGTCAGCTACATCACTGTGTCAATCACTGGCGACACGAGGCGATCTATGACTTTCCCAGTCCTCAGTGTCACTGTAAACATCATTCAATCCTTTAAGATGAACATAACAACCAGACTCCTCTTTGGACATTAGGATGATTCACCTTTTACGGTATTCTTACTCTTCAAGAGTTTGAGATTGATAGCAATTAAGTCGCTGCAGGTTGCAAAGTCACTGGAGTTTTGGTTAATGCTTATTGTTCTGACTCAATTATATTTGACTTTAACAAGCAGTGAATTACTTGAGCTTCACTGTATGGACTTCCATCGTTAGTTGGGTGACAACAGTGTTCATGATAAAGAATCATCACAATCACAACCAAAAAAAATGTTTGCATTCATATAGGCTTTTGTATGTTTATTTATTTATTTATTTATTTATTTATTTTTTGGTAAAATCATTTAATGACTAAAAATGTCATGTGGTGTAACCTTATAGTTTCCTAACACCTTGAAACCATCTTGAATACCTAAATAAATAATAAATAAATAAATAAATAAATAAATAAATTTTATATATATATATATATATATATATATATATATATATATATATATATATATATATATATATATATATATATATACATTAATACTTTTATTCAGCAAGGACACATAAAATTGATCAGAAGTGACAGTAAAAATGTTTATAATGTTACAATTTCTTTTTCAAATGAATGCTGTTCTTTTGAACTTTCTATTCATCAAAGAATCCTGTATCAGTTTCCATTAAAATATTGGACAGCACAACTGTTTTCAACATTGATAATAATCAGAAATGTTTCTTGAGCAGCAAATCAGCATATTAGAATGATTTCTGGAGGATCATGTGACACTGAAGACTGGAGTAATGATGCTGAAAATCTGATGCTGATGCTGAAAAGATTTGATCACAGCAATCAATTACAGTTTAACAGACATTCGCACAGAAAACAGCTATTTTACATTGTAATAATATTTCACTGTTTTTACAGTATTTTTGATCAAATAAATGCAGCCAAGAAACTATAAGATACTTCTTTCAAAAACATTAAAAATCTTACTGACCACAAACTTTTGAACAGTGTATACTTTTCAAAGTATTTTTATTTATTTATTTATTTTTTACAAATATAAATTATTATTTCATGAAGTGTTGGAAGCATCACACCACATTACAGCCTGAACTAAACTTGCCTTGTCATAAAAATGTGAAATTTTGTGAAACAGACTTTGAAACACAGTCATGAGGGTGTATTCGAGAATTAAATTTTTAAGGCTTTTTTTCTTCATTAAGACATCCAGGCAGTATCACCCTGGCATTTCTGACATTATACCCTCCAAAAAGACCAAAATTAATTTTAATTCAGAAATTAAAAACATTCTCATCATAGAAGAGGTGCATTCAAATCATTGCAGTTTTAATGTTTTTATAACTAACTTCTTATAATAAACTAATAGAAAGAAATGAGAGTCATGTCATTGACCCAAATTCTGAATCGCACTACTGCTCATTTGTCACATCAGCAATGATTACTGTCACTCACAACTTCTCAAAATTTCAGCTCTAATTAAAAATAAATATTTCTGCTTGTCGCTGCCAATCGTTGTCATTGTGAATGCTTCTTTAGGCCTCATTCCAAATGACTCATCAGCCCTAACAGTTTGATGCAGTGACACAGAGACTGTTGGCTAGTGTCTCGTGTTTCACAAAAGGGCACATTATAGCACCCTTCTGAACCATAAAATTACAAATGGGACGTCCTACTGTCTTGTTCTCAAAGGACAAGACAGGCAAGTGCGCCATTTGGGACAGAGCCTTAGACACAGTGTCTGAGCAATTATAATGTAAGCCTATACTGTTGGAAGCAAAACTGATAGTCTCAATGCCAAGAAATGCTTTGACAGAAGCTCGCCAAGACCTTGTACCAATTTCTCAGACCATATGGCTTCCCTTTGAAGACTCCTCCTAATCCACTCAGGCTTTTGTAAAACACCCTCACTTGTCACAAGTCTCATAATTGGGCGTAAAATGTGATGAGGGGACTGCAGAAGGAGCTGTCGCTTTTGTACGCGGTCCAGAGTGCATCGGGATGAATCAGTCAAACAGAACGATAACAGAAACAGCTGAGAAATGAGCTGTAGGGCCTTTACTATGTAAATTGCACCAATTGAGTGACCTTTACCCCTAATCAGACTTATTCCACCCGCCTCTCTTTTTCTCTCTGTCTTTTACTCATTTGAGCCATTGCTCACGCTCTCTCATTCTCCTCAACCTTAGGTGACTCTTTTTTTAAAGACTCCCTTATTAGTATTGCAAAGTCATCCGTGTGGGAAGTCAAGCGAGGCTGAGAAATAATAGACAGACGGCTGAAACATATTCAAACCTCAACCGCTCTGACATTACGCTGCGACATTCAATCTGCACCGGCCTTAAAACAACAAACAGTGGAAGGAGATAGAAGCTCTGGCTCTCTGAGGACTCACTGTGGTGCTGGGTTTTCTGATAACCTGTGTTTGTGTGTGTGTTTCACCTCAGCTCAGCCGCAGTGACAGGAGGGTCTGCCAGTCTTTATTTGTCAATCTGGGTGTCTTATTTGTCAGGGCGCTCTTATTTTCTCACAGTCCACTGTGACGGGAACTATAGACATACTGGCAGAGATGCTGTTTATGTTTGATGAACAGCTTATTTTGTGTGTTTTTAGGGCTGTCCATTTAATAGCTTCAAATCTTCCTGTTTGCACTCACGTTCAGGTCAAATAAGGCACGTTTGAACACCAAAGTTCAGATAGTATCAAAGTATCAGGTATTATTGACATCAGAATTGGTATGATGCATTTTGATGCACCGTAACATATTAGGTAGGGTGGACAGAAAGATTTTCAGTAAATAACCTTAAATATCTTAAATTCTTTTCTTAATGAACCAACAATTTGGGGTCAAATTTTATTATATTTATTTATTTATTTTAAGAAATGAATACTTGTATTTAGCAAAGATGCATTAAATTGGTCAAAACTGACAGTAAAGACTTTTATAATGCTACAAAAGATTTTAGTTTCAAATAAATGTTCTACTTTTGAACTTTCTATTTATGAAAGGAAAAAATGCATCACATTTTCAACAAAAATATTGGGCGGCACAACTGTTTTCAACATTGATAATAATCAGAAATGTTTCTTGAGCAGCAAATCAGCATATTAGAATGATTTCTGAAGGATCATGAGACACTGAAGACTATGATGCTGAAAATTCAGCGGCGCATCACAGACATAAATGACATTTTTAAATATTATTTTAAATTATAATAATGTTCCAAATAAATAAAAATATTTGAATGTATTAAATATATATGTTAATTATCAAATTAATAAATAAATAATACATGTAAAATTAAATATAAATGTTATATATAAGTTAATATAAATTATTCATATGTAAAATTGTTAAATAAAATGGAGTATATGATTTAGAATTTATATGTATATTTAAAATGTGTATATACAATTATTTTAAGTTATTAAATACATTATCAGTACACTTCAAAACCAAACTTATATTATGTACTTTTTCAAACACACACACAAAGAAACCCATGATTTAATAAAGCTATCTTTCCCATCTCATGTAAGTGATCTCATACTAAAACAGTGGCTGAGACACATGACCCTTTGACATAAGCCTAACAGGAAGAGATCAAACATTAGCATGATACCTTCGACCTTAACATCCCCACACATTTAAACACACACACAAACACACACAAGCACACACACGCACACACGCGCACACACACACACACACACACACACACACACACACACACACACACACACACACACGCACGCACACACACAGAGAGAGACCGTGTAACAGTTTGTGGCCCGGCTCGTCTTTACACACCCACGGTGAAGGGAGTCTTGTGTTCTCATATTTCAGGCTCTAATCTCTCCTGTATCTGTTAATCTTCACTATCTGAGCTGTGCCTATGTTTTAGGGGTTTTCCTGTGCTTGATGCCGGAGACTGCCGTCTTTGTGTCGGCTGTGAGCTGGTCTCCTGTAGACCCCCGTCTCACTGTCCCGTAAGATGTGGTCAGCAGGGGGGTCCAAGCATTGCCACCTGTTGTGATAATTATTGACCAAACACATGCTGAACTGAGACCATGGGAGTTGTGCATGCTTGCCCTAGTCACTCCTGAACTTTAGACTGGTTGCACTGAGTCCTAATGTCACTCAGGTCTGCATAAAGCTGCTCTAGGTCTCATTACTCATTGTCTTTAAACTTAAATGCTTTGTCTGGGTCTTGGTTTATGGGATCAACCACCACAGTCTATTTCAGGCATACTAAAGATCATAATTACCTAACCACAGGTCAAGAGTTGGCAACAATTTCATTGCTCTTCACAACAAAATGGACTCATTATTTGAAATAAATGCTGTATTTATTATTATTCATTTGTATATTTTATTAAAAAACTTTTTGTATATTTCTAATATATCATAGTGATAAATTATATCACTATGTTTGAATACCAATTTGAATATCAAACATTATTGGCATTAAAACTGGTGTAATGCATCTTAATGCACTACAAAAATTAAATAAATAAATATTTTGTTCTCTCTCTCTCTCTCTCTCTCTCTCTCCTCTCTCTCTCTCTATATATATATTTATAAGTAATGTTTTATATTAAAATTCTAAAAAGTATCATTTAATACTTTTTATGATTTTTTTTAATACTTTAATAATACTATTCTTTCTTTATTGTCTCTTTGTCTTTCATCTCTGTCTAGCCTGTATTTATTAGCAATTTTAAAACTTTGTAGTGCAGCACCATTCGAGTTAATGTTGCCTCCTTTGTCGCTTTGGATAAAGACATCTGTTAAATGCATAAATGTAAATGCATCAGTCTGGCTATTGGTCTGGGTCTTGGAGGGTTTATTCTGATATGAAGCCAAGAAGACTTCTTCTGCATAGTGAATGAGATAAGTTGAGTTTCTCCATTTCCAAATATCATACCCATTTCTTTCTCACTTGAAGGAAGATCAAAGGGGATCCGTCTCATTTGCAGCCCAACTCTGTCTCCGCCACGAGGGAAACGTTCAAAGGCTGATGCTCACAAAAGTGACGCTTCGTACTCTTGAGTCGGACGGATTTGCAACAAAAACCCAGCCATCCCCTCAATCTGAGCAGATACTGCTTCATCTAAGCACAAATCCACCTACATAACATTTCTCTCAGAGTCTTCTGTCAGGTGCAGCTCTGGCGTTCTGATATTTATGAAGTTCCTTTTGAGTTTCAGCTCTTGCATATGGATGTGTGACTGGAATATTTCATCCCGTCTGCCTCTTTTCATATGCAGAAAATGTCGACGAGTGTGCTGAAATGTGGTGCAATGAAAGCAGTCTCCATTTCATGTGAGGTTTTGACTTGATGTGTCTGCAATGCAATTAAAAGAAGGGTGAAGCTTCTGCAGTGTAATCCTCGGATGGATCCTTTGAGCGCTGATTGTTCCTTTCAGGATGAATCATTTGATTAGGCATCAAAGTTTGCGTGATGCCGACAACGTCCGTGACAAATTCGGGTCATTTGAGTCAGTATTTGAGCAGCATTACTGTAGTGAAATGTGTATCTTTTACATCTATGCCTCTCCTATGCTTCCTACATAGGAAGCTCCTTGTTGCTGCAGTACTATGACAATGGCGCTGTTCTGCGATGTAAAGCAAAGCAGATTCCGCTCACACTTTCCTTCAGTTCGGCTGCTTTTCTCTCAGGATGCCCTGATTTTGTGAGCACCGCTCTCCGTCTTAATCTGTCGAGGTCCCAGTGGATCAATAGACTGTGAGTTTTTTTTTTTTTTTCTTGTTTCTAATCAAGGGAATCTCAGTAGACTTTGCATCTACGCTAAGAGCAAAAAGCTGAAAGGATGAAAGGGAACAGCAGCCACTGTGTGGATTTTACTGATAGCTCTGATGAAGCACGGGGCCTTAAAATAGCTCTTGGAAGTTTATGATATTAAATGAGTTTTGGGGATGTTTGCCTTACTCGGATCACACAGACACGCACATATAAACAAACCTCTCACAGAAATGTAATTAGAATCAAATAAAGTGCACAGAACTTGGAAGAAAACGATTCTGAGATTTCCTGGAGACATTAAGCTGTAGCTAGTACAATATCATTACAAATTGTAACAATTTTATGATTCCCAAATTCATTCAATCTCATTCGTACATTTTCAAGCAATCTGCTTACGCCCCAGTGACATGTTTAGAGGTGACCTTAGGGGTGGTCCTTCATGCTGTATGATGAAATGTCTTTAAGATGAAACATCTAAGTATAAAATAAGTATTGAAAACTTTTAACTTAAACTACAAGTATGAGATTTTTGTCTATGCGTGGTTTCATTTGTTCCTACATTTTTTTTGTACATTTAGAAGCATTTTTAGTATGAAAGTTATTGATAAATCTTGATTTGTTTGTGAAATTGTTCATGTGCACATTTCACAGATTTGAACGAGACTCATTGTCATTGTGGGTTTTTGTATCACTGAACAGCGAGAATTGTGGCTTTAAAAGCCACTAGGCAATTTTTTTTTTTATTATTATTATTATTTCACCAGAAATAATATTTTTTAACTAAATACTGGAATAATTAATGTTACATAAAGTTTTTAATGATGTGAGTTGGTTGTCAGTTGTTGTTTTTCTTTACTACTGTATGTTACTACTATTTATTTGTTATTTAACCAATACATTGATCTTGTCATGAAAATAGTCATAGATGCTGGTATGGCAATATAAACATACAAAATGGTGAGAATTACACAGAATGTGTTGTTTATTTGCATAGCACATTTAACACTACAGTTGGGGTTTTAAATTGGTTACAGAAAGTCACTCTTTAATGACCCCACTGAGCAAGCCAAAGGCGTTTTTGTGTCCCACTTAGGGTGGTAATGTAGGTTTGTGTGCACGTCTATGTGTGTGAAGTGTTCTGAGGCAAATAATCTCCTACAGATGGCAAAGGTGTGAATTATGTAACTAAATTTTGACTGGTATTTTGGATGCATAATTACTTTAACAACATGTGCAGACATAAAAAAGGCCTTCGGTGCAAAATTTACAAGTCAAAAAGTCAAACATAGCCTCAGTATGATATCTGAAGCAACTGCCTTTCCCATGGTAACCATATTTCTGCAAAATGCCATAGTTACTGTTGTAAATTTATGATTAATAAATATGGGATCAGCTTCAAACAGTGTAAAAAGCGTTTAGAATATTTACCGTTACCACTGTTTTATTGTTTAACAGTGACTGTGGTATTTTTAAATAAAACACTGACATTTTATGAAAGATTATGAAAAGTTTGTCTAAAATTGTAACATTTCTAAATACACAGAGGTCATGCATGCAGATTCAGTTCATGCCAGTGCCGTCTGCCAGTCACTTATATTAGCTTTTATGGTGCCATTTCATCCCAGATGTAAGTGAACATTAGAGACTTCATGCGGTAAATGCTATTTTATTAGCAATAGCGGTCCAAAACCTCGAAAATAAACAAACCAAGTCTTTCATGTGGCTTCAGCATTGGCAGAAGAGATATGAGAATCGGCACACCCTCTCATTTAGAGGCAAGGCTAAAATTATCATGACTTATTAAGAGGTTGAAATAAAAAAATTGACGTTTCAAATTGGGTGGCCATTTTATGGTAATGCCAACTTTTCCCAAATATATTACCACACTTTCAATTAATATGCAAAATGCTATATTAATACTAGGTTCGTAGTAATGCCTATTTTTGCCTTTTGAGTAGTTACTTGTGAAATGAAAGAAAAGATGCATTAACGGAACCCAAATGCACTCAGACAAACAGAATGTGTGCTTTTGTTCACTACTAATTATTCCTCAGGAATGTATGAAAGATAACTCAGGACAGGAAGGAACAAATTTGTTAAATGGACTCTCCATTGTTCCCGCAAAACCACCACCATTTTAGATATGGCAGCCGTAGACTCTGTGAAATTACTCAATCTCATTGTTATAGAGCCTTATTACCCACTAGAGAATAGAGTCTAGTCAAATACAATTTTATAGAAAGGCTGCCTCGCTCTCCCTCCTTCTGTACCATCCGCAGAAGTGGCAGGGATTACTAATAGTGATTGGTCATAAACTGATGAGGTGCTTTTGTTTAAGAAACAGATCGTTGCTGAAGCCTGAGTGTAGAATGCTTAAATTGGAGTGCTCTCCCGAATCTTATCAGAAAATGGACTAAATGGACATACTGTGTGTTTTCCCACTTAAATGCATGTTGGGTTTCTAGAAAAAAATGCATTCACGAGATGCAATCACAATGGAAGCTGATTTGTTTATAACATCTGAGCGCCTGATTGGCATATGCTGAGCAATGCATTTACACTTCCTTTCTGTGAGAACAACAATAGGTCAGTGAACTGGACAAATGTGGCCACATGTGATCTTTTTAATGGGTAACCAGTGAGGTCAACACTTCTGTGTAAAAGAATAACGAAATTCTTTTAGGTCTACTGCATGCAGCATATTGAGGTGATGTGACAGTGTAGCATACTACTGTTTGATATTACTATTTATTAATGCACAACATGCATTATTTCACATATCACAAATGTAAGTGGAATACAGAATGTATTATGGAAGCCTATTCCTGTCATATAAGAAAAAAAAAAGGAATGTTTATCTCATAAATCCAACTTTTTAATCTCATAATTATGACGTAGTATCTTAAAATATGGCTTCAACCAACAATTTTCAACTTTTTATTTCATAATTTTTACAGAATATTTTTCTTCTAACGCATAATTTCACATTTTTATCTCTTAATTATGACTTAGTATCTTAAAATTATGACTTTTTAACCCATAATTTAAACTTTTCATTTTATCATTTTGACTGAATATTTTAATTTATTTTCTTTCTAGCCCATAATTTCATTTTTATCTTTTTTTAGAGAAAGACTTTTTTTATCTTGTAACTATGATGTAGTATCTTAAAATTTAGCTTTAACCAACCATTTCCAACTTTTTATTTCATTTTTTTTCCTTAACCCATAATTTCACATTTTTTATCTCATAATTATGACTTAGTATCTTAAAATTATGACTTTTTAACTCATAATTTAAAGTTTTCATTTCATAATTTTGCTTGAAAATTTTTATTTATTTTCTTTCTAATAAATAATTTCATTTTTTTATCTCATAATTATGACTTAGTATTTTTAAAAGGACTTTTTAAGCCATAATTTTAACTTTTATCTCATAATTTTGACTTAACATCTTAAAAATGTCTTTCTAACCAATAATATATGTCATAATTATGAATTAGCATCTTAAAATTGTGACCTTGATCCATAATTTCAACTTTCCATCTTGTAATTATGACTTAATATCTTAAAATTTTGATTTTCTAATCCATAATTTCTACTCTATACCTCATAAAATGATTTAAGATCTTACAATTTCAACTTTCTAACCCATAATTTTGACTTTTTATCTCATAATTGCAACTCAGTTTCTCATCATTTTGAAATAGCTCATTATTTTAACTTTTTATGCCCTCATAGGGATCTACCAAAGCATGAATATGTTCTTCCTAATGTGGTGGAAATATATTCTATAGTACTGTACATGGCACAGTACGTGACTGGACGCTCCAGAGCGGTTACCAAGCAACGTCAGCGTGACCTAGTTAATATTCATAAGCTAAGCCCTTCCCCACAGTAGTGCACCGCTGCTTGTGTTGGTCCTCCAGCGGTCTGTTAGCAGCGGAGACAAGCGCATAGCAGAGCGGCTTGAGCCTCGTCCAGCAGCGCGGTTGCCCTCAGCGAGCTATTAGATTCGGTGAAGCCCGTTTATGGGTTATATGTTGCGGTCGGGGGCCATCAGGAATGCACGTGTCTCTCAGATGTCTCAAATGAAAACACTGACCCCGGAGTGCGAAGAATTCGCGCAACAAAGCGTTTGAAAACTTCTGATTGAGTTTATAGACTTAGCTAGTGGAAAATATAAAATCCGATTCAATGAATTAACATTGGATGAATTTTCATAGGATGCGATTTAATAGACTCGGAAAAGAGAAGTTTAAATTGACTTGTCAGTCACAGAACGTTTGTAGTTCACAAAAAAATATTAAAAAAAAAAAAAAATAAATACAAAAAGCTAGCAGATGATCAAAGTTATTTTCTTTTCCTTGATTTAAAATCACTATCATGCGTGTCTACCATAATCCTTAAGTTGTACTGTACGACTGACTGTAAAATTAAGAATTAAGACAAAACATTAAAGTAAAACCATGTAATATTAACTTAAATTGGAATATTTTAGTTGGTTTGTTACTGATACAAGGTCTAACCAGATCCTTCAAAATTCCCACCGAGTCCATTTGATCATACAGTATATCAATTTATGATGATAAAACAACCAGCAAAGTCTAGACAGAAAACATGGAAAACCAACATGTGAACATCTGTTTCCAAGTAGACAGGAAAAATCAAAATGTTGGATGTTTTATGATTCATGGTCATAAGCTTTTACAGGTGTCTCACTTTACACGTTAAGCCATGGTTAAAACAAACCCTCACAAACAAATAACCCTTATGCAGTTTATATATAAAGAGTTTGTAATCCAATAATCATTTAAAAAGCACCATAAAATTATTTGTTGGGTGGATCTTCCATCATGTGCTCGCTCAGAATCACAAAGAACCTTGTGACAATTATGAATGACTGTTACATTTGATTAGCTCCTGATAAGGGCAATCTGTCACAAAACCTCTTTGTCCGACTTTAACTGATGGTCCACTTTTGCTAATGGTTCAGACAGGCATGCAATGTCATCCGAAACAAAATACATTGTTGAGAATAAGTTGTGATATGCAAATGATTGAGATTTAGGATTGTTTTGCGAAAAAATGTTCATTCAGTGTACTATGCTCAGTTTCTGTGTAGTGGATAGTGTGGATGGTGGAACAGCGCGTAAGGCATTCTGGACTGACTCGTGTTTTCGCGGAGCGCAGAACTTCTCTGAGATTCCCCAAGAATGAAGCGCTCTTTCTGCCTTCTCTCTGGACCCGTCCCTCGGTATCGAGCTCTTTGAATGACTGCATGAGCGAGCCCACGTTCATTGGAAGATTTTAGCCTGACTCTAAAGGTTACGACAGCTCTCGCGGTGGCTGGTTGCTGCACAGAGCCAAATGAAGGATACAAGCGGCGTTGGAAAGGACTGACTTCGTATTTGGAGAGGGAGACGCGATCGGCTCCGAAGCAGATGTTTATGGGTTTGAGGGGACTGTATCGCAGCAGAACGTAACGGGTTGGGCGATCGCGGTCACCGGATCGTATTGTACGGGACGTTAACGGATTTGACAGCTTGTAGACAAGTGCTGATT
Organism: Spinibarbus caldwelli; assembly: GCA_039654775.1. Taxonomy (NCBI): domain Eukaryota; kingdom Metazoa; phylum Chordata; class Actinopteri; order Cypriniformes; family Cyprinidae; genus Spinibarbus; species Spinibarbus caldwelli. The sequence goes on from CM077263.1 coordinate 24,882,839, forward strand.
GTTTGTCTAAGCAGAAAGGATTCGGCTGAAGTGACAAAACGAGAACACCTTTGCGCACGAAAGCGAAATCGCTGCGACCATGCAACTTATCTATCCATAGCTACTGCTGCATAACGCGCAAGTCCCCTCTCTCAACTCTCCTGTTTGTATTTATGGAAGAAACGCGCGTTTTTTACCATGCAGTGTAACGAAATACACGTGGCTATATGTCCCTATATGGACATATTTCCATGTTTGTATAATCCATCCTCGTATTGATCAGAACTGTGCAATATTGAACGAAGTTCTGGATTAAATTCTAACAGTAAGACATCTGCACATATTCATGCTGGTGGTGACTATAAAGTTCGTTTCGTCTTTAGTTTTGTTTGCATATGTACAAATACGCAAATACATGAAAATGCATACTAAAATAATAGGCTATATACGATTCAAATAAGAAGCAATATCGATAATATAAAGGGCAGTTTTACGCTTTATTTGAAACGGTTTCCGCATGAATCAGTAGCTTATACATACAGCGGCTTTTGTGCTTTTCTCATTTTGAGAGCTAAAAGTGGCTGGTGTTATTGTATTGAATCTAGTTATTTATTTTGGTCAGCAAGTTCAGTCGTCGCTTGATATAAAGAACAGCAGCACCCGTGCCACACTTCCACGGCGCGCGAGGGCTGGACAGTGCCTCACAGGGGTCTCTGGGCTCTTTTATACGAGAGGTTGGGCTCCATATAGGTCGGGCTTTGCATATGTGTAATCAAACCAATGAGAATCCCCTGCGCGTCTGGCACACGGCAGAGCAACAAACTCTAGGAAGAAGAGAAGCGTAATTTAGGGGGCGTATCCCTTGTTTAAGACGCTGTTATGTCAAAGCCAATCGCCAGATGTTTGTGTTCCTCACTCCGATTTTGAGACTAAGCAGAACGCCGGGTTACTACGCGGAGGCTGATTCGCGTATCCAAGCCACTTTTAGCCAAAGTCTAGCTACACGCGATCTCTCTCGCCCACTTTACGCACTGGATTACGCCCGGTTGCTCGTCTATTTCGCGGAGCTGCAACGTTTTTTCTGTCATTCTTTAACAGGCTGAAGGAAATGGCAAAGGAGAGAGGAGCGCGGCTAAGAGAGCGCAGAGGAAACCAGAGCTGAATGGCAGGATGCAAGCGACCTGAAGACGCACAAAACCCCGCATTTCTACAGCTCTCGGACCCTTTTACGCGTTCTTTTGGTTTCCTTCCTTGCGAACGAGAGGAATTACCCCTATACGACCATTTAAGGATTTTCCTTTTTCTTAATTTTTCAAATCTGTATTATTTTCACACGCAGAACTCAAGGAATCGAGGATGCATTGTGGATTGGTGTTGTTGATCCTCTTTACGGGAATCTTTCTCATCGTCAGTGCTTTCAAAAATGGTGAGTGTCAACTGAAATTCAGTCACCGGGGTGTTTAATGACTTTTTTTCTTGGGATTAGATGGGGAAAGCCTAAAAATGAGGGGTTGTGACTTTAGACAGGTCACCTGCTCTCACCTGCCGCCTGTTTCGGACACTGGATGGCCAGTCAGATCATTTTAACCGCTCCGATATTCAGTTGTTGTTTTTTTGCGCTCTACAGTAAACGCACCGATTGTGGTCAAATGTGTTCACATGGTAGATATAATTAATAATAACTTCAATTAATAATATTAACGTTTACCAAATGGCGAATATTTGTAGCCTAAAATATATTATCTTACATTGTATGATTATTTTTACATTTATTATAATGGAAAATATAGGCTTTTTACTTTACATTTTTTAAAAGATGAAAGTGAAGTTAATGTGCTTTCAAATATTTCAAAATGTCATGAAACCCATATTTTCACATATACACATATATTCATATTTGAATATAGATTAACTACGCATTAGTTAAGTATTGTGTTATGTTTATTAATAACGTGTTATTAAAAAAAAGTCATTATAAAGTGCTACCTAAAGTTTTCTGTTCGTCTAAAAAGTTTTGCGTTACTGACTCTCATCTCGGCCAAATTTGGGAAACTACATTATAACATTTCTGAGAATCTGACCCTAACTGTAATATTACAGGTCTGATATTAAGAACTTCAATTATCATAAATGTGCCCCATTAGTCGTTGTCGTGAATAAGTTTAGTTAAATGTAGGTATAATAATAGCCTATTTATAAACGTTGGGAAAAGTATTATTGAGTAGGCCATTTTAGATGTTTTATTGTAATTAGTCATGTAGTTTTCAGTCCTATTTGCGCACTCGTCCGCGTGTTTTGCTAATTCACAAAAAGTCACATAATGTGTATCATGTCTGTCCGGAATGAAGTCTAGAAGGCTTCAAGCGAAATTTCATGGGGTCACTTGCATGTGGTTTTGTCACTTAAGTTTTTAAGAGCTCGTGTGTAGATAATCATGCGTATACTGTACATTTATGAATTAAAAGAATGATTGAATATAACAAATTCTGAGCCTTTAAGAGTGATTATAGGGTAATGATTCACTCTCAGCAGTATTAACCTCAACACAAAAGCCTCTAATGATAAAGTCACAAAATAAAGAATTTACTTCTATGATTTTTAATGCATTAAACTTTGCTAGATCTTATTTAAAACATCTAGTTCATTCAGTTTGCCAGAGATGAATCACTCAGTTATCTTGAGTTGTTTTTGTATAATTACATATATTTTATGCTGGCAGTTATGCATTGAAGCCCTGTCTTATTTTCTGTGTGAACGTGTTGGTGTTTATTAAATAAAATTTGCTGTTTGTATGTAAACATCTCCTTAGACTGTGAGCCATGTGGTGCTCCTTAAGTTTGTTTGTTGTTGATGGATATGATGAAATTCAGTGTTGATCAGCTGTAGAGTGCTTGAAAGAGCAAATAAATAAAATATGGGAGAGACAAAGGTCATGCTTCCCTCCCACATAATGACATTAAATGTAGGCGAAAATATCAAGCCTTTATTTAGTGCTTAGAAATGGGTCAGAAATGACTAGAGGAGCTTTTCTCTGCTTTAGTGAATGTTTGGAGCGAAACGGCACAATCATTCTTATGTCAAACTACAGTAGTGGTATTGTATTAGGTGTTCGAAAATAAACCATTAAGACAATATTACATTGAACATGGAATGTGTTTGCACTATGGAAACCCATGTTAAAACTCTTTGTATTGTCCTTTTACTGTAGGTATTCACTGTCTGTAGTTGTGGTTTGTTAGCTAGTGAAACTCAGATGGTGCGACTGGTTGACAGAATGATCTTTTTGATATACCTGGTTCAGCAATGTTGGTGATTATATTTTCAGCATGAATGATTTTTATTTTATTTTCTTTCAGACAAATGTGGGGACAATATCAGAATCACTAGCGCAAATTACCTCACTTCACCCGGTTATCCGGTGTCTTACTACCCGTCTCAGAAATGCATATGGGTGATTACAGCTCCAGGACCGAACCAGAGGATTTTGATCAACTTCAACCCACACTTTGACCTGGAAGACAGAGAGTGCAAGTAAGTGTTCAGTGTTCACTATTTGGTGTGGAGGTGCGCCACCTGCTGGCGCTGCTTGAGAGTGTGCAAGACGTTCCGCTGGTGTGGAGCAGAGAGCCACATGTGTGCTTGGCTTCTTTTAGTGCTGATTTCATTTAGGTTTTACAAAAATATTGTTTATGTTTCTGTAAATGTGTTAAAAACAACACAATTTAAGTCATGTGTTGGAGTTTCCTCTTACACATTGTGTTGGCAGTTGTGTCATGCCAAAAGGGGAAACAATAAGGTATTGAAGGCTAGTTTTTTTATTTTTACATCATGATTCAATAGTTGACATGTGGTTTGGTTGCTGCAGCTTGTTTCCACTGAGTCCAGTCCTCTCTCGCTCTTTCTCCTTCTCGTTCCGTCTGTTTCCTTTGTTTGTGCTGGCGGGTCTGAGGGACGTCATTCTACTGTCAGAGTGTGGCTGACTGTTACTGTATCCCCTCCACCCAGATAGTGTTCCACCTGGAGTCCTTTGTGTTCACTGAATGACTCGTATTAATGGCACTGTTTATCAGGATCTTTACTTTTTTATGGCTCTGTAAACCTACAGAGATTTACAGCCCCAGATGACCCCGCGCTGTCTGCTCATAGGGGGTCCAGCTCTTCTGAGAGTTCAGGTTTCGCTGCCCAGAAACGACCAGACCCCCCTCCAGTCACAGATACGTACACACTCACAAATCTCCAACCAGGGGATACTTAGAGTGAATGGAGTGTGGATAGACACATGGTGAGGACATAATGAGCCCTCCTAATGAAATTATCCAGCAATGGTTTGCCTGTGTTCGAACATGCCAAGTTAAAGAATTGCAAGTTTAGCTCCCGAGGCAGTCAGAGGATAGAAATGAGTTTAATATGAGCTCTTTAAAGTGTTCTGGGAACTGTTTAGGATTATGAAGTTGTTCAGAAAACAACTGAGGATTATCGAGTGCTTCCGACTTTTTGCACAAACTGGATACTAGCTTTTTTTTCCCCCATTGATTTACTAGTGCTCTTTAATCCAAACGTCTTCAAAATCTGTTAAAATATAACAGCTTGCTCCACCCCTAAAACTTTTCTTTTTGGCCAGTTCCTCTTATTTTCAGCCCCTCCCATCCAACCACCTAATTAATAATATAAATGGATTGCAAATGGCATTTTTTGTTTTGCTTTTTTTGTGTTTGCATGTTGCAACCGTAACTCTGAAATGCTTTTTGTATAATTTGGTTTTGCATTATGCCTTTGCATGTGGTCACGGTTCATAAAATAGCAGTACAAGTTATGTTAAATGCTAACTTGAAGACACACTCATGCCCTCAGCACTGCGTTTTCTGCTAAAACTCTGCTTCAGGGCTTTCTTCCCCTCCCTAAAACGTGCTACGGTTGTATTTTCCCCCCAAGGCAGCATATGCCATTCACTTGCATTCAGTGCCACTGTATAATCTCTCCACTTCAATCTATCATTTTAAATTGCTGTGGAGAATGGCCATTCAAACAAATTTGAAGTTGTTTAGTAATTTCAGTCGTGACCGGCCGAAAGTTATGAGCCACAGAGATTGACGCCCCACCACCTCTTTCACTAATTCAATTCGGAGACCAGATAGACATCTGTTTGGTGGATCTGGTTTCTGCAGATTAAGGTGTGTTTTCTTGACTCCCAGATTCAGCTGGACACACATTAAGGGTCTCTTGCATAATGGAAACTGTTGATGGTCGAAATGGCTTCTTTATCAGATGGACTGCTGAGCGAGGGAAGCTACAACACACGCTTCAGTGCGCTTCTCACAATCTAATTAGCAACAAATGGAACGCACATGCTCAGCATAACATGTCCGTTATCAACAAAGCAAACAAGAAATGCTTCATGTCCACTTGTGAAAAAAACAGCTGCCAAGTCAACACTGGGTGTTGCACGCGTACGATGATCTCTGACATGTTTTGTTTGTGGCTGGAGCAAATGAACAGATTGAGAGAGGATTTTTTTTTTTTTTTTTTTTTACTTTTGATTTTAAATTTAATTTGATATTTAAATATTTGAATTTATTTATTTTCCGTTTTCATAAAATGACCTGGCTTGACTGCAACAACACTTAAAAAAAGACATGACAGCATTGTCACATTGGTGTGTTTAGTGTTATTAAAGCAGATGGACTTCAGTGAGGTCATAGTGTGCCTCTCTCTCTGTGTGTGTGTGTGTGTGTGTGTGTGTGTACTGTGTTGTGTCAGAGGCCGTCCTCTCCCGATAACACATTCCCCTGACAGCACTATGAATCATTGATGTGCCCCAATCCGCTGACCAAACAAAAACTGGAAACATTTCCTCCCGATTGTTACATTCCTGTCTTGAAGCAGTGAGGGGATGCATTTGATTGAGGAATTGTTGAAACGTGGCAAAGGACAGAGTGTAGCTTTGCACTCAAAAGAGATAAGCTTTACTGCTTGAAGCAATATTCTTTGTACCTAGTCAGAGAATGCACAACAATGGCCAGTCGGTTTGGATTTGTGCATGTGTGTGAATAGTCAAAATGGCATTCAGAGAATGCTTTCTCAAGATTGGTCCCAAAGGAGGCCACTAGAAGGTCCTTGGCTAACCCTAAGCATGAAAGCACAGCTTTGCAGTGACCAACCTTCAGCGCCGCCCTGCTGGGTCAGCCCACAAAGTGCCACATGTCCTGCAGAGAGAGCAAACACACTCTTGGTTCGCCAAACAAACCACACATCCTGTATCTGTGTTGCTCGGAGACTAGGACAAAGCTGATTAGTCATGGAGACTCTAACAGTAGATGCCTTTGATTTAGTTATGGGTTTAATTCATATAGATACACACTCAATGGCTCCTCTATCATTCAGTTGCTCAGATGCCCTGCTGTTGATGTGGAATAATGTTGTGGCTGAGAAAGCGAGGTGAAAAAAGAAAGGGTAAAACAGTAGATCTCACCGGTGTTTAAATATCAACATGGCTCTTCCACTTGATCCATTGTTTGCGTGGGTTCCAGTGGAGCAGGGGTCCCGTGGGTCTCCTCTCCCCCACTGAGAGGTTCCATAGCCAGGCTGGGAATGGCTGTAACTCTCCCTGCTTCAACCAGATACCTAACGCTGGCCCTCTCCACTCCTCCACAACGAATAAACACAGAGAGAGCCGTATGGCATGAACATTCATCAGCGGTTGTCACGGAAGGGAAAAGTAAAGAAGTATGGAATGCAGCGGACCTCCTTTCATCCTCAGTGATGAGGGTTTTTAAAGGAAGGGAATGCTTTGACCTCTGGGCAGCGGAGGAGACTTGGGCTGACAGAGATTGTTTTAAATACTTATGGCCCCTGTTAACAAACATAAGCACGGTGATCTATTCTCAGGGAGGGTCAGGGAAGCAGTCATAGGATCAAAAGCAGCGCTGGGCCAGGCACAGAGGCAGAGAGTCGAACTCAGTGCTCCTAAAACAGGTGTAGCGCTCCTGTTTCATTTCACAAAAATGCGATTTTTTCCCTTAACGGTTGATGTGCTTTGTGTTGCCGGGCAGACAGAAAGCAGACCGCAAAGCAGGGGCTTTTGCTACCGCACTGAGCAGTTTGCTGTGTTGGGAGGTTGTTTCTAGTCCCTAGACTGCTTCTAAATCACATTTGTTCTGGCTCTGCGCTGGATTCTGGGTACAGGGAAAGGAGGCAGCAGCTATCATATGGAGCAAGAGCGAGGTGGTGTTACTAAAGCCAGTCCAGATGAAGAATGAGGCATAAACATTGAAAAACATACACAATAGTGCCCACATACTGTTAAGAATAGGAGATTTCAAAAACTGAGCTGTAAAAAGATGATGTATGTAATTTCTCTCCTGAAGGTTGATTGCCCTCAGGCTCTGTGGTGCTTTCAAAACACTGCTGTTTGTTTGAGAATCCTGACCAGTCTAACATAGCAACAGTTTAACCAATGACATGAGTTTGGGGTGTGGCTATTTGTCTGATCAACCAATGACATATTATTGTAACCTGTTTGAAAACAGTCATTGTTAGGCCTTGAAAAATGCCTTTTAGAGGAGACCTCAACAATGTTGCAGAGTATGTCCAGTATCACGTCTGAGCTAGCTTTGAATCAATTGTTGTTCTTAATTTTCCACAGTCATGCACAGTCATCTCTTTGGCACGCATTTCATCACCTCATTTTCTCCTTGGCCCTCTAACCCTCTCGCATGACACCGAGGAACTTGAGGTTGTAAAGTGGTCCAGCTAATGAGAAAGAATAAAGCGGTGTGTATCTTTCTGCATGTGTGTGTCAGGGCAAGGGGTTTTCCGCCGCTAAAGCGCTTCACCTTGGCCCATGTGTTGGAAGGACAGGCTGATTGAAAAGCTCTCTCTCTCAGTGACATCTGCTGTCCTCCCTGCTGTTCTGTCACTGGCTTGATTCATGTCCTCCTCGTTCTCTCGCTCTCCGTCTCTCTCTCAGAAAGCCTAGGCACTTCGCCGCTCAGCGTGAGCTTATCTATGAGGGGAGGAGAGAGTGATGAAGTAGGGAAGTGGGGAAGAAAAGGAAGAGAGTGTTAGAAAGTGAGTAGATGAAGAGGAGGAGGCGGAAGGGCGGACGGGATGAAAAAAGTGAAAGATTCAAATAAGAAACACTGCAGGATGTGTGAGTTGTTGGATAAATGCAGCTTAAAAGAAGGAGTAAGCAAAATGAATTAGGAATTAACAAAGTTGTAGCAAACCTCCTCCCTTGTTTCAGTAAATCACAGAAGACATTAGCAAATCTTAAAATTCTCCCACTTACAAAAAGAATGATGAAGCTTCTAAAGAGAATTTGGCAAAGGTCTCTCCAGCTTTCCACACAGAACAGGTTTCCCAATATGGAAGTTTCTGTTTTCTGCTTTGAGCCATGAGTAAATCAGCTGAGTAAATCTTGTTGCTCATTTACGTTTTGTTCCAGCTCAGATGTTCTTAAGTAGATCTTTACAAGTTGCATGATTAAAGAACAATTTTGTTAATCTCACCACTGGATTAAGATGTGAAGATATGACTTTGTGATATGATAAAAAAAGTAGGTAAGGAAATATGTTGTAAAGGAAAACCGTTGTCGAACACCCCTTGGCCTTTAAGTCATGTCAGTTAGCTCTAGGGCCATATCTGTGCTAGTGTACGCCTAAAAATTTAAATTTAAAGTCTTTAAAGCCACAAATATTGATGACTTATCCTGCATACATGGCAATATGAAATATGACAGCACAGGAAAAAGCAGTCATCTACAAAAAGTAAAAGTTCTTCATGTCTGAACTGCTGCATTATGCATGTAAAGACGCAGTGGAACATAAAGCCCTGATTTTGTTTAGATGAAGCTTATTAGCAACAGGGCAGGATGTTTCCATGCAGAGGCCCAAATATGGAATCTGAGAACTTACGAGAAACACAGATAGAGAGTGAATGAGGGGAAAGTACCACTGCTTAGGAACCAAGAGTTGAGGTTCTCAGCAAGATTGATTAAAGATCTGATTCGAGACAACCTGGTTTTTTAAGCTTCCCTAGAGAACATCAGAAGGGTCTAAGCTTTAATTGATGTGGTCCTGTTGGAGAGCTAATGCACCATGTCTGCACATGCTGGCCTTGTTTAGTTTTCTGCCAGAGCTGCAAATGGCCCTTTATTTTTGATTGATGGGGCTCCTGCCCAGCTATGGTTCAGCCCACACTGCTCCAAGCTTAAGGGACCATTTGGATGGGGATTTAGGTTTGACAAGGTTCAGCTCTACTTGGGCCCCACGCTAAGATGGCAAATTGAGTTTTTTCAGCTTGTATTTTTGAAAATGTTGTTTTTTGTTGCAAAAAAAAGGCTGTGAGATCTTGTTTTAAGAACTTAACTTTCATCTCATTCTTATTTGTTTGTTCCAGTTTGAGTGCAGCCGAGGGCCGTCCGTCTTCGTTTTCACTGCGACAGTGTTGGTAGTGAGTTTGATGGCTGGAAAGAGACAGTGATGAATGGGGCAAAGGCTCTCTGATTGAGCTGAGGCAGTTCACACGCCGCTCGCCCGCCCCTTTTGTTTGCTTTTCTCTTACTCTTGTCTTTCAGCAGGTTGGTGTTCATTTTAGGTGAGAAATGTGGTACTCTTCTCACACTATAATTCACAATTAAATAGCACATATCCCAAAAGCTGTAAACTGACCTGTTTTTAAATCAACCCCTTGGTGGGATGTTTGTGGTCTTGTAATGTTTCAGCCTCAATGCCAGCTTAAGTCTGTCAGTCCCTCCTTTCCTTTCCTCTCCTCCAGTTTCCAGCAGGTCTGCTGGTCATAGCATGCATACTGAGCTAATTATCTTTCACGAGGTCTCCAAGTTGGCACTGGGTGTGTGGGTTTGTGAATGGAGAGGTCATTTTGCCCTCCAAACTTTGGCATCATCTTTGGCATCAGCGCTTTGATCAAACTGCCGCACGACAAGACACCACACATATGTGTGCACACACTTTGACACAAGCACATTGCCCGGGCCACAGCAGAATGCACCGAAATTGCAATGGAAAGAAAACAACCCACCACCTGGCTGTCTCAGTGTGTGCCCTCTGGAGTATGTAATTCCAGGAACTTGCTTTCATTTTTGAAGAGGATGGAAAGGAAGGAGATAAAGTGAGAATGTACGCGATAATGAATAAGGACACAGAAAGAGTCAGGAAACTAGTAGATTGGCGAGATGTTGAAACAAATGTCATAGATTTGACAAAGCAAAGAATTCTCTTTTGTTCTCCTTCTTCCTCTTATGTAATCAAAAATCAGCATCTGAATGGTGTGTGTGTGTGTCCCAATTCCTTGACTCACTGTTGACCATGACACTGTTCCCATGAGATATGATGCTGACTTGGTCAGAGGCTGCAATTTGTATCCATTCCCTGCTCCCATCTGCCCTCTATATTGTACAAGCCTGGATGAGGAAGAAGGAGAGGAGAGAGGGCAAGACACGCAAGGAAAACAAGTTAATTGAATTACTCCCAGTGCAGTTATAAGCACAGTTTTCTTCTGAAAGAAATTCGAGACATTAGGGGAAACTCCAAGTGACCCAGAACGTAGACCTGGGGGACCTCATGCTCTCATCCATGAGCCTGCAGCACATTCTCTCTCAGTCTTTCTCTTTCTGTCTACCTCTCTCTTTCTCTCATGGATGCCACCCACTGGTTTACCTCTAGCTGACCTCCCTAAGGATTCTGTTAATTACTAACTTGAGAGTACACAATAGACTGCGGTATTTGGGCCAGATAGTTTAGTAATGGTTATTTTCTTTACACAATCTCATTGTCTCATACTGTACATGCACAGTCATCATTTTAACTCTTCTCTGAAAGTCACTAGGACATATCATTGTCATAAATTTATGGCTATGCCAAATTGGATTTGTGGGTTGTTTTATTTAATAATGCACTTAGATATACATCTATAATAATTGTCTGTTCTTTTTCTTTTTAGCTGTTGTACTAGTGAAATGGGTCAGACATTCTAGCCTGCGGGATCTTGTTATATATCTCAGAATAATTAGTATTGTAATTAGTATAGCAAAAGGTATTACCTTAAAACTGACCCTGATTCTCTCTGCATATAATAGAATGAATTTAGCCCTCATTAGAGGAAGCTCACGTCACCTTCTACCACTGCAGAATCAGCAGCAGCCCAAAGGTGGAGGACACTGGGTGAAATTGGGAGAGGGGTGTATTTTTAATAGAGAATAGTGCACATCTGCCCCTGACCCCTGGCAGCCACCTCCCTCCCTCAAACTCAATCCATGTCCTTTTCTATAGCTTGACTTTTCATCTTCTTAACCATGAACCCATCTCCAGAGGGCTGGGGCCACTCTGGCTCAGTAATAATACCCCCTATCAGATGTCAAGGTGGGACAAATGGTGGCTGTTCTCTTAGTAATGGCCAGTGAAATGGGCTCCTGACAGAGAACGAATGAAGACCTGTATCCCTTATACCTCCATATAGTGCAATTTCTTTTTCCATCGTCCTGTTCTTGTACTTAAGTGGATATTGTTCGCTCTTTCTCTCCTATATACAACAACAGTGACTATATATTATTTAAATTGTATTTTTGGCTGAATAATATGTAAACGTTATATCATATTTCTAGTTCTCAAAACATTAGACATCAACACTTGACATCAAGTGGAGACCTACCCCAAATTTAAGTACTGTCTTAGCTGTATGGTTATACATTTTGGACATTTTGTAAAATTCCACAGTTAAATTTCAACATTTTTTAGCTCTAGCCAAGTTAATAACTTATTTTTCATAAGTTGCAGCAAAATTTCAGCAGCTTTCTCCACCATGTCATTGCTACACTCAGGTTAAATCTCTGAGGTAAAGTTAAACCAATTTAGTGCAGTTCCTCATCGTATCCTGTCATTCGATGATACACAGATATCCAGCCTGCTGAATGAAGACAAAACTTCCTCAAGCTCCTTCAGCTGCTTTGATATTGGATCATTTGAGAGTTGCACATTAGCAAAGAAGTGTGGCACTCAGATGTAGCCTAACCGAGCTCTGTGCTGTGGCTTGCTTAGTGTATGTGTTTCACTTAATCAGTAAATGCATATTAGCCATTTTGCCCCCTGGGCAGAACTCTAATTAATTGCTCTTGCTCCTTCCTCCAACGAGAACAGGATGTTGGATTCTAAATGAGGGCATTTTATGGTCTAATATGCCTTCTGTGTTTCTTCGAATTCTAAACCATAAAGCTTTCTGTTTTCCAGCAAAATTGCTTTAATGGATAATGACAGATGATGGAATGAGGGGAAACAGAATTGTTTGCTGACGTGCACTGTTGTAGAGGAGAATTAATAATGTAGTGGTAGCACAGTGCCCTCTTTGTCTTGTGGCCCTGTCTGCTTTTTCCTGGCGAAAATGAATGTCCAACAAGTTTGGATTTGGTTAAAAGGAAGAACAAGCGCTTGTCTCAGAGGAGTAAACAAAAAATGGAAAGCTTGCTAACAGTGTTTCAAATGTCATTGCACTCAGAGTGGAAATTGCCAGAGCAGTCTTGTAACTTATGGTATACTTTCTCAGCCTTTACAGCTACCTCTTTCATCTGGTTATTTGTCTATTGAAGACTGTAGTGAAACTGCTAGTAGTGCAGTATGCAATAATTCCCTCAAAATACTGGAATTCATTAATGTGATTGTTGGGAATCTGTGTGTCTCCGAACAGCCTAATTAGCAGTGCTAATGAAAGCGGACATGCTATATCCATCAATGTTAATCATAATTGCCATTTATGAAAGCATGCGGCGTGGTCTCCTCCACCGCACCCATTCAAAATTGATTAACATCTAAAAATATGTCTAAAGATTAAGCATGATGCTTAAGACCTCTGTGTGATTGTGGCCACTGGGGCTGGGTTGGAGTAATTTACTCTCATGGAATTGAAAAGTATTGAACCGCTTGACATATCCACACCCTTCGCCAGCCCTACACCACATGCGCTCTGTGCCACCCATCTGTCACTGGGGAACATGAGACATTATTTGCACCTGTTTTTAAAATTATTTTCTTTTAATTCTGATGTTGGCAAGAATTTGGGAACAGTTCAGGAGACAAATCTATTTGAGGTCAACAGCACACGTGCATTATGTTAAAGTACTTTCACACCCAAGTTTAATATCTCATTTTTCTTTACATAAACTGTACTGTATTCTTTTGAGACAAAAAGAATGTCCTTCTCAACAGAACCTGTTTCAACCAGTCAAAAGATATAGCAAAAAATAAACAAAAGCACCACTAAGCCGTTACTCAGTTATCATAAAACTCAGGGCTAAGTTCATAGCCATAGCCCCAAGTCATGGTCCCTCCCTCTACACACTGCAACAGTCGCATGTAAGCTAATAATTCCATCAGGGAGTGTTTTCATTCTCTGTACTGTTGTAATGGACTCTGGTCCCAACCCCAGCTTCTTTTTTGTCCGTTTCACCAACATTTTGAGTGACAGCAGTGAGGTTATTATCGTTCCAAATGCAGCTAGCGGCTGCAGGAGCCCATTACAGTAGGCTTGGTTAACACTTGTCACATACTATGGAGAACGGTAGACAGTTATGGTGAGCGAGCTGCTACCTTGTGCCCTAAAGGCTTGAGGTGTTAAAATAGAAAAAATCCAGCTTCCTTCGTGGAAATGTTAACCTTGTTCGGCATGGCCGTCTAAGTGACAGTTTGTTGGTGTTTTTTTGCACATGATGTTTGGGTCCCTCAACAGTTTACAGCTTTACTTGTTTACACTTTCTTGAGGACACTGATGACTTGTATATCCTCTCAGCCATCTCCATCGATGGTGATATAAGAAAAGAGTGATTGTTTTGAAAAGGGCACGTCGAACCTAATCTTTCCCTATGGTGATGGATAAAGTGTTCTGCTCTATTGTAGACCACGCCGGAGACTGGCATCATCTCGGTCATATTTTGTTTCTGTAAATGCTTACGGGTGGTGTAGTTCTTGGTAGTAATGATAAAACGTTAGCTTGTGGTTGATTGTTTTAACCCCAGGCGTGCAAATAAGAGCTAACTTTCCCATCTGACTGTTCTGGATTGCGTAGCCATTACTATCCCTGAGGACAGGCTTGTCTGTTAACATTGCAAGGCAGTGAAGCGAAGGTCTCTGAGAATTAGATTCATCCTTTTTGTTATAATTTCCCCTTTGGATTGGCAGGCTATTTTCACCACTATTATGGTTGAAAGTGTGTGTGCGTGTGTGTAAGGGGGCCTTAGAGACTTCATGGAGGTTCACAATCCCTATTAACAGTCCAGTGGTATAAGCCAAAAGATTTTGAACAGTTGAGAAGAGGGCAAAGGTAGACAGAGAGAGGGGGGAATGCATTAAAAACAATTTGTCCGCTGTCTCTTCTGGGGTCGTAAAATGAAGCAGGCGGGAACCGGGAGGAGCGAGGAGGTGGTTTAAGACCTGGGGCAGGTGGAGAGGTGTCTGGTCTGAGAAATTGGGACTCTATACTTGATGAGAATGCTTTACACCTCTCTTCTTGGCTTCAGGGTCCAAACACCATTTTAAAATCAGTCCCTGCTGTTTTTTCTTGATCTGTTAACGGCAAACTCCATTTCGCTGTTTCAGACCCCCACAAGTTCCCAAAGAAATAGATTAGCAAATACTGTTCTACACAGACCTCTCTGGGAAAAAGTCTTTCTCTGAATGTAAAATGGCCTCTGCCATCAATCCCATAATGCCCTGCAGATGATTAGCAGGGCCAAGTTGGCACTCAGGATCCACTGAGCTTGTGTAATGGAATGAAACTGTGTGCTGCCTGTGCCGAGTAGTCTTTAAAAACAGAAATGAGAATGTGGCTAGAATGCTTAAAGACATTTTTTCGTAAGCAGCACTGGCCTTGAGGCGACTACTGCAGTTCCATCTGAATCTTATTCTAATACCTCCCACTCCAGCTTTACAAGGTCCATCTGTGTTAGGGAACAAGTGCTGCGCCTGACTAAAAAATGCCATAAACAAGATTTCTGAAGGTGCTATGACTTTACGTGCAGGCAGGAGAAGCCTGCTGTTTTTCAAAGCCGCAGCGAAAGGATGTCTTGAGGAGAGCTTGTAGTACAGTATAATGTTACCTCCGCTGTGACTACGGTTGTGCAACAGTGACTGTGATTCTGTGACAGACTGCTGAAATCCGATAACACACCTTTGATTCTCACGGCACCACTGAGGAGGAAACGACTTCTTAAACCCGCAAATCTTTGGCTGGATAACGCTTGCATCAATTTTTCAAAGGTCTGGTCACGCTTGGCTTTACCTAGGTGGGATTTAAAGTAGAGAGAATATCTGTGCTTGCGTGTGTGTGTGTTTCTCTAGGTGGAGGTATCATTCAGCAAGCCATAAAAGCAGGGAGAAATTACCAGCTGAAAGAGGAAGAGGAGAGCAAAACAGACAGATCTGAACAAGACTGATGCTCTCCATCTTGAGCTGTGATGCTGCTGTCAAAGATCTTCACACATTACCACACCAAAGCATCTTCCCAAGCTGTATTCAGACTAATCTCTGATTCACTACAAACTGCACTCCCATTTTTAAAAAAGTGAATTTAGTTAGGATTTTACAGCAACTTGGTCTTACATCTGTCTGTGATAGTAATGCGTTTTACTCAAGTACGGCCATGTTGCTGAATCAGTATACTTGTTGAAGCTGGAACAACATTCCTATCAAACATATACAAGCCAAACCTTACCCTAGCAATAACCTAGGCCTAAAATCAAAGAGGAAGCATTAATCCCAGTCCTAACCCATCCCAAACAAAGGCCCTGTCCCGAATGACACCTTATGTCATTGCAGTACACTTTTCAGTGTACACTTTGGTAATGTAATTCCATATATTGACTGTTGGGTAGTGTGGATTAGTGTAGTCTCAGCAAAAGGCCACAACTTCTTATAATGGCTGTGAATAGAGTGAAATGAAACCTATGACAAATGGGATGAAATGCATCATTTGACGCCTAAATATCAAGTTTTTCTGGCACTATTCTCGGGTTAGAGTTAGAGCTAGTGCTTTGAATAAGATTCTAACCAAACAATGAATTTCTTTCTGGTTTTAGTGATAGGGCAGGTCTATGTTTATTTGAGGACAAAGGATGTTGATCCAAAAATATGTTTAGACTTGAATGCACCAAAATGATACTGGCGATCAGCATAACCATCACTCTAAGCTTTTCTTCTCTTTGTCTCCCCCTCTTATCTTGACAAAACAGTCTCTCAGAGCATCATTTAACCTAACTTAAGTAAGTCAAGCTCACCAGAATGCTAGGCAAGCCAGAATGATGACAGAAAACAAAAGAAGTCTTTGGGAGAGTTAATGACTGCTTTTTATGGCCACTGTGCTGTAAAGGCAGTGAATAAAAGCGTAAGTGCATTGGCTGGATTCCTGTGTAAATGTACCATGATGGGGCTGAAGGTAGACTGAGGTCTCCTGGTCAGACTGATAAAGGAGAAGAGGAGAACAGAGCTTGTTTGTGTGGGTGCAGGAACGCTGTTTCCACAGCTGGCCTTAAGAGGAAGAGGGCAGGGAATGAAAACAGTACGGCGTGCAAAAAAATGGCACCAAGCACAAAACAAGCCAAATAGAGTGAGGTCACTACTCTGCAAACGTCATGTGAGCAGCAAAGGTCTGAAAAGAGCAGTGTTGCACATGGGTTGTTTGAATTATGTTGATATTTGGGTCACTGACAAACTAAAAAAGGCAAAATGCTTTAAAAATCAAACAGTATATACATGAACTAACCTTACATTTTCAAAACGGTTAAAATATCCCCTCTTGAAAAAACCAGCATATGCTGGTTAGGTATGTTTTGTTATGGCCGCTGGTTTGAGCTGGCTTAAGCTGGTCTTAAGCAAGTTGCTTAGGACCAGCACATAACCAGCTAAGGATCAGCTTAAACCAGCTCAAACCAGCAGCCATGCTTCAAAACATACCTAAGCAGCATATGCTGTTTTTTTCAACAAGGTCTACTTTTCTTTTTTACTTGATAGCATACACAAACAGTCTTAAGGGTCTACAAGTGTCCTCTATTTTTCCCTTTTTTAAAAATTTCCATTTTTGCACATGATTTCATCATTCATTAT
This sequence comes from Spinibarbus caldwelli, assembly GCA_039654775.1. Taxonomy (NCBI): domain Eukaryota; kingdom Metazoa; phylum Chordata; class Actinopteri; order Cypriniformes; family Cyprinidae; genus Spinibarbus; species Spinibarbus caldwelli. The sequence continues at coordinate 24,899,920 of CM077263.1, forward strand.
TTACGTGACAGTACAGTAAAGGGTTTGGACTTTCTTTACCTGTCAGTTTAAACGCATTTTCAGTCTATATGTAGCGTTACAGCAGTAGCACTCTCTTCTGCTGTGACTGATGGAGTTCTAGGCCTCTTCCATCAGGCCAGCCAAGCGGAGAGACACGGGTGAAGTCATCTCTACATTACCGCCCCCTCAGGGGACCCAATTTCAGAGAGCGGCACGCTTCTCATATTCCGTCCCTTCCATTCGCACACATACGGTATCATGCCATCCCCAACGGTGTGAAACAAACCAACCTTTATATCACTGAATGCACAGTATGAGATGCGCCCCAGTTTTAACGCCTCCCAAAACCCCCTGGACACACTAACACACAGACACACATTCTGCTGTCTGCGATACCTTCGTTAAATTTTTACACATTTCCTTCCGTAATGTGTGGCAGGTGGAATAGACCATTTTCTTGAGCAGGGATGTCTTCTGTTGCATATCTAGGCTGTTGTGTACATTAATAGTACATATATATATATATATATATATATATATATATATATATACATATACATATATATATATATATATATATATATATATATACATATACATATATATATATATATATATCAGTATTTAAAGACTCATCTCAACATAATGAAGTGATGTTATGCACAAGCAAGATTTTGGTTATGCATCACTAATAAGCTTGGAGAAACCAAACTGCGATTCTTTGAAAAGAAATAGAACGTTCTACACCCCATGATGCTTTGCTCTCCTTTCCTCCCGTCGTTCCTGCAGTTATGAGTGTCAGGGGTGATTAAACACCATGGAAACAAGACCCTACTGTCAATCATATTCCACGCTGAGCTTACCCCCAAATGAAATTCAGCATTATTATATCAGTATGCAGAGCGTATTGTCCAAACAGACTTAAAACAGTGGAGAATTCACATCAGCTTTAGTTTTTCATCCCATCTCACTCGCTTGCTGAGGCAGGACCACCCACCCACTCTCGTCTTGTATTACAGACACAATATTAGTGCGCGTATGTGTGTGCACTTGGGTTTTTGTGCGTCCACATGTGCCGTTTGTGCAACAGTCTTCCAAACTGTCGCCGACTCAATTATGTGGCGGCACAAGCCAATAGCTTTAGGGTTGAAATTCTATTTTGAGGAGAACTGGAGCGTGCATGTGTTTGTGTGTGTGTGTGTGTGTGTGGAGGCGACACCTGTTTCTTCTCACACTATAACTGTTGTTTCACTCACATACTGTCAAACCGACATGTAAAGGGTCTCACCATCTTCTGTCACTCATATGCAGCAATTTGTCTGCCCCTTTTTAGCTCTCTAACATACACACATCATGACACATTACTCATTAGAGCGCAGAAGAAAAAAAAAACAGGACACTTTTGTGGATGTAGATTATTGTAAGTGTCACTGTGCTAGTATTACATGAAATTTGCATCATCTAATTAATATTCATGAGTCAGGCGCGTAAGGTTTACAATGTGTCCCCTTGGCATTTGAGATGTGCTTGTTCTTACCTCCTTGACTTTATCAGCTTACTAAGGCAAATCACACATAAGCATTCATAAACAATTGTTCTTTTATTGTTTTATTAATTATATTTATATTGATTCAGTTTGATTAACAAAGTGCTTGAAACAGTATATACAATCTAATCTGTTGTTATTTTACTCACAAATTGCATAAAATGCCACACAGGATCACTACCCAAATCAAAGATTTACTTAAATAAATTAATTGATTGTTTTGAACTGATTTATGTGTTTGTTTGTATTATGTTGATATTTGGGTGACTGACAAAATTATAAAAAGGACAAATACTTTCTAATAATTTGAACACATGCAGACATTCACTACCTAGTCACTGTTTTCAAAAATGTTTTTCAAATTTTTCAAGTAATATTTATAATAATACAAGTAATAATATCCAGAACCTCTTCATTGAAACAAACTGAATGAACTGACTTATTTCTATGCAAAAAGTGTATTGTGTTAATAGTTTAGCTGAACGATTCTTTGTGTTTCTCTCTGTCCAGATATGACTATGTGGAAGTGAGAGATGGAGTGGATGAGAGTGGGCAGCTGGTCGGGAAGTATTGTGGGAAGATCGCTCCCTCTCCTGTGGTCTCCTCTGGGAACCAGCTCTTCATCAAGTTTGTGTCTGATTACGAGACTCATGGCGCTGGTTTCTCCATCCGCTACGAGATCTTCAAAACGGGTGAGTAGAAAGAAAAAGAAAGTGATAGGTGAATATTAGCTACAACGGCCCCACATTGGATTTTAAAGCCATAACTATCGTTTTATAATAAGAAGGATGCACGCAATGTAGGAATTTACTTTAGGAGAGCACAACAACCATATAAGGAGAGATGTAAGCGAGGGACAGCACTTTCTGTTTTCTCTTTGTCAGTCCCAGTGGGAGAGCTGCTTGATGAGAAAAGATCATTTGATATCGCGGACTTGTAGACCTTCAGGGTCTCTCGTTCTGGCATTGTCTGGCCTGCAGAGACACACACAGATACACATTGAGAGACCGTTGGTCTTATCTGGAGATGTCACGGCAATAAGCAGAAATTTCCTGTTGTTCAGATCTGTTTCCTGTGTTTGAGGTAGGGCTAAAGACACAGAGAAAGCGAGAGAGAAAGAGAGAGAGAGTTTGCGTAACCTCGGACAGGTGCAGCACACAAATACTGACCCTGGGCTACCCCGAGTGTGACCTCAAGATGAGATGGATGTTCCGGGGGGATTTATTTTAATCTTTATTGTCCGTTTGTGTGTTGTCATTCCCATAGAGAAGAAAAATCACAAAAGAGATCTCTTTAATATGTCAATTGCTAGACAGCAATGAGATTATATGGTGAAACTTTTGCAGAAGTGTCAATAATGTCACAAACTGTGATTTTTAAAGATATTAAAAAACGTGATAAATACGGTAATATTGTAAAATATTATTACATTTGAAAAAAACTGTTTTATATGTTAATATATGTTAAAATGTAATTTATTTCTGTGATCAAAGCTGAATTTTCAGCATCATTACTCCAGTCTTCAGTGTCACATGATCCTTCAGAAATCATTCTAATTTGCTGATTTGCTGCTCAAGAAACATTTCTGATTATTATCAATGATCAAAAGAGTTTTGTTGCTTAAAAATTGTGGAAACAAAATTTTCAGGATTCTTTGATGAATAGTCACTAAAAGTCACTAAAAACAAAATGTTAAATACAAATATTTTGTAACAATAAGTCTTTACTCTTACTTTTGATAAATTCTATGCATGCAGCTGAATAAAGTATTTTAAAAAATACTGACCTTTGAACGGTATTGTATATGATGAATTATATTTGTTCATTTATTCATAAATTTAAATGTTTTTCATTTATATTTTTATTATTTATTATACTTTTAGGAGAAACAAAGTTGACGAAGTTGATACTTCACAGAACGCAAGTGAGAACTCCTGAGATATAAATGAGCAACCCTTTAGCAATAGATGTTCCTCTGGGTTCCCACCCCCCCTGTTGCACCTCCACACACTTTGGCTCATCAATAACATCAATAAGTCTCCCACAGTATTCCATTATCTCAGTGCTGGTTTTCTTAAACTCATCTTCTTGATGTGTCTGATTGGAAATAAGGTTCCTCTGGAGAGAGCAAAGACGTCTGAAACATATCGACTCTGCGCAGTCAAGGGGTCGAGCAGACACTCTCGGCCAGAATGGGCGCCCCCACGCTGGGTGTGTTCCTCCAGAAAACCCTCTTAGTTTATCAGCATGGGTGGGCCACGAGATCCTGTGTGAACAACAAATACTGTTGTTTGCAGTCAGGACATGGGAATTTGCTGTGACTACGCAAACTCTGTGAAGTGTACGTCAGCCTTATCAATTAAAGACAGAGAAAGGACAGTGAGAAAGCAAAGGAAAGAATGTGAAAAGCAATAGGAAGAGTGACAGACAGTGAATAAAGAAAGAGAAACTGATTTGAAAGCTTGTCAAAGCCATCTGATCTGCGTGTTTATGACATACAAGTAAAAGTAATGATTACACCCAGGTGTTGAAACAGGTGTGCAGGTATTCAAATGTGGGATGATTATAAGAATGTACCACCGTTTAAAATTAGATTATACTCATTTCAAGCTGCTGCTGCTGCTACATTTGGAGAGGTAAGCTGTGGATTAGAGCAGGTTTCACACACATCCGCAGCGTGTGGGCTGAATCGCTAGAAGCAACAGCACAGCAGAATGTCTAATTAAAGGTACACAGTGTATTTTGTGAGTTTTATAGAGCTCTCAGATGGCTAGACTGATTTCAGAACAGGCATCTTCAACTTCAGCTGCGTATATATGTTTTTAAAGCAATTAGCCACGAGATACTATGCGTTACAGTGATTTTACTCTGCCCTGTACTTAAGAACACCACTTAACTGTGGTTAAATCACTTTAACATGCGTATAGATAGATAGATAGATAGATAGATAGATAGATAGATAGATAGATAGATATTTTTCCTCAAAGTTTGGTTACAGTAATCCAAAACAAAGACAGATGGAGTGATACAGCAGAGTAGCAAAATGTTCCCGAGCTTTAATATGAAATATTTATTCTTTTGGAATGCATATAAAGAATAATGGGGGAGATTTTAGAGAAGCAACAAGGAGGGAAAGCGAGAGTAGTGAGCTAATGTGAAGACTACAAGAGAAGGAGAGAATAAACAGAGAACACAAAAGGAGAGAAGAATCTATTCAGGAAAAAAGTGTGAAGGTGACAAAGAAAGTGAGAGAGAGAAGATGAGGTGAAGAGAGGGCGAGAAAGCCTGGGAGCTGCACACACACACACACACACACACACACACACAGGAAAGATAAGAGATGAGAATCTCTCCACCGCAGCTATCAATGAATGCAATCAAGCCTGACCCAAGCACTAACCCACACTGGACAGCATGGATATCTAACGAAGAGCTGTCCTCAGGGGGCTTTCAGACCGCTACGGTTTCACAGACACCATGTTCTTTCTCTCAGAGTTCCCTTACACCATCCTTAACAAGGGGCTTTTAGATGATTTTTAGAAAGGTGCGTATGCTATCTGTAAAGAAGAGGAGTCTGTAGTTATCATGTCATCCTGCCTTGCCGTGGCATCCCCAAAATGTCCTTTCTTAGGGTTGAGGGAGACATACGTTTTTAGTTAACAGCTCTGCAATTTTCAGAGCCACATCAAGTGTGAAGAGAGGCTGATGTTTCGCAAGTGGGGTGGAAGGCGTGGGTGTGGGATAGAAGGATGGAGAAGTAAGTTATCCTCGCTCAGAGTCAGTGTAGTGTAGAAGAAGGGGACTGTGAAACAATTTCGGAGTAAAAAATAAAAAAGGTAACTGAGGATAAATAGGAAATTACAAATTTTATTACATAAAATCGCAATTGCTAGAATTAAGGTGAGAGATATTGTAAGGTTGCAATTATCTTGTGGAAACGGGCTTCTATATGAGATGTACCATTAATAAAAAGATGAATGCTTCATATGGCAGCTGTAGAAATGAAAGTCAAAATTTATGGTACTGTTGCAGATTTTATTGATTTTTTTAAACAGATTTAGGTCTTTCTCTTTTCCAGGTTCTTTCTCTTCCCAGGTTCTTTAGGAAAACATGCTAATGGCAACATTTCTGCAAAATGATAAGTTGGTTCTTTCATGTCTCACAACACTTTCAGAGTGGCTTTAATAGTCTAAGAGTCTTTAGTTTTATACTAATATATGAATATGAATTTGGAAAAGTTCACATCAGTTCAGAAATTAAATGTCCGGTGAGTCGCAATAAAATACTTGCGTTTGAAAATAATTTATCACCTATATTAACATGAGATAAAAACACATTTGCTGAAGCAACCATGCCGTTTTATCTTGTTTCTACAAGTCTTTGAGCTCTTTTATTGTGACTAGTGTTTCACAGGACTTGTACCCAAGCACTCCGTATTGCAAGTACAATGCTATACTGGGTGCGCTATCGAGCAAGTTTACTACATCAGAAAAGCCATACATATGGAGCTGGTTATGTGATGCAAACATCAAAATGTATTCTTTTACAAATCATGCACTATGCTAAAAGTGTTATGAGTTCATGACATAGTATTGTGCAAGGAATTATAATAAAATAAGTCTTTATTAATCGATAACCTGCACCTGTAAGAAATAAAAGTTCATTTCAATTGGAAATTGCAGTGAATTGTACAAATATAGGTATGTTTTTGGAGTCCTATATTTTGTAAAATTGTAGATAGAGGCACATTTTTCCAATGAGCCCATGTTTGTGTACTTAAATAGCTGCATAGCCATTACCAGTGAACTGCCTTAAAGTCATGCCGAAAGTCTGCGTCATCATCATTAGCTCATGTCTAGCTAGGCCATTCATCATTGAGATGTTATCTGAACGTCTTTACGATGGCACCTGTGTCAACACAGTAGGACAAGGATTGCGTGATGAGGGCAGCTTGTTCATTGTGTCCAGTTTAGTTGTCTTTTACAAGTTTAGTTGCTTTTTACAGGCCAGTGGCATAGGTCACATCTGGCACAGCAAGCATGTCATTCTACAAGCCCATCTTCTAAATAAACCCCCCTGCATTAACACTCAGAGCTAATGAAACCCAAGGCAGAAACTGTCTTTCTGTTTATTACCTATCTCGTTCTCAAGGGGAACCATCAGCGGTGCTGGCTGGCTAAATGATGTGTCAGCAACTGTAGATTGTAAGTGTGCATGTTTGTGTGTTCAGGGTAACCCCACAGCTGTGACTCCAGGTTAATGTTTGTTGGAAAGTGTGGCCAAATTTTGCTTCTCAAACTCTCATTGTGCCCATTAACCTGTCTTAGCATAGCCACGGGGGTAAACGGCAAGGAAAGGTGTGTGTATGTGTGTGTCCAGATTAATTATTCTCCCTGCAGATATATGGAATATAAACAACAGCGATTAGCTCACTAGACCCAGAACACCTCCAGCCATTTCATTTCTGCTTCAGCGTTACACAAACTTTGTCATATGCCAAGGGATCTAGCAATATAGATCTCTTAGCAGTAACATAGCTGTGTCGGCTCAGTTTTTCAGTTCTGTGTGCAGTGTAGCTCACAAACGACAAAAAATGAGAGCATTTACAGAAAACCCTTAGATAAGATAACAAGAATGGATACAAATCAGTGTATTTTAGATTTATTTAGATACTATTATAGTATTTATTTAAATTAATAAAAAATAATAATATTTTTATGTGCTTTTGACATCTTTAATAGTGTTTATTTATTTAAGATATTTTTATTTAGATTTTACTTTTAGTCATTTTAGTAACTAAACTTATTTTATTTCAGTTAGTTTCAAAGGCAACATTTAAATGTAATTTCAGATTGATGTAAATTAACATAAACTGTAATCTATAGTAGTTTTAGTTAACAAAAACAACACTGATTCAGACATAATGTCTACTTCAAGGTAAAACAGAGGGATACAGTTTCAGTAATATCTGGCATTGATTAGGTCAGAAGAACTGAAGATAAAAGGTTCATTTCTAAATTACGGCAATGTTTAGACATGTTGTATTGTTAGATATATATCAGTGAGGTCTCTGGGTCCCCAAACGTAACAACAGTAAAGTTAATCTCAACAGAACATGAGGATTAAATCTATGACACTTTGCTGGGTTTGTTTGCACTAAGGGGAGACCTGCAAGCCATCTTTTTAACAAGCATTGCCTCTGGCCTGTTAAATAAACAGCATATTCCACAGAGGCTAAAGCCTTCAGCCACTTCACCGCATTGAAAAGATAAGCTCTGTGTATATACGTTAGTGAGGAAAAGCAAAATAAATTGTACAAAAGCTAGCTGTTAATGTCAGAATTAGCGCTTAGCTGCTATGAATCAAGCCTGTGTTTTTTTCAATCCCACTTCACTACTCTCCCATAAATTCTGGTGTTTAAGTGTAAATTTAGTTCAGAACGACTTGAAAGTATTTGCGGCTGTATTTGAGGGAAAGAACCCAAGAAAGAAAGCTGGATGGCTCTCACAAAGCTTTATTTGTTTGGCTTGAGTTTACAGGCTCGAAGCTCCCTCCCGTTTCTCATCTCAGTTTTCCCCAGTCTTTCTCTTGTAAAGTTTTTTTTCCCGACTACTTGCAAATAACTGCAGAAACAAACCAAGGGACATGAGAACATGTGGAGGTTTTAAGCATTTGCGGTTAGCGACAATAGCGACATGTCTGTGAATCCATATGAGACACGCATAATCACAAACGCACACATACACACACAAACCCTAGAATCCCACCGCAATCTGTAAACAGCAGTGAAGCATTACAAAGCCAGTCACAGTGAAGAACCGCCAAGCTACACAGTTGGTGGACCCACAATTCTCTATTATATTTCACACTCTATATTCACGTCATCCACAGAGAGGCACTAAAACTACACAAGTGTGCCAATAACACACTGTAAACAATACTTAATATGTATTCTTGCATTAGTATTCAATGGGATAACCTTCAAATGTCAGATAGATAGCTAGCTAGCATGCTGACAGTTTAGCAAACTTTAACTCGAACAGATTTTTTTTTCCAAATTGTTGCTCCTAAAAAAAACCTAAACAAGAAAACTGAGCTCCTTTGTGGCAATGCTGTCAATGTAACATCGAAATATATTCTGACATATTTTAGAATTCAACGCATTTGCTTTCATGTTCTTGCTTCGAGTATGTTCTGGGTTGTTTTGCTAAAAAGATAATGTTATAGCATGCACTTTATAAATAGAATGAGAATTGGTACAGAGGAAATGTGCTCTTATCTTGCGAAAGGAAAATGCAATTCCTTCTTGCCCGTGGAACAGCCACAGAATTTTTTTTCCTCTGTCAAAAGATTATCTTAAGAATAGTCTACAGAATTGAGTGTGTCTATCTGCTGTTGCTGGAACTTACGCAACTGTCAAAAACTAAAGATGAAAGTTGAAAGTTTTTGGCTCCATCATCAAATAGTTCCTTTGAATTTCTTTATAAGCCTGCTAAGCCTAGTAACTTTTACTTAAACTCGGAAAGTTTCAGAGACACTGATTGCTGACCATTCAGCTGACAGCTTTCAACCCTAAACCCCAAAGTGTTTGTGCAATTACCATGTCCTGTCCGTGTCACACCTTCTCCCCATGTTTAATTGCTGACACCCCAGGTTTCAATAGATTAGAATGGAGGCCTGTAGAGTTTGGGAAGGCCACATGCGCTGAGTGTAACAGCTTTTTTTTCTTTTTATTTATGAAAGAAAATGCAATATTAAATGTCTGGAATTTTAAAGCTCTGTGAAAGGACTAAAAGTGTGGAATTTATGTCCTGCTGTTTAAAAACCAACCAAGTAGTGCACTAAATGTCAATTCGCTTTAGCTTCAAATTCCCGTGCTGGTCATTTTCTTTAGAGCACAGGAAAAATGGAAAAGAAATAAAAAAAGAAAGATGAAAAGAAGCAGTTAAAGGGTTTTGTGCTAGAATATGGCAGAGATTTTGATTACATTAAATTATGCGCCCAACAAGGTTCCCAAATAACAAAAAATGCTCTTCAACATCCACTTAACGCTGCGAAAAATCCTCTTTTTTTGGTCTAGTAGTAGAATGTATGTAGAATGAACTATGTAGTAGAATGTCCAAGCTGCTCTCTTACGTATAATAAAAGCGAGAGGTTTTCAGTGAGTAATGAGTTAAATTACATATCTGTGGCTTCAGAAGATGATTTAGACAAGAAGTTGTACAGACCACTTTTATGATGCACCCCGGGTTCCCATCAAATTTTTATTCAAAAAAGCAGATTGAGAATTCTTCAAAACTTACCCTTTTGTCTTCCACTTAAAGAAGTAAGTAATATGGGTTTGGTTTTTAGCCACAGTGACATCATTATTTCTCATCTCTGTTCTGGTTCATGATATTTAAACTTTTGCACCCGCGGTAATAACCACGAGATTCCACACTACATTAGGTGCAGTGCTAACGTAATGTTGACATTTCAGTGTTGATGATCCAGAGGTGATCCTATATGCATCACTCTGTAACAAGAGCGTATTTACTCTTAGAGCTCTGAGCCTATTCATCACACAACAGCTTTAGCCGAGCGACCGTCGTGTAAGTGCAAAGTACTGATGTATGTGTGAACTTCATCAACACACTGCATCAACAAACTAGTGCACCAGGGAGTTCTGGGTAAATGTTTTGACTTGCCAATATAAAAGTGTGTGTGTGCATTTCTAAAGGGTGGATAAAGTGAGTTTTATAAAGTATGATGACTATATTTTGCTATTTCTTAATTGTGTTGTTTTAAGCACCAACCGTACTGCATATGAAACATTTAATAAGTACAGGCTCATAGGTGCTTTTACTTTCTTTTTGGTCTTGTTTCGTCTTCATCATTAGCCCACACACCCAAGAAATAAGGCAGCAGCCGTATCCCGACCAGGGTGGGCCTCCACCATGCCCCATAAACCATGCAATCATCGAGCAAAACAACACAGACCACCATGTTCTGCAATGTTTGTTTTTTCCCCCTACTTCATCTGCCTCAGTGAACAAACAAAAAATCCTAACTTTTTCCTTCCTCTCGGTGTCCACCTCAGGTCCAGAATGTTCCAGGAACTTCACCTCCAGCAGCGGAGTCGTCAAGTCGCCCGGCTTCCCAGAGAAGTACCCCAACAACCTGGATTGCACGTTCATGATCTTTGCTCCTAAGATGTCGGAGATCATTCTGGAGTTTGAGAGCTTTGAGCTGGAGCCAGACACGCAGCCACCCACTGGAGTGTTCTGCCGCTACGACCGCCTGGAGATTTGGGACGGCTTCCCTGGAGGTGAGTCATTGGAGAGATCTGTTGCTCCAAACAGGAAAATCTGAATGTTTGAAACAAAAGATCATTTAGCAGATGATGTTTGCACAATGACTCTCAAATACTCACACTTCAAAGACCAGCAACAATAAACTCAAATACTTCAATTTACAGAAACATGACGACATCAAATAACAAGAATGTATACTAGATCTTTACAATGTAAATTGAGTTTACATTTCTGAAGAAAACGTGAGTGTCTTATGCAAACCACACCAACGCACTGTACTAGGTGGTTGGGAGGGCATTTTTCCACTCTGTCAACAAAATGTGCAAAAATTGTACCTTTAGGGATACAACAGCTTGTCACTGAGGCAGGACCCTTAAAGGGTCAACTTTGTGCCTTATCTACCTTTAAATTGTGCATATTAGGTGCTTAGAGTAATAATATGTACCCTTAAGGTACTGCTTATGAACCTTCCCAGCAGGCACAAAACAGGCACACAACGTCATAAGACGTTGATATTTGGTTAAATTTTGGTTGCGACGCCGGGTAACCAAAATTCAACGTAAATTCAACGTCTAATGTCAATGTTAAATTGATGTCCAAGACCGACGTCTGCTGACGTTGGGATTTTGTTGTTTTTAGGTTGTGCAACCAAAATCCAACGTTAAGTCAACATCAAATTGACATCAAATATTGACGTCAACCTGATTTTCATTTTCAGCCAAAATGCAACATCTGTCCGACATCATGTCCAACGTCAACCTGACGTTACATAGACGTCTGATGCCTGCTGGGTTAAATAGTCAAGTCAAGTCACTTTTATTTATATAGTGCTTTTAACAATACAGATTGTGTCAAAGCAGCTTTACCGTATTAAATAAGAAAAATGGTGTATAATAATGCAAAAAGACAACAGTAAACACTCAGTTTTCAGTTAAAATCAGTTCATCGATTCAGTGACGTCATCGTTCAGCTCAGTTCAGTTCAGATAGTATCTGTGCTTTCAAGTTGACGATATCGCTGAAAATTAAGTGTCAGTATGCGTAAAGTTGTTTCTTTAAGCATACTGCCACAGTAACAGTCTGTTGTACCCCTAAAGGAACATTTTTTGCACATTCAAAACTGTAAATCTGATCATATAGAGAAGTAATAGCAAACCTTTCCTCAACAAGCTGCATAAATTGCAATATAATTCAGTGCTGAAGTTCAATACTTAAGAAGGCAGTCTGGAAAACTAAACTAAACAGTTGTCAGAGCAGAAGTAATTGGGAGGGTCCCATCTTTGGCCTTCTGGAAATGGCCTTTAACAGATAAGCCAGATGCTATGACTAAATAACAATGCCGTGTGATTGATCTCTAGGGGAGAACAGACGACTGGCCTCGATCCATTTACTGTGTTTCACAAACAAAACAAACCTATCCTAAGTATGGCCAAGTGTCAGTACATATTTGGACTTGCACACATACTCTTACATCCACAAATGTCATGTATTTGAGAACATGTTAGTAATAGCTCTTTATCCCTTCTATCTGGACATTAGACTGTGGTTTGTCTCGGGCAGTTTGGGGTGAGGGACTCTGGAATGTAGACTGTTGTCATAACACCAAAACTATTCTGTTCTCCAAGATAATTACAGTTTTTATTTGTGCGTGTGTATTTGAACTGTATATACACACCCAGAAGCCCAACGGGAAGATTGCAGCTCTAAGGAGGAAGGAAGTCTGCGAGGACCAGAGGTCTTATTTAGTTTCCAGTTCATTATCGACTTTTTTCTGTCTTGACGGAAGAGAGAAGCCGTGAACAAATGACACCTTTGATCTGAGACTGAGCTTTTTGAGCTTTTTCATCAGTTAAAATTTTTAAAATCAGTTTCAGCATCTCTTCCGAGGATACGTTGTGAATCTATTGTCGCAATTATTGTTAAAAAAAAGTCTGTCTAAATAATTGTTTTTGAAAGTCATAGTCTTCTGTGGGCAGGTCTGGACAGAATTTGCAAACATTTTCAGAATTTGTGGAATTTTCTGGATGATTTTGAAGGAAAAACAGCGGAAAGTCCAATGCTGTTTGTTTATTTTAGGTTTACTTAATTTTTGTTTTGTTTTCCACGGCAATAGCATGCAGGTTTGGAACAAGATAATTATGATTAATACTGACGGAATTTTCATTTCTGTGTGAACTATTTCTTTAAAAAAGAGCTGAGAATGCTTCACCCTTATTGGACTCTTAAGCAAGCTCAAGAAGTGAGGGGTGTGTAGAACTTTGTGAATGATGCTGTTCCACTTCTCCAAAAACCTACAGAGCCTTTTGTGAATCCAAAATCCATGTAGGCCTGAGGGAAGTGTAGAACCTGGGACAAAGGTTGCATGCTTTATTTTAGACCCAGCAGCCTCTCTTGAAAAATCTACAATAAAAAGGTGTCCCACAAGTGCACAGTGACAGAGAAAGAGCCAAGAGGGAGGTTGAAGACAAGACTTTAAAGGGAAAGCCCTGGTGCCTTAGGGCCTCAGTGTAACTCGTCTCTACGGTTCAGACACTAGCTGCATTACCTGTGGAGCCACACCAATCAATAAGTGCATTAGTGTGGAAAGGCTGCAAGGCATGAGACAGAAGCCTCTATGACTTCGAGCCCTCAGCCCACCCCTCCATTACCCACTGGCCGCCCACTTTGAGGCAGTCTCAGCCTGGCAGAGGGTTTATAAAGCCCCCTCCTCCTCCACCAGAGCAGACATGCTGGATGGGTTCATGGAGAGGCTCTTTAAAATTTCATAGCCCTGTTGAGTCATGCAGATAATCCGGATGGTTCGCCACACCCAGAGCTGTCTCAACACACAAGCACACACATTTATGCACACTTGGATGCACCTGTTTCTATGAATTCTTATGAAGATTAAGATTCATGTAAACCCGTAGATCTGTTTTATGTAATCACACACACACACAAAGCTGGCAGATCTGTTTCATCTCTTGGACTGTAATGGGCATATTCTCAAAGAGCCAATCACAGTTTCTCCTTAAGCCAATATTTCAGTAATTTGTGGCAAATTTTAACATAATCCCAGATCTTTCATATTTCACATCAGTAATTAATCCTTTTACTTAGGTTTTGAGATTTCATGTATATTTGTAAACCTTGGGGTTAATCTTGCTATTTGCATTTTTACAAGGTTAATTGACTGGACAATACAAATGCACAAAAATGTGTAATTTCAGTGTAATTTAAGTTTCCGTGGATGTGCAAAGCTCATGCATAATTAATAAGGCAAGCACTGGGGCCATTTATAATTGGTTGTCTGTTTCCAAACAACTTGCCTTTAGATTCTAGCACCACAATCTACCATTATACAAGTTTGCTTAAACCAAAGTTTAAAAGTGGCCTTAACCTGGAAAGACGTGCACATATAGTATGAAAAGCCCTTTTTTCAATACAGCTTCAAAGCAATTCCTTCTCTCAGCTGAATGCACTGCATACGTCTTAATTTACTGCCTAAGTTGTGTTCGGTTCCTTCCTTCTTGTCCCCTCCAACTCCTACACGTTTTTTTCTTTTAAAGTGGCTTCTGGGAAGTCACATTAGAGTGGCCCTGGAACAAACAATAAGTGCGGGAATTTATGGTCGCCACTGAAAACAGAAACCCAAGGTCATAGACACGTACAAAACAGACACTGCCTTTCCCATTTCCATCAACAACAAGGTGTAGAGACAATGTTTTGTTCAGTCAATGCAGTTATACAACCAGTGACACTGTCCTTGACGTTCACACACTGCAGTATCAGCTGTGATAGAATGGCTTGAATAGTAGATTATTAAACGTATCTAATCATGGCTCTCTTTCCACTTTATTTGTCTCTTTCCACAGTTGGTCCATATATTGGTAGATACTGTGGACAAAATACTCTAGGACGGATCATATCCTACACTGGAATCTTGGCTTTGACAATCAACACAGACAGTGCTATTGCAAAAGAGGGATTCTCAGCTAATTTTACTGTGCTGGAAAGGACAGTCCCGGATGGTAAGTCAATACTGCAGTGTTTAAAGTGCTTAAAATAATTCATGAAATGAATGCAAAATTCACATGAGGTGAAGTCTCCAGTCATATCAGCATCCTAGAAGAGGTTGTTTATTTTGCATAACATAGGTCACCATGTTAAGATCACACAACCAGTCATGTTGTGTAATTAAAAATTATTCAGTATGTCAATCTTGTGTTCAAGATTTAAGATTCAGTAGTTCATGAACACAAACTTTAGATAAACTTAAAAATCTCCAATTGTTATACTGTGAACCATTCAAGGTGCACATTAACACCATGGTTTCTCTATAGCTGATAGAGAGGCCACTTCTATCAGATTTGGAATTTCTATCAGTTTTGGGAGATGAATGAAGGCAGGTGAAACAAAATTGCTTCAAAAACCTCTAGAAATTACAAAATATATATATATATATATTAATAATAACTGTTACAAATCATGCAAATGTCCAGTTTCCTTAACTAAAGTTAGTATAAGCTGGGAAAAAAAAAAAAAAAACAACGACTTAATTTGTGAACTTTGATATCATCTTTAAAATAAATCTAATTCTAAAAAAAAAATCTAGGTTAAAGGGTATTTTAAGAATTTTTGTATCTAACATTTACACAGCCTTTACATAACTTTAGCCAAAGTCATTGAAACACACCCTATTGATTGGTGTTATAAACCCATAAACAGATGTGTACCCACATTCACATCCAAATACAACATGGTATAACATGGGAAGTTATTAAATCACCACGTCCCGCTCAGCTGTGGCCCTCTTTCATTAAGTGACTATATTAAGAGTCATGACCCATCTGCCCTACTTTATGGGGGTTGGTTTACTCTTTTTTTCCAAACCAGCTCACCCAGAGGGTTCACCTCTTCACCCCAATTTAAGAAATGCTCCAACTAAACATTTAATTTCAGAACACACCACCAACCCTCACCCTCAATCACGCTATGAATTCAAATCTATCCCTAGACACTTCTCACTCCTCCTCTGTCTGTCTTTGTCACCTTCTCTTGAGAACATACCTGTTCAACAAGACAAGTAGTGGTGCTTGTGATTTGACACAAATTCCAGTATAATTAAATCTAATTGCAGGTGAAAACATAATGTATACAGTGGGTACAGAAAGTATTCAGACCCCCTTAAATTTTTCACTCTTTGTTATATTGCAGCCATTTGCTAAAATCATTTAAGTTCATTTTTTTTCCTCATTAATGTACACACAGCACCCAATATTGACAGAAAAACACAGAATTGTTGACATTTTTGCAGATTTATTAAAAAAGAAAAACTGAAATATCACATGGTTCTAAGTATTCAGACCCTTTGCTGTGACACTCATATATTTAACTCAGGTGCTGTCCATTTCTTCTGATCATCCTTGAGATGGTTCTACACCTTCATTTGAGTCCAGCTGTGTTTGATTATACTGATTGGACTTGATTAGGAAAGCCACACACCTGTCTATATAAGACCTTACAGCTCACAGTGCATGTCAGAGCAAATGAGAATCATGAGGTCAAAGAAACTGCCTGAAGAGCTCAGAGACAGAATTGTGGCAAGGCACAGATCTGGCCAAGGTTACAAAAAAATTTCTGCTGCACTTAAGGTTCCTAAGAGCACAGTGGCCTCCATAATCCTTAAATGGAAGACGTTTGGGACGACCAGAACCCTTCCTAGAGCTGGCCGTCCGGCCAAACTGAGCTATCGGGGGAGAAGAGCCTTGGTGAGAGAGGTAAAGAAGAACCCAAAGATCACTGTGGCTGAGCTCCAGAGATGCAGTCGGGAGATGGGAGAAAGTTGTAGAAAGTCAACCATCACTGCAGCCCTCCACCATTCGGGGCTTTATGGCAGAGTGGCCCGACGGAAGCCTCTCCTCAGTGCAAGACACATGAAAGCCCGCATGGAGTTTGTTAAAAAAACACCTGAAGGACTCCAAGATGGTGAGAAATAAGATTCTCTGGTCTGATGAGACCAAGATAGAACTCTTTGGCCTTAATTCTAAGCGGTATGTGTGGAGAAAACCAGGCACTGCTCATCACCTGTCCAATACAGTCCCAACAGTGAAGCATGGTGGTGGCAGCATCATGCTGTGGGGGTGTTTTTCAGCTGCAGGGACAGGACGACTGGTTGCAATCGAGGGAAAGATGAATGCGGCCAAGTACAGGGATATCCTGGACGAAAACCTTCTCCAGAGTGCTCAGGACCTCAGACTGGGCCGAAGGTTTACCTTCCAACAAGACAATGACCCTAAGCACACAGCTAAAATAACGAAGGAGTGGCTTCACAGCAACTCCGTGACTGTTCTTGAATGGCCCAGCCAGAGCCCTGACTTAAACCCAATTGAGCATCTCTGGAGAGACCTAAAAATGGCTGTCCACCAACGTTTACCATCCAACCTGACAGAACTGGAGAGGATCTGCAAGGAGGAATGGCAGAGGATCCCCAAATCCAGGTGTGAAAAACTTGTTGCATCTTTCCCAAAAAGACTCATGGCTGTATTAGATCAAAAGGGTGCTTCTACTAAATACTGAGCAAAGGGTCTGAATACTTAGGACCATGTGATATTTCAGTTTTTCTTTTTTAATAAATCTGCAAAAATGTCAACAATTCTGTGTTTTTCTGTCAATATGGGGTGCTGTGTGTACATTAATGAGGGAAAAAAAATGAAATTAAATGATTTTAGCAAATGGCTGCAATATAAGGGGGTCTCAATACTTTCCGTACCCACTGTATATCAGTGCATATTGCCATTAATGTTGTAAACTTATGTAGCATGTTATATTTCAGCTTGAGCTCTCAGAACACTTCAAGGTATGTACTACATCTCTACCATCCCAGCTCATGCTCAAGAATACATTCAGTGTGTTCTCAGCAGGGGCTTTGCCGAACAGTCGCAGTCTATCAATTATTTATTGGCTCCATAAATTTACATTCTGTGGCAGCTTCTCTCGCAGTTCGACATGTTTACCAGAATATTGTGCTTTGCAGGAAGGAAAGAGATCGCTATTGGCAGTAAGTCTTTATGAAAAGGATTTTGTCAGTGAACCGTCATAGATTTATGGTCTCTGCTGAGTTGGACCGAACAGTGACAGATGCCAGATGTAATCAGACGAGAGATCTGGTTGTTTTCAGTCATTGTTCTAAAGAATGAAAGGGTGGAAAGTGGATCGATGGCTTGAAGAGATTGAGTAATGTTAAGATTTACTTGAGCTGAGGTTTCAAGGGTAAAGGAGAGATATTCATAAGAAGCACATAAAAGACTCAATCCCTTTTGATTTTGAGTTTAGTGTTAGCACAAGTTCTCTAATAAGCACTAAAAAATACTTTTACAAATTTCTACAATATGTTGGTATTTTGAAAAATCTTTGGTTACTCTGGTATATTTTTGTAAGGATATTGGATAAATTAGTATTGATAATTTTCCAACATTGAATTAAATGTACAGTTTTATATAGGCAGCTAAACTCTCAACTCAAATTTTTCAATTACTTTTCCAAATGGATTCTGTGATTGGTTAATTACATAGAATAAATGCAATGCTGCTTTACAATTCGGACAAAATTAAGTATCTTAGAAGGTAGCAAAAAACTGATGCCTTCAAGTGTTGTCTAGGTAGGCAGATCACTATGTTTTCAGAACTGAGCTAATGGCTCAGTGTGAATATAAACAAATAAAACTACTATCTGTCTAACACACATGCTTTCTCCATCTGCTACATGTGTTTAGACGCATGTTTGGGCTGTGTATGTGTGTATCTGACCTGCTTGCACCTTTTACTGTTATATTAGGTAACATGAGCTCACCCTGTTTCAACATGCATTTCCTTACATTTAAACTACAATATGTGTTTGTTTGGAGTCTGTGACCTGTTGTAAATAAATTAGCATGTCTTCCATCTCTGCCTCAACATTTCCCCATCCTTCACTGTCCCAGAGTCCTAAACTCTGTTCCGAAGCGTCTGGAAAAAGACCCCTGGGAGTCAAAGCATGAACTTTGCTTGTCTCAGACACATGGCCAGCATGCTTCGAGACGACTGCCCCATAACATCACAAAACAATTAGCAATGCCCTTATCCTGGGTGGCATGGCATGAGGAGTGATATACAACCTGCTCTCCTTCCATCTGAAAACACAGACATGCTAAAGGCGTCTCTGACTTTCCATTCCTCCAAATGCTGACGCTGGGGAAATGGCCTTCCCGTGTGCCATTTAACTGTGCACCTTCAGAAGGCACTTCTTATATGAACCTCAAGACTTCTCTCGCTGGTGGACTTAAGAGCTTAAACTGAATGTTTTATGAATAAAGGTTTGCATCTTAATGTGGTACACTTCCCACAGTGCTTCCATTAAACTGTGGGAAAGAAGAGTGTGTATGTTCTATTCTGGTGCTAAGAGATGGAAACCTTTGGTACTTTACCTCAGAATGGCCCATTCCCGAGAGAAAGGCCTTAGTTTGGGTCGTGATCTGATGTATTCTTTATTTAGATCGTGAAATGACATTTTAACAACTCCCCTGCCTCTTTTTTTTCTCTGTGCTTTCCTCAGACTTTGACTGCACCGAGCCTTTGGGTATGGAAACTGGGGAAATCCATTCTGACCAAATCATGGCCTCATCTCAGTACAACCCCAGCTGGTCTCCAGAACGATCTCGACTCAACAACCCTGAGAATGGTTGGACCCCTGCAGAGGACTCGAACAAAGAATGGATCCAGGTACTGTACGATTCACACGTATGCTGAAGATAGCAGTCTATTATGAATGAGTAATGGAGGAGGGATTTGTCCTTGGCAGAGAACAGAAACTTCTGTGATATTTTTTGAAGAATAGAGAAGCCGAGTCTACAGACAAAAAGTTTGAAACACCCTCACGCTTTTATGATTTTTAAGTTTGAAACTTTCTCTAGCTGAATTCGACTTCAACTCGATCAGGCAGCCTTGCAGATGCTTTTGCCACTGGCTCTATATCGAAGACCAGCAGCAACATCTGTTGAATTTTGCCCTTTGGTCGACAGCCATGGAATGTTAAAACCCAAATGTACTGGTTCTCTCTGGCC
The DNA here is from genome assembly GCA_039654775.1 of Spinibarbus caldwelli. NCBI lineage: Eukaryota > Metazoa > Chordata > Actinopteri > Cypriniformes > Cyprinidae > Spinibarbus > Spinibarbus caldwelli. Next base: position 24,919,837 of record CM077263.1, read on the forward strand.
CCAGTGAGTCTTCCTGGCCAACAGATGCTTGTAAGTTCAACAAAGACTGTCTATGAGATGCATCTGGGTGTATCTAACATGATCTTAATGTCCGAGAGACAATAAGAAACCTAAAACTTACTCTAAGGAATGTGACCACACACAAGGACAGTGGCATGGACAATAGATTTGCGTGTATATTGTGAAAAACTCTTGGCAGGAGCAACCTGAGCTCATTGGAAATATGTGCCTCTACATAAATTTCTGCAAAACTGAAAAAAAACTTACCTATATGTACGATTCACTGCAGTTTCCAGTTGAAATCAACACTAGAGGCAGTTAAATTCCAACAACATTTATTCCTTTTCACACAAAGTATGATTTACAGGTACAGAGTTTTGATTAATAAAGGCTAATTTTCACACAATTACTTGCAAAATGTTATGTTATGACTTAAAAACAATTTTAACATCCTGCACGATTTGAAAACTGATACTTCTGACCATTGTCATCATATATACTGCATCATATGCATGCGTTTTCTAATCCAGTGGGTTTACTCGGTAGCTCATGTGATACGGCGTTGCACTTAGGTGATGAAGAGCTCCGGTACGAATCCCTGTGATACTACGGTTCGACAAAAGCAGCTCAAATCCGCATAAGGAAGTTAAAATAGAATGGCTGCATCAGCGAATACGTTTTTATATTACTTTTTGCATTTGTTAACACTATCGGGTAGGTTTGGGTTTGGGTTTGGTGTAGGGGATATTTCCAACACGATAGAGCATTAATCTTTAGCAACACTCACCGGATATTTGAATTGTAAACAGCCGTAATACATACCTCGAGCAGAACACAAAAACATTGCAATACGTGCCTGTACCATTGTAATAAAAATGTGCCACGGTCACGTATTAAACGTGTGTTTTAGCACCGCGAAACATGCAGTAAGGTACATAATTACGGTGTTGCAGAAATGTATGTAGAGGCACGTATTTCCAATGAGCCTGGGTTGGGCAGGAGTCATTGTGTTGATTTACACAAACATTGTAGCACCTTTTCTTGCACTTAGGGGCTTTTCTGTGACCCAAACCCCAAGGGTACCCTCAAAACCCAGACTTGTTTTATAATCATTCCCTGACTGGAAAGTTTGGGCCAAAGAGACTCCTCAGGAGGCTAATAACAGACGTGACCCACGGCCAAGTATTTGCTAGGGGAGGTCTGTTAAGCAGATTTCCCTTATTGCTATCAAAATGTTGTCTGTGTTCTAAACCAGAAAGTAATTGAATTAGGGGAAGGTGCCTCAACTTAGTAGAGAAGAGGAACCACGATGTTTAATTCTTCGTTTCGTTGTAGAAGCGAAACGTATGCATTTCCTGAGGAACTGGAGACAAGCTCTCCCCCAGTGGCTGCAAATTCTGCACCATGTATAGGAAGAAATTCCATATGTGGAGTCAGATCGAGTACTTTTCTCGAGTGCTTTTGATCATAGTAATTCAAAGTTCTTGGACTCATTTTGCTTATAGATTACCAGTCTCTGTCAATATGGTATTGATCGGGACTGTTGTACAGAGCACAATGAACTAACCTAACACTATACCTTGGATGTTCTTTGAGAAGCAGTCAATAATTAGCCTCTACTGGTTTTACAGACCATCACTTTAAGTGAAGCATTCTCATGTTCGTAAGATGACAGTATATTTATCAATGTTTGCAGTGTGGTTTTGACATGCTGTTGTGCTTTTATCTTGTATCCATCCAATGAGAAGTCTTCAGAAAAGAAAAATTCCGCTTATGTGACTTAAATGAGTCTAAAAGATCAGAGAAAATTTCTCTTCTAGCACCCAAACCAATCGGTTCCACATCATTTCACAGTTGCCACTTCATATTTTATTCAGGATAATTAAGTAGACTTTGCAACTGTTCACCCTCTTGGCTTGCCGAACTTGTTTAGTCATTTCAGATATTAATGAAACCCTAAATGACTCGCCTCCCACAGTGCAGTATCGAGCTGAAGAGAGCACAGTTTTGCAGCCGCCTGGAATTCTCTAAAGGGTATTGATTAGAGGAAGGGTACTCTTTTTGGTGGGAGAAATTTCAGCAAATCAAACGTATTCTGTTTCAGCCCCCATGTACCGTGCCCCTGTAAATCCCTTTCCGCCAATCAGATGTCAAAGTTGAACCCCGCACATCTGTTTCCAAGGGAACAAAGGCGGAACCATGCCGAGGATGAATGATTTATAATTTGGAGACGTCCTGCGCTCGTTCTCTCTCTCGTGCCCGGCACTTGTGGAGGAGTTTAATTATAACAAGCGTTATTAAAAGAGTGGAATTCTTCATTTCGCTTCCATTAAGCAACATGACCCACCACAACAGTATTTCTCCATCTAATGGTGCAGTCCACTTGGTACGCACAACTCGCTCACTCCTGTGTCCTCCAACGCATATTATCAGTTCATTATTTATTACATTTACACTCTTGAATGTAATTTACAGCCGACACTTATATTATTCATAGAGGCCCGGTTCTTTCTTGTTAAAAAATCCCCATTTCTTGCAGTTTTTTTCCACCCGGAAGGTGTCAAAAAGATAGCGTTTGTCATGCATCTTAATGCGGCTTCAAATTAGATTCAGGGTCTAGTGCTCCCAGCTTGCCACTCCTGATAATTAGTCGAGGGTCAGGAGATTTTGAGCTAAGCCAGTGAGCTACAGAGGCTTGTCCATTTACAATGCTGAAAAACAAATGTCCGTTAAGGTCTTTATCAGATCTACGATGAATGAAGGAAGGGCCTAAGTTCTGCAGAACACGGGATCCTAGCTCGGAAAACTTCCAGTGTGCCGTGTTTATGGATACGGCCTGGTTTCAATCGGAAGACTGCGTTAAAGCGTGACAAGCTGAGATACCTACATCTGTACAACACATTTCGACTCTCTCTCAAGGAAACACTTCTGATTTATAGAAAACCGTAACCTAAAACAAAAGACGCTGTGAAGGTACTTATGGATGGCAGATTTTCAGTTCCGTGGAGAGCTTGGCATAACAAAGAACAGATCCTGTTTTGGTAGACATCAATGCAGTATGTGGCATATTGCAAGTGATGCAATAAATGCACGCTCATCCACTCCAGGAGCATCAAAGCACTTTTATGAATTATGCATTTTGATCTGGGAAAAAGTCAGCTGTCAATAGTTGAAAGCTCCTGTCTAGCTCCTAATGGTTGAATAGAAGTTGCTCATTATAGATCATGTTCTGTTTCATTAATCTCAGCCTCGCAATCATTCCCATCCTCAGGTCTACCGAAATGCGTCAGCCGCTTGCGTTTATGTGGCGGTGCTTGGAATACACAGCGGTTCATTTATAAACCCGCTACATACGTCAGTCCTGCTGTTCAGATAAATGGTTTGATCAGGGCTTGATTCGCAGGGATGCAAGGGCTTTTTCCTTCGCATCACTGGAGAGGATGTTTACCTTCATTTTGTTCATTAAAGCATCTCTGACAAGAGGTCAGAATGGTCAAAACAATAAGGGCGATGTTTTCAAGTCTGGAACTGTAGTGCCAACCAGGTTTTGTGTTGGCCAGTTCAATGGGAAGCCATCAGCTTGATTGATGGAGGTGAGAAGGGAATATGCCAGGGCCGTAGATGGAAACAATGATTGAGACACCACCCCACCCTCTTATTCTTATCCCCTGTGCCACTGCCTTAAGTCGCCGACCCATTTTGCTACAAAAACAGGTCAGAATTCCAGGGCCATCAAGCAGGCACTAATTACAGACTTCCTTTTGAGAAATTCATTCTCTCAGGCTCTTGTACATTTATCGAGGAAGGTTGAATGTAACGAGGGAAAGAGGGAGACTTAGGGGCGAAATGACACTCCCGAAACAACGCACTTGGCCACATCCTGTTTGCCTTCGCATGACATCTACATATGCTTTCCATTCGCGATGGTCATCTAGACGCAGCTATGTCTGCTCTCTATTGTTTTGCTTCAATTTTTTTCTCTCTTCAATTAAAGGATTAGCTGCTGCTATTTTGAGACGGGTGCTGTTCTCCTGCCAGCTGATGAGTAATTAGACAGTGGGACTGTAATTAACATGAGAGTCTCTACTGACAAAGCCTGCAGAGCTGGTGTCAAGCTAGGCCACCCTGCTAGCATCACACCTGCGCTAGGTACATTCTTATGATTTAGAGTTTAAACCATCTTCGGTGCCTACATGTAATTAGCTTGAAGCATTTAAAATATCTTCTTTGATATACTTTCCTTGCAGTTAAATATGGATCCAGGTGTACGTTGGATACATTAAGCTCTTTTGCTAATGTGAAAGGTCCAGAGGCTAGCAATGTAGAATTTATACTAAATTCATGTCAGAGGAAATCCATTTCTAAGACGGACACGATGTTCTTTTGTCATCGGTGAGCTTATTGTTGTCTTATTGTGTTTAATATCAACAAAACATGATGTGCACATCATGATAACAGACCTGTAGCTTGACTAATACCAGAAATATAGTTGTTTGACCATTCTCCCCTTATGAAAATTAACCATGGTTTTACTATAAATACAAAAAAACATGGTTATTGTAGTTAAACCATGGTAACCACAAACTGACAATGTTTTTTTTTTTTTTTTTCTTTTGCACTACTCATAGTTTAACCATGGTATTTGTGGTAAAACTGTAGTAAAACTAGTTATACAAATGGTAATCAATCCGCCAAAAAATATGGTTACTACACTTTTACTATAATAAATCTGTGGTTTTTGTAAGGTTCTCCAAAATTCAGCCATACAGTCTAGCAAATGAAACAACTTTTGTAACATATTTTACACATATAATGTGATATGTTTTCAAGTGAAACAGCATATACAATGAGAAAAAAAAAAAAAAAAAACTGGTCTGGACTTAGTTTTATCTGTCTGTAACTGACTGGATTGTTAAAAGTGACCATTATATCACAAGTGGTTGAAAGAAAGGATCTCTTTTTTTTTTAAGTTAGGTGAGGGTTCATCTCCTCCACTATGATAAAAATATCATTTTCTCTCTTTCTCTCTTTCCCTCTCTGTCTATGTGTGTGTGTGTGTGTGTGTGTGTGTGTGTGTGTGTGTGTGTTAGTGTGTCTGTGTTTTAAATATTCGTCCCACTTTCAAACCATCCACCTATTAGATTAGGTTTGGAAAGAGAAGCACATGATCACCATTCAGGCACATGAATAATTTTAAAAATTATAAAAAAGTTCTAAAAATAACTCCAGCTAATTCCACTAGGTAAATTGGGTGATGAATGTGAGGTCTTCGAGGAGCCTATAGATCTCTCAGCTAGCAGTAATACAATTTTCATGAAAATGTGAATTAATTATACCTGTGGTTAATGGAATTTTAGAGGAGCTTTCGGAGCAACCAGGTGTCGTGGGATGGGATGGTGGGAGGAAGCCATGGTTTGATGGATGAAGTAGAACTTTACCCTGCGAAACCTGCCGTCCCACATTTGTGTTTGCTTTGACTGGGCCGTCGCGCATCTGTCTGCTCAACTTCTTACTTCCTCCTGGTTAACCAGATGGCGTTTGAGCCTTAAATACACAAGAGCAGTTGTGCTTTTAATGATTGACCAATTTGTGGATTTTTGTTGTCCACTAATATGCAAGACAAGGGTGAAAGAGACAGGAAAATAGACAGAATGGAGAAAAATAAAACAAAATTTTTGCAGACCGCAAATGACAAATTGTTTCAAGAAAAACACTGAAAAAGTCCTGTGTAATCAACTCCCTACGAGCACACAAAACAAAATAAACATTCTGTTGAAATTGTTGAAACAGCCACCAAACACCATAATAAGCCCATGCTAGGATGAACACAACTGTCACAGCTTTAGGAAACAGGCAGGCATGTTTGACGCTTGTTTAATTCAACGCAATTAGCACGAGAAGCTTCAGTGAGTTTGCACTAGGTTTAGGCAGATTAGATTTCTGCCACTTCCTTCCATGCAGGCCAAGGGCAAGGCAAGAACTGTCCCTTCCAACACACACACACACACACACACACAGGCTCTGATGTAATAAAACACACACTCTTTGTAAATTTAATTAGCTCTGAAAAATTAAGCTGAGGTCCATACTTCACAGATAGACTCTGGGCAAAACGAACAAGTTTTAACATACCAGACTTTCCCATGACAGAATTATAAAAACGTAGTTACATTTGGGTTCTTGCCAGCAAGATAAATTCATGAAATGTTTTTTTTCTTTATTTTATTTCACATTTTAGATCATTGGCTGTGATATAAGGAGAACTTTATTTTATTAGTCTATTGAGTAGGATATCTTCAGACTCTTACATTACCTGCAACATCCAATAGAGAAGAATACAAAATAACAAGCAGAGGATATGATTTGCAGAGTCAGCTGGCTTGAGGACACATTTTCCTCTGGAGACGTATGGATTCCAGTTTGAACACTTTCTCACAGTGGTTGCAGCAGACTTTAAATTGGCTTGACTGTTATAAAACTGCATAGTCACACTAGTGACTAATATAATAATTTGGCAACTTCAGATGTGCTGGTTTGTATTCAAATGTCTGTGTGGTTTCAACTGTAAAAATATTTTCTTACCAAAAATGATATAATTCATCATTGTTTTTGCTTCTGTGGTCATGATATTTCAGATGAAATGCCCACAGACAAGTCTGGCCTGTCTCCTTATAAGGAAGTGTGATACACTTTTTGAATGGCTTGTTTTCTGAAAGCCAGAAAGTGGAGTTTCTCAGCCAGGGAGTTCCTGTGCTTTCCCTTAATCTCCTGTTTGTACTGTTTGCTTTTAAAGGTGAAGTGTGTCATTTTTTCTTGATGTTAAAATATTTTCTCCTATTCTAGTTTAATAAGCAGACACAGCTATAAGTAAACCATTTGTAGGTTAATTTGCCTTGAAAGTATACAATCTGTGATGCTATGGTGCTTTCAAAACATTGTTTTGTTTAAGAATCTTGATCAGCCTGACATAGCAACAGCTCAACCAATGTCGTGAGTTTAAGGCAGAATCAACTTATTTGTCGACCAATGGCAGACAGGGAAAGTATTTAGGGAACCTGTTTGAAAACAATCATCATTTTTGTAGAAATTCATATTTGATTGGTTGTAGTACAGGAAAAATATTAAATAATACATATATATGCAGTATATTAAATAATCATTTTCATATAATGGAAATATTTTCATATATTTTTCAATATACTGCAATATATGCAATATACTGCAATATATGCATTAATGTCTTGCTAGATATTTATATAGCAATGAAGACAAAAACTGCACTGCATTTTTACATGTAACCGCTTTATTAAAACACTCAATTCAATTCTCAATTCAAATATAGTTGTAATAATATAGTATATAATTAAGTTTATTTTATCACATGTACATCTATATATTATGAAGTGTATTACTGCATATAAAATTACATACATTACGATATAAGTAAATATATAAGTAAAGTGGCAATTCCTTATATATTATATAAGGAATATATATATATATATATATATATATATGGAAATATATTTTCTTTGTATAGGGAAAGTTGTAAGGCTTATGTATATAAAGGATTACTGTAGTAAAATGCATTGGAAATGTTCGATTTTTTTCTCCAGTTTCTTATTGCTCTAGTTTCTTTTACCCTTTTTTCCCTCTCTTTGTCTTTCTGAAGCAGAAAGTGGTTAATAAATCACGAGGCGCTCATTAGTTCTGATCTGTGATCAGCTGGTGTGAGGGAAACTGATCCAGACTGTCTCTTCTCCAGCCAAGCTTTCTGATCTCAAATCACTGGCTGGTCCACAGCTCTCTTATCTTCCTGCCATGTATATTTTAGCACAGCCAGATCAGATCAGCACTCATTCAGCAGACTTCAGAAACAAAGACCTTATATTTTTAATATTGTTAAACTGAGTCAGGATGTACAAATGCTGCACAATAGGGAACAGACAGAGTTTGCAATTAGCTCTTTCTACACTAATTGAGTTTGAGACTAGCAAAACCATTGTTAGTTCATGTCAAGTACAAAATGAATATGATATTTAATGAAAAACTGGCATTGGTGATTAACGTATATACAACAGATCCACTACATGGATGTTATCCTGCATTTTTAGCTAGTTTTAGCCCTTTCACAGCTGGGTGCCACTGACGTTGTTTTACCACTACTGTAAATCTTGGTTCACCAGTGACATTTTTTGAAAATGTTGTATGGGATGACATCAATTTCAGATTATGACAGGTTTTTAGCCTCTACAAGCACTAAAGCATCTCCACCAAAAACCACAGCTTGGCATTGTTTACTGTGAGTTTGCTCGGTAATGTTCACTGTGGAAGCGTATGGCTGAATTCTGCTCAAAGATCTGCATTTGCTCTACTGTTTTCTTTTGCATAGCAAAAATGAGATATTAAATGAGATATTTCCCACATCCTATCCTGTGTATTTGACCAAATCACCCACATCTCTGTCCACAGCGTTTTCTCTTCCAGTAACCCCTGACCGCCTCTCAGACACACTCACCGCACGCTCACGGGAATGACATCACAACTCATGACTTCTTTATGAAGCATTCATTTTTCAATACGGCACACGTCTGAAATGCACGTTTCCTTTCAAACGATTTTTTTTTTTTTTTTTTCCCGGCACAGGCTCTGTGAAGTTAAATATCCTTCCTCATCCAATAAGCTCTTGTCTCCCGTTCAGGAAATTAAATCGTCACATCGACTATGCTTTATTAAATTGGGATTCATTAAAATTAATCTTTCATTCTAATATTCACCTGGGGTCTTATGAGCTCAATATGTGACACCCGATAAGCCACTTTTAAAGTGATACTCCCTCTGTTCGGAGTAATATAGGAGTAATATTGTTCCATCTCTTCTCAGGTTGATCTTGGATTCCTGCGCTTTGTCTCGGCGATCGGCACACAGGGAGCCATCTCTCAAGAGACCAGCAAGAGATACTATGTGAAGTCCTACAAGGTGGATGTAAGCTCAAACGGAGAAGACTGGATAACTATTAAGGATGGCCCAAAACAGAAGGTGACTTATTTGGTTTTGTCATGGTCTTTCTTAAAGGTGCAATGCATCCCTTTTTTTGATTTTACACAGTGCTTCTCAACGTTTTTGACTCCAAGATCCACCATTGTCCACAACAATATTCAAAGGCCCCATGAATTCTGTTCATGATTTACTGGATTGGATTTTTAAAGGATGTTTTCATTGTCAATTTTTACCCAATAAAATATTTTAGAGCTTGGCATAACTAGAAAAAAATGCATTTAAAATGCAAAGAATTTATTGATTTACATGATTTCTCCCCTGAGGGGGTCTATTTATTTAAATTTTTGTTTTTATTTATTTATTTATTTTTTATTACTTATTTTTGGTGCTTTGGATTTTAAATCATTATAAGTCAGCTTGAGACTCGTTGAGAACCGCTGATTTAACCAATGCTGGCATGTCAGGTCTCAGAAACAAAAAGCCGTATGGAAGAACTGCTATAAGCACTTTAACAAAAATACAACGTGCACATTTCTGCTTTTAAACTCTCTAAAATGCCTTGAACTATATAGACGTCCAGTGTAAACAGTTTTTATTTGTTTGTTTTTTTGTTTTTTTTAACTAAGCGACAAATCAAAAGGAATTCTGTGGTCGATAAAGCTTAAGTTGTTTTAAAGCTGGAACATTCCGTTAACAGTTAAATGTTACATTTTCATATAACAATGAAATAGTGTTAGAAAGTCCTGGTAGAAAATCAAGTTTGGTTCCGTACAGCTTACTTTCCGCTAAACGATAAAGAAGCTTTTATTTTCTCAGCCTAACATGGAAGTAATCCGTAACTAGGTACATTTCCAGAACTCCTTGGCAGGAAGCCCTGTAAACATCTTCCTGTATTGTAGCGCAGTCACTGTGTGCCTCCGTTACACCAATCCATGCTCCAGATCCAGACGGGAATGCAATGCTCACGTGTTCTGCAGGGCTTGTGTTTCTCTGACTCCATTATGTGCCCAGTGTTTTATGTTAATCCGCCCTCTTTAAAGACTGAATTTGCAAGCTCTGTAAAAACTCCAACTCCAAAGCCACCACAGTAGTCTGACTGATTTTCTTTTTTCCCTTTAAGGAATGATGTCAACATTTGTGGTAGGGCTTATACCTTGAAAGGAAGAACAAAAGAGTTAATAAACAGAGAGTGGCAAATGGAGAGAGTGAGAGAAGGTTTACCAGGTTTAGAGTGTTTGAACAGCTGGTTGGAAGCACTTGAGCACGTGAGGAATTGAATGAGGACTGAGGAGACGCTGATCAATTAGCCATCGGGTGAGATGTGACATGCCTATTACATTTGACACATGGGCTCTGTCTCAAAAGCTAGTGAGCCACCTACCTAGGTAGCATTTTGGGGACCATTGCCAAGAAAAGCATTAGAATGAACCTCATAAAACCTGTCAAAAACATGTCCATATCATATTTTATGCCAAAATAGAAAAATAAAAAACTAAATTTAACAACATTTTGAAAAACTTTTTCTCTCCAAATTGAAATTGTTACAGGAATGCAAACAAATTAGCTGTACTATGAAAAAACACAATATATTACATTATATATTTTAATGTGATTACTTTAGTACATTTTTTAATTCATTAAAATAATGTCACAATGCAAATCTGAAAATATTCTAAAATAACTTTTCTTGCAAAATGCAATTTCATTTTAATTTTCACCTGATTTTTGTCAGAAATGTGAATTGGACATTGTGAGACTTACCTGATCCAAAGATTCTGTCTCTGTAGACAGCTTTATAGATTTTGAGATACTTCCAGTGTGTGAAGTTTATGATTTTGTTTTACTCATTTGTGAGTGCAAGATGCGTTCATATGCATGTTTACGTCTGCTTGGCAGACTGGCTCTAATAATACAAGTTTTGAAATAGACCTGTCAAGCTCAGCAAGCCAATTAGACGCTTATGTGTGTGTGTACACATCTTCATGCCTGGAAGTAACAGTGAGCTTAAATATACCCAAAGGCCCAATTTCTGTGTTGACCCTCAACTAAAGTACACTGTTCTCTTTTTAGAGCTTGCATTTTTAAGGTGCGGTGCCTTGTTTCTGTCTGCCTGGCTCTAAAGTGCTTTTGTGAGGTGAGGGCCCATTTACAGACTGCTGAAACAGCAGTTCGGCTGTGGGGTTGTTGCACAAAGGAAAGCCTTTTTACTACTTAGAGCAGTAGAGCAGAGCATTGGTGTGACATTTAAAGATAGTGGATGGCTCCTCATGTGTCTCCCTTCCAGACACACGTTTTGACAAGTAGTGCCCAGGGACACGATTAGCATCATGGATTCTGGGATAGACGGATGGCTGTATGCCCTGAGTGGGGCTTAGCAACACTTGGCCATCCTGTATGGCTTTACAGTTTGACCTTGTCTAGTTTAGAATTGTGTTGAATGTATTGATATTAAAGCAATACACTGAGAGAGAGGCTGTGCGTTACAGGGATTTTACCATTCTTATAGGGTTAACCCCCTTAACCATGTTAAAATCTTTGTAGCGGGTGGTCTAGATTGACCTGTTGCTTGGTGGCGATGGCAAAATGATAAATAGGGTTTGCAAAAGTGGGTTCTGTGAAGTGCTTAAGAAATTTAAGTACATGAATACTTGAAAATCAGCGTCTTTTGTTGTTGTTGTTGTTGTTGTTTAAGTGATTAAAATAAATATAGAATAAGCATGTATGTAACAAGGAACACAGATTAAATTTTTCAGATATCAGAGTGTGGGCTTGAGCGTCCTATAGCGATGTCTGATTGTTCCTTTGAAGTGATGTCTGTAAGGACCCTGAATAAAAGACAACAATGCTCAAAAAAACTGTAAAATAACCGTAAATTATTATTAAGAATTGTGTATTGAAAATTATATATGTTTTTGTCACTTTTTCATCACTGAGAACACAAACTTGCATAACTTATGGGCTTTTGGCCCAACAGGTCAGAAGTCAATAGAATTCAAATTTACATAATTATTTTAGTGAATCAGGTGCTAAAACAGCAAGTGCAATTCATTCGAAACTCTCCTCCCAGTTCAGACAAAAAAAAATCAGAAAAGAGAGATCTTTCAAGATGTACTTAAAACCTGTTGACCTTTACATAGTGACCTGTGAACAAAAAGGTTGCCTTTGCTTTAATTTGTCTTTCTTGTAACAAATTTGTCTTCCTTTGACACATTTCCAGATCCTTCCTTCACAGAGAACATGTGCTAGCTGTCAGCAAGAATCAGTGCAAATGGAAATAACACAATCTGATTCATCGCTATGTCTGTTGTAACCACATCAGAAACCATTGTGTAACTGAAGTGTCAAAAACATTCAGCGCTAGTTATAACCCAGACTCTGACATCACAAAGTGGCCTTTGTATTGCTACCCAGTTGGCTCCAGAGATAATCTAATTCAGGTTGTCACATTTGAAGCCGCTTATCTAAACACATTCCTGTCATTTCTCTCTGTTTCTGGGGCAGTGTTAGGTCTGTCCTTGGTGACTTGCCTAAACAAACCATGTTAATAATTAATGTGTTTGTTCTTCATTCGTCAGATTTTCCAAGGGAACACCAACCCTACCGATGTAGTGAAAGCCATGTTCCCCAAGCCCACGTTGACGCGATACCTCCGGATCCGACCCTACAACTGGGAAACCGGCATCGCCCTGCGCTTCGAGGTGTATGGATGCAAAATCTCGGGTTGGTTCCAACGCAATCTGTCAACAGCACAACTGGCATACATCAAAAAATGTTTAGAAGCAGAGTGTTAATTCAGATTCAGAAGAAGTGTTTTGTCAACACACTACTCCATCATGATCTTTCAATGAAATGGTTTACGTTTTGCTTGCTTTGGAGGCAGGCGTATGGAGAAGTGTTTATTCATGCCTCTGAAAGCCATGTGCGAACCGTGCGTGTGCAATATCGGAGGAGCTATTGCATTATAGACAAGTGTTCACGTCAACGAAAAGGACCGTGTATTCATGTTTCCCCACATTTGGATGTACTTCATTCAAAATGAATGGCGTGCACAGCATGCATGGCTGCTGCTGCAACCTCTCCACTTCTACCCCAATTCTGCCTCCCCCAAGTTCTAACCTCTCAGCCTCTCTCGCACACACACAGATGTACATATTGCACATGCTATTGCACACGGCGAGATCTACACCCACCAGCCGCAGTTGGGCCCAGCTGGCCCTGTCTTCATTTGCATACTCATCTGCATGTTTTGGCATGGCTCCACCCTACGGAGCTTTGATTGCAAAGGCTTTCATATCATCAGCGCCTCCCCGCTGAGAACATTTCCTCATATGTGTAGGAGGAGGGTGAGCATGTTTGCCATCATGCGCCGTCTATCAGCTTTACATTCAGCATGCATAGGGGATTATTTTTAGAGTCTGTGCGTGTACACAGATTTAGCACTGGTTGTATATTTGTGTGTGTATGTGCGGTTCACCGCCGTTCTGGAGCGCAGCTGTTGCAGTTGTGTTTTGGACGGGTGAACAGACCGCATTCTAAACACATCACAAGAGCGAAGGCCTCCCAGTGACATCATCAGTGTGCATCGGGCTCCCTTGTGATGATGCGGCCAAGTTGGGCGAATGATTAAGGAAGAATCTTACTAACAGTATTACCACTGTATGATTTTGGATAAGGTTAAACGTGTTTTGAAGATATACTTGGATACTTTTTTGTACATTTACCATGGTACTACCAAGAACATCAAGGCACATGTCCAAAAACATTGAAATTACCCACTGAGTACCATATAAACACCATAATTTTAGTAGCAAGGTACAAGTCGAAATACCAATCTGTTACCATTTTAACATGGTTGCACCACAGTATACCAAGGCCATGTACTTGTACCAATATGATAACCATTTATTACTTTGGAAATCCACTTCACCAAAGTGCATATCACTTTTATCAAGGTACTGCCGCAAACTCTATTCCTTGGCACTGTGTTTGTTAGCACTGTACCTTGACACTACCAACAGAGGATGCCTGCTGGCAGTTAGGAGGTGGTCTTGTGCACAGTTCAGGTCTGATAGGCTTTCCACATCCACACAGCCATTAATAAACTTCCCCCCGCTGTTTGTAAATAAATCCATCTGTGTGTGTGGTCATCCAGCCTTTATGTGCTGTGTACAGACCAAACCAACAGACAAAACACGCGATACACATGGACGAGTCCACCCTCAGGGCGTGTCTGTCAGGGTCTACCACACCAGGAGCTTCTACCATGCATCCCCTCTGAGATCCATAAACAGGTCCTGATGACAGTGCCAGCCAGTGGATTGAAAATAAACTTGGCTGACTTCCAAACTTTGAGGTCCAACCACCTCAGTGGAGATCTTTTTCATTCAGGTCCCAAAACAATTTGCCATGCATACAGCAAAAATTACATATAGAGACATTTTCTAAATTTGGCAGGTTTACAACAAACCCAACCCCAGCTGTACATCCACAAACAAACAATGGAAAAATCAAAGTTGCAAGCATTTGTTGTTTTAGGAGACTGGAACTCACATTTGCAGTTTCTGAAGGGGTCACAGACAAGTGCTCCTTCCGTTCCAGAACTACAGAGGAAGTTCCCTACATCAGTACAAAGGCACTGTTGTGAATGAAAACTCTGTTCTGGTGGTATTTCACGGGACATTAGGTTCATCTGTGACTAGTCCAAGATTGTCTCTGACGCTTTCCTGCTCCACGGGTGCTGATCGTAGATTATGGTATCGCTGGCAGGTCACAAATCCCGCTGCGTCAGAGAAGGTACGAAAGTCGTGACAGGCAACTCACAGTCAGTTGGTCAGTGCTGCATGTCTGATAATTTCCCTCACACTCAACCTGCCTTTGCCTACAAGTAGCAAAGCATGAAAAATCCTATTATCAATGCTGGAAGTTTGGAGAGATGAAGACAGATTACAAGACGGATGAAGGGGTAGGTTTGAAGGAGGTGAATAAGAAAGCAGATGAAAAACAAGGAAGGTAGAAGTGGAGCATGACTGAGGATGAGAGCGAGAAACTCCAGAAATGAAAGGTAGATACACTAGAGAAAGGTTTTAATTAGGTAGCTTGAGAAAAAGAGACAGAGGAGTTAATGCACAAGGTCAGCGGTGAAAGGAAGATGGAGAGAGAGAAACAAAGAGAACAAGAGGTTTCTTATCTCTTCTGTCCACTTCATCTGTCTTTCCTGTGCAATGAATGTCTTTCCTTCTCTCTTTGTTCAGCCTTTTTATGGCCTGTGACCTCTTTAGGTTGTTGGTAAGAATGTTTCCCAGCTCAATGAAATGACTGAGTGACCATTTCTACCAGGTTTATCAGCCAACAGCATTTTTTTCTTCTCCTTTCTTTCTCTTCCTCTCAGACTCATCGACACACAGCTAATCTAATCTTACATCGACACTTGAATTATCATTCAAGTCTTCCACTATGTTCTCAAACAACTGGCTCTTTCTCTGCGTCCATGTGTTTTACTGGCATGAAAAATAATGGTACATTTGTTTTGCCACAGCAGTGGCAGGTTAGACAACGGTCTAACTAAGGGATCAGGGTTTGGGTGGTAAGCATGGCTATCTTAGCCCCTGCCAGTAGGTGCCAAAATGTATCTGGGTCCAAAAAATATATTTTTCCATTGATGGCCAATCTAAGGTTTTTTGAAGGATTTTAAAAATATGAAATGCAATTATATTTTTCTCTGTCTGCTGTGTAGTGTAGTCTGTAGTGTAGGGTTTGAAACTACCTTGAATCTAATACTCTCTTTGTCCTTCAACAGAGTACCCATGTTCCGGAATGTTGGGAATGGTCTCAGGCCTTATCGCAGACTCTCAGATCACAGTTTCGTCCCACATTGAGCGCACCTGGGTGTCAGAGAATGCCCGTCTGCTGACCAGCCGTTCGGGATGGACATTGTTGCCGCAGCCCCAGCCGTATAC
Source organism: Spinibarbus caldwelli (assembly GCA_039654775.1). Classification (NCBI taxonomy): domain Eukaryota; kingdom Metazoa; phylum Chordata; class Actinopteri; order Cypriniformes; family Cyprinidae; genus Spinibarbus; species Spinibarbus caldwelli. Next base: position 24,935,793 of record CM077263.1, read on the forward strand.
GGATGAGTGGCTGCAGATAGATCTGGCTGAGGAGAAATTGGTCCGAGGGTTGATAATCCAGGGTGGCAAACACCGTGATAACAAGGTATTCATGAAGAAGTTTCGGCTGGGCTACAGCAACAACGGATCCGACTGGAAAATGGTGATGGATGCTACCGGCAACAAGCCCAAGGTAAGATATAGGGAAGCTGTAAGGTAGATGGACATAAACTGGATGCTCATTTAGAATAGTTTTGAATCATTATGAGGTTCTTAAGCGTAAGTCTGAGATTTGTTTAGCCTGATTTTTAGGAAATGAGTTAAGAAAGTTGAATGTGAAGCTATAATGTATTCTTCCCGAAGCTTTTAGATGGACAGAGTAGAGAATGATTATAATTAGACTAGTGCTGTGAGCATTATATTGGGGAAACATCCCAAATGCATTCATCAATACTACTAATAATCTCAATGCTAAAAACAGTCATAATACCAAAACAAAGTAACAGTATAGTGCAATCATAGTGATACATAAAAACTGACGAATTTCAAAAGAAATGATCCATGAACCACATGAAATGCGTGACTTTTTTTGTAGAGCCTAGACTATGTGCCTTATCTCTTATCAAAAAACTGGATTGGAATGTCAATCCTAGAAGGTCCCTTTTAAAACCCTTATATCTCTAACTTAATTTGAAGGACAAAAGGAGGCACATTAGCTCTGATGGCCATTAATGTTCTTTCATGACTTCTCGTCTTGTTCTGTACCTTTGTTACCTCTGGTGAGTGTCTTTTCGTCTTTCCTTCCTTTTTTCTGTCTGTCTCCTGTGGTACCTCGTGTCTGGGTTTTAAGGCTTCAGAAGTGTGAAGTCAAAGGCAGATGCTTTTGAAAGCCTGTGCATCCTGCTGTCGTAGACTGCAGTGTTAGTCCGCAGCCTTTCTTTTTTGCGCCAATTCAGCCGTATATGGTCAGAAGTAAAGTTGAAGACTTTCTTTTCTCTAGTGCTTTGTTGCATTAGAAATATAGCAGTGCCCAAGTTAAGAAAGGTGTGAGCTGTGTGCCCTCTCACTCGTTCTCTTTCATTAAAGCTCTGTTCTTTGCTTTCCCTGTCAGACGAACTTAGGGATACTCTTAATAAAGCTTTCACCTTGATCTTTTTCCATTTTTGTCTTTCCAAGTTCTCTTTCTCTGCTTGACTGCAAACTATTGTCTCTGACTCTGCTGTTGTTCTTGGCAGATATTTGAGGGGAATTTGAACTATGACACACCAGTATTGAGGACAGTGGAGCCTATATTGACACGCTTTGTTAGAGTGTACCCAGACAGAGCCACTCCAGCTGGGATGGGACTTAGATTGGAACTCCTGGGCTGTGAAATGGAAGGTAAGTTGAAAAATCATTCAGAGACACACACATAACACCACATTCATACCAATACTGAAGAGTACCCAAGTAGTTACGTGATTAACTTTTGCCTAGTGTACCGAGTTGCACATTCCAACAAGCATTTGTCCAATAATAGACAATCTCTCAGCAAGCCAAAGACATATTGTCCAAAGCAAGTGAACACAAACACAATTATAGAGCTTTGATATAAAAGTTTGAAGGTCCTCAAGTGTGTGGTCTTATAGTGCAGATGCTATTTGATTGAATTTGGACTTATCCACTGAAGAGAACAGGATAGGGTGCGGCTTAGCTTTCTTCATAATTACTTGTCCCGCAGATGCGGCATCAAAGGATGTCTCCTACCCAGAAAACCAGGGGCCTGTGACACTCCTATGTAACAGGGCCCCTCACAGCTGGAGATAATCTTTGGTCCACCTGCCTTGAAGGATTACGGAAAGGTCCTTGATGTCTTCCCCTCTGTCTTTCTTTCTGAATTAGTTTAGCTCTGATGGGGTGTGTGTGTGTGTGTGTGTTTTCTGTTGAGGCAGCGTTAAGTGGATTTACACATTGGATTTCTGAGCGACTGTGAGACTTGCTTGTGTAAGCCACAGCATCCCATTGGGAGCTTTAGTCAGATGATAATGCTTGTTTTCACTTTTAATGCAAGTCCAACACTGTGTATATAAATTCACCCCATTTCTTCCTCTGTCTTGGCTAAACCGTCACAATCAAACAAGTGAACCCATACGCATTCCTAACAGCAGGGTGCTAAGTCCTAGCAGGAGTGTGCGATGCTATCAACAATGCTGTCCAGAGCCAGCATGGTGACCTCGCTCTGACCCCTCTGCTTTAGAGACTCTCTTTAAAATGCCCTTAGTTCACCCGCGCAACTTCCACTACAGCTCCCGTTTCCCCCTCTCCCTCCCTGCTCATTTTTTCCTCTCCTTCTATCCCGGGAAAGCCCTACAGGCTTAAGGGCAGCTCATTACAAGCTGAGAGTAAACACAGGGCTTTAGGCAGATGTAGGCAAAGGCCACATCCAAAGGGGCACAGGCAGCCATAATGAGAGGACACAGCAGTTCCAGCGAGCTGTACCGGCCCAGGGTGGAGCATAACATCCTCAACCCTGCAGCCATAGTCACGCACGGGCCCGTATCAAAGGCCTACAGACTTGGAAAGACTACAGAAAGAGCATAATCATTAAGATAATTTGTGGAAGGACGTACAAAAAATACCATAGTAGTACATGGTTTTGAGCTTTCAGTAATCACCTTCAAAAATGATGAAAATGTACCTTGGTACGGCCATGGTTTTTGGGAAGAGAGGTGATTCATCACTTCATTTTGTGAAAGCTGTGTCACAGTTTGTATTTTCGTGAATAATTAGTATCTTTATCTCTCTATCTCTGACTCTCTCTCTTTCTAGTGCCCACAGTGCCCCCTACTACGCCTGCTTCCCCCACAACGCCATCCGACGAGTGTGATGATGACCAGGCCAACTGCCATAGTGGAACAGGTGATGACTACGACCAGACAGGTGCTAACACCCGCCTGCAGAGACTGCACCCTTACTTACTGCATCTTGCACCTTTTGCTATGCTAATCATCCTAAACTAATCCCACTAGACTAACTGCTTCCCTTGCTTTCACAAATATTCTCTCTTTTTTGGGAATGCTAATACTAATCACTCCTCACACTATGGCCCCCAATCATCTCTTTGCATATAACCACATTTACCATACTACTCCTACTAGAAGTGAAGTATACTGTGCAAGGTATGCAAATGTTCTGTATGCATCTAATACTGAAATAACCTACTACATTTGCCAAATGCGCTCCACTTGACCTTCCATTTCATTACAAAAGCCAGACAGTGATGAATGAAAGGCGAGCGATATCAAATGCAATCTCAACTTCTACTTTGTGGACTGCCAAAAGTTAAGATCGTTTTACAGAAAATTGGATTAAAAATGAAAATTTACTGTATTTAGTTCTGTGATGGTAATGCCTCGCACTAATGTAAAACTGCAAGGTCATGTCATTGTAGCATACTACAGTTTAAATAGTTAATAATCACTGAATACTACATACTTAACATACGATATATTTAAAAATAGTAAGCAGTTTATAGTATATACTGTGTAGTATGCAGAATTCAGCACATACATACTAACATCATGCACATAACTGCTGCTTAAATTGCTAAATTTACTGTTTGCTTACTGCTTTATTTTAAGGAAATAGTATGCAGAATATATAATATATGCTATGTAGCATGCAGTATGTTATTCCATTTCAATTTATTCCATTCCATAAATCATACTGTTTAACATACAATAAAAAAATAATAATAATAATAATTGGTATTAAACAGTAACAGTACCACACAGTATGTAGTATAAAGTAAATGTAATACTCCATTCCAACTTAGCTTGCACTTACCTTGGTATTCATGTTTGACTATTAAAGTTTTCTCTGCTCTCCAGCTGCTAATACTAACACTGCATTATAAATTCTGCCTCTAATCTCCTCTATGTTCATTTCAGTGCAGTCTCACAGAGTGTGTGTTGCACAGAATTACACTCCCCTCTGCTAAATGCTAAAAGTAAAGGTTCCACATGAACAGAAATGTATTTGCATGTCTCATCCAGCAAAGCTCATTTTAAAAATGCTACACAAATACAAAGAGGGGAATTAACACAGTCAGATCCTTACCTCCTGATAATATCCAAATAAAATATTACCCAGTGTCTCACTTTTCATCTGATGGCCTTCACTGTGTCCACACTACAGGTGGAACCACAGTGCCAGAGATGACCACAGAGATGAGCACTGTTCCAGGTGAGAAAGGTACTTACCTCTAATTCTATCCATAATTTCTTTAATTATCTAGGATTGTGCTAATGCATACTCCCTTAAAGGTGCGGTGTGTCATTTTTGCAGCGTTAGCATACTTTCTCCTATCTCAGTACAATGTGCACAGACAACTCTAAGTAAGCCCATTGTTAAATATTTATGTCAGTCCAACATGAGTTTGATGCAGGACTACCTGTTTTTCTGAACAACGTCATAATAAACATTTTTGCAATTCTGTTTGGTGTCGCTAGCAGCACAGAAATTACGCACTGCACCTTTAAGAAAGTAAATTCTTATTGTATGTTTTCTTTGTTCTCTGTTTGGTTGTTGAGGCCATTTGATTATAAGTCCATAACTCAAAGATGAGTATGTAATCACGTTTTCTGAAGTGTTCTTGTGAAAATCTATTAAGAGCCCCTCTGATTTGCTAATTCAGCGTAATGACTGATTAGCCATTCAAGACTGCTCACTAATGGGCAAATGAGAATTACCCCTTAACTGACCTTGTCTAATTAGCCAGTATGTATGTGTGTGTGTGTGTGTGTGTGTGTGTGTGTGGCCCTGTCTGAGCCTCATCACAACAGCAAAACAACTGAATAGATTGAAGGTCCTAATAAGCATGTGTCCTTGTGTGTGTGGTCTTGGCTGGTTAACACTGAGTAGATGTGTGCGCGTTCTATTATTGGATGTAGTTTATTTGCTATGACAAGCATTCAAAACTGGTAGAACGTTCTGGACTGCGGTGAAACGTATCCTTGCACTGTCCTCCACTGCAACAGCCCCAATCCATTTAAAGATGGAAAAGAAGAAATAACTTTTAATTGGAAACTGGCATTTTTTTGAAGCGGCAGTGGCTGTGTGCCTGAGCTGCGGCTTTTAATGGGAAATTCTTTCCTTCGCATTCAGTGAGCAAATACCCTGCGAAACTCGTGGAGAATCCTGGCACTATTAAGGGAGCGGAGCATTTGGCTTTATTAAACTGTCTAGAAAAGCAGCGCTGAGGCTGTGCAGGCACTGGCATAGCTGACATCCTAGACGTGATTCTGCTATTCTGTTCATCTCAATTCTCTCTGCTTTTCATGCTCTCTCTCTCTCTCTCTCTCTCTCTCTCTCTCTCTCTCTCTCTCTTTAGCTTTCTATCTCTCACTCAATCTAACATCGTTAAATCCCTCCCTCATTCTTTCATGTCAATCTCAGTTTCATTGTTTTGTGTGCTCTGTATTCTCGCTCAAGATCTAGCTATATTTGGTGTATAAATGTGCATTTGGCTTAGGCACGATAGAATTTGGAATGGATTTGGAAATGCTCATGCTTAAATGATGGTGTTTTCTGCTTGCAAAATAACTCTTTATTGCCATCAAGTGGACAGTAGATATAAAACATGTTGCTTTGGCCCTCTGTAGAGTCCAGTCAATCACAGAGTAGATTCAAAACACATTATATACACTACTGTTCAAAAATTTGGGGTCTTTTTTTTCAAGAAATTAAGACATTTGTAATGTTACAAAAGATTCTATGTCACGCTCAGAAAAAAAAAGTACAAAACCTGTCACGTTCAAAAGGTACTAATATGTATTATTTAGGTACTAATATTTACTCTTTAGATAGGAATATGAACCTTTAAGGTAATAATGTGCATCTTTTAGGAGTAAATAAGGTACAGAAAAGTACATTTTGAAAAGGTACTATCCCAGTGACAGCTTTTGTACCTTTTTTTTCCCAAGAGGGTGAAATAAATGCTGTTCTTTTGGACTTTCTATTCGTTAAAGAATCTTGAAAAAAAATATATATATATACATATATATATATATATGATTATTATCAATGTTGAAAACAGTTGTACTGCATGTATGTATGTATGTATGTATGTATGTATGTGTGTGTGTATATATATATATATATATATATATATATATATATATATATATATATATATATACAGTACAACTGTTTTCAACATTGATAATAATCAGAAATGTTTCTTGAGCAACAAATCACCATTTCTGAAGGATCATGGGACACTGAAGACTGAATTAATGATGCTGAAAATTCAGCTCCGCATCACAGGAATTAAATACATTTTACAATATATTAACAAAAAAATTATCATTTTAAATTGTAATAATATTTCACAATTTCACTGTTTTTACTGTATTTTTAAGAGAGAAGAGACTATTTTCAAATACATTAAAAATCTTTCCAACCTCAAACCTTTGAATGGTGGTGTACATTATTTTATTTTTTCCATATTTACTCATATATTTTATTTATTGTAGTATATTAAAATGCATTCATGTAAATCAAATTAATATTATTAATAAATATAAAAAGAATCATTCTAAAATATAAATAATATTCTGTGTGCATGTCACTGCTTTACTAATATGAAATATAACAGTGCATATGTTAATAATCTTTCCCTGTGTGTTTGTGTGTGTTCTCTCTGTAGCGTTCCTGTGGTTTGCCTGTGACTTCGGCTGGGCCAATGATCCTTCATTCTGTGGCTGGATGTCAGAGGACAGCGGTTTCAGGTGGCAGATCCAGTCCAGCGGCACCCCGACTCTAAACACCGGCCCAAACATGGACCACACTGGTAAGAAAAAACTCTACCCATTGGCCTCACAGCATGGAAAATATGAAACATCTGAACCTCAAATCCTTTCTCTCGGTCTGCTGTAGGCGGATCAGGGAACTTCATCTACACACTGGCAACAGGTGCTCAGGAGACAGAAGTGGCTCGGTTAGTGAGTCCGTCTGTGTCAGGCCAGGACTCGGACCTGTGCTTGTCCTTCTGGTACCATATGTTTGGCTCTCACATTGGCACGCTACACATCAAGCAGCGCAGAGAAAGCAGCCAGGGCTTAGCTGATGTCCTGCTCTGGACAGTCAGCGGTCATCAAGGCAACCGCTGGAGGGAGGGCCGCGTGCTCATACCACACTCCAATAAACCCTACCAGGTACTGAAAGAAGGAGATAAGTGCATGTGTGTTATATTTTCCACTGATTGCATTTTAAATATATTAAAAATGCAGTTTTGGTGTTTGTCTTTCAGGTGGTAATTGAAAGCGTAGTGGAGAGGAAGAGTTGGGGAGACATTGCTGTGGATGACATCAAAATCTTAGACAATCTGGGCATGGCCGACTGCAAGGGTGAGTCAGTTAACCCATTATAGTGTAAACCACACTATTCCTGCTACTACTGTTTAGGGCTGCAAAATGATTAGTCGCAATTAATCTATTCAAAATAAAAGTTTGTTTGCATGCTACATTTGTGTGTACTGTATATATTTATTATGTATTTATAAATACACACATACATGTATATATTAAGTAAAAATATGTTAGATTTACATGTAAAATATTTATATTTATATATAATATTAATTATATACAAGTGTTTACATACAAATACATACAATACATGCAAATGTTTTTTAAAATTTATACATATATGTTTGTGTATTTTAGGGCTGCAGCTAACAATTATTTTTACTGTCGACTAATCTGTCGATTATTTTTTCGATTAGTTGACTAATCTATTGATTATCTTATTTTCTGATCAGTTGATGAATTCTTTAGTTAAACTATCAATAAATAATAACAGTAACTTCTACTATTAATCTTTTGATATTTTATTCAAACTTTTTCTCATAATTAATACTTTACAAAAAATAAATAACAACAACAAAGAAAGAAAGAAAATAACAAAGAAGAATAACAAGAAAAGAGAGAAAAAGGAAATAATAATACCAATACATAATTAATACAAAAATAAAAATGAAATAAAATAGCAATAAATAAAAAAATAATAACAAGAAAAGAGAGAAAAATAATACATAACAAAAAAGAAAGAAAAAGAAAAGGAAAGAGAGAAAGAAAGAAAGAAAGAAAGAAAGAAAAAGAAAGAAAGGGCAGTGATACAATACAATCAATAGAAATGCACATTATAGCTGCATTCACAGTTACTGTTTGGGACTGACAGCAGTTGCTTACAGGTGAGAGGCTTGAAATGTTTTATTTATTCAGCAGATTAAAACATCTGCTTGAACTCATATCTGTATGAATGAACAGCTGAAGTCACAACCGCATTCAGGACACTAGAGCGACAGAATCAAAAAAGGCGTTATAACACTGGGAAGTTTTATCAGTTGACAGCCCGTTTTTAAATAAATGAGCCCTGTCGAGGCTTGTCCTATCCATAACACAGTTAAACAACTAACAATGACTTTAAATGCTTTGTTAGCCAGTGCGTTTGGTGCACGTGTCTCAGAGCTCGCACGATCGCGTCCACGTCCACGGCACTGATGGCAGCTCCGGTGGATCTTAAGATGAACACGAATCATTTCTCCTTCTCTGTCTTCTCTGTGAATTAAACTCGTCATGATTATATAGGCAACTCGATGTCCCGTGCTGTTCCGTTCATTCAGCACAGCTTTGAATGTGAGTATGCGGTTGTGAATCCTGACAATGTAAAGTCAGTTCGCCCGGCTATATACAGGTGCATCTCAATAAATTAGAATGTTGAGGAAAAGTTCATTTATTTCAGTAATTCAACTCAAATTGTGAAACTCATGTATTAAATAAATTCACTGCACACAGACTGAAGTAGTTTACGTCTTTGGTTCTTTTAATTGTGATGATTTTGGCTCACATTTAACAAAAACCCACCAATTCACTATCTCAACAAATTAGAATATGGTGACATGACAATAAGCTAATCAACTCAAAACACCTGCAAAGGTTTCCTGAGCCTTCAAAATGGTCTCTCAGTTTGGTTCACTAGGCTACACAATCATGGGGAAGACTGCTGATCTGACAGTTGTCCAGAAGACAATCATTGACACCCTTCACAAGGAGGGTAAGCCACAAACATTCATTGTCAAAGAAGCTGGCTGTTCACAGAGTGCTGTATCCAAGCATGTTAACAGAAGGTTGAGTGAAAGGAAAAAGTGTGGAAGAAAAAGATGCACAACCAACCGAGAGAACCGCAGCCTTATGAGGATTGTCAAGCAAAATCGATTCAAGAATTTGGGTGAACTTCACAAGGAATGGACTGAGGGCTGGGGTCAAGGCATCAAGAGCCACCACACACAGACGTGTCAAGGAATTTGGCTACAGTTGTCGTATTCCTCTTGTTAAGCCACTCCTGAACCACAGACAACGTCAGAGGCGTCTTACCTGGGCTAAGGAGAAGAAGAACTGGACTGTTGCCCAGTGGTCCAAAGTCCTCTTTTCAGATGAGAGCAAGTTTTGTATTTCATTTGGAAACCAAGGTCCTAGAGTCTGGAGGAAGGGTGGAGAAGCTCATAGCCCAAGTTGCTTGATGTCCAGTGTTAAGTTTCCACAGTCTGTGATGATTTGGGGTGCAATGTCATCTGCTGGTGTTGGTCCATTGTGTTTTTTGAAAACCAAAGTCACTGCACCCGTTTACCAAGAAATTTTGGAGCACTTCATGCTTCCTTCTGTTGACCAGCTTTTTAAAGATGCTGATTTCATTTTCCAGCAGGATTTGGCACCTGCCCACACTGCCAAAAGCACCAAAAGTTGGTTAAATGACCATGGTGTTGGTGTGCTTGACTGGCCAGCAAACTCACCAGACCTGAACCCCATAGAGAATCTATGGGGTATTGTCAAGAGGAAAATGAGAAACAAGAGACCAAAAAATGCAGATGAGCTGAAGGCCACTGTCAAAGAAACCTGGGCTTCCATACCACCTCAGCAGTGCCACAAACTGATCACCTCCATGCCACGCCGAATTGAGGCAGTAATTAAAGCAAAAGGAGCCCCTACCAAGTATTGAGTACATATACAATAAATGAACATACTTTCCAGAAGGCCAACAATTCACTAAAAAGGTTTTTTTTTTTTTTTTTTTTTTTTTTTTTTTTGTTTAATTGGTCTTATGAAGTATTCTAATTTGTTGAGATAGTGAATTGGTGGGTTTTTGTTAAATGTGAGCCAAAATCATCACAATTAAAAGAACCAAAGACTTCAACTACTTCAGTCTGTGTGCATTGAATTTATTTAATACACGAGTTTCACAATTTGAGTTGAATTACTGAAATAAATGAACTTTTCCACGACATTCTAATTTATTGAGATGCACCTGTATATCCGGTTCTGCTGGTCGTATAATAATAAAATGCTCTATGAACGCAACTGTATGAAGTGATGTTGCCATACTAGCCTTTACCTTCTGCTCTAGAGTCTTGTTTTGTGTTAAACGTGGCAGATAAACAGTCTTAAGTAGGGATAACTGCAGGCTCGCGCAATGGGCGTGGCTAAAGGTGCAACACATAATTGACGTAATCGATGACATCGATGAATCACTGCAGCCCTAGTGTATTTATATACACATAATAAATATACACAGTACACACACATATAGTATGTAAACATAAACTTTTATTTTGAATCGATTAATCGTGACTAATCATTTTGCAGCCCTGCTACTATTGTAATGACAAACCTTGTCATTTTCTAACTTTTTTTATTTACAGACACTAAGAGTGGCAATAGACCTTAGTCAGGTTAGATGCCATATTGAATTGAATGCAAATGAAAATGAGGCTTTGAGGGACAAATGTATAGTTTTTCACACTGGTGCACACTGTATGAAAGTCCTAGATCATGTTTCAACTTTCAAGTTTTTTTTTTTAATGTACTTCAACCCCTCACAACATTGTTTTCATTCCTGTCAAATATTACAATACATACTGACTAAGGTCTATGTATTAAAATATTTAAACTACATATTTATAAATCATTAAAATAATTTCATTTCATAATTCCAGAATTTTCATAACTCATTAAATGGGTTTACACTATTACCAATGAATTTACATTACTTGCTGGCTTGCTTACTTACTCATTTTTTTTACTCCTAAATAGCTTTTTCTGCCCAATAAAATATTTTAGAGTTTGACTAGACTAAAATTAAAATATTTATGATAAAAATAAAAATAAAAATCCATTACTTAATTTCTGTTACTTCTAGTAATTACTTTTTAAAAGTTCTCTCATATCCAGGTGTTCCAAGACAGCCTTGGTCCTTAAATATAATGGCAGTTGAAGGAAAAAAAAAATACAATTAGAAATATGATTTTAACATAGTTTGATTTTTAGCTGTTGTAGATTTTAAAGCTTGTCTTATTTTAAATAATTTTAAGCCATATTGTGGTCCCTTGGAAGTGTGCTGAGGCCCCTGGTTAAGAACCACTAACTTAGATGACAATACTGCACTATATAAATTTCCTGACTGTTTTATGTTGTTCTTCTGTAGACCCAGATGTCCCAGCAGAGCCAATTCTACCTGAAGACAACTTCAATGAAATCAGTAAGTGGCTTTCTCAAACCTGATGCACGCAAATACTGAAATAAATGTTGGATTACTCACAAAAATAGTGACTAAAGAAGGCTCATGCACTGCAAAAAAAAAAAAATTAATAAATAAATGATTTTGCGAAGTTTACTGGAATACGTACTATTTCAGTCTTTCTACTTCCAAACTTCACAGTTACTTGCCGTTTCTTTTTGAAATTTACTAGCAATTTCTAAATGAGGGAGTTCATGTCACATTGGTCATGTAATCTAGATCAGTGGTTTTCAAACTTGTTCCTGGGGACCCACAGCTCTGCACATTTTGCATGTCTCCCTAATTTACACACCTGATTCAGATCATCGGCTCATTAGGGAAGAGCTCCATGAACTCAAATGAGTGTGTCAGACAAGGGAGACATGCAAAATGTGCAGAGCAGTGGGTCCCGAGGAATAGGATTGAAGACCACTGATCTAGATCATATAAAATCCAAAAACAGTATCTAAAACAGTCTTGCTGATCTGTTCTCTTCCAGTCGTGGACATCACAGACTTCCCAGAGATTGTGGAAAACCACGAGATCAACGGAGCCGGAAACATGCTGAAGACGCTGGACCCCATCCTCATCACCATCATCGCCATGAGCGCGCTGGGGGTCTTCCTCGGCGCCATCTGCGGTGTGGTCCTCTACTGCGCCTGCTCCCACAGCGGCATGTCTGACAGGAACTTGTCCGCCCTGGAAAACTATAACTTTGAGCTGGTGGACGGCGTCAAGTTAAAGAAGGACAAGCTCAACTCACAGAACACGTATTCAGAAGCGTGAGGCGCCGACCAATGAGAGGGAACCTCTCCTCAGGGAGGGCGGGGCTAAACGGACTGCCGAAGCCATCCGGTTGGAGGAGGACAAGGCTCTGTGGTTCAGAGAACCAATGAGAGGAGGAGGAGTTCTGGGACTGAGCCATGCTTTTCTCAGGAGCTGCAGTGAACGGAACCTACCAGTAGGGGACACTGTGTACAAAACATTGAATACAAGGAAAAAAAAACACAAAATGAAAAATAAGAATATGTACAGATGATTGAAATTATTATTTTAATTTTTTATTTTATTGTTTTGTATTATTTTTGGTTGATCATTTTTACAATCGGATGCTGGTGTTGAGACCAATATACAATAATGTTATAAAGTATTTATCTTTTTTTTTTTCTGGGAGGAAAACAAATCATTTATTTTTATTTTAAAAGATTGTTTTGCGCTTTAAGGAGATGTGTAAAAAAAAAAAAAAAAAAAATGAACCATATATGGCCAAGGGACAGTAATTACCCTATGGTAGGGCAAGGATCAAAGGGGGTGGAAAATCATCCAGCCCTGTTGCATTCTGGGTATGGTTCAGTCAGTGCCTTTGGTACATCTTTTTTGGCCTCCTCTGTTGTTTTCTCTGTGTTTTCAACCCTTTAGTTCTCGGTCGAAATCATAGCGCTTTAATGTTGAAATCCTGCATATTGTACATAAGTTTTAATATATTTTAATGCCCTTTTCAAAGAAATGAGTAAAAGGACAAAAAAGAAAGCTGCAGTATCCCTTTTTTCTTGGGTTGTATGTTGTAAATACAATCGTCTGACTGTTTTGTGAAAGTGAACCATGTGCTTTTTCCGTCCTGTTTGGTTATTTTGCTACGCTCCCAAAAGATGCAGCCCTTGTTCAAAACAGATGTTGATACAAATCCAGTGCACATTTCATCATGGGAACATAAATCCATTTCATAGGCATCCACAGTGGCTCAGTTGAGTTTGGGTTTTATTCACCTGGATGACAGATTTATAATCGTCATATCCTCTATAATCACATTCAGAATGTCTGTTTATCCAGCATACCAAAAAAAAAAGAGAAGAAAAAATTGATTTGCATCCTTGATTGCTTTGATTTGAGGTTTCATCAAAGTGCTTCTTTCACCATCCGTCGAGCTTGAATGCATGTGGTCTTGAATACAACTCTCGTTTTAAGAGTGGTGCTGTTAAATGTTCTCACGCATCGCTTCGCAAGCGTTCGACGTCATCGTGGAGTTCTGTCATTGGCCTTGTGTCTGTACCAAAGGACTGTTGCCTCAAACCGCAGGGTCCAATCACATCATCTCATCTCGTTGTCATCCGGTCGACGGTTTGGATTCTGGACTGCTGGATGGATCTGACTTTAGCAATGATGTACACATGTAGTTTAACCGATAACAGGGCTTCACTGCTGAAGATACTAATGTTTTCTACAGGTTTCTCGGTATGTTCATGTACTGTGCTGTATACTGTGGCGAACCCTTTGGTTTTTCCCGTTTCTTTCCGGTAGTTTCTGAAGACATGAATCCTTGTGTCAATGCTACACGTGTGTCAGCTGAAGCTGTATAAAGGCGACTGGCTTTGGTTGGGATTCTGTGAGAAAGCATACTGTAGCATTAATGAAAAGAAACAATGTTGCACTGATCAATATATTTGGTGAAGTTTGTGTTTATAGCATTCATTTGTAAAAAAGACAACTGAAATAAAAAAGACAGTTCATTTTTTTAATATAGTTTCAGAATATGTAATACGATTCTGAAATGGTCAATTATCGAGATGTTTTCATTATTGAAAAAGGTATACAGATTTGCTATAGTAAAGTTCCCATTTACCTGACCCCGATTATCTTTTGGTTTTTGTACTGTCGTTGAAATTTTGTGCTGATTTTTTCTTTTCTTTTTTCTTTTTTTTTTACAAGAAGATGCAGAAGCAAAGAAAACTTTTATTTTCAATACTGCCTCTGTAAGTTGCTGTTGTAGGAAGGAAAAAATGAATAAAAACAGCAAGGCCTTAAAATGGATATCAATGTTTTGTATTTGAACATCTGCGTCAAGAAAATCTCCTCCACATCTGCTCTGTCTCTGATCAAATCAGATCGACTGACATTCCAAAGATTCAGCTCCAATAAATGTGTTCTGACATTTTTCTTTTGTTCATTTTTTTTTTTTACTATTTTAACTACAGATTTTAATCAGAAAGACATGCAAAGGTGTGAAGACAGGACAACAGAGGGCGATGTTGAACTTGACGACAAGAAAAGCACTAGCAAGTGTTTTAAAGTGTATTTTTGACATATTTACAAAATATAAATATACACTTTTTGTGATTTTGAAGGCTTATTTTACACAAAAGAGGAACTGAAAGTATTCAAATGAGGCACAAAAGTGTCCATCATCCACCAACAATATCAGTACATTTCTAACAAGCACAAACTAGAGGGACTCTGATAGCAATGTCTGTGAACTTACACTCTCTACTGTGTATTGTGTTAATTATTTGATTAGTTATATTACCTAAATGCTAATTATTTCAAGTAGTAACGATATGTAATCGCTGGAGAACACTTTTTACTCCAGTAGATTTCTCAGGACTGAAAGTTAATTACTGTATAGACACATGCTTTTGAGCATTTTACTGATATTTGCTAGGAAAAGGACACACAGTTTAATGAACATGTTTTGATACTTTAGAGGGGCATGCTGTCACACTGTTTGGAGTCCCTTGTGGAAAAACAAGTGCACTTAATTGTATTGAATGTGCACTTGTAGTGAACTTCAAATCTTAAAAGTATATATTTTTATAAGTTGTACTCAAATATATTACAGAAAAGGGTAAGACATTAATTTAGAAACCAATTCTCACTATTAAGTAGCTTATTAGCATGCATCTTACTAGCTTATTGGCTGTTTATTAGTACTTATAGAGTACATGTTGATGCCTTATTCTGCATGATCATATTTTAGATCCTTTAATCCTATACTCCATACAAAAATATAACAATAACTACCTTACTAACTGTTGATAAACCGTAAATTAGGAGTTTATTGGGGCAGAAGTCATTGTTAGTTGGCTAATAGTGAGAATTGGTCCCTAAACTAAAGTGTGAACCAGGAAAGATGTAGTTACATGTAACATACTTACTTTAGTAAATTATAAAGTATCAACAGTAAATTATGCCAAGTAACTAACCCTAACCTTAAGCCTAGTACATGCAGTTACATAATGATACTTATTTGTGTAATTTCACTGTAACATCACCTTAAAATAAAGTGTAGCCATAATATTAATGAAATAAAAGGCCAATTAAGTGCACTTAAAGAGAGACACTTTCAGACTAAGTACACATTTTAAAAAATAGTGATAATGTCAAATTAGAAGTTATTAAAATCATGTTTTAATCTTTTGTTGTACTTTAAAGTACACTTATTTTTATGTGTTGACTAACATAAAGCACATATAAAGTGCTTATATAAATCTACACTACATTTTAATTTAATTGCAAGTGTCTGAAAATATTACATTTGGTTTGTACTTAAGTAGGGTAGAGTGAGGGAAAACACCCCCCTTAAGGATTGTGTGATTTTTTTCTGTGAAACAAAAGTTAAATGTGTTCAGAAAAGGTATCATAGTTTTAGTGACAATGACATAAATTATAAACAAAGTATGAAAAACCCCACCTATGGGGCAAAATGCCCCCAGTCTGGCAAAGCAATTTGCTTTAAACATTTACAGAAAAATCAGAGTACAGGCAGTTTTAGCTTAAAATTAAAAAGAATATAATCAATAATTATGAATTACAAAATTATAATAGCCTATTTTAAACATTTTTTTAGCTGATGCTAGCTAACTAGCTACCTGATGCTAACTTGAGGTAATTTTTTAAATATAAAATCTGAATATTTTTATTTAACCAACTAGTTAGAATACATTTGATGGAAAAACAAAGGATTTGATGTTCAGAACAGAGTAATTACAGTAATATCCCGTTGCCCCCTGTGGGACGTTTTACCCCACTGACTATGTTTGAGACAAAAATTATGTTATTCTGAAAATATAATTATATTTTTCTTAAATAACATGTACTCCCTATCTACAGGCCCTACTGTTCTCATATCATACATAACTGTGATGTTCAACAAAACAGCAAGCTTTAAAACGCTTTTTTTCTTACTGCTGAAAATTCGATCATTTAGGGTGAAATCCGTTTTCTCTCCGGTACATCACCAGAGTAAGCTTCATGGTGAAAACTTCTACATCACTCTTGTCAACATAGTCCATAGTTACAATAAAAAATCATCTTGATTTTATCTTGTGGTTATTTTGGGAAAAACAGTAGGGGATGATCCACATCCTTTTAAAGTATATTACTCTTTTTTAAAATACATTAAAGTGTACTTCTTTTTCACAAGGGTAAGTTGCCACAATGAGAAACTGCTGTTTATTGACACACAAACATAACCAGAAAACACATATTAGTGTGATCCGATATTTAACTCAAACCTTTACTATAGTCTTTGTGACAGCTGACCCAGCCTCTGTTCTGAAACTCTCCAAAGCTTTTCTTTGTAGTGAGTGTAATGTGTGAATGGCCTGCAGGTGAATGTGCTTCTGAATACAGCGTTAAACTCAAGCTCTCTTTCATTACACTACAGAGCTCCTCAAGGCTCCAGTTTATTGATCAAAACAGAACCTGTCGCCGGGATATACAACACGATGAGAGTCCAGCTGCAAATCGATGCAGTCTTTCAGTTAAAACAGCTTTAATCAAAAAAAAAAAAAAAAACATATATACGCCAGCTCTGTTTACACAAGCTTTGCTCTGAAATCTATTAGTTCTTTGCTCAGGGGCAACAAACTGACACACACACACAGAAGCATGGGAAATATATGGGTGTTTCCTCAAAATTTTATTTATTATTTTTATTTTTTTTTCATGTACAACATTACAAAAATAAAATTTTTAAAGTAAATCAACATTTTCCAGACAAAGAATGTCTTCACATACTAATAAACTGCATTATGCTGATACTGTATATTGGGATAGTTGTGACAGTAGAGCTGATCATTTTAAACCAAAATGTCTGCTGGTATATCATATGACTGATCAATCAATCAATCAATCAATCAATCAATAAGCACATTATACATATTTGTAGTTTTCTAACTTCCTTCAAAAACCAATTAACATACTATATATATATATATATATATTTTTTTTTTTTTTTTTTTTTTTTTAAATACCTATCCAATATACTAACTATTATTAACAAGAAGCAAATAAGAAGTTTATTGAGTCAAAGTCATAGGTAATGGTTTTTTAATGGCGAGAATTGGACCTTAAAATAAAGTCTGACCTAATTTTCTAATAAAAATGGTAATTTTCATATAAATTGTAAGTCATATGCGACATTTTCATGGTCTGCTGATGATCATGTAACTAACATTAATGAGCACTAGAGGGCAGTGGTGTATACGCGATTACAATTGCAATCTACTGCATGAATTCTCTGACACTAACTGTACTGACCCTTAGAAGCTCTATTGTCTTGAATTTAAAACATCATTATGGACATAATAGATGATAAACAGTATATTGAGCTGCTGTATTTTAAGGCTGTTTGTACTATGGTAAACTAGGTCAGTAGACTGAAGAATTTCATCTAAAAAGTTGTTAGTCCCTATACTTGTTATTGAAAAGTTGTAAGTTGAAAAAAGATAATTTATCATATCAGTCATGTGATAGTAAGACCTCATTGGTCCTAAAAGGTTATTTCAGTTTACTCTGCTTGACAGATTAATGGGGGAAAAAAAGTAGGATTTAAATGTATAATTAACAGTCCGAATAAAATACATTAATAAAGTGTTTCAACTTAAAACTTGCAACATTTTTACACCGTTTCTAGAGTAACTGGTCCACAGCAGATAGTGAAGTATTTGAGTATTCAGGCAGGAATTCATTGCGAAAGCTGCATTGCCTCTTTTGGGCGTCTCTTTTTCTTCTGCTTATATAATCATAGCAACTAAAGCTTTCTGGGTCTCTTTTTTTTTTTTTTTTTGCACATGATACAGAATCTTTTTCCATCGTTCCTTTTAATAATGCAGTAACCCAATACTTTCAACATGAAGCCTGGTTTCAAACCAGATTTGAAATTCCTTTATTAATATCTCTTCATGTCAGTTCTCTCCCTTTGACTTTCACTTCTCTTCTTTATTCACTTTTCTTTATAACTTATTTGTAACTTAACTAGAAGTGTCCTTCATAACTCATATACTACTACAAAACTACTTTTTATTATTTGGTGTAAAAAAGTATACATGCTAAAACTCTACCATTAATACAGTTATTTTAAAAAAAGACAAGACATGATATTGAATGTACTACAGGAAGTCAGAGTGATACGTGGAGATTACTGTAACAGTGGTCAGGGCAATAATAACACTTCAGCATACAGTACATATAATATTAGGCTAGTAATTTGAATCAAATTAATTCATCATATTATTAGTTTAATATTAATAAAATTTATTTTAATTTACCCCTCAAGGCAGAAGAACTGTAGAATGTCTCCCAGAGACATAAGAGACCTCAAAACATCACTGGACTGAAATGAAATGATTTCTCTCAGAAATGTTAATAGATGACTAGTAAATTACCTTTTGACTTAATGGAGCAGAAAGTTCCCTTAATCATGTGAGTTTTTTGAATGACTATCTTTAAATGGTTTAAAGAATTGGTTATGCACTTGGTTAACTCGAAATTGCATCAGTATCTGGTTTATTGTAATTAACTAAAACTAAAATGAAAAAATAAATTTTGAAATAAAACATTCACTAGAATAAAATGTATAAAACCTTTTTATTTTAGAATGATAACAAAATAAATACTAAATAATGACTAAAATAAATGAAAAATATAATTTATAATTTTTATAATATATATTATAAAACTTTCACTTTCTTTCACTATATTATAATTCTAACATAACATAAAACAGAATTTATAATTTTATTTATATATGTACAATTATATGACAAAAACACAACAAAATAGTACAACTTTAAGATTAAAATGACAAAAAAAAGATTCAAATTATTAATATATACCAACTGCATCAATTAAATAGCCTAAAATAAAATAACAACAATTCATAAAATAGAAATTACACTTTAATAAATAAACAAACAAATAGCCGTTTCATTCCTAATCTCATCGTTTTAACATTTTTGCTTATTTAATACTTCAAGACAAAAGCACTTTTTTATTGAGTGTTGGAGTGAGAGGGCTCGTGACGTCATAAGGCCGAGCGCATGACGTCGTGCGGTATTTCCTGTAGGGGCGGGGCCTGTGTCTGCTGACCTCATAGTTTTTCATCCAGCGCAAACACGATTAACGATAAACGCGGACTTTGTGGAATACTTCATTTCACAGCGGAATGGATTGTTTGGCGTGATTTGTTTTTACCGAAGGATTAAAGAGAAGCTCTTTTAGGGTTAAAGAGGAACGGAAGGATACACGTTGACAAAAGACCCCTATGAGGCTCCGAAAGTGAAGAGAGAAAACTAGTAATAAAAGCCATAAGGTAAAGTTACCGTCTGAATGCTGTCCGCCGAATCAAAGCACAGTTTTCATCGGGGTGTTATTTTATAGAGAAAGTGAAGTGTTGTTTAAATCAGCTGTGAGTGTGATTTAAAGCGAGGAGTGTGTGGTAAAGTTAACGGTCTGTCTCGAAGATATTTTAGCTGCTTTATAAAAAGACGTTGTTCTTCTGTTAGGTTACTCCTGAAGACTCTCACAGACACATCATTCGCAGTTTACTTGGTTTTTTGTGATTTCTAGCAAACAAAAGGGGAAAAAAAGGTTCGACGGACACTTTTTCTGTTGTTTTGTTTTATGTTCCATCTGTTTTCTAGATCAATATAAATGCAGCAGAGTCATTCTTCAGTTGTGGTGGCAAATAAGAGGCAGAATTTCTAAAAATGCTTGTTTGTTTTTTTCTAATAAAATATATTGCTATGCGTTTAATATTAGTTTAATATGCTATATCCATTGAAATGAAAGCTTAAGAACAGTTTGATTTTTAAATAATTTCAATCAAACACTGGTGACACAGCCACTTATGTCTGTGTCATTTTGAAGTAACACCACAGACTTTATATTGCAAGTTACTATAGGCTCTGTGGTGTTACCAGGAAAGACCGTAACACCACAGACAGTAACACCACAGACTTTATATTGCAAGTTACTATAGGCTCTGTGGTGTTACCAGGAAAGACAGTAACACCACAGACCGTAACACCACAGACAGTAACACCACAGACAGTAACACCACATACTTTATATTGCAAGTTACTATAGGCTCTGTGGTGTTACCAGGAAAGACCGTAACACCACAGACGGTAACACCACAGACAAATCAGCCTAAATACAGACTTTTCTAAAATGGAGGCTGTCATCGTGATGATTTCAGGATCAGGGGACATTTTTAATATGTATTTATCAAAATTTTGATTAAAATATGTCAGATCTGCAAGTTATCAACATAATACCACAGACACTAATAAAGTGCGACACAAGAAATTGTGAGAAATTTAGCTAAGTTTAAGAAAATTAATAAGAAAGAAGGTACTCCCCATGCACCCCTCAGATCAACCAGCACCTGCAGTGACCTTTACACACAGGAAGTAGTCCAAATAGAATTTTCCCTTTTCTTAAAGAAGCTACATCCATTGATGTAACACCACAGACATGAATTTGGGGGACACAACTTTTTTCTTAAATATAATAAAATATGTATTTTAAAACAATTTAATAAAATTGTACATTAAATAAAATCTATATTCACAATATAATCACTTTATTTGTGTTAAAAATGTTATATTGTTGCAATTACATTCCATGTTACCTTTCTAAGGTATGGCGGGAACATCCATATTTTGTTACAAATGCAATCTCTAAAACTCAATTAAATAAGTATTTTAAAACAAAAATGTAACTATTAATAGTGCACAAATTGTGTTTACCCTACAGAATACAAACATGCAAACATTTTATGATTTATTGGTATTTAAAGTTTATTTCAACTGTTGTAAAGTAGAGGGACACCGCAAATGAAGAATGACCCAGCACATCTACACTTGTTGCTAGAGAGAATAATCTTTCAAAGCATTTTGTGCCTCTGTACTATTTTTATTTGAGTCGAGGGTTTTATTTAAAGTGGTGGTTTTTATTATTATTATTATTATTAAAACTGTTAAAATATTGATTATTATTATTATTATTTAATTTCCACAGTTGTATTTCTTAATCTAAGACAAAAGGGAAAAAAGGAACGAAGACGTATAGAATGTTTGAAAGTGTCATTTTACATTCAAATCCAAGCCCAAGCTGTAGGTTTCATGTGGATCTTGATTTGGACTTTGAAAAATATGATTGTTAGAATTAGTTTTCAACTCATAGACATTGTATAAATAAGCAATGAAATAAGAAATAAACAAAGAGAAGTACTTTGAGCAAGTGAACAGTTTACATGACTAGAGTATGGATTTGCTCACAGTGTTTATCTGGGCTAACTATACAGTACAGAATGACTGTATACTGTATCTACAGGCATTTCTCGTTTTACTGTATGACTAAATTACATATTGGACACAAATGGAAAACATGAGTGAGAGAAAAAACACACACTCGCACAAAAAAAGATATCTGTCATGCTTTGTGTCTACAATCAATTTCTCAAATATGACCAAAGCAAGACCGCTTCCTAAAGCTGACATGTTCCTTTAAAATGTCAATACTCCAGGAAACAGTCTGCATTGATTCATTGAATGCAGTGACACGCTTGTACCCATTTTAATCAGAAGAGGACATCTGGCTGCTCTGTCCTTTAGAATAACCTTGCGTCTGACAGCAGAGGAGCTTTTTTAATCAAGTAAATGGGCGTAAGACTCTGTGTAGGTGGAATACATCAGGTTTGTGGTCAGTAGCATCTGTTCGCTGACAGTACATGACCTCTGACCTTCACAACAGCTGCTGGACAGAAAAAAAAACTTATTATTGACCTTTAACCAGCAATCAGTGACTCCGTTTGACAGATAAGTGCTAAGAAGTTGTGTCTCTGAGAACGAATACACAACCCTGTGTTGTGTTTCTGCTTTATTGGTTACTTAAAGATGCTTAAACAGTTTTGCATATGAAAGTATCACTCATGATTATAACTTTAAATTAGCGGTTTGTTTTTCTTGTGAATGTTATGTGCAAATGCAAAGGAAAGTGTTGGAGTTCCCATTCATGCTGGACACTTGTTGACCACTTTTTATTCACTATCTGATCAAACATATTAAAACTCATATGCTTATTTTTCTGCAAAACTAATTTCAAGTATTTGAGTATAAGACTTTAGATCAAAAAGCTCTTTGAAGATCATGCAATATAAAATTTAGTCAAGTTTTCACTGGTACATTTCATGTGTATTATTTAGTTAATAATGCTTTACTGTTAGTCTTATTCAATCACTCTTGTCCGTTCTGATTTTAGTAAAAATATTTATAGGAACGGATCCAGTCATTGTTTTCCAGACCTTGTTTGGCAGTCATTCTGAACCAGGCTTTGGTTCTGAATCCAGGGATAGGACTGTTTAGAGGAACCCAAAAATATAAAATCCAGATTAAAGGATTAAAAAAAGTAAATTCTGTCATTATTAATTTGTGTTGTTCTAAACCCATATCCACCTTTTTCCTTCACACCATGACACTTTGCGTGAATAATGGAAGTAACTTCCATTAAACAGTAAATAATCAGCAAAAGGTTTGTTCTATGAAAACAATAATAAGCATTTTCAAAAACTGAGTACAATGAGATTAGATTATTCTACTCACCCTTCAACCATCCAACATTAAAAGGAAATTTAAAAGTGCATTAACGAATTACCTTCAACATGCCATGAATAACTCCTAAAGCTTCCGTGTTAAATATCATTGTAGAAATATCTATATTACATAATTACATTTTAAAGCATCTTATGAAAACAAACCTGGAAAGAGACGTCAGGATTTAGGGAGAAAAAACAAGAGATTCTTAGTGCATTACAGTTAATTATTCATTGGATATATCGTAAATGAAATCTGCGCAGTATATGTTGTCTTTTTTCATATTGTTACAGCAGAAGAAAATAATCAAGAGGAAAATAATCTAGCGGATTGACAAGAGCTCTTGCCAAAGATATTCTTGTTATTTTACGTCACAAGTTATACTCCTGACTTCTGAAAATAGAACATGAAGGACAATTTACAGCTCATTCAGTCAAACTGACAAATAAGGATTATATGTAGTGCTACCTTATGATTTGAAATGATTTGATTTAATCATTTTGAGTGGAATGTCCCCAAACCAGAAGTACCTCTTATAATTTAAAACGCCGTAGGCTCATTAGGAAGAAGGTAGATCATTATCTTTCATGGAATACAAACACATATTTTTTTGAAGATTTTTTTTCATTGCTCTTGTTCATACAATGACAGTGAATGGTAGTCAGGAACCACCATTCTTTTTTTTTATCACTGCAAATCATCCACTATAGCTTATAAATTTTAATGACTGAATATGCACATATTTAAATTTGACAAAGGATGATCAATTATACAATACACAATAGTCAGAAATTTGGCATCATGACATCAAACCTGGTGTTACATGTCTTGACATTTCATATCTGAATATACAGTAGTCAGCATTTGAAGTGGATCAAAACCTTTCGTCAAAGTTGTCCTAAAACAAAAACAATACCTGTTCTTGTCTTAGGACAACTTTGATTAACTTTTTTGATCCACTTCAAATGTTGACTACTATACAAAAACATGTAAGTATACATACGTTTCACACGAAGCCATGTTTGTGGTTCTGTGGTAGTTTTTTTGTCATGTTTGGACAAATTGTAATGTATTTTAATGGATGGATGCAAGTTGCTTGGACACTTTAGTTTCTCTACCCATTTTCTGATATCGTTTCTTCTTGAAGACCATATTATGCTGCCTAAAAATGTCTTCCTTTCACAAAGGTTGCATGTTGTTCTCAGTGTCTGTTTCTTTATTGTAGGGTCATTGTAAAGCTGTCAGACTTAAATCTTAAAACACATGTGTCTGGAGGAACTCGGCTG
The DNA here is from genome assembly GCA_039654775.1 of Spinibarbus caldwelli. Classification (NCBI taxonomy): domain Eukaryota; kingdom Metazoa; phylum Chordata; class Actinopteri; order Cypriniformes; family Cyprinidae; genus Spinibarbus; species Spinibarbus caldwelli. Next base: position 24,960,304 of record CM077263.1, read on the forward strand.
ACCCAACTTTTCTTCTCAAAACATTTGGCTTTTTGAGAGAATAACTCTTCGGAATTCATTAATGCTTATTTTCTGGCTTATAAAGAATTGAAATCTGTGGCTGTGGGCTCATTTCTTTTAATCCCTTTTCTCAAATGTATGTTTTCATGTTGCGATAAAGGAGCTCAGAATGTGTGTCTATCTCCTTTCCACTGCTAATATCTCTTGTTTGATGGTGGTCTGGAAAACAGGCCCCTGTCTAATCTGATCTGATTTTTGTCCCCTCCCTGTTTCCTTCGAGCCGTCCACTCTCGTATGATCTCGGTTCTCATTGCTTTTACCGGTCAGCCAATGAGAAAGAACCTTTCTTTGTCAGTGTACAATGTAAGCAGTATTCTTGTGAGCCAGTGGAGGTCAAACAGTAAATTAGCTTGAAATTGACCAGCAGAGGCATGTAGTCAATGTGAGATTGTGTAGCTGTTCTCTCGGCCGTTTTAACCAATCTTCTTGCCAATCTGTCATGAGTAAAAATGACAGATTGCCAAAAAAAAGTGCTTGCAGTAAATGCATATGCAAATTGTTTCCATATTTTAACAGCCACATTATTCACCTTAAATTGTAAGGTCTACTATTATTCTTACTTTTACAATGAGCATGAATTGGTTTGTTAAGGTCTTTGGGGTAAGTAGATGGCCTGTAGTATCATTAGTTTGGGAAAGTTTTGAATCAATTGCGCACAGTCAACAGCTGGTGTTAGATATAGAGTATTTTACATATCTTAACCCTATAAACATAACCACTCTTCAACAATCTAAAAAGCATATTAGGCAGAAAAATTTGTTACCATACACCATTATATAGATACATACAATATAAAGTATATGCAGTATAAAGAAATGTAACAGACTTTTTGTCACAGTGCACACACACACGAGGGAAACGAGGAGACGAGGATGAACTCAAAATACAGTCTTTAATAAATCCAAAACAGACAGGGCAAGATAAGGCAAGACTGGGACACACAGGAACACCGGGGAGTAACGAGTAGACCAGACCAAAATGAACAGAACAGGCAGGAACTAAATACACATGATAATTAACTACACACACCTGAAAGAAATCACAAACAATCAAACTTGACGAGGACAGGAACAGGAAGGACCAAATAAAGCCATGGAGGGGAAAACATACAAGACAAGACAGACAAGACTGTGACATAACTACCCCTCCCGGAAGGGTGGGTGCTCTGGGGGCCTACAGGACGGAAAAGACAGTTCGGGGCGCCATGGAAGATCAGGAATCTCAGGAGGCCATGGTGGTGCAGGGAGCACAGGAGGCCATGGTGGTGCAGGGATCTCAGGAGCCCCTTGGCCCAGCCACTACAGCCGGAACCCCCCCATCCCCCAAATTCCTTGGGGGAACATACGGGCAGAACTCTGGAATAGGAGCCCTCACAGGGCTTGACTCAGGAACAGGAAGCCCTCCGTGGGCTGAACACAGGAACAGGTGCCCTCCGTGGGCTAAACTCAGGAACAGATGCTCTCCGTGGGCGAAACACAGGAACAGGAAGCCCTCCGTGGGCTGAACACAGGAACAGGTGCCCTCTGTGGGCTAAACTCGGGAACAGGTGCCCTCCGTGGGCTGTACAAACCCAGGACAAGACAATCCACAGGAACAGGAGCCCTCCTTGGGCTAGGCTCGGAATTTGAGGCCTCTTTACAGGGCATGACGGGAGATCCACAGCCCTCCCTAGGCTGGACGTGGAGTCAGAGACCCTCACAGGGTTTCTCAGGAGCCGCTTCTGTATCATGTCTGTCTTGTCTGTCTGTGGAGACTCGTTGGGGGCAGGCGGCTTCCCTAGTTATGGCCGTGGAGGCCATTCCCTAGCCGCCTGCCCCCGACGAGTCTCCACAGACAGACAAGACAGACATGACAGCGTGAGTTAAAGTGTTCCTGTGGACACAGTACCTTAAAACAGCCTAGACTCCGGTCAGGGGCTGGAGCCATCACTGGACCCTTGGTCAGGGGCTGGAGCCATCACTGGACTCTGGTCAGGCTGGGAACGGCACTCTGGCCGTGACTAGGGAACTGGAGACAGCGGCGGCCGGCGGGCTTGGGTGAGCTGCGGACGGCGGCGCAAATGAGTGAGCCGCAGACGACAGCGTGCATGGGTGAGCCGCAGACGGCGGTGTTGATTTCCCCGCAAACGGCGGGCTTGAGTCAGTGGCGGCCGGCGGACTTGGGTGAGCCGCGGACGGCGGCGTTGCAATCCCTGCGGACGGCGGGCTAGAGGGAGCCGCGGACGGTGGCATAGATATCCCCGCGCATGGCGGGCTCAGGTGATTCGCGGCCAGCGGACTCGCGGTGCTCGCGGCAATCCCGCCGAACTCCCACGCTCATCCGTAGGCTAGAGCGGGAAGGATGAGCAGCGACTTCCATGCCGCGGGACAGACATGTTCATGTTAATTAACTACACACACCTGAAAGAAATCACAAACAATCAAACTTAACGAGGACAGGAACAGGAAGGACCAAATAAGGGCATGGAGGGGAAAACATACAAGACAAGACAGACAAGACACATATAACGTTTCTTGAGGTGGCAAATATAGAATTTTTGATGACTGCACGATTTGGTGGTTACAGTCGCTAATGAGGTTGTAGATGAACTTCTTTGAATAAAAACTTGATATGGCTTCATGTGGATTCTGATTTGAATTACAAATTTTCATTTGAATTACAGCACAAGAATAAAAGATCGTGATTCTTTAATGTTGCTTTTTTGGGCATATTTTTTGGTCATTTTTGAGTCATTTTTGAGTCATTTTTGCACATTCAGAAAACTGCAGTGGATAATAAACTATCACATAAGCAATTGTTAAATGATTACAGAATTTGTATTTATTTTAAGGTTTTAAAGTGTAGTATTGTTTAACATTATGTAATCGTTTGAACCAGTTTTCACCAGAAGTCTCACTGAACAGAATGAAGTGTTATAATTTCAGATTAAGTAAATAAATCAACTGCATTTAATTAATGCGAATGAAAACATAATCTCAGTGATAGTCAACAACAATAATATCTGCCAGTTAATTGCGTGAATTAAAAATTACAATAAATAAGGAACCGTTACATTTGTGAAGTTGTTCATATGTACAGGATTTACGGTTTGCTCTCAATACATTAATACTGTGTTTTATTGTCTATGATATGAAGATGTAGTGGTAGAATTGTATGTGGTAGAACAACACTTTACATAAAATGCTTATGAGATCATGTTGAACTACTGATCCATAGATTTTAGTAAGAGGTTCAGTCTCCAGTTTTGGAATACTTTGAACATTGGTCTAAATAAATAAATTTAATTAAAATTACAGTTATTACTGTTGTCCCAGGAAACCAATCCCCTACAACTTTTATCTTGTACATCTTATATGCTGTTTTGTTGTGTTACAAGATAAATAATGTGTGTATATTTCATGTCACAGTCCTCATCTCCTGTTGGGTTTATTATTTGTGATAACGACCAGCTGACTGTACCCTTAATTGTTTAGATTTGTTTTACTCCCCAAAATTGGACTTACCACGAGACCAGTACAGATCTTAGATAAAACCGTCCATTTCCTTTAAACTATTATAAGCCTCCCTATCTACTCAGACTTTGACAGCTCTGGTATGCCGTAATGGTAACACTTTACAACAAGGGTCTCTAGGTTAACATTAGTTAATGCAATAAACTATGAATTACGGATGAACATGAAATGAACAATAGTATTTAGCAACACGCATCAACCAATTAATTACAGTTAATTAGCATGACACTTAATGCATAAACTAAGTTTAACTGTACCGCTGGAACCTGTTGGCTTGGCACTGAACTGCTTTACCCTTGTACGTCTAAAAGGTTTTGTTCAGTAGTGTTACTGTCCTCTGAGTCAGCCCCTCCATTATAGTGAATTATTCATTCATATCCAATAATAAAAATGATAAATGAGCATGTGACTGCGTCATTTTCCAACATTCCAACTTAAATCAGGCGAATGACCTCAACGATGCATTGACCAGGTGGAATATGAATCAGATCTCCCTGAAGGGGATTCACCATGAAAGAGATACAGTCTATAAAATTGTTCTTAATATAAACAATTAATATGTTCAATGCCAACGACTTCCTCATATATGGTAGGTATCACAAAGTTCCTGGTGGGGTGGTTTTCATGGCCAGGGCTTCACTGCGATGGGGTTTCTGGCTGTTTGCCAAACTGCATGCTGGTTTCCTGTGTGATAGGGGCAATTCATGTAAAGCCAATGCAATGGTTAAAAGGGACTAGTCAGGCAGAAGCAGTAACATTACGACGGCCCTGAACCCTGTAATGCCAGCATCAGGTCTCAGAGGCATAATATATCATGTTCAGTGTATGCATTATATGTGTGCAAGCTTTATAGAAGTCTAACTCTCACCCGGCCTTCAGTTTGATTAATTTGGGTTGTATTTGATTGATACTAGCAATACTATTCCTGGGATGTTTTTTAGGAGGATGGTAGTGTTTGTGGTTGACTGCAGAGGGTGGAGAAGATGAAATGAAGGGGTTGGGCTTAGGGTGGAACCAAGCTAGATGTGTTTAGCCATATATTCAACCCAGGCTCATTGGAAAAAACGTGCCTATACCTACATTTTTGCAAAACTCCAAAAAAGATCAAGTGAACAGATGTGGCATTTCACACAGTTCCTTTTCACTCAAATTATGATTACGGGGCAGATTATTGATTAATAAAGACTTATTTTCATGTGGTTCCTTGAACAATACTCTTTTATGACCTTAAAACACTTTTACCATAGTGCATGACTTGTAAACTAATATATTTCTAAGTTTGCATCTCATAAGCAGCTTTTCTGATGTAGTAAACTTGCTCGATAGCCCACCCGGTACAGCAGTGCATTTGTAAAATGAAATGCTCGGGTATGAGTCGTTGAATCATGTCACAATAGAGCAGCTTAAAGACTTGTAGAAACAAGCTAAAGTGACATGGTTGCTCCAGCAAATGCATTTTTCTTTCACATTTCTTTAAGTTTAGTGTAGAAAGTACATTATTTTTGGGCACAATAAAAATTATAGCACCATTTCTTTTCTAAACTGCCACAATTTGTACATCAACCAGTGTAATAAAACATTGCCAAATTCACGTTCATCTGTTTTGGATAAAACTAAAGCACTTTTATTGCCACCCACTGGACATGTTGCAAAATGTTTAAGAAGCAATGTAATGTAATTTTGCAGAAATGTCACCACAGGCACATATTTATAATTGCAAGATGACTTTTAGCATCAAGCCAATTGCTTGAACTACAGTATAATAAAATTGCAGGTAGTTACTGTAGTGTTACTGATTAGTTATTCTTAGGGGTGCTTACTAAGGCCATATAGCAACTTACTAAAAAAAAAAAACTCTGAACACTTTTAGCAGCGCCCAGAACACCCTATCATCATGGTGTTTACATTTGTATGAGTAAAGGATGATCACATTACATTTGGAAATGTGCTTTCCTGTAGCTCAAATAGTAGAGCATGGCGCTAGCAACGCCAAGGTCATGGGTTCGATTCCCAGGGAAAGCAAGAGCTGATAAAATGTAGAAACTGTAACTTGAATGCAATGTAAGTCGCTTTGGATAAAAGTGTCTGCTAAATGCATAAATGTAATGTAAATGTGGAAATGTAAAAACCGAGTTGCTTTTTGTAGTAGCCTGCACAATGAATGATCTCTCTTTGTTTCTTATGCTGGTGTCTTTCTGGTGCTTGGTGATTACATACGTCTTGTTCTATTTGTGTCGTTGTTGAATTGTGGTTGGCTAAGTAATGTCCAGGGGTGCGTTTCCCAAAACCATCATTAGCTAACTATGGTCGTTAGTTCAATTGAACTCTATTAGTAACGACGGAACTTGCGACCATAGTTGCTTTTGGGAAACGCACCTCAGGACAGCAGAAAGTGGTATTGATCCAGTATGACTGTGAAGGATGGGCTTGAATTCGAGCATTAGTATGGTCAATATTCCCCTAAAGGTCCATCTTATAGAAAAGAGCGGCGTTACTCTTTGATATTTAGCAATATTCACAATCGATTTTGTAGTTTGAAAGTCAAGCAAAAGGTCAATTTTGCAATTGCATTGTTTACAGCAGTGATTCTAAAAGTTTTTGTCAGCCGAACCTCTTTCTTGTTACACATTACATGGACTTACTATAGTAATAACAGTAAATTAGTCCCAATTACAAGCAACCCTAAACCAAACCCTAATCCTAATGCTGTAAGTACATGTTGTTAATTAATATAACTCAGTTCTTAATTGTATAATTACTCTGTAACAAGGACACCTTAAACTAAATGGTTACACTTTATTTTACAGTGTACTTGTTACCGTGTAAATGTACATTTAAGTACTGACTAGAATTAATAAGAGGTACTTACAATATAGGGTTAGGATTAGAGTTTATTTTATGGTAATTGCATGTAAGTATTCATATTTTACTGTTATTACTATAGTTAGTTCATGTAAGGTATAACTAGAAGACTGCAAATGACAATATTACAATTTAACCATAGCTCCAGATTTAAAAAAATAAATAAATAAATAAAAATAAAAAAAGTAATAAAATTGCAGATAAAAAATGCAATTAAATGGGTCAAAAAGTACTCCAAAGTTCAGGTATTTGCATTTAATATACATTTAAGCTATGATAAATATTAATTTAATTGAAATTAACATGCATTTAAAGGTCTGAAAACATTGCATTCAGTTTGCACTTAAGTATATTCCTAAGTATATTATTTCCGTAATAACTACTATTTTTTGAAAACGCTAAAGTGTACTTCTTGGAAGACCTAGCCATCCTGAGTTTGGACATACTGTACTGACATACTGAAACAGTAACAATATATAAAATATATAAATGTTTAGAAGCATTTTGAAATTTCTAAATGCTTGAGAAGACAAAAAAAAAATGCATCTTTAAATGAGCAACAGAAGCAGTCTAGAGAGACTTTCTTCATCACTGCAGGCGGATTGTTAATCCTGGAGCTCATTACACGCTCCCCCATTTTAAATGGACATTATCTCATGGTTGTGTTTGGCCCTAGTTTCAGGACAGAGGTTGAATGGGGCATTCGTGGGCATTTGTTCTGATCCCTCTTTCCCAGTCCAGAATGGAAAAGATGGGGAAGAGAGCAGAGAAGAAAGAGGGGTTTGAAGTTTCGGTCTGGACTGGAGGTGGGATTTCAGTGTCCTGGAGAGAACGGCTACCCTTTCCTGTTTTTCTCTTTGCTCCTTTTTTGACTCTCGAGTGTTTTTATTATTTGAATTTGCATTTATCTTTGTGTTATCTTCATGAGCCAAAGAAAATTACAGTAGGATCAGAAGTAAGTTGACCTCTGGTCAAAAAGAACAGACTTTCAGCAACAGCTAAGTCTTGTTGTGACACTATCTGGTCTTGGACCACACAGTTTTTACCAGAGCATTGTGTAGATAGCAAAATCATTCCCATGATGCCCTCTGTTCAGCCTCCCCCCAGCATTCCTGAGTCCAGCTGTGAAACCTCATTGAACAGAAACAGAGCAATGGCCATGTTTTTTGTTTTTTTAGTTTGTCACCTAAATGGTGTTTTACAAGTTGGTTTATGTTCACAATTCACACTCTTAATTATGACCCAAACATGTATTTTTCTTGGCTGGATCAGGGTTATTATCATTACCTAACACTAAAACTGTTGAAATAAAGCTGAAGTAAAATATACAGGTGCATCTCAATAAATTAGAATGTCGTGGAAAAGTTCATTTATTTCAGTAATTCAACTCAAATTTTGAAACTCGTGTATTAAATAAATTCAGTGCACACAGACTGAAGTAGTTTAAGTCTTTGGTTCTTTTAATTGTGATGATTTTGGCTCACATTTAACAAAAACCCACCAATTCACTATCTCAACAAATTAGAATATGGTGACATGCCAATCAGCTAATCAACTCAAAACACCTGCAAAGGTTTGCTGAGCCTTCAGAATGGTCTCTAAGTTTCCACAGTCTGTGATGATTTGGGGTGCAATGTCATCTGCTGGTGTTGGTCCATTGTGTTTTTTGAAAACCAAAGTCACTGCACCCATTTACCAAGAAATTTTGGAGCACTTCATGCTTCCTTCTGCTGACCAGCTTTTTAAAGATGCTGATTTCATTTTCCAGCAGGATTTGGCACCTGCCCACACTGCCAAAAGCACCAAAAGTTGGTTAAATGACCATGGTGTTTGTGTGCTTGACTGGCCAGCAAACTCACCAGACCTGAACCCCATAGAGAATCTATGGGGTATTGTCAAGAGGAAAATGAGAAACAAGAGACCAAAAAATGCAGATGAGCTGAAGGCCACTGTCAAAGAAACCTGGGCTTCCATACCACCTCAGCAGTGCCACAAACTGATCACCTCCATGCCACGCCGAATTGAGGCAGTAATTAAAGCAAAAGGAGCCACTACCAAGTATTGAGTACATATACAGTAAATGAACATACTTTCCAGAAGGCCAACAATTCACTAAAAATGTTTTTTTTATTGGTCTTATGAAGTATTCTAATTTGTTGAGATAGTGAATTGGTGGGTTTTTGTTAAATGTGAGTCAAAATCATCACAATTAAAAGAACCAAAGACTTAAACTACTTCAGTCTGTGTGCATTGAATTTATTTAATACATGAGTTTCACAATTTGAGTTGAATTACTGAAATAAATTAACTTTTCCACGGCATTCTAATTTATTGAGATGCACCTGTAAATATTACATTAAAAACTTAATCTAAACAAAAATTAAAAGTGATGCCTTGGCAACTACGCAAGTTAAATGAAAAACCATATCAACTTACCAATCAAAACTGAAATAAAAATAAATGAAACCTAAATAGTAATATTCAAGAAGAACTAAAACTAATAAAAATGACAAAAGCACATAACAAAATTACTAATAATTAAAAAAGAAAAAAAAAATTTTTTTGTTATGTGCTTTTGTCATTTTTATTAGTTTTAGTTCTCAGTAAATTAAGTTTTTTATTATTAAAGTTATTTAATTTAGTTCTCAATTAAATAAGAATAAACGCTAGTTCCCAATGTAAGTAAAAACTACAATAGTGTATTAATATTAAACCAACCTGGGCTGAATGAATGAAAATAAGTGTTGACTTAACTCACTCTTTGTAACTGAATTAAACAAGTAAAATAAATAAAGAAGAAAATAAGGATAATGCACACTTTATTTTTGTATTAAAGGACACTTTGAGGCTAGGGAACCATCTGTTTATTCAAAATTATTTAAGAAGAATTTATTTATTTATTTATATATATATATATATATATATATATATATATAATTATTATTATTATTATTATTATTTTTTTTTTTTTTTTATATGAAATGCCTTTTAAAGCATGTTTTGTGTGAAAAAAAAATACTAGATTTTTTGTCATTTAAGGGGTGTTGTACGCAACAACATTTTTAACTAAAAATGGAAAACGTTTTATAAATTTTGGCCATTCATTTATACGACAACGGTGTTTTGGGGTCCCGGAAACACACTTTTGAAAATGGGTTTTTAAAGTGCAAGTTTTTGAAAATTATACGGTTATTAACTCTTAACAAGAACGTGACGTCATGTGCGTGCATATTAAGTGCATCTGTAGTGTTTCTTTACAAAGTGACATCGCCAACTACTGGCATGGCATGAATAACACAGCATTTTTAAAAAAACTTCTCAAAAATGCAAAGCAAATTCCTTTCCATTTTTAGCACATCGTTGTCATGTAAACGTAGGGGAGCGCGGGGCACAAAGTAACACGGGGTTAGTTGTAACACACATGGTTTAAATATTTCCACACATGCTAGCATAACCAAATTTATAGTATTTACTAGTTACCATATCAACATTATATAGAGAAAAAAGTGTGCCAAAGTTTAAAAGTCTTTTGAAGATATCACTGAACATTTATTTTACCATAGTAAAATTATATTTCTAGCTTAAGTAAATTTTTCATCTCAGTTTTTATTACTCATTTAAAATGAGACAAATCTGCTATTATTTTAATCTGCAATCTGTCATTTATCAGTTTAAATTATTTTTTAATACTTCAATAACTATCAGAAGACACTAACCGGTTTTAAATTACAATTGTGCAGATGGGGTACACTGTAACACTGCGTTACAATGTGCCCTGCCGTGCTATTCTATGACATTAGCGATTCACACTATTTACTTTAATAAATTTTAATGAGAAACAACGAGAAACAGGTTAATAAATAGTGACAGTCAATGTTTAATGTTCAGAAATTATTATTTCAAGACATGTAAAGCATTTTGGCTCGTTTATGTGGGTCGTCCCAAGCATGGTTCCAATGTGTTCATTGTCAAACTCAAAAATCAGATTATTTTTCATTCTTAAAAATCGCCATTATTTTATTTGAAAAATGAATATTTTATTTTAACTGAATATTTTAGTTTGTCTTGTATATTTTTTCATGAGATCAGATAACATTTTAAGCTGTCGTATGGTCATGTTACAACGTGCCCCTCAGAAGTTACAATGTTCTCCACCTACGGGGCATGTTGTCACATTTCACTTCCAATTTTTGAGGGTAAATAAAGAAAAATGTATACACTGTAATTATGAAACAAAGCGACACATTTGTACTAGACAAGTGTGAAATTACTGTGGATAAAAAAAATTATACTCTGAACCCCATGTGGATTTACACAATTTGAGAAAGTCAAAAAGTGTTACTTTGTGCCCCGCTCTCCCCTACCCTCATAGTCAGTGTAATGGGAAGCTTTAGGCCTAAAGAGTTTCGGTGTGACCTCACAGAGCTAAACTCTCAGTGACATGCAGTCTAATCTGGTCGCTCTGCCCGACATGCTGTCTGCACACTGTGTGTATAAACGGCACACTGAGAGGAACCGTTTTTTAACACACACACACACACACACACACACTTAACTCAAATTGACTAAATTACACAAGAGTTAGTTTACTATACAACAGACTCACAGCCTAACAAGTTTCAGTGTTACCAAGTTACTTGTGATTTAATCTGGGCCGCTGCAGTTCCCACAGTGGCTCGCTTTAGCGTTTAAAGAGAAGAATTCCTCTAAGCCACCTCATCCCTGCCCATTGAGTTTAATGGAAACCACATGCATTACATTCAGCAGGGAAGTAAAAGGCATTTTCAGCCTCACCCTGGACGCCCCACATGAGCAGAAGGGTGTTTTTGTTTCCAGCACTGGTTATATTTGTGATTTCTTTGGAACTGCAATTGATGTGCTGTGTAATTCAGAGGTAGTGTACTAGCATTAGACATGTCTTACATCAAGCCAGTATCACGTTATGAATGTCTGTCAACACTTTTGGATAATGGTATACTATTTGTAGACTGCGCTGGGTGCCATGTCTTAATGCTTCTCTAGGTTTGTGCATTTTTACTATAGTTTTGTACGTTGCATACTATTGTATGCAGTCATTTGGACATTTATTTTACATCTCATGAAACTTTTTGGGGAGAAATTTTGTAATGCTACAGACAATGTGTTAGCTTGAGGACATTTATATGCTAGTATAATTTATGACCAAATTTAAAACGAACTGGAGGACGCAACGATTTGTTTAAAAGAAATTAACAATTTCCCTTGTGAAAAAGAAGTACATACTTTTAAAAAGAGCACTTATTGTGGCAAGAAAAAAAAAACTTAAAGGCAAATACTTAAGTACAAACTGAATGTAATGTTTCAGACATGCAATTGCATGTAACATTGCAGGTTAAATAAAAAGGACTTTAGAGTGGTTTTTGAACCAGTAGGACTTAAGTATGTATTTATTCACTGTATTAAAAAAAATAAATAAAAATCAAAGTTGTAAATAAAACAGAATATTGGAGTATGTTTTACAAGAAAATAGTATTTTGGTTTTTCCACATCAAAATTTTGTGTTTAATGTAATGTGTTAAATTTACTAGCAATTTTTCAGAGAAAATTGTTTCCACTCCAAATTTGTTTCAGAGTAAACTAAAATATGCTTTAATATAATTTCTATTAAAACTTGTCATGTATGTCAATGTAGAATATATTTGTAATTACACATTTGTAATGAAGTAATTTAGTACACTTAAAATATATTAACTTTAAAATGTAATATGAAATAGCACACTACAGTTAGAATTACAAAAAGTACTTTAAATTTGTAACATCAACACATCAAATTAAGTGTACTTCTTCAAATCATGACAAAAATGAAAATAATGATTTAAAATGTACTTTTTACAGTAAAATCGACATTTTTACAGTTTATTAGAAAGTTTATTTAAAATTACAAAAGTGCAGAGTCATGAAAGTGGCCATTTGTTTTATTTAATTTAATGTTACATTATTTGTAAGTGCACTTTTTTGTAAATATATTTGAGATATGAAGTACACTACAAGTGCATGTACACTTCTTTTTCACAAGGCCTGGTATGTTCCTCTCCAGGAAGTTTTTAATTATTTATTTAATGTCCTATTTCTTTAGAACATGTCAGCACAGGAAAGAAAACAACAATGGTCAAGCCTTTCACATCAATATGAGGAAACTTATTTTAGCACATGATAATGTGAGCCGCTTATACTTTCTCATAAATTTCATTCTACTAAAGACGTCGCCACATCCAAAGTGCTTTTGAGCCCCTCACTGACATGTGGAGCCGAACAGAGGATCATTTATTAACCAGAAACAACACATGGTCTCATGGGACACACTAATCAATAATGCTGTACCTGGCAGAACAGACAACAGCCATTTATGCTTTCAGCAGGCTAAAGTGCTCTGAATCTAATGAGAGATCAGTCTTACAGGAACTACAGAGACTATTGGACAGAACTGAATTTTTGAACTTGAGTTTGTCATAATCATTATAGATCAAAATAATCCCATTTTGAGTCATTGCATGATTAGTATAAAATAATGACATAATATCTTTGGACAAAATACACATGGTGAAAAAAACATACATCGCAATGACAAATATTAAAAATATATTTAATAAAAAAAATTCTATAAAAAGTTCCTCTGCAGCTTCTCTATGATTACACAGTACAGTATATTAGATTTGTCCTAATAGTTTTTTCAAGTTTACTCCTCTAGTATTCTGTTGAGTTGATTTTTTTAAAGGTATTGTTTGTCCGCTCGAGTAACACCCTTTGCCTAAAGGAGTCGGCACTATTTCTGGCAGGGGAAAGAGCCACTAGGAAACCCTCTGAGCGGTGAATGATGGTTACTCTTACCCAGGAATGGCATCTGAGAGGCGGTATTTAAATTAGCCCAGCGGTTCCTCTTGCAGGAGCTGAGAATAGATGAGCTCTGATGAAGGTTTATGACCTCCAGTGAACTCAAGGTCATCACTCTGAAAATATGAGCAGTAAAACCTATTTTTAATGCGCATTTTAGAATATGGCATAAAAAGCCTGAGTATACGCACAACTGAGTTGGATGCATTTTTTATCTGATGAGAAAACATGCACATAAACTAGATGGAAACACATTTACTGAATACATTTACATTTATGCATTTTGCAGACGCTTTTATCCAAAGCGACTTACATTGCATTCAAGTTACAGTTTCTACATTTTATCAGCTCTTACTTTCCCTGGGAATCGAACCCATGACCTTGGCGTTGCTAGCGCCATGCTCTACTATTTGAGCTACAGGAAAGCACAATAATAAGAATAAATGTATTAATAAAAAGTCATGTGACTTTGCGTGATGGGACGGCATAACATGTAAAGCAAGATAAAACATGACCGCATTTATTGCATTTTGTAATTTCTTTTATATGACAAAAAGACCCACAGTGGCTTCTCCTACTGCAGCAAATGACCTTTTTCTTAGTGATGTTTGGCGCCAGTTTATCAAAAATTGACAATTTTGTTCTCTTCGTCTTGCTGGATGGAAACAGTGCTTTATTTGCAAATGTTTTATGCCATATTCCAATTTTACGCATAAGGTAAGTTAAATTCGAAACTTTGGATGGAAACATACTATAGCTAGTGAGGTTGCGAAGACAAGGAGAGTTGCAAGTGGTAATTGTACTATGATGAGAACAGACAAAGAGCTGAACCAAACTAGCAGTAGAAATACACAGGACAAATGAGGAAGAAAATGAGGAACAAGTGGGTCAAATCGATTAACACCGAACCAAAAGTAGACAACATGTGATTTGTGTTTTCCAAAAGCATACTTAGACAAGTATGGTAGCAAGTTACATTGTTACCAACATAGTTCAATAATTTAGTATTTCCTGAATACAAAGTTCCAAGAACATTTGAAGAAAAGCATTGCAAAGTTCTGTGGTTGAACTACAGCTCTCAAACTGTGGTTAGAAGTGAAGTTTCTTGTTAGTGTGACATGTAGACTTAAATAGATCATAAACTTGAGCAAAATAAGCAAGCTGACATGTAGTGCATATGCACATTTCATTCTATGTCTTTTAGTTTGTTAATATAGTTAAAGCACATATGCGTTCATGCTCTTGTACCACTGGGAAACCCAGGATTGATGTAAGGGAACCTGCAAAATAACAGAAAACAAAAACAGTGAACCAGTCCTCAGATGCCATGTATGTAATTTACAGCAACAATCTGACATTAATTTCACCTCAAACTGATTAATTAGCAGAAGTAATCACTCCACTGCCTCATTAACAACAGTTCTTACCAATGTAGTTGGAATGGTGGATGTGTTCCAGTGTTTTCGAGAAAGTTAGTTTCTCTAGTTAAGCTAGTTAGTTTCTCCAACAATGCATTATATCAAAAGCATTAAGTTAAGTTACCCACCCATTATTGATTGTAATAGTCATGTATGCTATTTAGTGAAAAATATTTCAAAAAAACAAGGTATTACCATTATACCATGTCCAAAAATCAAGGTAATGCTCTGTGAGTAGTGAAACTGTGTCACAGATATCTTGAGGGTTCATTTGTCCTCATTTTAACCTTAAAAAATATTTTTGCTGTTTTAGTCCAATGATTTCAAGTTCATTTGGTCATATTAAACCATCTATTTATATAGGTAGCACTTTATTTTACAGTCCTGTTCTGCATGTACTTACTATAGCAACTACAATAACTGGGTAATAACTAGGTACTTGTCCTGAACCTAACCTTAACCCATGTAGATACCTTATACTACACAGTGTTTTCTTACAATGTAAGTAAATGTACTGTAAAATAAAGTGTAACCTTTATATATTACAGTTTATATAATATAAAAATGCCACATTCATCATAGTTTTTCTGAATAAATGTGTAGTGATTGTTTTGAAAGTGAATCCACAGCTTATAATTATTGTCTTTTTGTTGTAGATGGACCTGAAGCTACTTTTCACATCAACATTATTAGGGATCATTTGTTGCAGCAGCGCACAGCAAGGTAATGTGATGAACTCTCAGATCGCTGCAGTTTCTAATGCTAATTCAGTGTATTTCTGTCCAGTGTACTGTAACTCTGTCCGACTCCTTCAGAATTAATAAGCACTGGGTTTCTATGAGGATAACTAATCGTTCTCTTTTCTCGTTCAGCGGTTAAATACTGATGTCATTACTCAGAGCTCGCTCCACCCAGCGCGGTCGGAGCATTATCCATAATGGAAAACATAGAGTAGTCATCTCTGGCTCCAATTACAGCGAGCCGGAGTGATGGAAATGAATCGAAGCTGTAGATGTGAAACGCTCTCTGTCTCTTCTGTTCTGCAGAGGGCAACGAGTGCATCAAAGCCAACGCTTTATCCTGCGGCGAGTGCATACAAGTGGGGGCTAAATGTGGATGGTGCACTGATACAGTGAGTAGCGTTCACATACCATGCTCATTCTGTTCTTTAACCCTCTAAACACATTTATTCATCCAGTATATTTATGCAGAATCTCATTCACATTCATGCTGACAGAAGCTGTACGGATAGACCAAGTGCATGCTTACGAGTCTGCTATTGTTTTTATGCAATACAACAGTTCACTAAACAGGAGGTTAATATATAAAGTAACTTGCCGGTGCTGCAGGACCAAACAGACATAATGCCGAACAAAATGACTCAAACTAAGACATCAGATATTAATAAGTATGGCAGATTTGCCAGAAAACAGTAATGACAGATGAATGATGTCATTCCAGTCATGCTAGGAAATCTCATTCCAACTGCTTCTGCATTGAAACATCTTCGTGAAGCTTTATTAATGCTTGAGATTCATTCTAGGAGACCTTATGAGGAATTTCAAGCATCAAAAAAGCATTGAGATGTTTCCATGCATCATCAATCTCCAAACAAGCAGTGCTCTTTTAGTATCATTAAACTAAATTAAAATGAGAAATTTTGTCTTGGCAACCACAGTACCTGACATTTTTTATATTTTATTTTATTTCAGTTAATGTTTATTTTATTTCAAGTAATGAAAATGTTTTTATGGTTTTAATTTTAGTTAACTAGAATCCCCCTGTGAGGAAGTACTGCAGGTACCAGGGTACAGAGATGATATTATTACGTTTGTTCTATTAACTATGTTGCTACACTGTAAATAAATAAATGTTGTATGACAACTAATTGTTATCATAACGTGGAAGTTATTTATTTAGATTGATTAACCCTAAGATGATTTTCTTTTCTGAAACTTTCTATGTATTACATGTTTTTTGTGTGTGTGTGTGTGTGTGTGTGTGTGTTTTTTTTACTATGTGCTTCATTTTTTCATTGTTACACTACTGTTCAAAAGTTTATTTGTTTGTTTTTTAAAGAAATTACTTTTATTCAGCAAAGACACGTTTAAAAAAGACAGTAATGTCATTTATAATTAAAAAATAATAAGATCTCTATTTCAAATAAATGCTGTTCTTTTGAACTTTCTATTCATCTGTGAATCCTGAAAAATAAAATGCATCAGTTTCCACAAAAATATTGGGCAACACAACTGTTTTCAACATTGCTAATAATCAGAAATGTTTCTTGAGCAGCAAATCAGCATATTAGAATGATTTCTGAAGGATCATGTGACACTGAAGACTGGTGAACTAATAATGCTGAAAATTCAGCTTTGATCACAGCAATCAATTACAGTTTAACACATATTCACATAGAAAACAGCTATTTTACATTTTAGTAATGATGAAAGATGAAACACCACAAGCAAACATTGAGGGAAACAAGAAACATGACAACAGTAGCAATCAAATAATTTTAAAGAACTACAACTTAAAATAAATCATAAAATAAATAATAATAAAAAATATAAGACTGTAATTTGTATGGTCATTTTACAATATATTTGTATTATTCACTGCTTCATCAACATCTTCAAATAATCTGACATGCTTAAATCACATAATACAAACACACAAAACAGCTACAGCTTTTATATTTACTCTGGAACAGGAGTTTCTGAAGCAGGGAGAGCCGACGTCGGCGCGCTGCGATGAGCTGGAGTCGCTCAGGAAGAGAGGCTGCGCCGCCGCCAAGATCGAGAACCCTCACGGGAGCCAAAAGATCCTCAAGAGCAAAGCAGTGACCAACCGCAAGAAAGGAGCAGAGAAACTCCGACCCGAGGACATTACTCAGATCCAGCCTCAGAAACTCAGCCTCAACCTCAGATCCGGTGCCAACTCAAAGTCCTTGTTGCTCTTTATTGATCTGTGCGAGTAATTTAAGGAATACTAATGCTTTTTTTTTTTTTTTTTTTTTTTGTGAATGAATTGTTATTCTTGTAGGAGAACCTCAGAATATCAAACTGAAGTTCAAGAGGGCTGAAGACTATCCCATAGACCTGTACTACCTGATGGACCTGTCCTACTCCATGAAGGATGACTTGGAGAACGTCAAGAATCTAGGGACTAGTCTGATGAAGGAAATGTCCAAGATCACCTCAGATTTCAGAATAGGTGAGAGGCTTATCAAATCAAAACAAAACACTTGGCTCTTTTATATACACATTTTAAACGTAAAATATATATAATACTTAATAAGTCTATAATAGCTTTTTATATAAACTGTTTGAATGTTAATGTTTAAGTGATTTATTTTTTAAATATATTCATCTCTTATTCCAAATGTCTTAAATTTACACAAGCCACATACATCTTTCCATTAAAAAAAGTCTTATTTTTATATGTAATAAAAGTTTATGTTTGCGGTTCTCTGATGTTGGTTAATGGTCAAATGACAACAAGTGTTTTATTATAATATAATTGATTATATAATTGATTTTATTTCTAAATTATTTATTTAAAAATATAGGGCATGATTTGGTCATAAAATATATTGTGATTATTTTGTTATATATATATATATATATATATATATATATATATATATATTGTGATTACAGTTTGAACTGCAGTATGATAAGCATTACTCACATCTCATAAGAAAATATCTTATGCTGTTTTAGAAACATCCAGGCAAAAAGAAAAAAGAGACCACTTAAGTGATAATAATAATAATAACATTTTAGAATTATTATAAAATAATATAATATTTAATTTTACTAATTATAAAAAATGAAGACAGATATATGGTATTGCAATAATACATTTTTTTTTAAATAAATATTAGATCATTATAATAATTTTTATTTTTCACAACATGTGACAACACTAAATTCTTCACTTTCAAATGTTAAACCCCTTTTGACGAAAAACTGCAGGGAGGCTATTAAGTGTGTTTAGTTAGTTAGACAACTATTTATAAACACCTCATTACTGATAAAATGCTAAAAACATGTGAACCACAGTGTAAATAAACACACACAAGTCTGCTTTGTATGGACTCATTTTAACAACTTTTCATTCTAAGTAACTTAGAATATTACTATTATAACCTATAATTAAATGATAAACTAACACCTAATCAAAACTTTCGGTAACACTTTAGAATAGGGAACACTTATTCACTGTTAACTATGACTTTTCCCTCAATAAATTCCTAATTTGCTGCTTATTAATAGTTAGTAAGGTAGTTGTTAAGTTTAGGTATTGGGAAGGATTAGGGATGTAGAATAAGGTCATGTAGAATAAGGCATTAATATGTGCTTAATTACTACTAATGGCTAAAATTCTAGTAATATGCATGCTAATAAGCAACTAGTTAAGAGACCTTAAAATAAAGTGTTACCAAACTTTCATCACTCTGCCAAAGGGACAAGAGCAGGCATGCATTTAAAGTTAAGATGCTGCTTTGCTCATTTTCGGATAGGTTTCGGCTCTTTTGTGGAGAAGACAGTTATGCCGTATATCAGCACGACTCCAGCCAAGCTCCTGAACCCCTGCACAGGGGACCAAAACTGCACCAGCCCCTTCAGCTACAAGAACGTGCTGAAACTCACCAGCAACGGGGAGCAGTTCAACAATCTGGTGGGAAAACAGCAGATATCTGGCAACCTGGATTCACCTGAGGGGGGATTTGATGCCATCATGCAAGTGGCTGTCTGTGGAGTGAGTGAAAAACAACATCACTGAGGATGCTTATTTACTATGCACTGAGAAAATATGTTACCCTGGACCACAAAACCAGTCATAAGGGTCAATTTGAAACTTGAAAGCTGAATAAATAAGCTTTCCACTGATGTATGGTTTGTTAGGATATGACAATATTTGACCGAGATACAACTATTTGAAAATCTGGAATCTGAGGGTGCAAAAAAAATCTAAATATTGAGAAAATCACCTTTAAAGTTGTCCGAATGAAGTTCTTAGCAATGCATATTACTAATCAAAAATGAAGTTTTGATATATTTACGGTAGGAAATTTACAAAATATCTTCATGGAACATGATCTTTACTTAATATCCTAATGATTTTTGGCATAAAAGAAAAATTTATCATTTTGACCCATACAATGTATTTTTGGCTATTGCTACAAATATACCCCCGCAACTTAAGACTGGTTTTGTGCTCCAGAGTCACATATGGCCTTGTTTGGTTATTTTCAGTGGAAGAAATAAAATGTTATAGTAATATGGTCATTTGTGTCCTCGGTCTGGTTTTGTACTTTCAGTTCACTCTTTGTATCCCTTGGCCTCATTTTTCTCCTTTTTCTCTCTCAGGAGCACATCGGCTGGAGAAACGTCACTCGTTTGTTGGTTTTCTCTACAGACGCAGGTTTCCATTTTGCTGGCGATGGCAAACTAGGTGGAATCGTGCTTCCCAATGATGGGAAATGCCACTTAGAAAACAACATGTACACCATGAGCCATTATTACGTACGTATAAGACATCTTCAGGTGATTTTCAGAGCAGACTATTGGATGTTTGACAGAGCTTTAATTTCCTTTCCTGACTAGGATTACCCATCCATCGCCCACCTGGTTCAGAAACTGAGTGAAAACAACATCCAGACCATCTTTGCAGTTACAGAGGAGTTTCAGCCTGTTTACAAAGTAGGTCCGCAGATGATTATTGTAATGATGTGCATGGAACGGTGTGTGTCTGAGCAGAAACACTTTTCCTCTGTCTGGAGCATGTAGCTCTTTCCCTGTGAGAATTTTTCTCTTCCTTGTATTTGGCCAATTTGTAAAAGTTTCCACCTGGGCTGTAGTCTTTTTCCACACTAGTCAAAACTTAGGAAACTTTGTGGTGCTTGTTGGATTTGAACCAATCATAAATGCTCACAAACCATGAAAGTATTAAATATAAGCACATAACATGTTGTTGCGTGATTGAGCACTCAAATCATCCCATACAGCCAAAATAAAAAAAAAAGAGAAATCAAATATATATTTTTAAATATATTTCAAAATATACAAAATATGGCCAAATAATCAAATTTTCGAAAATGTTTCAAAATATATATAAATATATTTATATAAATATATTTTTGTGCATACAATAATAATGATAATATATATATATATATATATATATATATATATATATATAGAATATATATATATATATATATATATATTAGTAGTAGTAGTAGTAGTAACTAATAATAGATATATTTAGTTTTTTTTTTTTTTATCTTTCAAACTAGAAACAGTACAGTATTACAGGAAAATAAAGTATTACAATATATACAATTTTAACATTATTAAATCATTATACATTTTTTTTTGATCTCCAGTAGGCTATTCCATCTATATTTGCATGAATGTTAATGTAGGCTATTGTAAAACTGAAAATGTTTTTTCTTGCCCTGAAATACATTTTAAAGTACATTTTGGTATATATAGGTTGGAACTAAATATTTTTTCAATTTTAAAAATATGTTTAATTGAGCTTCACTGTTTACAACAAATAATTTACATATGATTAAAATATATTTTGGCCAGAATTTTTTATTTTTTTTTTTGGCTGTACAGGATGCGGCTTTTTGAGGCAAGATATGCTATTACTTTTCTAAGTGATCAGCCTTATAATATTCACCTTCTGAGTGATAAAACAGGCAACAAAATCCCAAAGACTTGCATTAAAAGAGCCATAGCTGGAGACAAGACTGTTACAAATGGATGAGTTGTAATATGAAATTCCATATCAAATCTTTCACCACTGCGAGACTGAAACTCTCAGGCATCTGAACAGTTTGAATCCAACTTCTCTGTATTTGGAAAACCACAAGCTCAAGATAGTTTCCCAGCTTGGAACAATCCAAACGCCAAGGTCATAATTTAGAGTTCCTGTCTGCAGTTTAACAGGACTGTTGTAAAACAAACACAAAAAAGTCCCTGTGCTGAGGATACATGGATGTTTTTTTTTCTCTTTCCACAGGAACTTAAAAATCTGATCCCGAAGTCTGCAGTGGGGACGCTTTCAGCAAACTCCAGCAATGTTATCAATCTCATTGTTGATGCCTACAACGTGAGTCGATGAAGTTTCTTTAGAAATGTCTGCCGTCTTTAAAGGAACTGGCCTGATTTGTGTTTTCTCTCAGTCTCTTTCCTCAGAGGTGATCCTTGAGAACAGTAAGCTTCCTGAAGGAGTGACCATCACCTATCAATCCCGCTGTAAGAACGGAGTGGTGAATGAGGGAGAGAACGGAAGGAAGTGCTCTAACATCTCCATCGGAGACGAGGTGAAGCTAAATCAACACAAATGCATCATCCGTCATCCACAGCAGAAGAAACCGCCAGCCTGTTGTTTCTGAGTCGTTTTCTGTTTCCAATGCATTCCTAGGTATCGTTCACCATTAACATCACGGCTCAAGGCTGCCCCAAACAAGGCAAACCTGAAAGCATTAAGATCAAGCCCCTGGGCTTCACTGAGGAGGTGGAGATCATGCTCAACTTCATCTGCGAGTGTGAATGTCACAAACACGGCATCAAGAACAGTGACATGTGTCATAACGGCAACGGGACGTTTGAGTGTGGAGCCTGCAGGTGAGACTCACATAACAGTCCTGCATTTGCTTAGAAAAACACGTCTTTGTTTTATTGCTAAATTACATTTTTTTGTGTTTGCCAGGAATAGTTCCAAATACTCAGCCTAAAATATTCCTATATGATTTTTTTTGCAAATACAGTATTCATACAAGCCATATATATATGTATATATGTATATATATATATGTATATGTATGTGTGTATGTATGTATAATTAACTAAATTTTTTCACTTTTTTATTTTAGTTTGCATTTTAGTAATTTTGTTATATACATTTTTATGAGTGTTTTTATTTCTATTTCTAATTAGCTAATGTATTTTATTTAAATTTGAGTAGTTTTAGAACTTCAGCTTAAACAAGGCTCTGCAACATTTCTAATTTTTATCTACATTTTTCATCCAAGATTATATTTGATTTGTCAGCTTTTTTTCAATTTATTTTATAATAAATTTAAATAAAATATAATATATTTTATAATTTTATAAAATTATCTTTAAAAGTTTTAGTGAATAGCAACAACAATTAATAATATATATTGCATAAAATGAAGACTACTTTTAAAACCTTTAAAATTCAGCACATTTTCCTACAAAATTCTCATTTACAATAAACAATGGAAATATAAAAAGTCTTATTGTACTGTAATTATTCTAATGGCCTGAAATTTTTCTTTGTAATTCTCATTATTATAATGCATTCATTTACTGTACAGTAAAAAAAAAAATAAAAATAAAAAATCTATAATGCAATTATTTATCTATATCAGCATACATTAAAGACAATAAAATGTCAATGAAAATAATGTCACAATGCGAAACAAAAATTTTACTTTTCAAAATACTGTTGATTTAGGGTTAATTAAATATAACTATAATATAACTGATGTAAAGTTAACACTTTAGTATAGGGACCAATTCTCACTATTAACTAGTTGCTTATTAGCATGCCTATTATTAACATATTGGCTGTTTATTAGTGCTTATAAAGCACATATTCTGCATGACCATATTCTACATCCCTAATCCTACCCAATACCTAAACTTAATAACTACCTTACTAACTATTAATAAGCAGCAAATTAGTAGTTTATTGAGGCAAAAGTCATAGCTGATGGTTTGGTAATAGCAAGAATTGGACCTTAAAATAAAGTGTGACCGATGTAAATAATCTTTGTAAAAAATGGTGCTAAAAACTGTATTTGTAATTTTTTTGGTATATGAACCATTGTTAAACTGAATGACATTTGTTTGTGGGTGTCTTCTGCAAATCATGGTAAAAATGTATATAATTTTGCTCAGAAAAATAAAATAAAATTAAATTAAACAGGATACATTCTAATGCACAGAAAAAAAGCTGTATTAAACTTTCATTGTTTTGATGCTTGAAAACCCCTTTTCACCTTTGACCCATAAACATGTAAGCGAGAGACTATCTGTGAGTAAATGTGAGTCCTTTCAGGTGCAATAAGGGACGTGTTGGCAGACAGTGTGAATGTCGAAAAGACGAGGTGTCCACAGAGGACCTGGACAAGAACTGCCGCAAAGACAACGGCACGGACATCTGCAGCAATAACGGCGAGTGCGTGTGTGGCACCTGCGAGTGCAAGAAGAGGGACAATCCTGAAGAACGCTACAGCGGCAAATTCTGCGAGTGTGACAACTTCAACTGCGACCGCTCCAATAATAAACTCTGCGGAGGTACTGACACAGGAAGCTGTTGTCTTTTTAGAAAAGAGCAGATGAAGGTTGTTAAAGTGGTGTTTTTCCTGCAGGACATGGCCGCTGTGAGTGCAGGGTGTGTGTCTGTGATGCTAACTACACTGGAAGCGCATGCGACTGCTCTCTGGACACCTCCACCTGCTTAGCCTCCAACAAGCAGATCTGTAACGGCCGGGGGATCTGTGAGTGCGGCACCTGCAGGTGCACCGACCCCAAGTTCCAGGGGCCCACCTGTGAGATCTGCCCCACCTGCCCTGGAGTCTGTACTGAGCACAAGTCAGTGGAAAACATGTACACATCTGTGACATATCAAACTACATTCAGTAAATGCACAACTTAAGTGCTGAAATGTAACATGACATAGGCTTGTTAACACTTAAACAGAATTTTGTTTTTCTGGCCA
This sequence comes from Spinibarbus caldwelli, assembly GCA_039654775.1. Taxonomy (NCBI): domain Eukaryota; kingdom Metazoa; phylum Chordata; class Actinopteri; order Cypriniformes; family Cyprinidae; genus Spinibarbus; species Spinibarbus caldwelli. The sequence continues at coordinate 24,984,800 of CM077263.1, forward strand.
AAATATATGCTAAATGTATGGTGTAAACAGCACAGCTTATGAAATAAATTTTTCAAATTTAAAATGTTTTTTGTTTAAACCTTTAAATAACAAAATATATTAGAAAATGTACTTAAAGGGATTAGAAAATGCATTCCCAATCTTAAAATGCATTTTGCAAAATGTGTTTTTTAAAATATATGTTGGACAATATAAATATATTTACATTGAAAATATATTTTAAAAAATTCTAAGGAATTATAAGTGAGAAAACTTATCAAAAATGTATTCATTGCATATTTAAGGCAATGCAATGTCTTATTATTGTCAAACACTATGAATATGATGTCCCAATGCAAAAAAAAGGGTTAAATTTGACACTTAAATATTGTTTGATGTAAATGAAAATATATCTCTTTGTTTATATAGATACATAAAAGCGTGACACTACTTGTCAAAAGTTTGGAATAATTATGATTTTTTTAATGAAAAACTACAGTAAAAACAGTAATATTGTGAAATATTATTACAGTTTAAAATAGCTGTTTTCTATGTCAATATATTGTAAAATGTAATTTATTTCTGTGATCAAAGCTGAATTTTCAGCATCATTACTCCAGTCTTCAGTGTCACATCATCCTTCAGAAATCATTCTAATATCCTGATTTGCTGATCAAGATACATTTCTGATTATTATCAATGTTGAAAGCAGTTGTGCTGCTGAATATTTTTGTGGAAACCGTGATACACTACCATTTGAAAGAAAGAAAGTGGAAAGAAATAAGTGCAGTCTTGGTGAGCAGAAGAGACTTCAAAAACATTAACAAAAGTTATTATTCCAAACTTTTAACCATTAGTGCTACATTTTTGCCATTTTTTGAATATTTAAAAATATATTTTCTGATTATTATTGTTGTTGTTGTTGTTGTTGTTGTTATTTGCTATATGGGCAACTATTGTGGTATTAGTTCAGCTAGTAGAGTTTTTCATTATTTGTCATTATCAGCCTTGTTTCTTTGCAGAGTTTTTAAGCAATGCAATGTTACCATTTATATATCTTTGCCTTTTTGCTGTATGGAAAAATATATATATATATCCTAAGCGGGTTTCACAATCCACACTTGAGCTCACAGAGCCGTTAACACTGCTCTTCCCTGTCTCAGGGAGTGTGTGCAGTGCCGGGCGTTTGGCACAGGAGAGAAGAAAGACACTTGTGAGAGAGACTGTAGCTACTTCAACCTCATCAAGGTGAAGGACAGAGATAAACTCCCTCAGCCGGTGCAGGCCTTCCCGCTCATGCACTGCAAGGAGAGAGACGCCAACGACTGCTGGTTCTACTACACCTACGCCGTCAACAACACGGAGAAGGAGGTCCATGTGGTGGAGACTTTAGGTGAGGCTCTGCATTAAAACAAAAAAAGAGCACGCTTTAAATAGTTTGTGGAACTTGTTACTTCAGTAGCATGAGTGTTTGTTTGCTTTAATGAATTGGCATGTGTTTGGTTTGGCAGAGTGTCCAGCCGGTCCTGACATCATTCCCATCGTAGCGGGTGTGGTCACAGGCATTGTTCTGATTGGTCTAGCCCTGCTCCTGATCTGGAAGCTGCTCATGATTATTCACGACCGCCGCGAGTTTGCCAAGTTTGAGAAGGAGAAGATGAACGCCAAGTGGGACACGGTATGAAAAAAAATGCTTTTAAAACTGGACCAAGAAATCTTTTATTTGAGTTTGTGCTTTAAAACTTTAAAACCAAAATTCCAAGATTGTTTCATCAGAAGTGTCGTTTTCCTCTTTACGAGCGCTCCGTTTTAGGAGAGCCGTCTGGATTTTAGGGCAGCTGTGGAAGTAAAGGAAAGGCTTCTGGATTTTCAGGGCCTGCTTTTTCTGGGTGTGTCGTGGGCAGCTGCGGTCAGTCAGGATGATGCACTGCTGCCCTCTGCTGGCTCACTTTCTGAGCAGATGTGTGTGCATATGTGAGAAAGAAGTGCGCTTAGTTGAACTGAATGAGCATTTGTAGTGTACCTCAGTTCTCAAAAGTATATTTTAAAAAATCTGTACTTGCAGATAATATAATTTTAATGAAATAAAAGGCCAGATAGAGATACTTTCATGACTGTTTAACACACTAAAAGTGCATTTTGTAATAATGTCAACTAATGCACATTTTAAGCAATTTGTTTTAATAATCTTTTTGTCATGCTTTAAAGAAATACACTTGATTTTAATTATGATTTTATCATTTGAATTATAATTTTAACTGTAGTGTTATTCAACATTACATTTCAAGTGAATCTATATTAAATGTACTAAATGACAACGCTGTAATTACAAATATATTTAAATACATGAAATGCATGTTTCAGTAGAAATGGCATTAAAGTATTTTAGTTTACCATTAATATTTGTACACTTTAACGACATTTCAAAGACAGTAAAAGTAATTATGAAATTACATATAAAGATGTAAAAACTAACTCTTAAGTTCAGCTAATTGCATTTAATATACATTTAAACTACTATACATTTTCATAATTGCAAATACATTTGCATTTAAGTGTCTGAAAATATTCCATTCAGTTCACACTTAAGTATATTATTTTAAAATATATTATTTCCATAATGAGTAGACTAAAAGTCTTCAGTAGTGTACTTGTGTTTCACAAGGGCATTCTTGGGCAAGCACTGGTGAAAATCTGCCGATTCACAGGAAGTGTGGTGTGACAGTATCTAAAGTACTTGTTCATGGGTATAACAGGTACATGAAACCTGATTAGAATGTGTTTAGAGCAGAAAGCACAACTTTATCAAAAAGTCTTTATAACCAGTGTAATTTACTTACTTTTTTATTCAAATTTATGATTCACTGTTAATAAATTGTATTAAATTTTAAATAATAATTTATGAGATAAATTGTTAATTTCTGAATTATCAAGTTAATCAAAGTGAAATGGAACTTCAGATAGGATACTTCAGGTTTTTAGTGGCAACTGATGGGATAAAAGACTCCTTATTAACTTTATTTTTCAGGGTTTAACCATGTTTTTTTTTTTTTTTAAACCTTCCATTGCGTCTTCATTTATACTCTGTATGCATGCTTTCCTCCTTTTCCCTTCATGCTCATGAAATCATCTTTCCATCTCTTTATGATCTCCGTCCTTTTTATTCTCCATTTGTTGTCCGTAATTTCAGCTCTTCTGTTGCTTCATCTGTGGTTGATCTGTTGTCTGTCCCTGTCCACTCTCAGACAGAGAATCCAATCTACAAGAGCCCTATTAATAAATTCAAGAACCCAAGCTATGGACGTAAAGCTGTGGCTCTATAAGTTTGTATACCTCTCCTCTTTCTGCATGGCCTTTTTCTCGGTGTGTGTGTTTTTCTCTACCTGATTTTATTTTTCTATCCTTGACACATTTAAGGTATAAATCGCTAATCAACTACAGCATGAGCATCTGGACAGTGCAGTGTCATATTTAATGAACGTTTGACTTCATAATTTGGTTTTCTTCACTGGATATTAATATGTTCATCAAAATTCTGTAAATATACTATATTATATATGAGTGATGTGTTGTTGTTATAGATTTTACCTTTCTAATTTAAGGTCTATTGCACTTTCTTGGGGTGTAAATGCATTTAGATGACATGTTGAAGTTAAATTGTACTGTATATTTGTTGTATGTTTTGTGTGTTTCACAGGGAGAGAACCCCATCTACAAGAGTGCCGTCACAACTGTGATCAACCCCAAATATGAAGGCAAATAATGGACATGGGTGTCACACACGTGAATGTTTTAGAAGGGATAGGTTTGCAGATATCCTCAGTTTTCCTTTAAATTGTTTATTTTCTCATTGTATGTCATTCTTTTAGAACAGTATTGTAGCTCTGTAGCAGTATTTTATGATGGACTGGTTGCCTCTCGTCCCTTGCAAATGTGTACAGTTTGTATAGTCTTTTTATTAACATCAGTTTTTCTTCTTTTAAACCCTGTGCACATTCACACATTCACTCTTTTCAAACCGAACAGATATTTGTGCCTTTGCATAAAGTGTTTGACTTTAAGTTGCAATGAAAAGGGATCCTTGAATCCCATCCAAAAATTGCAAAAGCTCATCAAATGCCATTTAAAATGATGATTTTTTGTTTATATTCTATCACGTTCTTTCTGCATTCAAACTTCTTAATCAGTCATGTGTTGGCATAAGAAACTGACCGGTGTATATGTGATTTTTTTGGGCTGATGTAAGTTTGGTTTGATATGCTAATAATCTATGCATATTCATTTACTATCAGACGCATCTTGCATTTCATGCCAAAAACCTCTTTGCTTTTAGTGTTTGCAACTTATTTCCCACTTATTGTCGCTCTTAGAAAATCATTATGGCATGTGTCTTGTGTTTAACTGAAAGTGTCTGTGTATTTTATATGTTATGAAGGATTATTTGTTGAATTATTAAGTGGCTCTTGATGAGTATCAGTGTATTCAGGTGATATCCTGTAGTTTGTAGCCAAATGCCCTTAAACCGCTCATTAGAAATGAGCATAATTATTGTTACCTACAGATTTCAAATGTGACCCTGGACCTCAAAAGCAGTCATAAGTAGCACGGGTATATTTGTAACAATAGCCAAAAATACATTGTATGGGTCAAAATGATCAATTTTTCTTTTATGCCAAAAATCATTAGGATATTAAGTAAAGATCATGTTCCATGGAGATATTTTGTAAATTTCCTACCGTAAATATATCAAAACTTCATTTTTGATTAGTAATATGCATTGCTAAGAACTTCATTTGGACAACTTTAAAGGCGATTTTCTCAGTATTTTGATTTTTTTGCACCCTCAGATTCCAGATTTTCAAACAGTTGTATCTCAGCCAAATATTGTCCTATCATAACAAACCATACCATACATCAATATTCATTCAGCTTTTGTTTAATTTTAATAATAATAATAAAAAAAAAAAAAACGACCCTTGTGACTGGTTTTATGGTCCATGGTCACAAATATGTTTTCAGTTAGTGTATTTTAAATGAAAAAAAAAGGACATTGTAATTTGCATATTTGAAGTCAGAGATAAAGCTCTTTGTTGTTAAGACAATTATCAGGAGAAAATGAAGAATTAGAGTGTAGTTTTGTGTTCAAATGTTCATATCATATGCTCAAAGGTACAACAACCCTTTATTTTTAATTATTTTAACTGAATGTAATCAGAAGAAGCAGTCATTTAAATCTACAGGAATGCTTGACAAAATAATAAATATCAAGCTGAAGGATGATAAAGGATGGCCTGCTACAACACTCAATCTACTCCCAATCTAGCTTGATTTTTTTTTTTTTTAAAGTGCCTTCTTCTGGTTTTCTCAATATTGCCATTTTGAATTTATTTATTAAAACAAAATCTAAAAGACTGTGATGATGTCTTTCTTTCAAACTTAGTAGACATCAAAAAGGTTTATGTTAGCATTTTTTAGGGTTACTGATACATGTGCTTATAACAATAATATCAAGAATTATAATCTTTGTGACATTTAAATAAACCCATGCTTTTCTGAAATAAATGTCACTTAACTATTATTATTATTATTATTATTATTATTATTGCTTCTCTAATAACACTTCAGAATAGCATACTACACCATTTTTGCTCTATGAAAAGTGTTTAGTACATTTTGTATATGCAGCAGGATGACCTACAAGATGTAATAAAATTACAACTCAACTCTGTCCACAGAACATTATTTCCCACATGTGCACAACTGTGCATTTCAAGTGTTATAAATGGACCTGAAGAAATAGCAACTGATTTTTATCATCGCTTTCCTGACTGATTGTTTGTCTGGATTGCTAAAAGTTGACATTTTTTATTACATTTTTGATTTATAAAAAAAAAAAAAGAAAAAAAAAAAAGCTAAATATCCATATTAATTTCTGAGATGTTTCGCGGCACGAAACATGCCACAAAGAGGTTTACTGATAACAGTGTAACAACTGATCGTTCCATAGTGTAAGTCGTTTTACATATAAATACTTGTATATGGAAGTAGTATACAAGTACCCATTATGAGTGTAAATTAAGTGCAGAAACATACATTAACCACCAGAGGGCAGGAGCAGATAATAAATACAGCTGCCTAGGACTAAATGCAGTCAGAGAGAAAGAGAGAGACCAGAGGGAGATCCAGAGTTAAACACCACTGACTCAGTGAAAGTGGACTTATTGTACCACTGACTGATTCATTCATACACCGTAGACTATCACCACAGAACAATGATTGACAGTTATATACACAACACACACTAAGCTGTGTTTCAGGCTGTGTCCTCTATTCATTTACAGATGATACTGTGTTGGGAGGCCTTCACCAGACCAGTCACGTGGAAACCACATGACAGTGAATTGATTAGCTTTATATTAGAGACAGCCTCTTACTAATTGCACTAATCTTTAATGAACAAGCAATGGCATTTCAGCAAGTTACTTTTTAATTTATAAACGGATTGTTTTTTTCCTACCCATGCACTCTGACAACACTACATTATATCTGTATATTACACTTTTTATAATACAAATTGTTTGTTTTTTCCTACCCACGCAAGCAAAATGAAGTTTTGTGTGATTCAGCTGATGTCACACTCACGTGTAGAGGACAAGTGCCTCAAATTACTCAGCTGCAACAACAACCACATATTTACCATCCATCTCACTGAGTAATTGATTTCATCTTTGCCATTTCATGATCCGTTTGTTTGTATAGTAGTGATTCATATACTAACAATTGAAATAAGTTATGATTATGGTTATCATGAGGGTAATGCACGTCTGACTCAAAATGTTCTTAGGCCCAGCTGTTGATGGTTCTTACTAAGGATTTATTTAGGGGGAAAAATCCATAAGCATCATTGTGTGAACAAGCAGAAATTTGGATCCTCCTAAAGATATACAGGTATCTCATTCAAATATAGGTCATCTCTCAAAGAAGTGCAAAGGAAGTCCTAACTGACGTCTGGATGCTTGCCACAGGGCCTTAACCTTCCTTTCTTGAAGCGGTTTTATTCCCCAAGGATAATGTTACTATTCACTGCACTACATCGACCAAAGGAACCTTCCTTTGTTTGCACGTGTTACACTTGTCACTTTCCCTACTGTTCATAGATACAACGAATGAAACAAAACATTTCATTTTAAATAAGAAGCCCTTTATTGAGTGTTTTTAGCAGCAACATATTGCTTTCACAAAATGAAACCTTTACAAATCTCATGTATTCCTTGACTAGCTTTATCTGGGATATCAAATAAGAGGCTTTCTAAGACTTTTAGATCATGTTGAGATTGTCAGTAATGCCCTTTAAAGTGCAAATGCCCATATTTTCCTAGTTATTTTGAACCAAGTCAGTCTCTTGAAATCAGATATCAGTTTTCTGAAGAAACCTAGGAAGATTCTATTTAATTAAAATAATAGTTCACCCAAAAAGAAAATTCTTTTTTCTTATTCAACATGTTTAACTTACTTTCTTCTGTGGAAAACGCAAGTATATTAAAAGTTTTAAAGTTTTACATTTAACCATGTAATGGATGGACTCTGGACATAAACAACCAGCTAAAGAGCTTTTGTAGAAAACAAAACAAAAATCAACCCAAATAAACAGTTCGGACACCTAGGAAACACCAGTTTACTGGTGACGTACAGTGACAATAATGCATCTCTTTCATGTGATAAATATTATGCTATATGTCATGTAGGTTTTTTTTTTTTTATTATTATTACAAGAGCATTGTACAGCTCTGCAAGAAGCAACATTATGCACTAGATGCGTCTCAAAACCTAAAGACCTGCCTTTGATATGCTACTGCCAAAATTGGTTGAATTTCTGGTTGAATAAAACAGTTACTGATATTGTTGCCTATAAATGCCATCTTAAATTAGTTAAAAGGTTAGGCTTAAGATGGTGTTTATTTGTCTGTTAATGTCAAACCTCGCTCATGTAAGGCCTGCATACTGAAGTTTAGTTCCAACCTGCTCCAGCATACCTGTACAGAGGTTCCTAATAATCCTAGTAATGCCTTAATTAGCTGGTTCAGGTGTGTTTAATTAGGTTTGCAGCTAAACTCTGCAGTAAGATGGCCCTTTATGAGCAGGGTTTAACACTACTGACTTGCCCCAGAATTGCAATATACAGCAAGTCAACTCAACAGTTCAAGGGCGTACAATCCTGGTTCTGGAGGGCCACCTTCCAGCAGAGTTTATCTCCAACCCAAATTAAACACATCTGAACACGTTAATCAGGGCCTATGGGATCACTAGAAACTTCTGGGCAGGTGTGTTGTACAGGACAGTGATCCTCCAGGAGCAGAGTTTGACCCCAGAGTAAGTTGCCCCAGATTTTTCCAAAGCATGTTTATGGAGACACAGTACACATTTTCAAACAGATCTGATTCAGCACATCAGCTCATGAGTAGAGACCCCCAGACCTGAAATGGATGGGTCGGATAAGGGAGACATCTGAACCAGCTAATCAAGGTCTTACCAGGTAAACTTGAAACTTCCAGGCAGGTGTGTTGAGGCAAGTTGGAGCTAAACTTTGCAGGACACCAGCCCTCCAGGATCAAGTTTGGTGACCCCTGGACTAAGCACCCCTGCACTAGGTTTTGAGACACATCCACCTTGTTGCATCTCATCAGGCAGTCGTAGGAATGCAAAAAGTAGGGCTGTGAGGATAAATCAATGCAGAATCGATTCGTGGATCAGTTCTGAGATCTTCCGAATGCATCGTGATTCTCTCTGGAATCGATTCTGAGCTTAGATTTTAACAGCAGATGGCACTCTAATTTAGTTGTTATCCACACACACTCAAATGCTCATGAAGAAGAGTTCTGAAGAGCGCTTGTGCGTTTGGCTGAGTCATGTAATTTCACCTCAGCTCAGGATGCTTTTATGACACGAGATTAATGTAAACACAGCCCACTGTGAACACCCTTGTAATTCACTTCAACTATTTCGAATTTTATGAATGATTATTTTAGGTTCAAGTGTGTGTAAGGACTTGGAAACAAGCAGATTACAGCTGTTTCTAAAGCATGCAGTGCTATCTGCTGTTCAAAACTAAGCTCAGAATCAACTCGAGAAAGAATCGCGATGCATTCGGAAAATCTCAGAATCAATGCTGAATCATTTCTCGATTCGCGATGCAATGATATATTTTCCCAGCCCTAGCAAAAAGTATAAACATCTGTTTTTCAGAGGTCGACACCTCTGGCGTCCTCAACCTGTCCCCTCAGTAGAAAGCAGGTATGGTGTGTTCGATCACACAGCGTCTGCAGTGCTGTCGGACCAGTCGAAGTGCCTCAGGTGGCACCTCACACTCTTGTACATTTAGTAACTGCAGCTCAGGGCATCCCACTGCTAGCGCCATGAGCCCTCTCCCTGTCAAACTCTCACAACCCCTCAGACTCAGCCTTCGTAGCCCTTCACAACAGCGTGCTAACACCTCTAGCCCGGCGTCCGACACTAGCGGGCAACGACCAACGTCTACAGACCGCAATCGGGGGCAGTTGCGAGCTAAGTGGCTCAAGCCTTGGTCCGTCAGCCCCTCACATCCTCGCGCATTCAGGTAGCGGAGCCGTGGACAGTAGCGCGCAACATAACGCAGTCCAACGTCTGTTATGCGCATACAATGTGCCACGCTCAGATAGCGAAGGCGGCCCTCCAGGCGCGCGACCTCACGTAAGCCAAAGTCTCCAATCAGATGGCAGTCGCTGAGGCTAAGCTCGCGTAAAGTGGTGCAGTGCAGTGCTAGCTGTCGCAGGGCTTCGTCTGTTAGCCGGCTGCAGCGCCGCAGGTAGAGGTGTGTGAGACGCGGACAATGAAAGGCAATGGTCCTCAAGCCTTTGTCCTCCAGTGATGCACAGTCTGTCATGTCCAGGTATTGCAGGCCGATCTGCTGTCCATGTAGAGGTGTGAGCTGTAGAGACGCCTCCTCAGTCAGGCTGATACAGGTCACTTTAGGACAGCCTTAGGGAAAGAGAGAGGATATTATCAATATTATGGTTTACGACTACAAAAGTTTGACAAACTTTGAATATCTGGTTGTTAACGGGGTCGTATGATGCGATTTCAAGTTTTCCTTTCTCTTTGGAGTGTTACAAGCTGTTTGTGCATAGATAAGATCCCTGAAGTTGCAAAGACTAAAGTCTCAAAACCAAAGAGATATTCTTTATAAAAGTTAAGACTCGACCACACCCTCCTAAAACTGCTCATTCAAACACGCCCCCACATGTCTACGTCACAGTGTGGGGAAATTTGCAAAACACCGCCCAAATGTATACGTAATGAAAGAAGGCGGGACTATTATTCTCGCTGTAGTGTTGTTGCTGCTGCCGGCGTCATGTCGTGGAGACGCTGTGTTTCATTGTGAAAGCGAAAGTACTTTGTTTGGGCTTCCAAAAGAGGACACAACTAGAAATCAGTGGTTCAGTTGTATTTACAACACCGTTCCATAATAGTTCAACCCAAATATTCGAGTGTGCAGCGCATTTTACGGAGGACTATTTCCTGAAGCTGGAAGAGTAACCTACAATGCTGGCTTGCACAAAGGCTGTTTCTATAAAGTGGTGCAATTCCAACTTTGTAAGGACAGTCTGGTGCTTCTGACTCACAGCCTGTAAATACATTTAGTTATTTAAAGAATTTGCCACTGATGATTCAAACGCGAGTTTTGAGCTGTGTAGAGTAGTGCTTGTTGTTTGTTGTTTCTCAGATCACAAATGCAGACATGGTAATGTTTACGTGGCGCGATGCAATGTGACGCGTAAAAAGACAATGTAAGTCATTATAATCAGTAATTATGTCCCAACTGGATGCAATAAATGCCTTGTTTGTAATGGGTTTTATTGTTTTTGTGTCTTCGCGCCGGGACACGGCATCACAATACGGTAAGGGGCGTAACATTTTCGTCTCACGCTTGAGGTATTCGGCCAATCACAACACACTGGATAGCTGGCCAATCAGAGCACGCCTCGCTTCTCAGAACGATGAGCTTTGTAAAAATCGGCGCGTTTCAGAAAGGCGGGGCATAGAGGAGCAACAATAATGTACAGTATGTGGAAAATAATGTGTTTTTTGAACCTTAAACCGCATAAACACATTGCATTACACCAAATACACAAAATAATGTTCTTTTTAGCAACGTCATATAACCCCTTTAAAGGGGTCATGAATTGAAAAACCAAAATTCTCTTGATCTTTTGACATATAAGAGGTCACTGTACTATAAAAACATCCTATAAGATTCAGAACTCAAAACTTTCTCATTAGTCTAAAAACAGTTTATATTAAGCCAGTCTGCCAAAACGACAGCTTGTGGAATGTTCTACTCTATGATGTAATAGTGTGGATAAGCACCGCCTCCACAGAAGATCAACGCATGCTTCTACATCACTGCCTGCTTAGCCCCGCCCACCTATTCTACATCACTGCCTGTTTAGCCCCGCCCACTGATTCGCACATGTAGTGTTTACAAGAGAGGTGAACGTGCAGGTCTATGCAAAAACCAAATGATAAACATACTCTGAAAACAAGACGATGCTGTGCAGTGCCAAGTTGTGGAAAAAAAACAGTGTTTGCATTGTCTTCCTTCTGATCCCAACGTTAGGAAAGAGTGGATGAACTTTATTTTTAATGTTCCAAACCAAGTCAGTAAGAACTCGTCCTTTGTTCACTTCATTTTACCGTGGATTCATTTACAAACAAGGCACAATTCTACACAGGATTTTCAGAAAGATTGAAACTAAAAGACAATGCTGTGCCAGCTATATTGGACCTGACAGTAATGTCACAACACAAGTGTGAGTAACTATTTTCATTACGTGGTCACTATTGCTTTGTCTGTTAAACTGATCGTTTGATATACGAGTATTTATGCATTTTTAACCAAATCACAGCAGTGTCCATCTATGAGGAATGTCACTGTTAAACATACTCAAGTGTTAGCCAATCATAGCAGTGGGCGTTTACTTCAAACAGAGCGTTCTGATCATGGGGGTCAAAAACAGGACAGAAAATAGCTTTTTGTAAATTATGGTTTTTGATGTAAAAATCTTGATAACATTATAAGTGGGCATTATAAGTTGAAGTCAGTTATTATGCTAAATGAACACAAATTGCTATGCTGTGTTCTGTCCACTTGAAAGTTTAAGCTATGTTCTGTCCACATAACTGTTCTGACCTTTTGATACGGGGGAACATTATTTACTCTTCCTGTCTTATATAAAAACCATCAGACCATTTCTTGTTTTTTAAGATGTCCTTAAACATATGAGCAACAGTTCCTTTTGTTTTGATCCTTTTTCAAGCAATAAATCAATATCCTGCACTGGAGCTGCAAAGACAGCTGAGAAAAAGGAAATGTCACATGGGAAACAGGAAAATAATCTAATAAAATTACTTTAAAATTCTGAAATTTAGAGTCTACATCAGGTTTTCAAATCGAGGTGAATGAATGAAATACAGTGAATACAGGCCAAATAAAATAGGACAAAACAGAGAAAAATAATAAAGAAATGAAATCCAGAAACCTCATATGGAACAAAAACCAGGCAGTATCTGTTTTTGCTCCTATTACAGTTATACTACCTGCTTTTAAAAGTAAATGTAACCACAAGAAATTAAGGATACTTTTGCAACAAAGGGCGTGTTACTTGTGGAAAGCAGAACGCATGCTGTGCTGTGCCCTCTGCATGATGAATAACTGTACAGTGTGTGACTCGTACAATGAACTCAGCAGACGGACTCTTACTCTTTGGTTGAGGTTAGCAGTCCATCTTTCAAAACCAAGCAGACCTCACCTTCCCCCAGAGAAAGACTGAAAGACTGGCAGCGATTCCTAGATCCCATAATGTTTTTCCCAGCCTTCCCAGAAAAACTTCCCCACTTTGAATTACTCCCTGATTAAATCCACAACCAAACATGGTATTCTGATGCTTAATGGCAGCTAATTCATCACAAGAGCTCTTGAAAATAATCAAGACATAACATGTTTTACTAGTTGACCAGGTAATGGATGTGCCATGCCAATGCATATGATAAATAAACATATGTGACCCTGGACCACAAAACCAGTCATAAGGGTCAATTTTGTGAAATAATGAATAAATATAATGAATAAATATAAGCTGAATAAATAAGCTTTCCATTGATGTATGGTTTGTTAGGATAGGACAATATTTGGCCGAGATACAACTATTTGAAAATCTGGAATCTGAGGGTGCAAAAAATCTAAATATTGAGAAATTCAACTTTAAAGTTGTCCAAATAAAGTTCTTAGCAACGCATATTACTAATCAAAAATTAAGTTTTGATATATTTACAGTAGAAAATTTACAAAATATCTTCATGGAACATGATCTTTACTTAATATCCTAATGATTTTTGGCATAAAAGAAAAATCAATAATTTTGACCCATACAATGTATTTTTGGCTATTGCTACAAATATACCTGAGCTACTTAAGACTGGTTTTGTGCTCCAGGGTCACATATGATAAATGCACCTGTGGTGCAATACTTAGAATTCTGAAAATCTTAAAAATCTCAATCAAATCTACAACTACGCGGTATATAATATCTCACCTTAAGAAGTATGAGATTTATTAAAAATAAATAAATATGTATTGCAATTGGGTGAATCTCATGAAGAAATGTTCAGAGGTCAAATTTCACCCCAAAAGCAAAAGACAAAGACAAATATAATTTTTTTTTTTATTTGCACTGTGCCTTTCTTTCATTTCAATTTTCACCTGAATTCTCATTACCGTAAATTCCCTGCTGAAAAGCCAAAGTTCCCATAAACCAAAGTAATTATAAAATAGGCTTAATTTTCTTGTAAAATATCATTTCAATTTTTTTTTCTTTTCAAATGAAGTACAATATTTTCTCTTATCACATATTCTTCCAAGATTATCATTCAGAATATTCAGGGGCCATGTTTAACCCCAAAACCAAAAGGCAAAAACAATTACAATTTTTTTTTTTTTTTTTTCCCATTTAAATTTTTCTCGAATTCTCAGACCGTAATGTAAATTCCCTGCTAAAAAAAAAAGTCAAAGCTCCCACAACCTCTTTTCAAAACCATAATTATTTAATGATGCATATACAATATATGTTATAAAATATATATAAATATATTAATAATAATGTAATATACCAATATTTTTGACAAAGTAAAGAGAATTAAAATACTTTAATTGTCATAAAATGTTTTTTAAGGTCCTAAAATAGGCTTTATTTTCTTCTAATTGTCTTTTTTTCAGATGGAGTGAATTATTTTCTTTGATCACAGGTTTCATGAGATTCACCCAGATGCAAAGTCTGTCAATATTACCTGATACGTCGAGATGTTCCAGATTGGGACACTGGGATACCACATCAAACACGGCTTCATTAGACACATTATAGCAGCCTGCGACCTCCAAACGCCGCAGTTCTGGACAGCACTGAGCGACCACACGCAGCCCGCGATCAGACAGCCTCCGGCAGCCGCTGGCCACCAGCGTCTCCAGGGTCAGACAGACGTTGGGAGTGTCCTGACACAAGCGATGGGTCAGCACTTTGAGGGCCCTGTCAGCGTTCAGCAGCTCTCCGGTCAGACGGATGGTGCTCCAGAGCCGCGGGTCCCAGGCCAGGTTATACCAGCGGCGGCTCACTCGAGCGCAGCGGCACAGCTGAGGGGTGGACAGGTAAGACAGAACCTGAAGTAATACAGGATCAGGGAGGATTTCAATGAGGGCAGTGGGAGGAACTTTGGAAGGCCGTGAACGAATGCCTGGAGGCGGGTGAACCAGGGCGACGGTTTCGCCAGTGACGTTAAAAGACGTGGAAGAGGTTTCGTGGCCATTTGGGACTGTTTGAGGAGGGTTTGACTTCAGAATGAGAGCGGGACTGGGAGTGCTAAGCGTCCTCATGCTCAGGTCCGAATCTGGAAGAAACAGAAAAAATGCATCTCTTTATCTCAATTATTTCAGCTTCACAACAATGAGATTAAATGGAAAGCAAATGTGACCAGTGCTGGCAAAATGAGTCACAATGAGCAAATTTTCAAAAATTAGCTATTTTTATTTTCATATTTTAAAATATTAAAAATTATTAAAAATATTTTATTACATTAAAATACCTTCAAAATGATATATGATTTGTTGGAATCGGATGAAAATGACTGAGCTACACCTGTTTGAATTCGATATAGTCAGCAAAGTAAATTCTGAGAAAAACTGAGTTAAAGTGCTCCTATTATGGGTTATGAAAGGTTCATATTTTGGTTTTGTGAGTCCCCAACAACAGGTTGACATGCATGCAAGGACAAAAAACACTTTCATTTTCTTATAACATGCATTTATTTTTACCTTATTTGCTCAGCGACTCCCAAACGAATCGTTCAACGATTCATTTTTACAAACCCCTCCTTTGATTGGTCGATTTCATTTAAAGCAGTGTTTGTGATCTTTTAACGCTCCAAAAAGCGGCACCTAGTGGCAAAGAATGAATTTGCATTTTCATTCAGACCAACATGAAAAGACCAACAAGTGGGTGGGCTATTTTTCTAATGTTTCATGTTGATGTCAACATGAAACAGCTTGGGATTCGTTTTAAAAATGACTCGTTTCAATGATTCAGAGTCGACTCTTTCTTTTGAGAGACAATAATTTTATACATGGTGCACTTTCAGATTTAAAACTTTGCAGGATGTTTTCTTTCACTTAGAGCTGTGTTACACACTGCATGAAAGCTCATTTTCAAAAATCCATAATAGGGGCACTTTAAAGTTTTCTGAAGGTTCCAAAGCAAAATCACCTAGCAACGGTGCATCTTTTCCTCCAATTATTTTCTTGATGATCATTAGTATATTAATAATCACAATATAGCTATTTTTATTTTATCTTTGTTATTATAAAGAACAGATGCAAAAAAAAAGTAGAACAAGAAAGAAACAAATAGTGCATTTTCATTTTACATTTACACAAAAGCATTCAAGTAAGAAAAACAAATAATCAAATGTAAAAATCACTTTAGTGTGTTCTTGTCACAAATCCTGTCCATGCACTTCCGATCGCTCACCACCAGAGGTCACCCGCTCACTACATGGACTCTTGCACTACACTAACTGTTGCACGTCACCCCCAGACTACATTTCCCAGCAGCCATTTCACTAATCACACGCTCACACCTGAGACTGATCACACAGCTGATTCCCATTACACCCCTTACTTAAGCCATGGACTTCCTCTCCCTCACTGCCGAGTATTGTCTAGCACTTATCGCTCACCTAGTGATAGCTACTCTACGGAGCCAGTTCCCAGTTCTAGTTTCTAGTTCTTAGTTCAGAGTCGAGTCTAGTAATTTTTGTGAAAACCTGTAATTCGACCGTCGTTTTTCAATTTTTTTTTTGTCTGTAGCTCAAAATTAGCCCGTGCGCATTCTGACTCATTTTGCCAGCACGGGTCACAAATGCATGTCAGATTTGAGAAAGACCAAAGTATTCTCACATAAGAATTTCCATTGAATACTGTCTTAAACGCAAAATAAAGAAGTAAAATAAAGTAATTTACTGTATAAAGGTAAAAGAGAACCTGATTCTTGTTAGGGGAGAATCTGATAATGCATTAAATGTCTAGAAGCACAAAGGATCTCAAATATGGAAGCCATCAGCTGGTTTGAGAAGCACGTTTAGCACAAATGGTGTTAACTCAAGCGACGCTCTCAGGCTCTTTGTTCTCAAAACTGTTTCTGATATCTCGTTACTGGACGCTGATAAAAGTGTCAAGTTTATCTCAAATGCACTTGAACTGCTTGCCAGGCTTGAGTCTGCATTAATGGTGAAGCTTTCATTCTTCGCAGATGTTTCACTGATTTGGAAAAGATCAAGAGGAAGACTGGGTGGTACGGAAGATAGCTTGAGAGTTCTCTGCTGGATCTCATCATAACCGTGGATTGCCGCTTTAGCTGTATTTTTGTTTTCTATTTGACACAAACTCGGCTCGTAACTGGCTAAAAAGATTTAGCTCAAAATGTTGAGTTATAAAACAAGGCACTACCAACAACCAAAGTCATGGGTTTGATTCCTAAGGAATCCATATATAGACTCAATGTGCTGTAATTGTTTTATATAAAAAAAAAAATCTGCAAGATTTAATACATGCCACAATACACTGCACTCGACTTGACCTTCCATTTGCAAAGTGACATATGACCCGAAAACAACAACAATCTCAATTTTTAACATTTTTTGATATGGATTGACAAGATTTTAGGATGTTTTTAGACCAAATGAAACATTACACATTCATTATCCAAAATAACAATTTATGCATACTGAGATGACAACATATGACAAACATAATGAGGTCTTGTGACAACAATGTAGCATACTACTGTTTAGAATGTTTTCTGCATCACATTTAAAGGGACATTTCACCCATTCACCAATTCTTTCTTTCTTCTTTTGAACACAAAAGAAGGTATTTTGAAGAATGTTGAATACTGTAATTCTGTGTTGACGGTAGCCATTGACATCCATGGTATTTTTTTTTTTTTTTTCCATACTATGGAATTCAATGGCTAAAATCAGCTGTTTGGTTACCAACATAGTTCAAAATCTTCTTTTATGTCCAACAGAAGAAAGAAACTCGTGTATAAAACAACGTGAAGGTGAGTAAATAATGACAGTTTTTATTTTTTTGGTGAACTTTAACACTGTTCAGTGCATTTCCATAGAGAAAATCCAGTAATTTCAATAGGAATTCATGCAATTGGGAAAGTGGCTTCTATGTGAGCTGTGCTTTATATCACTAGACAACTTACAATAGATAAGATCTTTTTCCTACAAACTACTTAGTTTTAAATTCATTGCACACTCAATACTACGCTTGATTCATTTCATATAGTTTCAAAGTGAGCACATATTATATGTAAATAAATAGCAATATAATATGTTATATAAATTATAAATCACAAAGTAACAGTTAAATGCAGTTATGCAACTGATGTCTCGCCACTGACTTACGATTAATTAGTCTTTTCTCCTTAGGTCAGTGTGGGGCTGAACAGTTTTTACTGTGTAGATTTCCGTTTAGGAAACTGGTTCATAAGCCAGTCACAAACTGAAAGATAATGAGGAGAAATATTAAGGGGAAAAAACGTTTATAATAAGCTCTTGTCTTCCCTTGCTCTCTATTCCACGTCCTTGTCAAGCCTCCTCCACAAAAATGAGCACAAAGGATAAGAGAATGGGAGCCAAACATTTCCAAAGGCTGTCTTTAGGATTCATGGATTCCCGTCACTAAACTCTCGATTAATAGCTCTGTGCTGAGCTTCAGGATGGTCATTCTGAGGAAGTGAGGGTTTATGTGAAATGATGCTTTCTGTACAGGAAATTTTCTTTAGGAAGGAACTTCGGTGGATCAGATCCTGACATGATGGATTGGTCGAAGCAGAATTTTCCTCTGCAAGCCGCTTTTTTGCATGCAAGATTACATTTATAAATGCTACATTAACAGTCTTCGGTGTATATTTTTTATTCCAGATGAAGCGCTGCAAGAAGAATTTAATACACGCTATATGGCCAAAAGTATATGGATGCCCCTCTCTAATTTACAGGTTTGGCTACTTCAGCTACACCTAACAGGCGCATAAAATCAAGCATACAGCCACACAGACTCCTTACACAAACATTTACAGTACAAGGGTAACAAAAAGCTCAGTGACTATGAATGTGGCACTATCACAGGAAGCTACCAGCAATGTATTGAAAGAAACCAAGCAAGATCCTAGTAATGTAAAAAAAAAAAAACATGCATTACAAACCATGAAAACATTTGAGTGCACAAATCCTAAATATAAAAGATTACATATTTATGTTATATGACAACCTGAACAAAGTTACCTGATATTTTAAAATAATTACTGACCTGGACTGAGTCATGAGGGTCCTTCAATTACATCATTTCCTGTTTTTTATTTTTTTCCCCTGCATGTTAATCACACCATATGACTTTCATACTTTGTTCATGGTTTTTAAAAAAATGAATAAGCAGTGAAGCGGTTTTGTTAAACTATTTTATTATAATAGTGTCAAACTACTTAAGATTTTCTTTTCAAGGATTTAATTCGTTTAATGAGGCTTAATTTGCCATTATGCTATTAAGATTGTATCACCCTGACATTTTTGACCAACTTAATTACTGTGGTAATACTTGAAGCCTTTATACATCATATAAGTATTTTAATCCATTAATTATACTTTGTAATGCACCTTTTATTGCCTTGTATGATCTCATGAATAACTGAAACCACATTTATCATACATTATAATACTCATCTAATCATTGTTACACCTTTAGAAATTATATTTCAACACTTGACAAACAGCCAATTGTAAAAAGAAATCTGCAAATATTATAATGCATTTTTAATTTTGGTTAAAATGATTTATGAAAAGATATAATGCATTATACAGTATGACATTGTGATATTATTTATAATGCATTATACATGAAGTCTTTAATTAAATTATAAAGTTCAGAAATTTAAAGAAAGTTCATCACACAAAAAAATGTATTAAACTCACATATATGCATATATTAATTACTTTTTTAAGTATTTTAATGCATTGTAATTAATAAATTTAATTTAATTTTACAGACAAAAAAATGAATGTCATGAATGTGACCTGTTATTTAAGTTATTTTAGGGCATCTGATTGGCTTTGGTTCAATCCAAAGTAAGTTTAGTGTACCGAGAACTTGTCTTCAGATGAATTACATTACGACTCTAATTCGCTCTGAATGCTTTTGCTCCAGACAGTGAGACAGTGGTCATCCACATGACTGTCATCCCACAGTGATTTACAGCATGTTCAGGGACAGCCAGACTCCTTCCCTTCTTCTTCATGTGAGAATGAATGACACGCAAAGCCCTCTGCTGTGTAGATTTGTGTATTACTGTAGTTTTTTATGTGTGTGTGTGTATTTGCAAGTGCAGTAAGTCAAGGTGATTTGTATTCCAGACTTGACCTGAGATCAGTTTGACTCACGGCCAGGTCATGATGACATACACAGACTCTCGCTCTCGAGGGAGCTAAATGTCTTCGGTCTGACAGAAGACAGCTACACGAAACCCCTCCAGACCCTCTCAGAGACACTCTCAGCCGGGGCCATGTTCCACACCATTACGAGACTGATCCAAGACAAATAGAAACAAACTGGGTTCAAATCACAGACTCAATCCATTATGCCTCGTCCAGTTTAAAGTGCTCCTCTCTGCCAGTCCAACAGGGCCACATAGGCCAGAAACATAGTATGCAGATGCAAGTATACTGTCTATTTTTATTTTCAGTGTTTTCAGAACTCAAACACGGTATAATTGATTTCCGATCTATTTCATCCCTAAATGCCACGTCAGAAAGCAAGAAGAATTAAGAATGTCTCATTTCTTTTGTCTAAATTAGGGCTGTCACCATATCAGATTTTTACTAAACAGTTATCTTGGTCAAAAGAATTCACATCAACGATATTATTGTGATATCTAAGTGCCAAATTCACCTTTAACTTTGCTTATTTTGTGTTTTCTCTTGTTTTGGCCAGTGAACCACATGGAAAATATGAGTGAAGGGAAGTGCAGATAGAGTTTGTAACCATAAATTTACAAAGGCATGCAAAAAAAACAAACAAAAAAAAAACCTCTCACTTTCATGTGTCATCTCCTTCAACATGATTTTGTGTGTTTGTGTGGCAGTAGCAGCTACACACTGCTTCATCTTATCATTTTTTTTTTCTCCGTTTTATGACATTGAGACGTTAACACTTACTAAACAAACATATATGGGAATGTATTCTGGAAAATATAATGCTACATATTAACTAATTTCCATATATGGGAACCTAGTGCTTTTATTTTTATTTTACTGCAATATATGCATGGACCATGTATGGCTATATATTGATACATATAAAAAATATATATACTGTATAGCAACAAGGACAAAAACTGCACATGTAATAGCCTTATTGAAACTTTCAATTTATAAAGCTGAACACATATTCATAAACTTTAATCTCTCTTCATTGTTTGCATAGTTACACATTTCATATATGAAAACGTGCAATGGTATATAAGAAAAAGTGTTTGCTAAAATCAAATATTTTTTCTAAACTTTTTGGCCAGTTGGATGTGTTGATAAAGTAATAGCAACATTGTGGGTGGAAAATGAGATTTGACATGTATAATTTAATGAATTGAGTGCTTTATGTTTTATATATAAATCCAAATATATGGATATATACCACAATATATATTTTTCATAGCTGTGTATATATATTCCACATACAAGCAAGCAACAAAAGAGCAATAATATGTAAGTGATGTGACAAATCTCGGTTAGTCTAATGCGGTACACGCAGCAATACTAAAAAAAGAAAACAAGCAGATAGAATATAAAAAAAAAACAGAACGCTAGTGTTAGATACAGTATGTTCACATATTTATAGACACAGTACCATATTTTAACCACATGTACATCTATAATCTATATATTATGAAGTGCATTACTACATATATTACATACATATATATTTAACATTTAAGTAAAACTATTGTCACATTTTTCGATACATGAAAATTGGCATTTATTCTGTATTATTCAGAATATTGTAATATATTAACACAACACATTATTTTCTAAATTTTCAATATGCATTAAATATTGTTGGTTAATATATAAGCAAATATGTTTTCTTTGCATAAGGGAAGGCCCCGATGTAGTTCAAGCAAAACTTCAATTCAAGAATGAATTGGTGTGACATCATTTCAAACAAATTCAGGCCAAAACAAAGTTTGTTTTGAGAGTTTGAAACAAACAAACTTTATATAAAACCCGTTCAAACCCGCGTTGGTCTGTGTTGATTAAGTAATAGGTGGGTGTGGTTCTGTGGCTCCGCCTTCTTTGATTAGGAAATCTCCTCCACTTCATTTCTTCTGTTCAAGGTCAGATGGGAGTAAAAAGATGAACACACTGAAGAGCTACTTTATAGTAGAAACTGAGGTTGCAGTTCTGATTGAAAGTGACACTGACACTGTTTGCATTGCTTTAAAGCTGCTTGACTTAATAAACTAAATAAATAAACAAATTAATTTAAAATATCTGTGTCGTTAAAGTAGATGTGTTATTATTCAAGTAACTAAAAAAAGTCATACAATATTTGAGTGAAGAGCAACAACATTATTTACTAGACATTTTCCCTTCCACTTTCAGATCAGAATCATGGAGGCTGAACATCAATTACATCAGAGATCATTAGTTTCTGCTGACCTTAGAGAAAGATTATAGCTGACTACAGCGCCTCCTGGGCAATACTGAGAATGCAGCACATACTCAACCTCAAAAGTCCTAATATAGTGTCTGTTTTAACATGATGACTATTCCAATCTCTCATTTGTTAGTTCATATCAACATGTTTCTTTTGGAAAGTCTGAATAAATGGAGACTGTAGCAGCTGGCACAATGATGCTGATGCATTTGCTTCTTATGATTATTATTCCAGTACTGCATCTGTGACAACTCTGGTATTTGTGGAACAGCTCCCACTTTTACTCTATAAATACACTCAGGCCGAGCTGTTTGCATAATATCAATATATTAAACCAGGGCCTGTTTTGATTGTGCAGCTGCTGGCTGTCGAACGGCACTAAAAATCCAAGTTGACAGACCAAGTAAACAGATTTTACAGAAGGGGTTCTGAATTACTTCTCCTGTGACCTTCAGTACAGGCTTTCTGAGCGGCCACAACCAGCAGCGGCTCAAAGATTCAGTCAGCTTCAGGCTTAAAGAGGAAATCACAGTAAAAGATTAAGGATTTGAGAACGGCACCGAGGGAATTCGCTGCTAGATCCCCTGCTTTGCTCTGCAACCGAACCGGCGGTTCTGGGTGGTCCATTCATATTGCGGTTCCCTAGGGACGCGTAGCGTGCAATACAGTCAGCATCTATGGATTTGGTGCACACAGCTGGAACGAGTCCCAGGAGATTTGGTCCCCGCTGTGGTGTAATGGGTCATTACCAAACTGCCCATCAAACATCCCAACCACTCAAAGCACTGGCTCTGCTCAGCTCACAGAAGAACAGCTTTCATACTTGGGATTCCTGTACAAAAAACACAATGATGACCATCGGTCCCACAAGCCCATGTGTTTATTCAAGCACTCCATAAATAATGGAGCAGACTTTGGCTAGAATCCAGTGTTTATGGATGTGTCCTTTGTTTAGGCAATGTATTGACCCCAAGCTTATTCGGGCTGACCGTGGAACACTGATGCTAAATGAACCACTCTCTTGAAAACCAGCAGCGTTAGACATAATGCACGGACATTCCAGTGCTCTTATGCTGCGGGTCATTTAGGCAATTCAACACACGTCTGTCACAGAAACATGCCACAATGACATTTAAATCACAGTTCTCTAAATATATATGTTTGAAAGTTTGGTTTACTTGACTATTTGATATTTAAACTTGCCTATTTAGAGGGAACTCTCTACGAAATACATTCATGAAAAAAAAGGTTGTCAAAAGTTGTCACTGGAGGGCTACCTTTTCAAAAGGTACACTTTTGTACCTTATTTACTCATAAAAGGTGTATATTAGTACCTTAAAGGTACATATTAGTACTTTAAAAGTACATATTTAGTACTTATATGTTACATACTAGTACCGTTTGAAAAAGTCCCACCCCAGTGACACATTTTGTATCTTTTTTCTAAGTGTGTTAACAGTCTGTTCCCCAGTGTTATTTTATTATTATTTGTACACTATTGTAGAATTTGAAATAGCTTCATTTTTATATTTTCAGCTTTCATTTTAATTTTCACGTTTTAATAATTTTGTGATGTGCTTTTGTCATTTTATTTTATTTTTTTTAAATATTTATATTTAGCTTTATTTTTATTTCAGTTTTAGTTTTAGTAAAAATAGTAGTTTTGAAGTAACGTACTTCAACATATTTCAGTTAGATTTCAAGGCAGTGTATTTAATTATTTATTGTTTGTTTGTTTGTTTGTTTGTTTTTGTTTGTTTGTTTGTTTGTTTAAGTTTAGATTTTCATTTAATATTTATATTTTATTTTACATTAGCTTTATTTCAATTAACAAGTTAACAATAAAAATTTAAATTAAAAAGTTTTAGTTAACAATAAAAACACTGGTCTGTTTAATATGCAAAATATACAATATACAATATTGCAGCATTACAGTAAAATAATTATTAAAAATAATAGTTTTTAATTCATTTAATTTTAATCAATTAATAAAAATTAATTAATTAATAAAAACTTACATAAAAAACTAATAAAACATGGTGTGTGTGTGTGTGTGTGTGTGTGTGTGTATATATATATATATATATATACACAAATAAGACCTAAAGTGCAGTGCAGTGACTTTTGCATATAGATTTATCATTTTTGTATCTGTACATCTACATGAATCATCTAAAAGAACTGATTTGCTAGAATGAATCAGCCTTTTCAACACTACATACAGTATGAACGAGAGAGAACTGCTTAGGTCAGTAGCGTATTTAACTCCCCCAAACTGGTAAAACTTACTAAAAAGGATGCTCTAGCTTCACTGCAACTAATAAATTAATAGTTTTGCAACATTTCTTGCAGTTCTTAATGAATACAAGAATCTGAAAACAGGATCCACTGCTAGCTGTTGATAGCAAATAAGCAGTTAATAAGATATAATTACACGTGTCACTGATCAAGGGAATTTTCCATATAAAGCCAAGCAGGCAGAGTTAATAACATCCATTTTTCCAAATAAATTTCAATTGAATTGTGGCTGGCCTCACATTCTTTCTCCTGTTTGATCCAAAGCCTTGAGGCCAGAAACTAAGATCAACTTTATTTGCAGTGTTGGATTTGGAATCATAATCAAAGCCGAACTATCTGTTTAATTCAAATTGTGAAACATAGACTAAACTTAGAACTAAAACAAATACACACACGCTAGACAAAACAGAGAGAAACAGCCAAAACAATTCAGACAAAACATCTTTCAGGCCTGGAAAAAGTGTTATATATTTAGCTAGTGATTCTCGCAGTAAAACATTATGGGAAGTAACTTGGTACAATGATATCTGACTATAAACTGCTCATCTGTAGGCCAGTTTTCGGAAGCACGTATAATGTTTCATACTTGGTGAATTTCTCCACTTTTTCCATGCTGTTTTTGAATGTTTAATTAGACTCGTATCTCTTCCAGCTGACTGGCCTTGATGTGAACTGCCAAAGTCTGCATATGGTGGAGGAATCCACAGGCATGAGATATCAGAGAAACAGGTTAACCATCTGGTCTTCAACTTGGACAAAGCAAAGCTCGTGCATTTCAAGTGGGAAACCACAGTGAGGCCTTTTGCCTGAAGCTATTCCCCAGTGATGGACAAAACAGGACCGATCAAAAAGTTCAAAAGAAATGATCATTCATTAGCTAATCATTGGACGCAATGCAGCGCTTTGACAAGTGCCTTCCTTCAGTGCTGAAGATTATGAACATCATTGCATTTGCATGTCCTTGAATGGAACATCAACTGAACAGTAATAGGATAAAGACTTTTGGCCTGCATTACAGCAAAATCCTGCATTAAAGAAAACAAGTTGATGAAAATATTAAGCAGTATTTGGTAATAATTTAGCATAATGAAAGATTTACAAGCCATTTTTAAAAGGCCAGTAATTTTTGAGAATTTTCAGCACAACACAAGGGTTAAGAATAAAATTCTTCATAACTACTATTTTCTTCTTATTTTCTAATAACATTTTTCTAAGAATAGTTAAGAATATTTTGCATCCACAAAAAGCATCGCTCCATCTTGGGAAAGGTTATTTAAAAATAACAATTTAAAACACCAAAGCCTCTCATTTTCTTTTTAAAAAATTGTAACTAAAACAAACAAACAAATAAATAAATAAATAAAACGATGTTCTTTCAAAAATTTTATAACTTCTAATAAATTTCTCAAGATTGCACTTATGGACATTCTTACAAACTTCTTAGAATTTATCTTAAGAAATGAATTAACTTCTTTCCTAAGAAGATTTTTGTAAATCCAGCTCCTGATCTCTAAATAAGACTCAGGGTTAGAGTATTGATTTTTTGCAGCATTTTTATTGTCCTCCAGGCGAAAACTATTGGTCTGAGTGCTTAGAAAAGCAACAGAAGACTTCTCCTATCAATCATGTCAATATCACAGACAGTGCGGGTAGATTAGGTTGAGGTTTAATACCAAAGGTTAGGGTTCATAACAAACCTCTAACCTTAAATATGAGCAATAATAATAGTGATTCTTGCCTTTGCAAACAGCCCTAAATACACTCTCTGTGAAACTTATCACCTGCACCCGCTGTGAGGAAATACAGGAGGGCAGAACTGAATGATAAAGCAGGGAATAGAACAAGTCAGTGGTGATTATTAAAAAATGCAGATGATGAAGGAGAGCGAGTGGGGGAGGCTAAATTTGGCTCTACAAAACTAATTTTCCCAAGGTCCAGGCAGCAGTAAAATATCTGTTAAGTTATTCTTCAGGGAGTCTAGTGATGAGTTAAAGCTCTGGAGCCAAGATGACTCAAGCGTGTGAAGGGCAGCCGATGTTTCACTGCCAGTAGCTTAATGCACACGATCCACATCAGCAACGCCGCTCAACTGCTTTTTTGATGAGTTCCTTTCCATCAGATCTTTCCACATGTGCAGCACTGCCAAATGTAAGCTGTTGGTAGAGTGTGAGAAACACTCTACTATTCTGTACTCAGTTGACATTGGCAAAGACACGCCACTTATTCAGAATGAGGGAAGTACATTGTCTGGGACATAAATGGTAGGTGTACCACTGATTTAAAATCATTTCTTCAGTAAATGAAATCATTAAAGGAATATTCCCGGGTTCAGTACAAGTTAAACTTAATCAATAGCAAAATGATTACCAAAAAAAAAAATCTAGGTTACAATGAAGCACTTACAAGTGAAGTGAACGGGATCCATTTTTAAACATTAAAATATTCACTGTTTCAATAGTATAGCCAAAAGACGTAAACAATGTGTTAAGATGATTTTAGTGTGAAAACGTTGCATCACAAGATGTATCTAATTTTACATCTTTGTCGCCTAAAACTCTACAACCCAAAATGACTGTAAAAATTATGATTTAAACTAATGATTAATGATAAATGATTTAAAGACTTTGCAGGTCAAGTACGTTTAATGTAAGTCCTCCAACCCATACGACTGTATAAGTCGTTTGTCACTTCCCTGAAATATGACCAATAGGAGTGTTTAATAAATTAGTGCCCCTACCATCAGCAGGACATGCAACAGAAACTTTCTTATTAATGCACTGTGCATTTTTATCAGCATTATAGTTGGGGATTCGTGTAGCTTGATTGGTAGAGCATTGTGTTATAGCAGCACAAAGATCATGAGTTCAATGCACTGTAAATTGGTTTCCAAAGTGTCTGCCTAATGCATAAATGTAAATGTTGCAAATTGGAAATAGGAAAATGTTGGGTAAAAAAGTCCACACACTGCATTTAAATGAACCCGCACTTTCATTGGTAACAACGGTCATGCCCCCCACCAATTTCCATTGTAAGTGCCTGAAAGAAAGTTAATACCACTTGTTGTACACTGTAAAACATTTTCCCGTTAAAAAACAGTAAAGAACTGGCAGCACGGTTGCCAGCAAGGCACTGTAAAATTAACAGTGTTTTACTGTTAATTAAAATTACAGTTACCTACTGTTTATTAAAAAACAGTAAAGAACTGGCAGCACGGTTGCCAGCAAGGCACTGTAAAATTAACTGTCTCTTACTGTTGGTGAAATTTACAGTTGGAGACTGTTTTTGCAAATACAGCATAATGCTGTTTCTACATTCAAAGTATATATATATATATATATATATATATATATATATATATATATATATATATATATATAATACATACATACATATTATTTATTTTCTAAACAGTGTGATTTAATAAATTGCCCCTAACAGTCTTACTTCCTTTTGAAACAGTGACTTAAAAATGTAACAGAAGGAAAGCAGCTTTAAAGTATTGTTTCAAAACATGTCTTGTTTTATTAAACTTTTGAATAATTTTCTTAGAAAAAGCCTAGATAACAGTAAAGAAAAGAAATGAAAATTCAGCTATTTATGGGGAAGAATTGGTCATAACAGAAATAAACTTAAAATATTCCCCAAATCAAATTCTGACATTTGTACAAAATGAAAACAAAAGGTAAAACAAAGCTCAAAAATTATTACATTTATTACAATAAATTTACATTTCAGCTGTATAAATGATAAATCAACTGCTTTAACAAGTCTTTAACAAATTATTCTGATGGCTGTCCAAGTCATACAGGCTGTCCAAAAATGAACTCTGGACACAGAGATTAAGTGAACAAATTAAAGAACAACTGAGTAAATGTTTATGAGTGAATAAGAATTACTGAATACCTGAAAAAACAGAGTGTGTGAATGAATGTGTGTGTGTGTGTGTGTGTGTGCGTGATGCGTGTCCGATGTGTGTGATGTGAGTGTGTGTGAAATGCGCATATGTGTGATGCATGTGTGAGATGAGTGTGTGTCTGATGTGTGTGTGGTCTGTGGTGTGTAATACTTAGATAAAGTCCCACTCAAAATCCATGAATTTTTTAAGCAGACTGGAGACACGAGGGTTCACGGTTTTCTTTTTCTGTGTGACCTTCCCCGTCCGTTTTGATACGACTCCTCCGGCCTTGGTGCCCTTTTCCGGATTTATCCCGATGAACCGCCTGCAAAACAAATGGGTGTGTTTAGAATTAGTGTGGAGGGGAAAAAGATTACTCATGGGGAACATATAAATATAGCATATATAAATATAGCAAGTCTATTCTTGTGTCAAGAACACTTTTCTTTACATTGTCAGGAAAGGAAATTCTCTTAACAAGCTCCAGCACTCTTTTGGGCTGAATGATGTGTTTCAGTCTGACTGAAAAAAATTTTAACAAATGCACATGGTCAGCATTTTAATGGCAACAAAAGATGGGTCCTGGATGAGTCTGCTTCCTTTCAAGGCTTCCACCAAAACCTCACCACCGATGGACATTTTATTTCCTTGACAGTCACTTATGGCTACTTAATAGGGCTCAAATATTTGATAGGAAATTTCTCTATTTGATGCTATATTCCCTGTTTATTAGGGCCAAGTGTTTAAATAAACACATTTTCTGTAAAGCTGCTTTAAATCTATATGTATTTTAATAAGAGATATACAAATAAAATCTGAAGTAAATTGAATGTATGCATCCAAATATCTAACCTTTGGATAAATTCCAGTGTGCATGCGGCTTCAGCTTGGTATTGAAGATTGAGATTGTAGTAAGTAGAGAAAAGAGCTGCAAGCCCAGACAGGAAAGACAGTTGGATGCCCTCGCAAATGATGTGCTCCTCGAGGCTGATCATCCACTGCTGGATACTGCTTCCTGGTGTTTCACCTGTATCTTTAAAAAGAAAAAACTATTTCAGCACTGACATAACATTAATTTGACATTCCCAATTACAAATGAATGCAAGGAAAGCTAAAATAATTTTAAACAGTCACAGAGTCCTGTCCTTCTAACAGAAATGCATTTCAACATGGACTGGTCAGGACAGACCTTTAAGTGTAAATGTGTATACATTTTGTATTGTGAAATTATGTTGCTTAAATTTTATTTATTAATATTTTTGAAGTTTATTTCACCAAAAAAATAAATAAAATAAAATCATAAATTACTCTCATGTTGTACCACACTTTTCAAAATTTTCAAAATTAAGCCATTATTTACTAACCCTGGTGTTGTGCTAAGGGTCTGCAAGTTCTTTTTCAGACCACACAAGAGATTATTAAAAATGATCTGCTCGCTCTCGTCCATGTAATGGCAGTGAATAGTGACCAGCATCAAGCTGTTAAGGAGGCAAAAGTTATCACATAATGAGCCCATGGGACACATGTTGTATATTCCAAGTGTTTTGGGGGTATACAATAAGTTTTGGAGAAAAACAAACTGAAATGTAGTGTTTTATTTAACATAAATCCTGATATTGTCTTTTGGTCTGCTGTGCACAACTGCATGTACAGGAGATTTCTATATGTTGTGTATCATACTGATTTGTTAATCATGATTTCTTACTAGTAAAGTTTGGAGTGAACTGTGCATGGCACTAATAGTCTCATGGACACACAGTTAAGCACAGACCACCAAAAGCCAATGTCAGGATTTCCATTAAATAATAAATGAAATTTTAGTTTGTTTTTCATTAAACCCATCAAATATGAATCACAATGGTCATACAGGACCAATCTGTGACACTCTTTAAATTTATTTATTTATTTATTTTACTTTATGCCAGTTGCTTCCCACTGTTATTATTTGGACGTGCACGATCAGGACATTTTTTTTTTCTTTTGTGGTCGGAAAAAACAACAACGGCATATGACATTGGAACAACAAGGTGAGTAAATAATGACAGTGATGTCTGTAAAGATGTGATTTCAAAGCTGCTACTTTTTTTAACTTTCTGTTGCAGGTTTGCATGCAACAATGAAGCAGCAAGTTAGGGATATTGCTATGAATCCTCATATGCTTCACATAGGCCACTGTAGTACTACATTGATGTCCACAGAACTGACATGAAAACATGCTGACAAATCAAACTGGACAGTCCCTGTGCATGAAAAAGAATATCAGTCAAAAATATATCCAACAAAATAAAATGGCCTTAAGAATACTATGTTGGCCAAAGTAGCATTGCTGTACAAAGCAATACCAAAACTATGAATAATAATTACTTTTAATAAGTATTATATCACTTAACTTCAAAACCAACTTGGATTGATGAAAAAAATATAACCAAAATAAAAGTAACAACCAAAGCACAACAGTACTACAATAAATGCACCTAAGAATAAAGATATGTGCATATTAGAACATGCTTACCCAAGTTTGCAATCACAATGACAAAGAAATTTAACTTTTTTTTTTTTTTTTTTTCGTAATGCTGGAGGTTTCGCCAATTCCAGAAAAGCAAACTATAACCTAACTACACCGGTCAGCCTATTTCAGCGCGCTACAAAGACATCGATGTAATTTCAAAGCAACAGTGTTTGAAAAATTAACTTTGCAGAAGAATTCTCTCATGTTGCATGGAATTTACTCTGTAATCGGAAATATATCATTCAAAAATCCAGCTGATAATAAGTATTACTTAGGATAACTACAAAACCAAATTGGATTCATGCAAAAATGTAACCAGCACAAAAATAACAAAACAAGCACAACAGTATTACAAATAAATCGACCTCAGAATAAAGATATGTACATATTAGAACATGCTTACCCAAATTTGCAATCACAATGACACCGAAATTAAGTTTTTTTTCTAACTCTAGAGGTTTCGCGGATTACAGAAAAGCAAGCTAGCCTATTAGCGAACAACCTTTCTTTTCAGCGCGGTACAGAGTCATCAATGTGATTTCAATGCAACAGTGTTTGAAAAAAAAAAAAAAAAACTGCAGAAGAATTATCCCATGTTAAATGAAACTCACCCTGTAATTGGGAATAATATAATCCGAGTCAGAAATCCTATCCACGATGTCGCATCTGGCGAGTTTATCTCTGAAAAGAACAAATAAAAGATCATTTCACTTCCAATATCCACAATACAGGTTAGTTGCTGTAGCAAATGTAATGTATTTTGTCTACGATATCGTGCAAAACTCACCTATTAACAGTATGAAGACGGATGAAAGTCCCTGCGTGCTCACTGCAGTTTACAAAAATACTGGATAGTAATGTTTTGTTTCCTTCGACTAATAAATACAGTAAAATGCCGTTATATTTTGTCTACGTCATTTGACAAAAACAAAAACAAAACAAAAAAAAAAACAGTAACGTACTGCTTTTGAACTTAACAGGATTATACTGTTGAAATTCAGCTGTAAATTAACAGCAATTTCTAACAGTGTAGGCTCATAACTAATTGGAACATGCACAAAAAAAAAACAACAACAACAACCAGGCACTTACCTGTCCAAAAACTGCCACTATAAAAGTAAAAGCCAGTTCACACAAACATGAATGTTAGTCATGAAAGTTCAATTCGATTTTTACATGTGATCTGTCTGTTCAGACCAATGAGTCAAAAACGGCAGACGGGCTTAATGAAAATGCAAATTCACTCTCTGACAGTAGGTTGTGCTTATAGAAAAACATTACTACAGCAGTTACCCCAGTAAACAAAGCAGTGCTGCACAACTTTCTTGTTGCAGAGAAAAAAGAAAATCAAAAAGTATTTACATGTTTTCAAACAGCCATTCAGATTTTTGTATTTCACTATGAAACAACACCAAATGCAAGAGTACAGAAACAAGAGTGCCGGTTCTGGATTCTTCCTCTGCTATTCCCTGTCACTTAGTAAAATAGTCTGCTTGTGAGTGCCACAAGTCACAAGTTTTATGCAACAGCAGCAGCTCTGGGCAAAAACTGTCAAATCTTATTGGTTGGCCAGTTTTCTTTGCAGTACGATGGAAAAGAGTTTAGATCCTTTCTCCAAAAAAACACACTGACTGCATGCAAATATTTGTGTTGCATTAACAGCCTTTCATTCAAATTAAAAGTTTATCACGGTGAATGTCCTCACCAAATTTCCGTCTTGGTGAGTTGCTGGAATGTTGATATATGCAGTTTCTAAGGTATTGTGTTTCAAAGGTGTTCTATGGTGTTTTGGTCCTTACTCAAGTCTCTAAGGATATCCAAGTCTTCAATGCAAGTCTATGGGATTGTTCTGCCAATTATATGGTACGCCTTGCAAAATTTGATTACTTAGAGAAGAAATAGCACATCTCCTCTCAACATGCTGAATGATTTGAGGACTTAATCCATAAGTATGAGCTAATAATTGGATGTTGAGACAAGAAAATGGAAAAGCAGGTCTTCAATGAAGGCCTCACTGAAACACATTCAACATCTCCCTTCACATCCTCAATAGAGGAGACTCTAGGGGAAATGGGTCTTTACTGAGCATGTGCGACCAGGGCTTGTCCTCCTTCTGGAGAGTTCACCAAGAAAAACAAAAATACCCAAAGGACCTCCTCCAAGGCCAACAAAATCTGCTGTAAGGACATTTGATCCGTCCCCTTCTCCTCTCCACAGCTCACAGATCTTTACACACAGCAGAAATACAAGGGCAAAAGCAACACTACAGGCAGACTATTGTATTTTACATCCCTCCCAAGCAGTATTTCACCAGTCAAGACCCAGTCCAGCAAATCTGCTCCGTTTTACACCTAATCATTGGCTTAACACCTCAAACTCCATCCGATTTCCATCATGGCACTGCAGTATCATTTAGCACCTTGAAATATAGGCTATCAAAAGTTCTTGAGCAACTTGCCTGGAATATCAAAGATTGAAACTTAATGACATTTACCCCGACATGTGCTCAGCAGACACGGTAAAATGCTTGCAGATCACACAAATCACAGACAAACAGTCATAATGGGTTGCAAGATGTTCTGGGAAGGCCCCCTGCACTATATAGTTATGACAAGAAGCAAATTGTGGTAACTGCTGTAATGTGGTCATGGACATCTGGAGGGCTGACTGACTAAGCCCTCTGATTTGGAAAGAGAGGGATTGATGAGGTAATGTTATGCTGTCCAGATTCGGTCCGTAGATTCGGGTTTAACCAGAGAGAAAGCCACGCTCCAACATTCCATGAACTATTATCCCCAAGCACATCGTAAAAGTTTGTTGTTTACAAACCTCGTTGTTAAAATCGCGTCCCTCTAAGGAGAGGTGTTGAATCATACGTTGTGAAAGGGTCAGGCCCCATGAAGTTCTACCAAAACTTGGCTCCGTCTAAACCCATCTCCTGCTTGTGTGACGGTTCAGTCAGAGGGTAAGGAGTTACATATTTTCACAGTTGTGTTTTTAATGATTGAGAACTTCATACCAACAGGGTGCCTCCTTTGAAGAGCCCAAACACAACTCTAACATGACCGAGACAGGTCTAGGTGAAACATTGAGAACACAAGGTTCGATTCTTGACTGAACCAGGTGCATGAGAGCCAAAACCACAATTTTGACTGAATGAAGCCTTTACTTTTCATTGCCCAGTGCATTCATAATACAAACCTGACAGCTGCCTGGAGATTGGTAAAGCAAGAGTTCACTTAAAAATTAACGTTCTGTCATCATTTACTCGTTCCAAACCTGTATGACTTTCTTTCTTCTGTAGAACATGTCTCAGTGTTTTTATCAATGGGTTCCAGTGATGTTTGGACCCTGATGTTTCTCAAAAAATATCTTCTTTTGTGTTCTGCAGAAGAAAGTATGTTATATGAGGGTGTATATCCCTTTAAGTTTGAAAATACTTGGTGCAATAAAGCAGGGAATGATCACAAATTTCTTTAAAAATCTGGATTGCAATACTCAGTAGCATATTATTAAGTGATATATGTCAGGTTTACCCTCTGCATGCATGTCAGCATTGCCCTGGGAAATGAAAACAACTTGGTCATGAGTCTAGGTGGAGTAACTGAATCAGCAACACCTGTAGTCCATCAGAAGCAAATTAAGAGAACTACAAAAGCTGCGCTTGCACTGCGGTATGGTGAGCTAATATTTCTTTATAGTATAGTAGATGTTTTGCCAGTGAGAAATATTTTTTGGAGGACTCTTAAAAGCACAAAGCTGAATTTTTTTTCCCCATCTACTGCCTTTCACGTCACTGCTCAGGATAGTCGCTCGTGAACGCTTTTTTGTGCCAGATTAATTAGCCACATGGCAGGCTCATTCATCCACGCACATGAACACATTTAATCTAATATACATACAGCTTCTACAAAAAAAAAAGCCATAATTGAGTGGTCTTTCACTGTCTTGTGTAAACAGGACTGAAACCTCAATATCTGTTTTCCATCAACTTCAGCGAACTTGTTTGTAGAATTTGAGTTATGATGTTGTGTTTGTTAGGGACAATTCGACAGAAACAGATCTGAAGAATGCACATATAGAAACTGTTCCACAATAAAATGCATACTACAGTATAAACATAGTAGCACACATTTATAGATAACACCAAAATGACTATAATTAAATATATGTTATAAATGTTGTTATTCATATAAACAGATCAGATTTAAACAAGATACATTACACAAGTTAGGCTAGAAAGGCTACAGGCTAAACATTCCCTTCAAGCCCAGTTTTACATTTGATGTATCGAGTATTAGCAGGGTATCTTGAATATGTGCAAGGCATTTTGAAGCATTACGCCAGTAGGTGGAGACAAGTAACTGTTTTCATGAAGGAGTCATTGAATCATTGACTCAACCGATTCATTCAAAACCACTGATTGTTCAGGAACAAAATAAATGATTTGCTGAATACGGAACTGCATACTAGCATACTACTGTACTCTTACTATTTCTAAAATACTAATATCATGAAATGGCATAAATAGTATGAGTAGTAAGTATGTGGTCCAGAATTCAGCAACTGTCTCTGTGAGTGAGTTGTTGAATAATTCACTTGATTTGATCGTGCAAAAAAAAAAAAAAAAAAAAACCTTTTCGTTGATGGAGAAAGATGAATATTGTGTTCAAAATTGTACATTGCTCAATATTAACTTCTTTTTTATTGAACAGCTATATTAAAGCAATATCACATTTGCATGCTGGTCCGCTGCGAACCAAACAAATACATATGTTTTTTATCAAAATTCTGTTTGGACAAAGAAACTTGTCATTTAACTGTTTTGAAGACATAGAGATAATTCATTAGTATTTGAAATACAAGCAATAAGCCATTGGAAGGTAGATCTTTTTTCAATTGTTTGCTTCATAGAATGCTGTAGCCAGTTTGCAATAAAATATGAAGGAAATGTCACAAAGAAATGGATATACCAAACTGCATCTGCATAAACCGCACGCTCTCACACGCCAGGTTTAAGTTACAACATTTGACTGTGGTACTGTACCGTTTAATTCACAGCAAAATAAATCTGCCGTACTCTCCCACGTCTCTCTTTATGCAATAGGCTGAAAGTCTTTGGCAATGCAGTTGGCCTGAATCGGGAGAAATTGATTAATAGGTTTTACTTGGGCTGAACTGTCCAATCTGCTGTTATTTAGTGCTAGCCATCAGCAATCAGTACTGTCACTTGGCTTCACTTAAAACCCCATTACTCCTTAGTGCGGGTCTCTGAAGCCCAGTATAACAAATTTCCACTCATGCTTCTATTATCTGCACAAAAGAAGATTGACAATGACACCTCGCACATTGTGCAAATCTGTATGATGAGAAAAATATGAAGAGGGAATGTTAGTGATCTAGAAGTTTACAAACAACTGTTAATAACAGGAGCCCTTGAGGAGAGAGAAAGCTTGAATACAGCAGAGACAGACTGCACTGCAGAGCTCAGACTGTTAAACTTAACCTCCGCTGACCTCACAGCATGGGCAGAGAGATAGAAACACAAGTCCACATATTACTCCTGCAGAAGCAGCACAACAGGAGGGTGCAGATGAGTCCTGCTGGGAATTCTCTAATGCATTTGTCTGAGGAAGGGAAAGTCCATCTATTTGAGATAAACTTGTTCTTTAGGATTTACACTTTACTCCCTGTGTGTAACAGTGATTTGAATCTCTTACAGTGTCTTAAGATGATCACTAAATGGAAACAATCAGAACACGATAAATGTACTACAGACCACTCAATGTACAGTCAAACCAAAAATGATTCAGACACCAGATATAATTTTTGATATTTTTTTACTAGTGGGTGCAGGACACTGTAGTTCATTTATGTAAGTGAGGATAGCAAAATAAAGTAAACTGTGACATATTATACCCAAAAATTCTCCATACATTGGACTAACAGTAAAATTGACCAAAATTTGAGACCAGAAAATTTGATTTGACACTTTGACCTGACCATGTTTTGTTACATACCTTTCTATCAAAGTTATTTGACATTATCAAGATGAATTTGTTCTGACACAGTTTAACTCTTGAGTTCTTGTAATAATATTTTATTACCATTTTCTAAACTATAGCGAATAAACTGTGATAATGTGAGAATTTTATGTAATAGTGAAAAATAATAATAATAATAGAATAAAAGGTTTGTGAGGGCAAACTCTATGTTGACTTTAGAAAGCAGTTTAAAAAGCTTTAAGAGTCAAGTTAAATTTGAATTGTAAAAGCTTGAAGTTTGTAGCAGTTTAAAGTTTTGAATAGTTTTCAAAGTTTGAAAGATTTAACTCTCAGATTGCACTGAAAAATAAATATATTAAATTGTATTTGAAATACATTTATTTCATGCTAAGTATACTACAAATACATTTACAGATTTATGTATTTAATAAAAATGCCTTGCAATTGTACTTTTAGTATACTAAACTGTTGTACTTAAAGTCTGCTAAATTGGAACAACTAATTTTGTGCTTAATGCACTTTAATTGTGCAGAAGTAGTGCTGAAGTCCAACTAAAGATATACTGAAGTATATTTGATTGTGCTAAAGTGGAACTATTGCAAGTATACTTCAGGTACACTTTAAATATCTTGCATTTAAAGACCGATATTATTCAAAGATCATACAATCCTAATCAATAGTGACATTAAAACATGTTTTAGGCTTAAAATTAAGAAATGTCTATTGTGAACAAGTAGTACTCTAAATAATATTTCATTATAATTTTTATATCAGTGTGTCTTGAGCGATGTGTCAGTAAATATGTTAATAGATCTGAACTATACTTAGTATGAAATAAATGTATTATAAACATTTTATTTTTATACTAGGGTCTGACCTTTGATATTAAACCTTTTCATTTCTAGTACCTGATGTAAAGCACTCTTGGCATGTGAAATATGAAAATTTGACAACATTTCACTATATTTTACTCCTATTGTTAGATAAGAAATACAGAATCTTCTTGTTTTTTTAGGAATAGCAGTAACCTATTCATCCATTAGTACTGTGACTGAGCCAGAACTCTGATAAATGGTCCTTTTGGACTAGGGAGGAAATTTTTAATTCTGAAATTTACAGTATGTTTACGTAGTACATTAAAGTCTTTAAAAAGAAAACTTCAACTCAACTCTTTGAAAGAGGTAGAAAAATATATTTAATTCCTCACTGAAGAAAACTGACCAAGTGGCACCACAAAGTGGGTTAATAATCCTCCTGTGCTAACAGCTCTGGTCTCATAATTTGTTATTCGTCCTTGAACAATCTGTAGTGAAACCACACCTCAAACACACGAGGAGCCAAAGAAAACTATCCAGGGACAACCATTCCTAGGCCAGGCCTGAACTTATAGTGTATATTTTGAACCACATCCCAAATAAGGAATGTGGCCTTTTGAGCTGTGAGTATTTTAAATACTTTAGCTAAGCACCTCGTGAAATTCTCTCTCATATTGACCATTTGTAAGGAGCTAAATTTAGCTATTCATAAGCTGAGAAATCTGTGTTGTATTTGTCTTGAAAAAAACAGAGAGACAGGAGACTCCTTTTAAGATGGCAAAGCAGTGTGCTCCACTAGAAAATTGTCCCACTTTTAGATGTTTTCCATATAATGGGAAGATATTTGAGATGTTCCGTTGAGCATTATCTTTTGTAGGCTCAAAGAGGTTTTATTAGCATCATGGTGTTCTTTGAAATAAACTCTCAAATATCCCCTGAAGTTCAGATGAGCTAGGGTGGTCTATCTACTGTTCCTTTTTCCAGCTGAACAACCAGATGCCTCAGAGATTGTGGAAAACAGATGAAGGCTGCAGGTGTTCAAAATGTGTGTTCGCTACCAAACCTCAACAGCACTGGATCTCAGAAGCGCTCAGTCTTTCAAAATCAACCAGTTAGGAACATCATCCTTTTTACATTCAACAAGGTCCAAAAATGATGGATCGTCAGGCCAGAATTACATGAATGATGGTAGGATGGTTGGCACAAGACATTCTCAGCATTTCAATGGTTTGGTTTGGGCATTTTATGGTTTGGTTCGAGACTTTCCCACACTTTGGAAAGCCAGTCAGTGTTCAATGATAAATGGAGAAGAAAGTATTCATGCTAAAAGCACAATATGTTCCCTGTTAAGCTCAGCTGGGCATTATTATCCATTTGCAGACATGAAATTGTATTTGGTATAACTGCATTAAAATAGATATATTAATCCTTTTAAAAATGAATTATTTGCCATTTTTAGTAGTGACAGTAATTGTGTATAAAAGCACAGATCATAGCTGGCATGCAATAAACGACCTGTCACAAAAGTGCGTTGTTATTTTATTCGTCATACTTCAATTACATGAAATGTGTCTCCAGTATAAAAGAAAATTTTGCTGTAAACTTCTAATAGTACATTTTCCACTGAGGGAAAATTTGCCAAGATATGAGAAACCTTTTATCTCTTTCTTTGACGTGATCGGTGAAGATTCAATTTTAATATTTATATTGCGATTCTTTAAAATTTAGGGTTAGTTGCTCCATATGATTTACTTTACTAATTGACTACATCACTGTAAAAAGTGATAAGTTGACTTAACTTAAAAAAAAATTGAGGAAACCCGTTGACTTAAAATTATTAAGTAAATAATCATTTAAAAAAAAAAGTTAAGTGAACTTGACAATTCACTTAATTTATTTTAAGGCAATGGGTTTCCTCAATTTCTTTAAGTTTAAACGTGACGTTTTTGTGTGTGCGTTTATTTTAGACCTTGTACTACCGTGGGATCTTGTTTAAATATAATGTAATCATAGGATTTATATTTATTATGTTTGTAAAAGAACCCATAAAAGCAAGTTCTGTCTCAATTAATGACGACGTATGTTTTAGTAAAATTACCACAACCAAAAATATGGTGAACTGCCTCCGTAACATACACATATGTGATTTCCCACTGTGCAAAAGTTGGACGTTTACAATGCCAAGCCTTTGTCATTCGTCCAGGCATTATGTGTGTTTGTGGCATATCCATTCTTGGAGAAAGCACACATCACTGTGGCCAAACAGTCTCCTGACTGACACTATCCTGACATTTCAGACACACTCACATGTGTTTGTTATCCTGTGGGAAGCGCCGTCCCACACAAGTGGATTTCATCCTTCCCTTAAGGCATAAATATAGAGGGATTCAAGGTCTTTACATTGTGTGTGAGTGTTTGTGCATATACACACGTCTGAATGTTGTTCATAAAAACAAGTCACTCTGACTGACCTTTATCTGTGACAAAAGAGAGATAAAGAAAAAAAAGTCCAATCAGTCAGAGTTTATGGATTCACCAAAGACAACAAAAGATACTTCACAATAAGTGAGAATGATTATAGGCTCTGACTGGAAAATCTGACTGCTAAATTAATTTATTCTAAACTAAATATGCAGGATATTAATTTTCAATATGCTATTACCCTTTAGTGTTTAAAAAAGTAAACATGAAATCAAAACTGAGCTTATTTTCCTGCTGTAGCATTAATCACATTATTATAAAAAGCAATAAATAAAAAAATAAATAACATACAAATAAATACATTTATTTCATTAATTTTTATCTAAATAATCTTTCATCAAAATGAAATTGCTTGTACACTCTAAAATGACTTTCCTTTTCAAGTCACGTAACTTGTTGAAGGTCATATTAACATATATTGTCTAGCACTACTCCAGTAACACCCATCTTTTTACAACCCAATCAAAGTCCCACCCTTTTTTATCTCCTTGAATATTCTGTTTCACTTGTAAAAACGTCACATTATAATAACTAAAATGGGTTGTGAATGCTGTTTCATGTTAACTTTAAACAGCGGCTAGTTCCTTAGCAACTACCTTAGTTCCCTTACTGGCTCCCTATCATTCATAAAGGCCAGTGCCGTGTGCTTAACATTTCAACTTTTTTATGTGATCACATTATTTCTTTGTTAAGTTTAGGGGACAAGAGTTTCCAAGTTTTTCACACAGCTTAAACATCTAATCATAGTTCTTAATCTTGACTTTAACCTCATTTTCATTTCCCTCATGTTTTAAGCTTCCCTCACTGAACCACACGAACTGGCAGCTTTACACGCACACTATGTCGCCCTCATTAATGCCGGGGAATGCTTAGCGAAATGTTTGTTGATATTCATTATTCCACCTGTCTGAGCCAAGAAACTATGAAATACTACGACTACGACCATAATCACGGGTCATACTCTATTAGCACCTGGCTCACTCTTTTTCACACACACCAGATGCCCCATTTGGGGACAATATGGAGTTGGACCCGACTTACCTGGCGTGAGGCCCAAGTAGGGTGGGTACAACAGCGAAATAAGAACAGTGCCAACCTGGAAAACAGCTTTCCAGGGAGCTGTGGTGCTGCCCAACCACATACTGACTTTAAAACTAAATGTCAGATTTAAGCACGCATCTCAACACAGTATGAAAATAAGAACAGATTCATGTAAATTAGTTTAAATGTCTAGATGATGTATTGCAAAAACACACTATAAAAAACTTCAGTACTCAGTAGGGCGCTATTAAAACACAGTGCCACATGATATTATTAAGGTAGCTATTGAACTAGCTATTAATATGTCAACAGTTTTATTAACTTTAACTAGCTATAAACATGTTTGACAGTTTAACTAATAGTAACCGTTTAACTAACTTTAACTAGCTACAAACATGAAGGCAGAAAACAAGACAGTTTAACTATAACTAGCTATAAACATGTAAACAGTTCAATTAACTTAATTAGCTATAAAAATATAAACATTTTAACTAATGTCATAAGCTAACCAAACATGTTGACAGTTTTAACTAGTTAAAAATGTTGACAGCTTAACTAACTTTAACTAACTAGCTATAAACTTGTTGACAGTTGAACTAACTTTAACTAGCTATAAACGTGTCAAAAAATTTAACTCAACTAGTAAAAAAACGTTGACAGTTTATTTAACTTTAGCTATAAACAAGATGGTTTAATTATCTTTAAACAACTATAAACTTTTTGACAGCTGAGCTAATTTTAACTAGCTATAAACACGTTGACATTGTAACTACCTTAACTAGTTGAAGAGGTTGACAGCTTAATTAACTT
This sequence comes from Spinibarbus caldwelli, assembly GCA_039654775.1. NCBI lineage: Eukaryota > Metazoa > Chordata > Actinopteri > Cypriniformes > Cyprinidae > Spinibarbus > Spinibarbus caldwelli. The sequence goes on from CM077263.1 coordinate 25,026,987, forward strand.
TAACTAACTAGCTTTAAACAAAAAGACAGTTGAACTGACTTTAGCTATAAAGTTGTTGACAGTTGAACTAACTTCAGCTATAAACATGTAAACAGTTCAACTTAATTAGCTATAAAAAATATAAACAGTTTAACTAATTTGACTAGCTATAAACATGTTGACAGTTTAACTACCTTAATTAGCTAAAAAATGTTGACAGCTTAACTTTAACTAGCTATAAACATGTAAACAGCTTAATTAACTTAATTAGCTATAAAAATATAAACATTTTAACTAATGTCATAAGCTACAAACATGTTGACAGTTTTAACTAGTTAAAAATGTTGACAGCTTAACTAACTTTAACTAACTAGCTATAAACTTGTTGACAGTTGAACTAACTTTAACTAGCTATAAACATGTCAAAAAATTTAACTCAACTAGTAAAAAAAGTTGACAGTTTATTTAACTTTAGCTATAAACAAGAAGATGGTTTAATTATCTTTAAACAACTATAAACTTTTTGACAGCTGAGCTAATTTTAACTAGCTATAAACACGTTGACGTTGTAACTACCTTAACTAGTTGAAGAGGTTGACAGCTTAATTAACTTTAACTAACTAGCTTTAAACAAAAAGGCAGTTGAACTGACTTTAGCTATAAAGTTGTTGACAGTTGAACTAACTTCAGCTATAAACATGTAAACAGTTCAACTTAATTAGCTATAAAAAAATATAATCAGTTTAACTAATTTGACTAGCTATAAACATGTTGACAGTTTAACTACCTTAACTAGCTAAAAAATGTTGACAGCTTAACTTTAACTAGCTATAAACATGTAAACAGCTTAATTAACTTAATTAGCTATAAAATATAAACAGTTTAACTAATTTCACTAGCTATAAACTTGTTTACAGTTGAACTAACTTTACCTATAAACATGTCAAAAGTTTAATGTAACTAGTTATAAAAATGTTGGCATTTTATTTAACTTTAGCTATTAACAAGACAGTTTAACTAACTTTAACTAGCTATAAACTTGTTGACAGTTGAACTAACTTTAACTAGCTATAGACATGTAAACTTAATTAGCTATAAAAAATATAAGCAGTTTAACTAATTCCATTAGCTATAAACATGCTGACAGTTTAACTACCTTAACTAGTTAAAAAAATGTTACTAGCTTTAATGTAACTAGCTTTAAACAAAAAGACAGTTGAACTAACTTTAACTAACTATAAGCTTGTTGACAGCTGAACTAACTTTAACTAGCTATAAATGTTAAACGTTTAACGTAACTAGTTATAAAAATGTTGACACTTTATTTAACTTCAGCTATAAACAAGAAGACAGTTTAACCAGCCATCTTTTTTGGTTATCTTTAACCAGCCATAAACTTGCTGACAGTTGAATTAAGTTTAATTAGCTATAAACATGTTGACAGTTTAACTAACTTTAAGTAACTTGCTCAGCAATTTTCTTTTCAGACTGTTGCTCTGCTATGGCAGTAGTTGATATACAAATAAAACCAGACCGTAGATGAAGACAGTTTATGCTAATATACCTTATAACAGCCCTTGTGTACTTGCATTGCATTATCAGCCATTCTCTGACACATTTTGTAATGCAATGACGTATAAAATCAAGCTTGAGCAGTAAGAAGTGTCTGTGTTCACATATTTGTGAAGAGTAAAGCATTATATAGTCCAAACAACAACAAACACATTGCATAAACGTTTCGTCAACATACGTATACGGTTGGCGACGAGGTGATGGTTGAGCTCAGTTCTATGCACCCAGCAGAAGATCCCAAGCCAAATACACAGTAAAAATATTTACAAGCTTTTTACAGACAAGATTTACGGTAATGAAACTAAAAAGGCTATGGAACCAATAAATGAACGAGTTTGTTTAAACATACACTGATAAATATAACAACACGGGTCAAATAGTTCTCCGTAATGGAAAGGAACCCAAAAGGAACTTCGCAATTGTTAGTCCTATCATGTTACAAAACGACTCTGGAGTGATCTAATATGTGGAATATATCTGCTGAGGAGATCCTGTAGTACATGAGAATCTATGATGCATAAGCCAAGCGAAACTCACACAGGGATTAACAGATTTACTGTCTTTTTTATGAGCTGTTTTTACAGTACAGCACAGGGATGCAAAGGGTGCAATCCACACCACTGTAATGTAAAAAAATCTCGATGATGTTTTCCTAATTTCAAGAGAGCCTCTAAGAAAAACAGCCACACACGCACTGCGGTCCTGCAGCTAATATCCAGATATTAACCTGCCCTGGGGATTTTTCCTCTCCGCTCGCTCACAAGACAAACGGCCCATGAGTCAGCTCTGATGGGAATGTCAAGTTTGTTTTCAATTTCCAGGTTATCCTACGAGCACATGAGTTTGCTCCAAAATGTTAAGCATTTCATAAAGAGAGAGAGAGGGTAGAAAGGAAGGGCGAATGGGAGTTAAGCAGGCATTTTGGCTCATAATGAAGACCAGATGGTTTACCTTCACTGGTAGCCACATTCTTGGGAGCTTTGGTGGGCGTTTGATCAGTGCTGGAGCTCACATCGGACGAGATACTGGAGCTACCTTTGCCTGGGACAGAAGGGAAGAAGGAAATAAGGTTTTGTGAAAACCTGACATACTTGACTGCATGCATTCGCGATCTGTACGGTCAGCTGTGGGAATGCTGGTGTGCAGTTTCGCAGAAGGGTGGGGTGCAATGGTTCCCACTGTAAGTCAATATTATAACAGATGCAATAAAAGTACTATCGGACATTTTGGCCCCATCACTCATTGACTTGCTGAACCATTACCGAAAGCAAGGAAACTCCTCTTATTCCCAATCCAAAGCAAGGTCTGAGGTTTTCATGATTAAAGAGGAACTCATTACTCAGTGCTCATCAGGAACGCACTGAAGCTGAGCAAAACCCTTCGGTTTACGTCTTCCTGCCAAGACAATATCCGTAACTGGAACAATAGATGGAAGAAATTACTTTAGTATCTCCAACACTGGCAGAGTCTGCAGTTTCACTAAGATCCTCCAAGACAGATTTATCTATCATACATTAGGACATATTTGGCCACTGTGCAAGAGAACGAGCAGAGGCCATTCATGACGGCTTGTTGAGGTTTTTTAAGAGGGTGAATAAGTTCGATACTCGCACATTAGTTCACATTTGTGGATCTGAAGGTTGTAATAAAAGTGTGGTCATTCACAGCCTGGAACGGAGATCCAGACATAAATCAACAACACTACCACCACCCTTAAGATTATGGTTCCCCATTCGCAGGAACAAGCCAGTGTTAAGTGCCTGACTTGCATGAATTTCCACGCTGGCTGGCAAGAGTTAAGTGCTTGTGTGGTGCCGATCTAGATGGTAGACCACCATAGCCATGTTATTGACCAGCAAAACTTATCCCCCTGTTGTGTTGGAGTCAAATTGACCCACACTCAATCTTCAGACTCCTCAAAATAGTGGTGCATGCAAAGTTTTGACACATGGATGCTACAACTTTTGTGTTGGGGTCAAAGTAAATGTCCCATAGGTTTCCATCAATTTGCCACTTTGAAAAATATCAAGAGTCAATTAACTAACAGAAAACACATAAATATGTACTACATGAGAACTTAAGACTCAAATTTTACTTGAAACTGAAAATTCACCGCTTCTTTACCTAGTTGAGTTTCACAGTCAAAAATATGTCAGATGTTGATTTTGGCTGTTAGATTTTTGGATCTTAATTACTAGACTGTTGCAGCACTGAGAACCAGAGTTGGAGAACCAGGTATAAAAAACACAAAGTACAAATAGCAATAAATCCTACTTACACTAAGTACAAATACTTTAAGATATGTGTAGTTATTTGCATCTTGTTGTAAGTAGTCAAGATTAAAAAAAAAAACAAAATGAACTAATTTTGTGTCAAACTGACCCCTAACACAATATAAATATATTAAAAATTGATTTTAATGGGAAAAAACGGAAAATGCTACAGTAAAAACCTGTTAAATGGTTAACGGTAAGTTCCCCTACTATATACGGTGAAAAACTGCAATAGACATTTCAGACAATTTTATAGTAAAATACTGTTTTTGGAAGTGAAAAAGAATGTATAATTTACAGGGGAAAACCGTAAATTGACATTCCCAGAAGTCCCTGTGTTGCATTTCAAATTTGATGTTTTTTCTTTGAAATAACTATGTTTCTTCTTAGTTTTTTCTTATCAGTTATGTTTATTAGGGTTGTATGTTACATCTAATGTTGTTAAATTAATGTTTATTGCATATTTCAGCTTCATGAGTGTCACCATTATGGTGTTTAGTGTTTGTGTGAATGACATTGTGCACTTTCTATATGTATATATATATATATATATATATATATATGGTATTGAACTTCTCAGCTTGTGGAAAAGCTGCTTGTGGTGAGCTTTGGTTCATCATGTGACTTTCTCATCACCACCTGATTTTGATGGTTATCAGTGTAGGTACAAAACAGATTTCAGAACTTCAATAGGTTGGTATATTAACATTACATCAGTTAAAGAAATACGGTTTTTAATTCTAAATTTAAGTTAAATATGTTAAGTTAAATAAACCCTAAAACGTTGCTACCATATTTTTTTTACGGTAAAATTCTGGCAACCACAGCTGCCGTTTTTTTACAGTAAATTTTACAGAATTTCTTTTACATTGTAGTTCAACAACTCTGTGTTTCCTGAAATCATAATTTAAAATAATTTAAAATTGTCTGTCAATTTTAAAAATATTTAACCAGTGAAAAGTATCAGTAACACTTGCTAATAACACTAGTTGCTTATTAGCATGCCTATTATTAACATATTGGCTGTTTATTAGTGCTTATAAAGCACATATTCTGCATGACCATATTCTACATCCCTAATCCTACCCAATACCTAAACTTAAAATAAAGTGTGACCAAAGTATCTTTAACCAATGAAAAGTATCTAATAAAAGATCTCTTAGTATAGCAATTGCTGTCTAGTCATAGCCAGTACTGTCTTAACTGTCTTAGCCTTTGCATAACACTTCGTCTTTTTAACATGAGATTTTGGCCAAATGTATTCAACGAGAGGAAAAACTGATCACCCACACAACTACAAGACACTCTGTAACCTGTAAGCTGATGAAAACATAATGCAGTGCACTTACTGACTTACTTAAACACAGGGATCCTCAAAAGTAGTGAGTCTGGACATACAATGTTTCCATCCAAAAGTGACAATATATGCAAATTTAAGAGCGCACATATTCGAAATGAGCTCTAGTACCTCTCGTTTGTTATTTACAACAATAATCTGACATTAATTCAGTCCAGTCCAATGTGGTTGAACAATGAATGTGGTACTTACTTGCATGATTTCTAGTAATAGTCATGACTAGCTAGGTAACTTTTCCAATAATGAAATGTATTATGCTAGTTAAGCAGTGAGTTTTTCATGGAAATCACACCACAGCTTGGCCTTTCTGGTAAAACCCATTTTATTTGCACAATGTGATGAATTTCAGACTCATTTTTACCAATATTTCATTTGACAACATGAAACAAACCATTAAGAAGTTGAGGTCCTTGTATAAGCTCTTCCTTTCTGTAGCAGATGATGTGAGTGTGTGCATGTTTGTTAATTTGGCAGGGTTGGTCTATGGCACGTCATCCTCTGTCAGATCATAAACGTGAACCGCAAGTGGCTCCATGTGAGCAGCCAACAGCCTTCATCCCACAAACACCGTTCCCTCTGTAAACAAGTTCCTCTTCTCGCTCTTAACACACATCCATACAGGAATAAACACACAGAAACACTCTCTAAAGCTGTTTTCACACATATAAAGAGGTCACGGAGTTGCTGTATTGTTGGTCGCTGCAAATCGCTATATGTGTGAACACTCCTTTACATGTTGCCAACATACATCCACCCTTGAAAGCTGTTGTGTGAAGCTCTTTCAAACAAGCTGTCAAATTACCGCTGAATGACTCAATGAACTCTTATCACCTCGGTCACAACGGAAAAACAGCAGAATAACGTGACCGTGCGACGACGTGTTGCAGTGACTTCAGTGAGCCAGAACATCTGCTTCAGCTCCTATTGTAGTCGGCAGAATGTGACTCACCCGTCAAGTGGACCCCATGTGCTTTGCACGCCTTGAATTATGACCAGATACGGACGCTGTTATTATGATGTTGCTAGGCAAAGCTTTCACAAAGCTTAAAGTCTTCAGTTTAATCAAAATGGATGATGAAACTGTATTACTTTGCTGCTAAAAGAGACACAGCAGCGTTCTTACTCAGAATCAAGAGCTAAAACCACAGGTATTTGCTGAAAGATCTGCTTTTGTACTGTTTTACAGGCGATTTTCTCAACTTGGTACTGAAAAGTGATGTATGGCATACAAATGTGGCCTGAAATGTATAAAGGATGATATATGATATGATATGATACACTGACAGATTTGCAGTGACAGTGACTGTTTAGCACAAGGGTAAACACAGAGATTGGTCATATTCAAAATGTTGATTTTAAGACTTACAAAAAGTTTTGAATTAATTTTTTCTCCTGTAGAAGCTGAGGGTAAGTATTTTTTTTTTTAAATCTGACATTATTACAACTTGTTTTTTTATTTTATTTTACATACATTATTTTATTTTATTTTATTTTATTTTATTTTATTTTATTTTAGTTTAGTTTAGTGTAGTGTAGTGTAGTGTAGTGTATCCCTCCCTTCCTCCCTCCATCCATCCATCCATCTATGCTGTAGACTATCCCAGCTTGCAAAAAGTATACAAAATTTTTTCAGCAACATTTCGGGTTTCACTACCTTCATCGGGCATTTACATTTACAATTTTATTTTATAAATTAAATATGTAAAAGTAGCGACAGTAATACTAGTTACAAATTCTCATAAAATTTTCAGTATCATCTCAAAACACATTACTGAGCAAATTAAAATCAATAAATTACAACAATTTTTTTTTATAAAAATCTTTTATTTGAACATTAAACAGTGTAACACTGATTTAAATGAACCTTTAGAATTAAAAAAACATGCACACTAAGATCTTGCACTAACGCTCAACCCTATAAAACAAAAATAAATAAATAAATAAATAAATAAATAAATAAATAAATGCAAAACAATGTAAAGCCAAACCATTTCGTACTTCTATTTTTTTTTTTTTTTTTTTTTTTTTATGGAAAGATGCTATGGCATTTCTTGACTATGTGATATATTTTTCATGACTAAAATGCAGTGCATGCATATTTTGAGAATGATCCACCTAATTTGTGTGAATAAGTTATGAACAATCATCATTTACCAAAATTGGATCTGTAGTCTATAAATGTACAGATGAAAATGCAGCACGACAACTATCAGAGATTAAAGTTTATGAGATCTGTCACTGATAGAGTGGGATTCAGGTGAAACGGCAACTAGCAACCAACAGTACAGCAGTTTAATCTCTGTAAGTGTAAATGTCCTTTAAGACTACCAGATGTAGACAAACAGATCACTGATATGAACTCCTTCTTTGCTCTTAGACTGGTGCTGAACTTTGACTGATCTCTGACCTGTAAAAATGACGGCTGGAAAATCCAAAAGTCTCCACTTTCTCCTACTAAACTAGGAAGAAAAGAGCTCTGCTTCACTCTGAAAATAAATCTGAATCATTAAGCTGTCAGTCGCTTGCCATCCTGAACACAGCCATTTCCCATCACGTAAAGGGAGAATTGACAAAGGAGATTTCCTTCGAATTTTCACAAGCAGTTCATCACTCATGGCCTGAGTGGCCAGTCCTGCTTTTGATCCAATGGCCCTAATCCATAAGTCATATTAGAGCTCTTTTCCTCCATGATGGAAATTTCAAACACTCCTAAGTATTCCAGATGGAGACTAAATGAGAAGAACTGTCCTAAACACACATTCTCTGATTTATACCCATTCACAGACAATACAGGCTCTGCATTTATTAAAGAAAATCTACCCAGTGGCCACAAAACGTATTTGGACACTTCTTAAAATAGCAAACACACAGCTTTTGTCTTCTCAAGATGTTAACTGATGGACTGGAGTGGTGTGGATTACTTGTGGATTATTGTGATGTTTTTATCAGCTGTTTGGACTCTCATTCTGACGGCACCCATTCACTGCAGAGGAACCATTGGTGAGCAAGTGATGCAATGCTACATTTTTCTAAATCAGATGAAGAAACAAACTCATCTACATCTTGGATGGTCTGAGGGTGAGTACATTTTCAGCAAATTTTCATTTTTTGGGTAACTAGGGGGCAGGCAAATAACAGATTGATGCTTGTTTTTAGTACTTTACATTGCAAAATGTTGTTTGGAATGGCTGTGATTGGGTTATTATAGTATATTATAGTTGCCCCATGTCATTGTCCATATCCAGGTGTGTTTCAGTGGTCAAAGATCAGTGGAGCCTCGCTACTTCAGGCCTTTCTTAAGGATCTATGTCCTTATCCTAAATGACAGGGATAAATGTCCATCTGTTGATTCCAGAGGGAGTTTAATGAACACGTCGCTTGACTCTCCCACTGAGCTGAAATCACCATGAGCTGCAGTAGAAATGGAGTTATCAAAAGAGCCAAGGCAGAGTGGAGACGTAATTGTTTTCTGGTCTGGAAAACAACTTCTCAAAAGCTTTCATATGTTTCCTGTCCTGTGCTTATGCAAAGCACAAGGAGAATTTTGCCAGGCCTGAAGAGAAATTCAAAATCGGGGTCAAACTTAAGAACAGATTGCAGAGTCCCAGATGCATAATGTATATCTGTGCATCTCATTTGCAGTAAATAGTGTTACAGAGCCAGAATGTTTCATTTGGCATTGTTTAGACAATTAAGCAATATCAACTTCACATTTGTGCTGTTGCACTAAATACCTTATGATATTCTGTACAGTTGCAGGAAACAGAGTGTGACATTGCGTTTAAACAGTTCAATGAGCAAGAAGTTCATTTTGAGTAAAAATGTAGCCACTTAAATAAATATTATCCGTTTTCCAAAAATACTTTGCACCTGCTTAGATCACGGTGGTCCAAAGAAAAAAAAAACACTATGTATTTGAACTCATATTTCTGTAATTTATAGAAGCCTGTTTCTGGCGCTGGTTGAAATAAAAGGGTAATTACATTTTTTTTTTCACAATTATAACTTTTTTCTCACAATTGCAAGTTTGTTTCTCACAATTCAGACTTTTTTCACAGAATTGTGAGTTTATATCTCGCAAAGTTTATATCTTGCAAGTATGAATTGGGAGATATAAACTCGCAATTCTGACTTTTTATTTCACAATTCTGGCTTTTTTCTCAAAATTGCAAGATATAAATGCACAATTGTAAGCTTATAGATTAAAATTGTGAGATAAAAACTCACAATTCAGAGGAAAAGAGCCAGAATTACAAGCTCTTAACTCGCAATTGCGAGTTTATAACTTTCAATCGTGAGATAAACTCGCAATTCAAAATTGTGAGATGTAAACTTGCAATTGTGAGAAAGTAAGTCAGAATTACTTTTTTTTTTACTTTTTATTGCATGGTGGAAATAAGCTTCGATAGTAATTGCTTCACACTCTTTAAAAGAAAATGCAAACGTGTTGAATGAACACACATGTCCCTGCATAGTGAATCAGTTGTAGATCCATTAATTGGTCTATTAAAATTAGAGACACAGCAAAGGGGCTGATCTCAGTTTAAACAAGAGGTTTATTAAATTTATATTCAGCTTGAGTCGTTATGATTATGGTGAGGTTAAAGTAGTAAATATAGCTGCAAGCAGCAATTACGGGACCAAGCACTCCAGCGACAAAATGAGGAAATAAAGCATTGCATGGAGCATCAGACTAACCGCAACAATGTGTAACTGAAGCCATCTTAGGATGATTTTATTTGAAATGGCTGAAAAATCATAAATACAACCACTAGTAATATGATTTAAAGGGTTACCGCTTTTGACCAATAGGTGGTGCTGGTATCAAATTGGTGTGTTGTATTCTGTGTGAGGTGACAATGGCACACACAAAGTTTTGTTTCAATCTGTCAAAGCTTTGCAGAAATACAGCCTCAGAATCATTTTGACATCATGCCTCAAATTTGTTGCTGCGCTATACAAAAATTGTTTCGTCTATCAACACGAAATCCAGAACTTTTTGTCAGCATGGTCTGAGGATGATCTGACTTAAATTTGGTGAAAACCAGACCGACCAATGGACCAGAGGAGGAGTTCGAAAAAGTAGGTTTTCAACATAAATCAAAATGGCGGACAGGAAGCTCGGCAGACTATAGCATAATTGGTATGTATGTTGTCAGCATGACCCAAGGAATATTTTAATACCAGTTTCATTACAATAGGCTAATGCAATCAAAATTTATTAACAGTTTTGTAAATGTCATTATTGATGGTTAATGAATAGTTTAACATTCTTTACCAATAGGTGGCGCTGTTACCAAATTGATGTGGCATGGTCATTGTGAGGTGACAATGGCACATAAAAAGTTTGGTGTCAATATGTCAAAGTTTCGCAGAGATACAGCCTTAGATGCAGTTTGGCATCTTTCCAGCAAGTTCGTTGATGCGCTAAACGAAAATCGTTTCGCATATCGACACGAAATCCATAACTTTTTGCCAGCATGGTCTGAAGATGATCCGAGTCAAATTTGGTGAAAATTGGACTGACGGTCTAGGAGGAGTTCGAAAAAGTATGTTTTCAACATGAATCAAAATAGCGGACAGGAAGTTTGGCCAATTTTGGCATAATTGGTATCGATGTTCTCGGCATGACTCAAAGAATATATTGACATCAGTTTCATTACAATAGCCCAATTTATTCAAATGTTATTAGCATTTTTGGAAATTTCTTTATAACTTTTGACCACAAAGGGGCCCCCAAACTTTTTGAGTACATTCAGGGCATGATCCCAAAGATGCATACCGAGTTTCGTAACGATACATCAAAGCGTTCGTAAAGTATTGTATTTTTTGACAAAATTCAAAATGGCCAACGCCCAAAATGGCTGACATGGGAATTGAGTATGGTTGGACTCGGCATGCAGCACCAAATCGAAAGAGACCAGTTTTGTGATTTTTGGCCAAACCGTTCAGAAGTTATAAGCAAAAGTATGCATTTTTCATGTCTCCTGACCACTAGGTGGCACAGCGACGAAACACTGCAGGTAGTCTCAGGTCATGCTTGTTACAACACACACCAAGTTTGGTCTTAATACGCCAAACCGTTGCAGAGATATAGCCTCACATCCATTTTTCCGTGCTTTTCGTAGAATTCATTCGTGCGTTATTCGAGAACATTTAGACGAATCAACTTGAATTCCATAACTTTTTGCCGGCATGGTCTGAAGATGATCTGACCCAATTTTGGTGAAAATCAGACAAACCGTCTAGGATGAGTTTGAAAAAGTAGATTTTATGAACAATTAAAAATAGCGAAAAAAATAAATCTTACGATTTTTGAATTTTGGTGACCATTCAAATTGGCATGAGAAAAGAATTTTCCTTCTGTGCCTTACGGTTCAAAAGTTCTTAGCATAAACATGAGTGAAACTTTGGACAAGTGGTGGTGCTAAAGAGTTTGAGTTAGAGACTCCAAACTTGCTGTGGTTAATGTTGGGACTGTCCTCTATCAGTGTGCCAAATTTCACAACTTTCCCTCAAGCGGTTCTATGGGCTGCCATAGACTCAAGAGCGAAAGAAGAACAAGAAAAAGAACGCCAACGGATACAATAGGTGCCATCGCACCTTCGGTGCTTGGCCCCTAATGAGTCACAAAACCAGACATCTTCCTGACTAAAGCATATCAGGTACACAATGATCTGTCTGGCCTGACCACTTTTGATCAAATCACACAAGACAAATATTAATGGCAGATGTAAACAAGGCCAGAGAGAGCTGACTGTGAGCAGTTCCACACACCCACAAGTGCTGAGTTTTACTCAAAACTACATAAAGTACACACATCTGCACGACACCATTATACAGGGACTCAAGACTGTTATATTAGCTGTTACTTCTGGGATCAGAACGTCTACTCTGTGCTGCTAGTGGTACCATAGGAAGTTACACAAATGATTACTGTTACCAAACATGTTTCCAAAATATTCCCCTTATTTCCCATGCTTAGGAAGGGTACAATATCTAAACAAAGTTATCTGTTAGCATTTCCATTCATCTCAGTAGCAGTTGCTTATTTGAAACAAACCCCCTGGATGCCGTCTTTGCTTCAAGGGCACTCAGAATGTTTTTCATGTGACTGGGACTATTTATCATGTGACCGATCACTTGTCAAAAGCAGCAGACAGGGAACAAGTGCAAATCCAATGCTAACTCAGGGATATTATAGTTTACTAAACCATAAAAAATGTTATTTCAAATAAAATAAACATCAACTGAAATAAAACATAAAAAAATTAACTTATTTTATTTCAGCTAGTTGTCAAGGAAACATTTCTCATTTTCATTTAGCTTGATGTAAAAATCTAAGAACTAAAACTTAAGTTAAAAAAATATATAGAAACTATATAGACAAAAAAAAAAACAAATAAAAAAGGCAAAAACAACAAAATTACTAAAGCATTATCTAAAATGCAAGATGGAAGATCTAAGATGAAAACAGAATATATTAAATAAAAAAAGTGTTTAAAATATTAATTAAAACTAACAGTATATCAGTGATACTAATATAACTGTCCTAACCACAAATCCTTAGCAGAAAGAAGATGGCAATTTAAAGTAAGAGGCTTGTTGGAAGAACAACATTTTGGCTTCAAAAACTGTAAAAGTACTAAAAAGTTTAATGATTAAATTGACTTAAATCCAAGACAATTGGCAAAGGAGAGAATGCCTTGTTAAAAGGCGTGTCGTGTCGCGTATCTGTCGCGGTGGTATTTCATGTATTAAGTAGTGGGCGTGGTCTGTATTTTTCTAGTTGTGGTGGGCGTGGTCGATAGTAGGTATATCTTCTTGTGGGCGTGGTTTACTCTTGATGGACGCAGACACGTTTGCCAGGTAACCCCGCCCCCAAAAACATTAAACTGGAAGAAAGCAGCCTCTGTAGGCTCTTCATGACCGCAGACAGATTTTTGCTGTTTTACAGCCTCACAGAGACAAGTGCTTCTCGGGATGACTTCTGTGCTATTTTTTTAAACACCACGTTTTATGGGTGTTACTAAAGTCACTTATGCTACATCTTCAACCAGCCACATCCCATGAAACATTTCAAATCAACAAAGCTGCACAATCCCCCTCGGTTTTAGTATTAGTATCAGTATTAGTTGACAAACATCATCATTAAAATGTGCCTGATTTATTAAACTCATCAAGGACAGCTCTGTATCTTTATTTCAACACCTAAAAGTCTGCGCCAGTTACTAAAAAACACCATTTGCAATCCTTAATGTCTCATTTGACAGAAAGTGAAGTGTTTTTGGAGATCACGTACCTTCACTTCCACACTGTTTGCCATGGTTCGCACCCATCCCGAAGAACACATAGTCTCTCCTCACAATAACAAATCTAAAGCAGTAAGAAAGTCCTCGAGCATGCAAAATATAACTCCATTCTGGGAACAGAGAGAGTCTTCTTTATAGCGCAGCATTCAGAAAGCAGAACGAGCAGAATCCTGGAGAAAGCTGACAGCAGTCTTCTCGCTGAGAAAAATGAGCCCGCAGATCTCGAGCGCGCGCTCCGACAGATGTGTGAAGAGAAGAAACTCACCACCAGAATGTGATGGAGGGGCTGGACCATCCTTAAAGAGACCCTCCTGAGCATCCAGCAGTGACAAACTGGCTCATCTAAAGTTTATAATGTTATGAAAAAAATTATGCAAATAATACAATACAATATAATATATTATAAAATAGCCTATTGGACACTTAAGTAGCTCTTTGAAGTTAAATTTAAGACTTTTTCAAAACTTTTTAAGACCAAGTAAAGAAAATGTAAGTAATAAATAGAATGGTCGATGTGATCTCTAGGCATAAAAGTCTTAGCAACTTCCAATAAAACTTTATGTTTTCATTCATTTTACGTGACACTGCAAAAGTGCAGAAGTGATGTTCTTCATCAGAATTTTTCTTGTTTTCCAGTGCAAATGTGCACAAGATTGTTAAATCAAGATACATTTACTTTTGAAGCAAAATGACTAAATAAGAAGTGTAAGAGTTCTTTCACACTCCCCACTGAAAGGTATTTGTTCTTGTTTTAAGCATGAACTCACTTGACTGTGTTCAATTTTTTAGGAAACAAGACTTATATTAAATTTTTGTGTTTGTATTGGAAACCTAAATAAAAATACAGAGGAAGATATTTTTTTATTTATTTTATTTTATTTATTTTATTTATTTATTTATTTATTTTGCAATGCATGCATCATTTTATGCCATCAATGCACAAATTTAAGACCTTTTTAGGCCTTAAATTGCGGAAGGGCGAATTAAGACTTAAGACAGAAAACCTGATGAATGCTGTTGCATTATTATATGTGCTTCGTGGTTGTCAGGGTTTAGTGTACTATAGTTCATAGTTCCTAGTGCCATATGAGAACTTGTGGGAAACCGACTTCATGTTCACTAAAATCTGATGAAAATATGTTGCCAAAATGGTTTAGGAAAATAATATTAGTTCTGTGATAATTTAGTCTAAGTTGAAAGAAAGGAATTCAATAGACAATGCCGTGCAGATGCATCTATGAGCACATTTGTCACTTTATAAAATATTTGGAACAAATTAAACTGAATTGAGTTATACATTGTGTTACACTCAAGGGGCCATTAATAAAAGAATATATTAATATCAGTGGCGCAACATGTTTCCTTTCAAACCAAACTAGTCTGTATCCTTACTGTGTGTTCTATTGTTAGTTAGGCTTCCTGTGCAGAATAAAGTCATTTGGGACTATTAACGGAAGCCTTTTACTCTGAACAAAACAGGACTCATACACAAGGGTATTTTAGTCTAGGAATTACTTCCATGAAACTCCCATCAATTAGTAAATGCCTGTGACCTTTATGTTGTAGCGACAATACAGAGTTCCTTATTGTTTGCAAGTGCTGTCATTGTGTTTTGTGCTGGTGGCCCTGAATGGGTGGACACGTATTGTTTCAGATGTCAACATCTCTCTCTTTATCAAATGACAAAGGTGAATAGACTCATGCTGCCAAAGATCTTACAACTTCATTGTGGGACTAATGACTAGGACATGTTTGGACCACACATTTTTATAAAGATCTTTCTAAATACCAAATGGCTGTTGTTAATTATGTATTAATTTTATTTTCCATCTATCAAACACAGATCTGAGCAGAGTCTGTAAAACATGCAGAGTTGCACAAAAGTTATTTTTCTTGGAACCGAGTTTGAGAAAACTTTTAGCGTCTACTTTTGACTGCTCTGTTTGGCTTGCATGGTACCAATCAGCGGTCTGCTGGCTGTCTGGACTGAGGTCAAATGCCAAGCCAGAGAAAGCCTTTACAGCCAAATGCTCTGCAACCCAAGAACGCTATCTACTTCCTATCTCTGGGGCTCTGCTGATGCAGGCTGGCACACACAGACACACATGTGCAGATGTGATAGCAAAACAACAGGAAGAAAACCTTGAGCCAGCTGCTCAAAATGTGGTTTTGAAAATGGCTGTGAAACCTGAGATTTGGAGAGAACTTGGAGAGAACTTTAAAGGTCAGATATTAAAGTTGTAAAATCTGAGGTTTTAGTCATATTAAACATTTCTTCCTTTTGTAGGATGTGGTGCAAATCACTGAAGTCAACAGTTTTGAAGAGGCATTTGACCAGAAGCAGAAGGCCAGGCTCATGCTCCAGACTCCCCAAAGGTAGCATTTGTAGTAATGTGTTTGTTTTTATTGCTGAAACTTTTACTAATAGACATATATTCCCGTAACAGTGGTGGCAGGTAAAAAAAACAGACCTATTGTGATGTCACAGTGACATCACATACAGTTCTCAAAAGTTTACATACATCTTGCAGAATCTGCAAAATGTTAATTATTTTACCAAAATAATGCATGTTCATTTTTATTTAGTAATGACCTGAATAAGATATTTCACATAAAAAAAAACATTTACATATAGTCCACCAGAGAAAATAATAGTTGAATTTATAAAAATCACCCCGTTCAAAAGTTTACATCCCCTTGATTCTTAATATTGTGTTGTTACCTGAATGATCCACAGCTGTTTTTTGTTTTTGTTTTTTGTTTTGTTTTTTTGTTTTTTGTTTTTTTGTTTTGTTTTGTTTAGTGATAGTTGTTCATGAGTCCCTTGTTTGTCCTGAACAGTTAAACTGCCTGCTGCTCTTCAGAAAAACTCTTCAGGTTCCACAAATTCTGTGGTTTTTCAGCATTTTGTGTATTTGAACACTTTCCAGCAATGATTGTATGATTTTGAGATCCATCTTTTCACACTGAGGACAACTGAGGGACTCATATGCAACTATTACAGAAGGTTCAAACGCTCACTGATGCTCCAGAAAGAATTCCTTGCATTAAGAGCTGGGGGGTGAAAACTATTTGAATTTGTAACTTTTGTGTTACTTTTTGTCACCTGTGCTGGGCTTGCTTATTTTTTTTAATAACAGAAAACCCAAAAGTTATATTTTTGGCGACTATAAAGGCCCTTTCACACCAAGAGTACAATTAATAAGCCTCAGGCTGAAGAAAATGCCTTTGTCTCTGCTCTTACTCCCAATTTCTCTCAACACGGGGACAGGAAAGGTGTCAGTGAATAAATAAGAAAACAAAGTAACTTACATTACTTACCTGAAAAAGTAACTCAGATATTTTCTTTTTAATTTAAAAGTAATGCGTTACTTTACTTGTTACTTGAGTAGTAGTAGTATATATTTATTTAATGCCATGTCAGCATATTAGGCTATTTTCATGGCAAAAACAATTAAAAAATACAAGCATAACAAATTCAATAAAAATCATCAAACAAACAAACACAAGTTGTTACACAAGATTTTTTACATTAACATATGAAAAAAATTCTAAAACCTTTTCTGGTAAAGTTATATTAAATAACTCTTTAAGTGTGTTCACTTCATAAAAGAGTTTTCTACATACATTAAAAGCTGGACAGTCTAATAAAATATGTTTGACAGAAAGAGGATACTAGTTACTTGAAAAAGTAATCTGATTACGTAACTTGCGTTACTTGTAATGCATTACTCCCAACACTGAGTATTGCCATAGCTGTTTTGAAGTACTGTATTACACCCAAACAGTACTGTATCCAGATGTATTGACATTACATTAATACAGTTGTGAAACAGTATTAAAGTATTGTGTTACTGTATGCAGTGCTTTTGACAGAACTTCACAACTATTTTTTTTAACCAGCTATCATCATCTGTGACCACGTCGGATGCGAGTTTGTCCTGCAGAGGATCTCTGACATGCATAACTCCCTATTCATATTAATAGAGAAAAAAAACCTGCACATTTTGCTCCCAAATGTCCAGATGTGACATTTAGAGCAGGATACTTATTTTAGTTGTGTGCCTGTATTAACTGAACTTGGATGCTCTGCATGTGCTTCACATTATCATACAAAAAATGTTCCTTGAATCTACATGTATTTATGGCCCTAAAATATTCTTAGTTAAAAATGGCACTTGGTTGGATGTTTTATTTGATACAGATAGATTAATTCATTTTTAAGTGGTGCTTAATTTCAATAAAATTCATGGACCACAACGTACAAGCAGATTTTACTTGTGAATATTGTAGGAATGAGTTTACAGATCAAATAGACTGTTTTGGTGGGAGACCACAGGGAGACTCTAATGCATCTCTTTTGTTGAGCACAGATTTATAAATGATTCTAATTACAAATTTGGTAAGATGGTTGGCACTTTTCATAAAGTTTCATAAATTGTACCAACTGGCAAGTAACACAGTTTCATATACTCGCCAAAACCGATATTTACGCATTTGGTGGAGTGTTAATTTTGGACCCTGGCAGAAATCCTAAGGGTGTCCCACAGACAACCACTAGCTAGCTTCTGCAGTGATACTGGAAGTGATCCATGCATGAAATAAAAGTTTGTTTAGTAATAAAGACAATTCTGTGATTCAGTGAATAATGAAGACTAGTATATTTCACTCTGAAATAAATGCACACTGATGAATTGTGCACAGTATGACTGGGAACAGCTTTGATTTCTTATTGACTTCTTGTAGTCAGACCTGCATTCATGGGATAAAACAAGGGCTTTCTATAAGCTTTAAGATAAAACACCTTTATTTAAGATTTATTTAATGATTTATTTAAGATTTGTCTAAAATAGTGAAAGAAATCTCTTAAAAAAAATCTCTGTAATATACACTGTAACAATACACACCCAGAGAAGCACAGGGGGAACGGTTAGCAACTGCATCTGTATTCGCATTATCAGCCACTGGAGCAGCAACAGACATAACACAGTAACCTGGAGGAGAGGCCATGCTCTCATCCTCAACAGCCTTATGGGGGACGGAGCTGATGATATCGGGAACAGATTGATCAGTGCTCTCCATCGCAGCAGAGGACTCTGGGTCGGCTGCAGGTAAGGGAGGTATTGTTCGGCTGGCCATTTTTCTGCATATGGCCCTCATCGTGATGGGGATGGACATGCATCTGGAAAGAAAAACAAATGGGTGAAGCATGATTCATGGACAGAGGGAGTTTCCAGAGAACAAGCAGCAGTCTGGGACAAGGTTCACTTTGAATCGTTCACATTTCCTGGGTATTTTGGGGTAAAAATCTGCAAAATATCTGAGAGAACATAAAATCTGAGAGCACTACACGCTTACAGGAAGGTGAAAGCAAAATATTTAGTAAACATGGAAGGTCTGGACTCTGCAAACAAGAGGGTGTTTAAATTCTGTGGAAATCTGCAGAGCTTTCAGAGGATTACGTCGGTCCATAACCTCATTTTAAAGGGATAGTTTGCTTTTAAAACAAACCCAAGACTTCTGTTCATCTCTGAAACACAAATGAAGATATTTTGAATGAAACCTGTGAGATTTCTGTCCTCCGTGTGTCAAGCAAACATGTTTGAGCTTTCATTGACCATATCTTATGTGCTCTATGTATGTGCATTAATCAGTGTTTATATGTAAAAAAATAAATCTGTTTATCACATCCTCCTAAGAACAATAATAAAAAAATATTTAAAAAAAAAATAAAAAATTTAATTAGTATTTTATATGTTTTATGTAGAGGACACCATGACTCAGTTAATAAGAAAATGAAAAAAAAGAAAGACTCTATTACCAAACCAATGCACTTTATATTAAATTTGTATATTCAATATACCAGTCAATTTTTAGGTTCCAGGCTGTTTTTTTTTTAATAACTTGTCCTCTTTAAAATGGATATGAGAATAAGATTGGAAAAAGATTTTTGGAGAATGTTATATTTTGCATTTTTTATGCATACTAGTGCCTGCATTTGATGGAAATCAGAGTTTTCAGGACTTCGACAGCTCTAGGAATCTTCCAGCTAAATCAAACTTTGCACACAGATTTTCAACTATGGTATGAAAGATATTAGAGAATGATTTGATATACTATTTTACTTTACACAGTATGTTTGTAAATATGGCCAAAAATTGGTTTTCCTATTATAAACTATGTATTTATTCATCTTCTCTGATTGCATATTACTGTGTTCTTTGGATGTAATA
The DNA here is from genome assembly GCA_039654775.1 of Spinibarbus caldwelli. Lineage (NCBI taxonomy): Eukaryota > Metazoa > Chordata > Actinopteri > Cypriniformes > Cyprinidae > Spinibarbus > Spinibarbus caldwelli. The sequence goes on from CM077263.1 coordinate 25,046,713, forward strand.
AAAAAGTAAGTATCATAATAAGAGTAATTTAGCAACATTTTCATTTAACATCTCATATTTCATAGAAATACTCAGATATAATTCTTTCCATATTCACATATTATGTCTCTATAAAATGCCTGAGAAGCATGAAGTATGTCCTGGTGTCCTCTACAGTGGACATGTATAAAACTGATGCATGCCTCACAACAGAAAGTCATATTTTGCTTCAAAACTCCACGAAAAGTTGTCTTGAGGTGTTCATTTACAACAAACAATTTCAAAATTTGTCATGAATTTGGAATGACATGAGGGTGGGTAACTGATGCCAATTTTCATTTCTGCAAGGACTAACCCTTTAAGTTTTGAGTTTGTTATTGATATGGTTCTCAAATGCATATTAATTAGTGAGCATGTGCAATAGTCATGCAAAATGTTGGACGCACCGCATAAGGACTCTGGATATGTAGTCATCCAATTTATGATCCACAAAATCAGGCATCAGAAGTCTGGAGCTCATCTGATGAGAATCCACCACCGTTACCTGAACTAGCACAGAAAATGACATTTTTAATATTGTACATATGCAGACTGGTTTCCACAGGAGATGCAAAACACATTTCAGAAAGCATGCGATTAGTTTTCCAAATAGTGAATATAGTATAATGAATCTGCTGTACATTATGCATAATATATTTTTAATATAGTGTGTAATGGTCCTTACGAACAGCCAGGTGGTTGTTATCATCAAGGCTGAATGTAACAGAAAGGCAGTGGTCTGATTCTGGAAGGACCTCACATCTCAAGTCATACAGTAAGCCATCATCTACAGTTTATGAAAAGCGAGAAGGCAAAAGCAACATCTTAAATTACGGCAAATGAGTCTGAGGGAATGTGCTGCCAGTCTACTGCAAGCTGAATGCATGAATAAGCTGTATTAATAACCTATGTGGTGGCTGTGGTCGCTGAAGCAGCTTGCCAGCAGGACATTGATGGCAGACTGATGGCGAAGGAGATCCAGTAAGGCAGGGACGTGGCTGGGGTGTGTGAAGGGGACTGTGTGAATTAAGGATCCTTTCCAGGACTCTCGGCCCCATTCGGCCCCAGCGAACACATAACTGTGGTACTCAGAGGCGGGCAATGGCTGAGAAACATTAAAGACGGTCACCAAGGTAAATAAGACCGAAACAGAGAAGAGCAAATTAATGAACGTCTGTTTCTGCTGTCCCAAAATAAACATCTTCTAGCAGCAAAGAATGACAAGTACAGTTCAATGCAAATAATGTGCAGTGGACAGTAATGAAACAAACAAAAGTTCTGAATATCCCGTTAATCCCTATATATATATATATATATATATATATATATATATATATATATATATATATATATATATATATATGGCAAACATGGTTGTTTATGTAAAGTATAGTGGCTTGGGTTGCAAACAGACCACAACAAACTGAACCCCTTCAGTCCAGGAGATCTTGGAGTTGAGCATTTTGCTGGTCTTCATGAGAAGTTGAGGTAGAGGCTCCACCTGCTGGGGTTTCTCAGCTACAACACCATCTGAGTAATGTTTGGAGACTGGTTACTGAATCAGTACATGATATGGTTCAAAAACAAGTTTTTTTTTTAATGTCTCAATGTATGATGCACCTGTGATTATGCCCGTTTTCTCTATGAAGGTAATAAGCATGGGTATCAGCGGCTGTAGTTTGAGAAGAAAGATGGCAGGGAGTAATTCAGAGCAGGATTCAGTGAGCAGCTGAAACACTGTAAACCTAGAGCACAGAAAAATAAAGATTTCATCTTGGCTGACATAATAAGGGTCAGAAAAATCAATATTGCACCATTCATTCTTCTCTCTAGAGTTAGACTGGTGTTAAAGGGAATTGGGAAGGGTTAAAAGCCTTTGTTCAGGGCACAGCTACTTCCCATTTCCTTGTCAGTCTCTATTTGAACCTGTGACTTTTGTGTTAGCAGCACAAATCTGCAACATTTAGGAGATCATCACAATTTAAATCACAATTTCTAAAGACAGCTGGTATGAAACACTCCACTACTCACCTGAAAGAGTCGACCTGAGGTGGAGAAGAGATCAGTGATTCCACCTGCAGTCTGTGTGAGGCGTCACTGATTCCCACTGTTACCCAAGCCACTGCTGACCTCACCTATATCGAATTCAATATCCATAAGAGCATAAGGCTTCCAACACTGGTATCATAAAAGCATAATGGAAATTATATATGTGTATATCTATCTATCTATCTATCTATCTATATATATATATATATATATGTGTGTGTGTGTGTGTTTGTATATATATATATATATATATATATATATATATAAATGACACGCACAAAATTAATAAAACTAATCTTAATTGACTACAACTGTGTTGTTTAATAAATTGAAATCTAAACCTATTAAAAAAAATAGTTAACTGAACTAAAGTATATATGTATTAGATGAAAAACTTACATTTAAACAAATTAGAAATGCCTCGGCAACTAACAAAACTTAAACAACTACTAAACTAAACTGAAGAAAAAAAAATAATGAATTAATTAAACAAACACCCTTAAAACTAATAAATAACAAAACCACAAGAAAAACAATAGCTAAAATGAATTCAGAAACTCTATGATAATATACTATACTAAAATAACACTGGATAAGAAGTTACGTGCCAAGTTACTGTTTTAATACCTGTGCTTGACAACCCCATGAGAACATCTAATGGACTAATGTAGTACTCGACTGTCATTGGCGTTCCTGTGAGGAAGGAGACATTAGAGAACAGTTTAATATTTCACATGAAACATGCTGATCCCTCGTGTACCTTCTTTGCAGTATGAATTACCTCACAATCAGATACCAATACCTGTCTCCTGGGATGTTGTAAAAAGAGGCAAGCTCATCAACTTTAGAGAGAACTCTTGAAATTCTTCATCCTGTGAGATTATAACCATTTTACTCCAACTTATTTCAATACATTTTTCTCTTGAAATAAAGAACATTTTGATTCACCTCAACAACTGGAGGAGTGATGGTCTGGACTACAAGCAAAAAACCATGTTAATGCATTTCAGAGACTCTTTTCCACAAAATTATAAGCATGTCATCTCACCACAGGAGCTTCACCATGATGGGCCACCCTCACATCTTCCACTCTTCACCCCTTCAGCAGCACCACTTCAATGTAAAACAGGTCTGCTGTCAGGTAACACACCGTCTCTGTGGGGCTCATACGTGACCCCAGTCTACAAAAACCAGGAGTCTGTCAGCTGAAATGATAAGAGCCAGCTGCACAGAGAGTTTTAAGGAATAGCAATGAAATCTGAAACTCATCCAAGGTTTTAAAACATTGACAGAGTATTAAATTGTGAGGAACGCAAACAAGGATGTCAGTCTGAAAAAACAACTACTGCAACTTCAAATGAACAATAAATTCAGCATCTTAAATGTGTCATTTCTATGTCAGCTGGCGCTGTGCAGAACTGCAAAAATAATGACTGTGTTCAAACAGCTTTTCCAGAAAAATCCCCACTTTCTCCATTGGTTGTACAAGATAGTTCTGATCTCAAGATACACAGATTAAAGTCGCAATGTAACAGAATTAACGACAGATATTTTCTTTCGTATTGTGAAGTACATCCAAGTGTTTGTTGTTTGTTTGTTTTTATTAATGCCATGCCAGCTTCTGTGGTAATTTTTAGGCGAGATACCGAAAAAAAAAAAAATGAAAACTTTAAAATTATACTTGGTTTAACATTGTTAAAAATTGTACAAACAAAATGTAGAATGAGGACTTGGTTCAATCCATTAGTTGTTGGATAGTTAGTTATGATTAAAAATTACAAGCTCAATAAATAAATAAATAAATAAATAAATAAAAGAAATCATGCATGGATGAAGCATTCACAAAAAGATGAATAACGTGCATTTAGAAAATAGATGAATTTCCATTTCATGACAACTTTAAGCAATGTTTTCCCTGCTGATTATCTAATATTAACACATAAAAAAATAATGAATGTTGCAATCTGAGTGCAATATCTGTATGTAGGAAAAGCCTAAACCCTCTCTGTTTGGCAATCATCTCTAGTCTGGACACCATTGCTGTCAAGGAGGACATTACAGACAAAACACAAACAAGCAAGAAATGTAAGAGGGAAAAATTAAATTTTTTATTCACAGATGTTAGAATTGAATTCAAGGACACCCTCACCGCTGAGCGCCTCGCTGATCTTCTGAAGACGTTTTGCGATTGCCTCACAGACTCTGCCGTCTCCTTTTGTTTTTTCCTATAAAGAAAAACAGTCCTCACCTGCTTGTTTCACCACAGCAAAACTGAGAAATGTTGAAAAGCCCAGAGGAATGACGCTCTGAGACAAAAATATAACCCCAAGCATATCCTGCAGTGACTTTCCAACCAACACACACCATTATGCACCTTACGCACCTCAGAGAAACTCAGATTTAATCATCTTTCTGGAGAGCGACCTGCTGTTTGCATATTATTTTGGCACTGATTTATGCAATCCGCAAAAGACTTAAGCTCCACATCTGGAATAGATTTGGAAGGTTGTGCACGCACATGTGAGACCTAAGTTTGGACTCTAATGCGCAATAATTGACCCAGCCTTGACCTCTTCCATATGACATCACCCTGCTTTAACCCACACATGCATATCTGATGCTATATGGCTTATTTAAGTAGTATAAACAATGTCTGTCATTATACAATACTCACCGTCATGTCAGTCCAAACCGGTACGATAGTGTTTCTTTCATGGAAAACAAAAAGAGATGTTTAGAAGAATGCCTAAGCTGCTGGATGGTGATTTATACTGGAAACACCACATAGTCAAATAATTTAATCATCAGATTTTGTCCAACCTGAATGCAACATGTTTGAGGTGCCAACTTAAATTTCAGCTTTCTCCTTACACCAAGCTATTGGAGCTTGACAAGAAATCACTGTCTACTTTTAATATATTCAAAGTGTGCATCACATATTACAGAAACACCCACCTGGAAAGCAAAACAAGGCTTTCCTCCGCTGACCGTCAGCTGGTTTGCAACCAAGTACTAATGTACTAAAATGACATTGTGATACTGAATGACCAAATTCAGTATAGATCTCAATAGTATAACATATAGGCAAGCAGATGAGCCTAGAATATGAGCAAAACGTGCTAAACTGCACGTTAAGAATGTAGAGATATTGGAGGACCAAATTCAGTATATACATTAATAATAAAATGTATATGCAAGGAGATAAAACCAGAATCTGAACGCAATAAGCAAATTTCATGCCAAGCATTGTCCCATAGAAAACTAGGCTATTATAAATAAAACACTTACCATGCAATTTAATGTGTTGTGTTCATATTCTGGGCTCAACTCCTTGCCTGAATATTGCACGCATCATCAATATGATGTATAGCGAATTTGATTCTTATAGTATCACTGTCTTCATACATTACTGTATATGTAAGCCTGATTGCCGCCACAGAAAAAGAATAAAATTGCATATTCTCACAATTCAGATTTTTTTTATTTTATAACTAGCAATTCTGAGAAGAAAGGCCAGAACTGTGAGATATAAAACTGACAATTGCAAGAAAAAGAGATACAAAATTTGCAATTAACCCTTTATTTTTTATTATGGTAATGGGCTTCCATAACTGTGAGAAGTGCTCTATATGTACATTCTTTTGAGATGTGATCTATGTATCCGTGGCTTGAAACAGGCCTGCGCAACCCAATCTCACAGCAATTCATACATATTTTATGAGGTGGCAAATTCATAGGAATTCGTACGAATGACCTCCCCTAAACCTACCCCTCACAGAGAACATACAAAAGTGAGGTCATACGAATTAGCTACCTCGTAACGCGTATGAATTGGTCATGAGATAGCATTGGCCTGTGTTACAGTTCTGTTGATGTTTTACCTGTACACCACTCACGTGACTGAAAACTACAAATAGAAAAGTGCAGCTCTGACATCTGCTAAATATTTCCTTTTCTGTTCCATGTGAAATAGACAGACATAAGAGTGAATAAATTACTGAATTTCCATTTTTGGATATACTGTTTCTTGAAGGCAATTTTCTTACCTCACATCTCCGGACCAGCTGAACAGTCTCATTCCAAGATTTATCAGCATATTTGGACTTCAGGTCAGACAGTCTTCATAGGTGACAGACCACCTGTAAACATCTGCATGTTTTTTTTTTTGTTTTTTTTTGATAATTATTATTGGATCCACTAATTTTTAATGTAAGAGTGGGCATTTGTAAATTAAATGTGCACGGCTTCAGGTGTCATTCGCTACCTGTTATTTTACCTGTACAAAAACATCCCGTTATGCTGCCTGGTATTGCAAACTGGTGTTTCTTGTTTTTTTTTTTTTTTTTTTTTATATTTCTGTTTTTTAAATAAAAAATAATATTACTATTCATTTTACTTCAGTTTTAGTAATTAGTACTTCAACTTAGTTTTATTTAGGCAAGATTTCTAATTTTCATTTTAGTTTAAGTTTTAGTAATTTTATGTGATTTTGTTATTTTTATATCTCTATGATTTAGAATCTAAAAAATAATATTTTTATTTATTGCACTTCAGTTTTAGTAATTAGTACTTCAACTGTTTTTTTTTCAGTTTAATTTTAGTGTAGGCTTTAGTAATTTTATTGTGCTTTTGTCATTGTTTATTTTACTTTATTTTTTTTTTAATTTCAGTTTTGTTAATATTAGTATTTCACCTTATTTTGTTTTGGTTAGTTGCAGTTAGTTCTAGTCACATATAGCGACTAATGAATCGGAAGTCTCACACATTTACCCCCAGTTTCACAGACAAGGCTTAAGCCTAATCCTAGACTAAAATGTAAGTCTGAGCTGTTTCAACTGAAAGAAACTTGCAATGACTGATCTTAAAATATATCAGTGCCTTTGTTTTGTCTCAAGATGCACACCAGTAATGTTTTTTTTTTCTCTAAGTACGTTTATAAAAGTTACTTAAATGTCCTAATTGAACTATGGCCTAATCCTGGCTTAGTCTAAGCCCTGACGGTGAAACCAGGCCTTACAGGAATACTTTCACGCTGCAAAATAAGGTGGATATCTGCTAAGAATAAAAAACAACATATCTTAAACCAGCCTAAGCTGGTTGTCTAGTCTTCCAGCCTGTTTATAGGGTTTTTGGGCACTTGTCAGCCGAAAATCAGCATGCCAAGGCAGCTGAGCAACCATCTTAGCCAGCTAAACTAGATGGCTTAGACCAGTTTAAACCATCTATGACCAACAAAGTTGGTTTAAGATATTTTTGTCTTCACGAATACGAGATTTCGCTTTAACAGGTTCGCTCTCTAACTCCATTTTAGCCACTTGGTAATTACTTTTAGACTGCCGCTCAAATTAGTCTCCAGATTAATAACACATATCTCTGACATAAGTATATAAACACGAACAGTCAAACTTCAAAAAGACTGTCTGCTACTCTGAGGTAGTGTTGCCAACTAATTTTCAGGGAAAGTTGCTAAAGGAAGGTTGATTTGTTGCTTAATGGCGTTGTGACGTCATTGCGCGATGAAGATGACGCAAAATTGTCTCTACATCAAATCTCAGTAAAAAATATATTTTATATATGTAATTTAGATGTGTTCGTAAAATAACATTAATGCATAATATTAAAATATAAATAACTTTTAAATACAACATTGAATTATTGAATATTTACACATTTTTGAACAATTACAATTTAAGTTTAATTATTTTTTATTAGCTAGTAAACTTGTAAAACTACACATTCTGAACAGTTATAGTTTTAAGCAGTGTATTAGTAGCTAGTTAGTGTGCTACACTCTAAGAAAAGTCTGTAAAAATAGGGCACAAATCTATGCTAATATAAAGGAATATTCCGTATTGATTTTTCACAGGTTTTTTTACCTGCATTTTAAATGACACATTGTATTTTGTGTTTTCGGGTTACAGGGTTACAACGGAAAATGGATAATGGATAACGAAAATTGCTATACCTTTTCCATTTGTCTAGATATTTTTCTTACAGTGTACTAACTGATCAACAATCGCATGGACAAGCTACTAACAAGGCGGATCATAAATGAACAATTATTAAATTATCATTATTATTAAGCTGGACAATTGCAGATAGCAGCTAACTTAATTCATGTGATGTGTGAAATGCTTTGGTTTCCTCTTTTTGTGTAATTTAGATGAAAAATGTGTGCCTTTTTATTGTTTTAGTCACTTATTGAAAGTTGCTAAAAGTTGCCAAATAAATTTTAAAAAATAGCTAAATTTGTTGCTAGGTGCTTTTGAAAGAAAACGTTGCTAGGGTAGTCTGAAAAGTTGCTAAATTTAGCAACAAAATTGCTCAGTTGTTAACAGTGCTCTGAGCAGTGTTGCCAACTAATTTTCAGAGAAAGCTGCTAAAGCACGGTCGATTTGTTGCTTAAAGTTGCTAAATGACGTTGTGATGTCATGTCAATTCTGCTTTAAGTAGTGTATTAGTAGTTAGTTAGTATGCTAAGAAAAGTCTGTACAAATAGGGCACAATCTACTATGTTAATATGAATTAATTTTCCGTATTGGTTTTTTACCTGCATTTTAAATTACACGTTGTGTTTTCGGGTTACAGGGTTACAATGGATAATGGATAATGTCCTGGAAAATTACTAGTATCTTTTCTATATTTATCTTACAGTTTACTAACTGATCAACAATCACAGGTACTATTAACAAAGTGTATCATAAATGAACAATTACTCAGTTATTAAATTATTATTAAGTTGAACAATTGCAAAAAGCAGCTAGGCATCTTTGGTTTCCTCTTTTTGTGAAATTTGGATGGAAAATGTGTGCCTTTTTATTATTGAAAGTTGCTAAAAGTTGCCAAATAAATTTAAAAAAATTGCTAAATTTGTTGCTAGGTGCTTTTGAAAGAAAAAGTTGCTAGGGTGGTCTGAAAAGTTGCTAAATTTAGCAACAAAATCGCTAAGCTGTCAGCAGTGCTCTGAGGCCTACTACTTAATTTCCCGCGCTACGTGATCTGGAGGCGGGGGTGGGGGAGGGGGGATCGCTCGCGCATGCGCAGACCGCCGCTTCCCTGCCTGGAAAACCGACCCGCCTATAGGGATCATCACCATCATCTGCCACACCGAAGATCACGGAAACCGGTTCATACAGGCGGAAGTGGAGTTTGAGGGCACATTCGGTCTGGATCTGATGAGATTGGAGGCTGCAGTAACGGGAGAGACAGAGGAATCTCCCCTTGTGTCTCTGGATCACCTTTAGCTGAACGAGCAGACACAAAGGTAAGGTCTAGCTCTGCTATCGAGGCACATATGCAGCCGGTTTCGTTATGAATGTGAATATTGTGGTTGTAATATTAAATCCAGACTGGGTGCTAATAGATGAAAGCTAATGAACATATGAGTGTGTGTGAGAGAGAGAGAGAGCAGACTGTACAAATGACCCTTACAAAAAGTACTCATACCATAGTAAAAGATGCTAAACATGAATGATTCCCATAGTATTTGCATGGTAAAGAATAGCATAAAATGATCACTGTACATATTCAGAATAACTCTAGGATTGGAATGTGGCAATAAACATGAATCCCAGACATCATATGTTTAAGTGTGTACTGTACTGAAGCCTGCAGACTGAGGCTGTCTGAATGTGGAAGCTGTTGTTGTGTTCAGCAGACCCAGCCCTGGCCTCTCGCTGTCTGTACACACACAGACACACACACACACACACACACACACACACACACACACACACACACACACACACACACACACACACACACACACACACATATACATGCATATATAATGTGCTCATATGTACTGATGTACACACACAGACTCATATTACAGCACGTGTGTTATGAATCATTCAATCCTGTAGTTGGATCAGCTTTAGATCACCACTAATGTTATGGATTTCCTTCGGCTGGGCTTCGTTTTGATTCATTGTAGAACTGATGCTTCTTGAACTTTAAAATAACACAAATGCTTCTAAATGATGGTTCTGGATGTCATTAGTAACCTGAGGATCCAGCTTGAGGAGATGTTTGTTTTGCTGTGATGTATGTTGAGTTGAGTAACCCCACCCAGATATTAGTATTATTTATACACTATTATAGCATTTATTCATATTTTGAATTAGCTTTTATATTTTAAGTATTTTAGTTTAAATTTGAGTCATATTATTCTGTGCTTTTGTAGTATTTTTTTTTTTCAATATTTCTATTTTTCTATTATAAAAATATCAGTACTTATGTTTTATAATATTAGCACTTCAGCTTTAGCTTATTTTATTTGAGTAAGTTGCCAAGGCAATATTTCTAATATTCATTTTAATTTTTGTTTAAGTTTTAGTAATTTTGTAATGTGCTTTTGGTCATTTTTTTTAGATTAATTTTTATACTCCTATTAGTTTATATTATTTCTGTTTTTTTAAATAAAAAATCTATTATTTTCATTTCAGTTTTAGCCATTAGTACTTCACCTTAAACTTATTTTATTTAGACAACATTTCTAATTTTCATTTTAGTTTAAGTTTTTGTAATTTTGTTATGTGATTTTGACATTTTTATATCTCTGTTTTACAATATTTTTATTTATTACATTTCAGTTTTAGTAATTAGTATTTCAACTGTTTTTATAATTTTAAGTTTAATTTTAGTTTAAGTTTTAGTCATTTTTGTTGTGCTTTTGTCATTTTTTTTATTTTTATTTTTTTTATATTTCAGTTTTATTAATATTAGTATTTCACCTTATTTTGTTTTGGTTAGTTGCCAAGGCAACTTTTATAATTTTCCTAAGTTTTTCACCAACTATTGCTTTATTTCAATGAAAAAAATTAATAAATCAATACTTAGTAGTTTTAGTGTTAGTTAACAATAACAACACGAACTCAAGATGTCACAGAAATGCTTTTGCAGATGCACAGAGAGGTCATCTGTCACTCTTAATGCCTTAAATTGGTCAACTCTGAAGGTGTTAGGTTAGTCAGGAGAACATAAGAAAGTAGTTTTAAGTGAAAAGGAGTGATAACTTTGGCTAAACAACGAGTAGAATATTACAGAAAGAAAAGTGAAGCTTTTTTCTTCGTCTGCTCCAGGTGCACACGGGCAGTACATGATCTTCTCTGGAACAAACTGCCACCCTGACCCCTCACTTCAGTGACCTCCAGCATCTTCACAGCCTCCCCGACCCGACCCACGAACCTCACAGCTTTCCTCTCGGTCCTGCCCCAAAGCAACCATTACAATGGCAGCAGCCAAGCCCAAGGGGCAGAACTCGCTGGCTCTCCACAAGGTGATCATGGTTGGGAGCGGCGGAGTGGGAAAGTCTGCTTTAACTTTGCAGTTCATGTACGATGAGGTGAGGATGCTTTCCACACATTACAAAATGATTTTACCCTGCAGAAATCATAAAAGTGCAAGTATGTAATTTGTTCATGTCATAATGTTATGAATCACCACTCAGTGTTGTAGTTTGAGGAGATGTTTGTTTTGCTGTGATGTATGTTGAGTACTTGTATACTATGTATACTTACCTGGCAGGGGAGACACCATGATCAAGAAGGCGGTTCACCGAGGATGAGGCTCGGCCATTGCACTCCGGTCGTGCTGATCCCTGCGAATTCCCCAAATGTGGGAATCTCGACTGCATAATTTATGGTAGTGGGGGACTGCGTTCGTGCTCTCCCCTGAAATTTTTAGGGGAAGTCGTGGCCTAATGGTTAGAGAGTTGGGCTAGTAACCTGAAGGTTCGATTCTCGCACCGGCAGGAATTGAAGGTGGGGATTGTGAATGAACAGCACTCTCTCTGCCTTCGATACCACTGACTGAGGTGCCCTTGAGCAAGGCACCGAACCCCCAATTGCTCCCCGGGCGCTGGAGCAATGGCTGCCCACTGCTCCGGGTGTGTGTTCACGGTGTGTGTGTGCGTTTGTTCACTATTCACTGCTGTGTGTGTGCACTTGGATGGGTTAAATGCAGAGCACCAATTTCGAGTATGGGTCACCATACTTGACAATACGTCACGACTTTCGCTTTCACTTTGCTGTTCTGGAAAATGACAGCTGGTTTTGTACAGTCAATGTAGGCAATATCAGCTGAATGGTTTGGTTTTGACCAAGAGCATAGACCCTTCTCACATCTTTTTCTCTTCTGACAAGTCATAGAAACACTATTATGGATTTTTTTTTTCTTTTGCTTTTGGAGCAAATGGGAACACAAAACATTGTATTTGTTGTAAGTTCAGGTGAGAACCCCAGAAATGTGAAGAAAATTCCCAGTATTTCTATTGTAATTATGACAAAGCTGCTTGTTTTTAAACTTTTGATTAACAGAAACTGGGAGAACTGATATTAAGTTAACCACAGTTCAGTTTGTTATTTCAGAGGTTTCAAGAACTACATGTATGATTTAAAAAATTGGTACTTGATTTAATAAAATAAAATACAAAAAAATATCAAATATATTGCCTATGCATTCTAATGTAGTTTAACTCGATGTACTAAAATAAATTAATGAAAACAATATATATATAAAAAATACTAAAAATGACAAAAACATACAACAAAATGATTAAAACAAACTAAAATTAAAGTAAAACTGAAAAGTCAATATATTAATAAAAACTATAATAGTAACTCAATAACACTAAAATAATATAATGCTTATGAGATAAATGTTGCATGTTTTGTTTATTATTTAAATTTAGATTATTTAATATATGTTCAACTTTTTATTTGTTATTAGGCCCTCCTTGAAGTTTACTGAGTTGCTAATGTTTTTTTTTAATCGTTAAAGGTCATAAATCGGTTAAATAAAACCCAATCAGCATATCAATATTTGTCCTCATGTAAACACCTTCTTCTCCTCAGTTTGTGGAAGACTACGAGCCCACGAAAGCTGACAGCTACAGGAAGAAGGTGGTTCTGGACGGCGAGGAGGTCCAGATAGATATTCTGGACACAGCCGGTCAGGAGGATTATGCGGCTATCCGGGATAACTACTTCCGCAGCGGCGAGGGCTTCCTCTGCGTCTTCTCCATCACCGAATTAGAGTCTTTTGCAGCGACTGCTGATTTCAGGTGATTTACAGCACTGAGCTTATTTCAAAGAGCTGCATTGATTTTAGACTTAAACTGTTGCTCTTTAATTGATGATCTTATTTATGCCCTGATCTCTTTTGTCTAATTGTATCAGTGCTTGATTATGGTAGTCCAGTGAGTGATTAGTCTAGTTTATCTATATTTATTTATTTTGTAATGTAATTAATTAATTATAGTTTAAATGCAAAAACATTTTTGCAAAGTCATTCTTATTTTTATCTTTTTGATCGCTTTTGTGTAAATGCTGAGTTGCGTGTGATGCAATATGAACACTTAACGATACTCCGACTCAGAGAGCAGATTCTGCGGGTGAAGGAAGACGAGAACGTCCCCTTCCTGTTGGTGGGAAATAAGTCGGATCTGGAGGACAGGAGACAGGTGAACGCCGATGAGGCCAAAGCCAGAGCGGATCAGTGGGGCGTGTGCTATGTGGAGACGTCTGCTAAAACCCGCGCCAATGTAGACAAGGTCAGTACTACAAACCAGATCTGTAAACCTGAAATTGATTACTACTGTACAAGTTGGCAGTTGTTGTATAAATGCTATTGAAACTTCATCCTGTTCTCAAAAGTGTTTTTTAAAGTTGTATTCTTAACCTACTTGTGTACTTTTTTGGGCTGCAATTGCTATACATTTAATAAAACAATATATATTAAAAAGAATAGTTCACCTCAAAATTAAGAATTGCTGAAAATGTCCTCACCTTTAGCTCATCCAAGATATAAATGAGATTTGTAGAAATGTGTCACTGCATCAGTGTCTCAGCAATAGATCCTCTGCAGTGAATGGGTGCCGTCAGAATGAGAGTCCAAACAGCTGATAAAAACATCACAAGTAATCCACAGCACTCCAGTCCATCAGTTAACATCTGGAGAAGACAAAAGCTGAAACAAATCCAGCATTAAGACGTTTTTAACTAAAATCAGAGTCCATAATCCATAATAACGCTTCCTCCAGTGAAAAAGTGTTCTGGTCTGAATCAGGAGAGAAATCTGCACAGATCAAGCAGCGTTTACAAGAGAAAACAGCTCTAAACAAATATGTGGCTGGATTTTGATGTGAGAGACAACAGGAGATGCACTTTTTCACTGGAGGAAGAGTTATTATGGATTATGGACTCGCATTTTAGTTAAAAACGTCTTGATGGATTTGTTTCAGTTTTTGTCTTCTCCAGATGTTAACTGATGGACTGGAGTGGTGTGGATTATTGTGATGTTTTTATCAGCTGTTTGGACTCTCATTCTGACGGCACCCATTCACTGCAGAGCATCCATTGATGAGACACTGATGCACTGACACATTGCTACAAATCTGATGAAGAAACAAACTCATCCTGATCTTGAATGACCTGAGGGTGAGCACATTTTCTTTTTTTTTTCCTAAACTATTCCTTTAAATTTAATCAAGGCAACATGACAACAGTATTGACAGTATTGGATTCATCAATGCAAAGTATTTTAAGATAAAAAAAGGCATCTGTAACGTTTAAACTTGTTCCTCCTGTAAAGGCTGATGTCACAAATACTCTCATCCTGTTTCATTTGGAAATTTGATGTTATTGATGTAAAATTGGTTGTGAAGAGCGTTCAATTCAATTTGCCTTCAATTTAATTTAATTTTTTTTTTTTCATTGATTATGCAAGCAATTTGGAATTTAATTGAAGTGATACATTTTCCAAGATGCTGTACTTGATCTTGATTGCAGGTTTTCTTTGACCTCATGAGAGAAATTCGTGCGAGGAAGATGGAGGACAGCAAGGAAAAGAACGGAAAGAAGAAGAGAAAAAGTCTGGCCAAACGAATCCGCGAAAGATGTTGCATTTTATAGTGTCTGTGATCATTTACGCTCCTCCTTTTGCATATGTACCTGTATGTTCTATATTTTTGGCAACTAATCCTCATCTGCGATGTTTCCTGGTGTTTGTGTGTCAGATTAGATGAAGGCCCAGGACAGTCTGATACAGTTGATTTCATAGATTCATGCAGTAGAGTGGAGTTTCTTTAGTGTCAAATCAGTGATGTTGTCCAGAAGCACAGGACACTGTTGGTCTGTGTGGACTTGCATATGAAAACTTCTTGTGCAAGAGATTTGAGGGCTTTATATTTTATTTTATTCACGTCAGGTTTGTTTAATGAGTGCTCAGTACACCTCACTTGCCCCTTCTTTTTTTAATGGACACATTTCTACCTGGTTTTAACATCAGTCTTGGGTGATCCGATCTCAAATAGACAACACTAAATACAGGTGAAAAACAGTGCTGGAAATGTTTGTGATTCAGTCACTTAGGGGTCAGTAAGATTTTTAATGTCTCTTCTGCTCACCAAGGCTGCATTTATTTGATCAAAAATACAGTAAAAATGTGTAATAGTATTATAATTTAAAATCAATGTTTTCTATGTGAATATCTGTTCAAATGTAATTTATTTCTGTGATCAAAGCTGAATCATTACTCCAGTCTTGAGTGTCACATGATCCTTCAGAAATCATTCTAATATGCTGATTTGCTGCTCAAGAAACATTTCTGATTATTATCAATGTTGAAAACAGTTGTGCTGCCCAATATTTTTGTGGAAACTGATGCATTTTATTTTTCAGGATTCACAGATGAATAGAAAGTTCAAAAGATCTTCTGTAAGATTTTAACTTTTGGTCAATTTAATGCATCCTTGATGAAAAATTACTAAAAAAAAAAAAAATCTTGCTGAATCTTACTAAAACAAGGGTTTTACATTTATGTTTGGATCACCTGAAAAGGATGTTAATACTGATGTAAAACAATCTTCATTAGCAGGGTCTCTGGCCTTAAAGCTAAAATGAGTGTATGAGTGTTATTAATTTAATGTTGGATGACTCCATTTTCTTAAATTACATAATTCATTGACTTGATGGGTCTTTAAAAACTGAAAACACATGAGCGGAGCTAATTAGCAGGCTTTCTCGAAAAAAAAAAAAAAGACAAGCTTTATGATGCACTGTTAAAAAAAAAAAAAAAAAAACATGGTGTCAATTTATTTGTTGGTTTGTGGCTAAGCAATGCATAACTGCAGTACACTAACAAGTGATGAGATTTGTGTTACACCAGTAACCAGTTACAGTTTTTTTTTTTTTTGTAGTTCCTAAATATTCCAAGCAACTTGTCAGAAGCAGTGGGCGAAATGAATTGTGAACAGGAAGTTCCTCTGGCTGCAGCGGTTTAATGTGCTTGACTTCCTGATGCCTTGATGTCCATTGTGAATGTGACACTCACCTCTACTTACTGAGTCCAGTCCCTTTAGTGTCTGACCGTTTCAGAATCAGAGCAGCAGCTAGAAGAACAGGACCAAGGCTCTCGATGGACGTCAGTGGCATGTTTAAGAGATTCGCATCCTTGCTATTGGATGATGACACGGCAGATTAGGTGTGGCACGGAGTATGATGACAATCTTATGCTCTTCGTATGTGATGTGAAAATCCAAAACGTATCAATTTGGACAGCTTGTGCGCTCCTGCCCCACGGTTCCAGTCTTAACCAGAGAAGCGCATTGTCATTTTAATGTATATTGATCCAGTGACTGTTTTTTTTCGTCCTGCTTTTCTGCTTTTTTATATATGTATTGTTAATGTGAACGCTTATTTCAGCCATTTCAAAAAATAAATTTTTCTAATTTAAATGAGCTTTATTATTCAGAAGAATGTTATTTATATTCAGTAATAACTTTTATTCCCATTATATCTCTGTATTGTATGAAAGCCCAATTCTGCCAAAAATAAATAAATAAATAATCCAGAATATAAAAAATTAAAAATGTAATTCTGACTTTATCTCACAATTCTGATTCCCCCCCCCCACAATTTTTTCTCAGAATTGTGAGATATAAACTTTTGGGTGAAAAAAAAAAAAAAACAAGATGTAAACTCAAAACTCGGAGGAAAGTTTATTTCTCAAAATTCCAGGTTTATATCTTGCAATTCTGGAAAAAAAAAAAATAAATAAATAAAAATTTTAAATCCCGTGGTGGAAACAAGCTTCTGTAGTACTGCATTTTAGTAGAAAGAAAAAGATTATATATGCCAGATATCTAGTTAATCATAAGCAGTCATTCTTGTGAAATGGAAATGAAGGCGTACTGTTTTAGCAATCACTTTCAAAGCTCTTCTAGCAACTTGAAGGGGGAACCAAAATAAGTCAAATTGTAACATTAAAAGTAAATAAATGAGTAAAAAATGATGGCAGTTTCAGCATGGGATAATGATAAGTTCTCTCATTTGTCATAGCACAGTGATGTTCACTAATGATCTACAGCAAAATGACTCCTTTTCTGAGGAAGCAAAATGTAGTTTACTGTGAGCAGATGAACACAAAGCCTCCTGTGACGTGACTGATGGGGTGTTATGCATGCGAGTGTATATCGCTGAGGCCGTGGGCTTTAGAAGCAAACGCAGCTGTGTTCATGGTGCTATATCTGCTTACAAAGGCTTTGTCCTTGTGTGTGTGTGTGTGTATACAGTGTGTGTAGTGTGTGGAGCATGGGCTGTGTGTCCAGAACTTACATGCATTTAAAAGGGAAGGATGTTCTGTTAAAAAATGCACAATTATGATTACAATGTAAAATATATAGAATATATAGCTAATTTTCAGTTGTCTGTAGTATTTCAAGGTTTGTTTTATGTTTGAACCTAAAAAGTCCTGGCAAAAGTGGCATTTCTGACTGTAAAGGTAATATTTGAAAGCAACAAAAATGAAATTGTCTAGATCAAATGATTTGAATAAATTAAAATTGAAACATTATTTGTGCTTTGATAACAGTTTGTGGTCCCGTTTGCTTTTGTTTTATTGTTATTAACAGCCCTTATTAAAACACAAAATGGTAATCATAGTATAATTGGCTGTGAGAAGGAAATGTCTACATTAAAATATTGAATTAAATAATAAATGACAACATTATTTGTGCTCTTACAATATTTGTTTTGGTCCTGCAGAACTGAGGTCAGGAGTTTTTGGCATATGAAATATCTTAGTTATTAGAGTTAGTTTTACTTCTGTAAATATGTGGTAATTAGGCATTAGTCATTATTGTCAAAAAATAAAATGTAATTTGTCGAAATAAAATCATTTAAATCAATTCTAAACAAAAAAAAAATAATAATAATGAAATGTAATCTAATTTCTGTCTTTAAAGCTTTATTTTTAGATTTGTTTGATTTTGTTACCTTTTTATTATGTTCTGGGTTTTTTTTTGTCTTAAAAATATCTTTTCTCTATAAGTGTTATTTTTTTCCCCCCATAAAATGTCTGGCATTACTTTTTCTATTAATTATTAAACTGGGTGTGATGCTTAGTTAATTATTGACTATTATTAATGTTTATTAAAATCATATCCTGTAGTTGTGCATTGAACTATTTACTGAAAAAAGACTGAAATCATTAATTTCTTGATCTGCAAAACTTTTTTTCTTTTATATATAAAAAAAATCCCTTTATTGCATAGTGAGTTGCCTTTAGTTATAAATGTTTTGACAAGAGTTTTTCTCTTCTAATCAGCAAATGTTATAACTTTTCAGGTTTTATTTCAATTACAACATGCATTTACCCTTCTGTGCAGCAGCAGATCAGCCAAAGGTCAGTCTGCAGATAAGACCTAAGGAAAACCTCTCTAGTTTACAAGAGATTGATCCTATTGATGAAAAATAACTAACACACAATGCACGAGATCAGTCACCGCCTAAATACTAACACTTTCATTTCTCAACTGTTGCATGGACTTAAAAGTCTCACTTGTACAGAAGCAGACACGTGGTGGCGCCCTCTGCTGCCAGCGGCTTGTGTTTGCAAGGTTTAGGAGTTAATAAGAGCCACTGCTAGAGCAAATCTACTCTGATTGAAGGCCTCAGAGAGCAAAGGCCTACTGGCGGCTTAGTGCGCTCGATTCGCTACTTTTGTTTTTCGACTTTAAATGATTACAGTTTAACTGGGTCTCACAACCAGCTGATTTATTTAGTATTTTAACTCAGATGCTATTTATATATAAAAAAACGCCATATAAATCCAACTCTCTGGACTAAACGGAATTTATGATTTTCCGCATCGTGTTGAATCTGCCGAGCTGAACTCCGCGCTGACCTAGCATGCGTGCTACTTCCTTGTTAGTGAGTCGGTGTGAGAGGGCGACAAGAAGTTTGAGCCCCGCGTAAGTATGTGTGGATTTAGCTAACGTTTCGATGGGATCTTCCCTTTGGAAAGCACAGGCGCAGAAACCGAGCCGTTTTTAACTCGTCACCGGGAGGACAGCGCTATCCGAGCCATGGAGGCGGATTTAACGGCTGTTCTGAGGCGGATCTGCTAAGCTAGCACGGGCTGGCTAACACAATCTCTTCATCATATGCGCGGAACTGGATTACAGCTCGAGGCTTTTATTGACGTCTCCCGGGATTTTTAAGGGTTTAAAGCTTGGGATGCGATGGATTCGGTGTGATCTGGATGGGAACGGTCGCGGTGTGAACGCACAGACGCTAGCGGTGCTTAAAAGCGGGTTTCAAATGTTTTGCTTTGTTTGTCTGGGACTGAGACGCGAGCGATAAAAGTGGGATATTAAATGCCGAACCCGGAGATCATTCCCCGCGAGGGCCGGGGGAGAAGCCAGCCGCCACAGAGGAGTCAGACGGAGGCGAAGCGGAGCAAGAGCCGCCGCGAGCGGCACCGAGAGAAGGGCCGATCCTCGTCGTCCTCCTCGCGGAGGAAGAAGCAGAAGCACGCCCGAGAGAAGCAGCAGCAGGAGGTGCTTTACGACGGAGATCTTCGGACTTTAGTGGAGTACGACGACGTTAGTTCGCAATCAGAGCGGTTCTCCGGTAGCCCGTCGCCCAGAACCGACACGCCGTCCGCGGACCGGCTGAGCGAAGCCGAGCTCCAGGACTCCTGCTCCTCCTCTTCTCGGAGGAAAGGCGAGAAGGAGATGAAGAGGAGCCGGTCCAGTCGAGAGCGGGACGCGGCGATCAAGTCACGGAATCACGACAGCAACGGCAGGAAGCCTTCCTCCGCGGCCCAAGCGGACAAAAAGGAGTCAAAGCGGCACAAAAGCAAGTCCAAATCCGAGAAGGACCCTCCTTCCGCCTATAGGGAACCGCCGCAGGCTTACAGGGACGACCGAGAGGAGCTCAGGGCCTACTGGAGGAGCAGCCCGAGCTTCAAAGCGGCGGAGAGTCCCTACGGGACGTCTTATTCCTACGGATACCAGTCTCCAAACACAAACTACCCGTTTATTTCCAGGAGGAGCCCCGCTAAGAGGCTGTCTCCGAGCTCGACCTGCTACGCTCGGGATTCAGAGTTGTACGGTGCCTATAACGTTTCGAAGTCGCCCAGTTCGTACTCGAGTAGCGTTAGTAAGAGGAAGCGCTCCCCGTCCAGCCCGTACTGGCGCCGGTCACCGAGCTACGGCCGACACAGTCCCCTCGAGCAGGGCGAGTTCACCTGCAGCCCGTTCGGCCAGCGCAGGCGCTCCAGGAGCCCCTACAGAAAGTCCCTGAGCCCCAGTCCAGACGTCAGGTAAGAAAGCGTGATCACGTTTATTTGTGACCCTGAACCACAAAACCAGTCATAAGGGTCAGTTCTTTAAAATTGAGATTTATACATCATCTGAAAGCTGAATCAATAAGCTATCCATTGGAAAAAATACTATAGTAATTATAGTAAATAATATAGTGTTTTTGAACCGTACTATAGTAAAGTACTTGAATTAATTTGTTGTGGTAATTCTATAGTTGCTGTGGTAATACTAGAGTAATATAAACAAATTGTTTTACCCAGTACTATACTAAGTTTTCTACAACTATAGGGTATATTATACTACAATACACTACAGTTTACTGTAGTAAAAACTAAAGTATACTACGGTATTTATTACAGTTTCAGTTCACTATAGTTAATACTGCAGTATGCTGTAGCATTCATTAACAAAGTGTTGTAAATACTATCATATATGCAGTATAATACACTACTGTAGTATAGTTCAAAAACACTATAGTATTTGCAATAAATTACTATAGTATTTTTTATTTTTTTTCATGTGGATGGTTTGTTAGGATAGGATAATATTTGGCTGAGATACAACTATTTGAAAATCTGGAATCTGAGGGTGCAAAAAATCAAATATTGAGAAAATCACCTTTAAAGTTGTCCAAATTAAGTTCTTAGCAATGTATATTACTAATCAAAAATTAAGTTTTGATATATTTATGGTAGGATATTTACCAGTTATCTTCATGGAACACGATCTTTACTTAATATCCTAATGATTTTTGGCATAAAAGAAAAATGGATCATTTTAACTCAGTGTATTTTTGGCTATTGCTACAAATGTGTTCATGCTACTTATGACTGCTTTTGTGCTCCAGGGTCACTTCTGGGCAGTTTCAAAACTGACGACGATGTACCAAGAAAGTCTAATTATGTGTTATGCGTGGTTATACTGGATTTGTAAATGGTGTGTAATTGGATAATATTGGGAGGAGCACAACATGTGAGTCGATTTGTTAACGAATTGAGTCGGTTCACACAACTGCTGTGAACGAATCAGCCCGAGCGATTCTCGAGTCATCGACTCGCTACTTTGAACAGAGTACTGACTCGTTCAATTATCAAAACGAGCCGAGAATCGATGAGTTGAAGTGAAACGAGTATTTGACCGATGTGACAAATTTGAACAGTGAACCGACTCGTACAGGTGTAGAAACGAGCCGTGAATCGAGTGTTTGACCGATATATAGCAAATTTGAACCGAGAACTGACTCTTTTGATTATCAATGAATCAATGAGTTGAAGTGAACTGAGTATTTGACTGATAGGTTAAAAGTTATTTATGTTGACTTTAAGGCTGGGTTTTGACTCAGATTTCACGATTCAACTCGATTCTCATTCACAAGCTTTCGATTCAATTACCGATTCGATTATTTTGGATATATATCAGGTACAGTACATGCCAAATTTTCTCAAGGAAAAAAAATCCTTCAACTAATGCTGTAAAATATACATGAGAGTCAGTTGGTACTACATTACTATAAAATTGAAGGTTATTTTGTGCTGAAACTGGTATTAATGTGGAGGAGATGATCAGTTCACATCTATTGAACTGAAGCACTACAGCGATCTGTCACTCCACATTAAACAGCGCCAAAACAGCATTTATTGTTTGAATACCGTAATGCAATAGACAGAATTTGAAATCAGAGACTTTGTTTCGTATTAAAAGTACCAAAGCACAAAGCTTATTGTGATTAATTGGTTAGGAAGTGCCCTTCAATGTTCCGTCCATAAACTGAACACAGGCTAGACTAATCGATTCTTGGGATTTAAGAATCTATATTGTTCCGTAAAAATGAGAATCGATTAATATTGAGAGATCGATATTTGTTACCCAGCCCTAGTTGACTTAATAATAGCAGAAATGATACATATAAAACATACTTGATGTTTATGGTTGGACTGTATGAGTGATTTTATCAATTTAAAAAATAAAAATAAAAAATCTGAATTGTTTTTTAATAAATAGCATTTTATACAATGCACAAACGTTTTCAGCTAATCAATGTAAATGAAGCTTAGTATTGCTTATTGTAATTGCATATTACATTTATTGTCTGAGTGACTTCTATTTTATTCAAGTTGTGTTTGTCTTTTTAGGACCTCCATATATTTATCTTTTTATAAGGGTTTACATTACAAATCCATAGGACGGTAACCGTAATTTCTGCCACTACACTGTTAAAGAAAGATCTATTATTATTATTATTATTATTATTATTATTATGACAATAGATTTTGACAGAAACTATAGTTTCTGCTTTTCTGTTAGATGCAAATGCATTTCCATTACTTTTTTTTTTTGTATGATTTGCACAGTTTTTTTATAACTCTGAAACTGAGAGGCCTACAAAAGGTGTACCTCTAGTCGTACATTCTGTACAGAATGTCACAATTCTTTCCTATTAAAATTCATACTCATTCAGCTTTAATGTCAGTAAATCAGATTTAAAATGACATCTGAAATAAGAACTTCATAATCAATATGTGTCAAATTGTGCTGTTATTTTCTGACTGTTGCGGACTTCCCTTGCATTTTTGAAGACCATACAACCTTTATTTGTTTCTACTATTTTAATTATAGTCAGAACAAAAGTTTAGAAGACATTTTGATTTGATTCGTTTGACCTTAAAATAGTCTTTCCACCCACTGTTGAGACTTTCCACACTGAAGAATGAGGCGCACACGTGTCGCATGGTGGTTGAGCTCACGTGAATCGCAGGCTTTATAACAGAAGGGTGAGCTGATTCGAGTCGAGGGACCCGTGGCTTAAGCAACGCACTGGACGTTGAAGCCTTAGACTTTGTAACATTAGCATCTGCTTTCCACCTTAGGAGTTTAAAACTGTAAGTCATAAGTGAGTTTTATATAGGGCTCAGTCAGTTGTTGTAATAGACATAATGATGGTTGTAATTATAAACCTGATAAGTGTAATCTCCGTTTGAGAAGCAAATTATGTGCATTTCCATTGGCTGATTCAGTCATTATGTGGCTTCATCCGCTTTACTGTCAGATGATTGCGCAACCAAATAGCACAGAAAGTGATCATAAACTGTGGATTAATTCCCATTCGCTTTTGTTAATGGTAAATTCTACAAGTGTTTCAGCATTAAAATGCTGTTTTGTTTAGGGTGAAGGCACAGCACGTTTGCAGTTTCTTTTTCAAATGCTTGTTTGGTGATTAAATAAGTTTTTTTTTTTTTTGTTTTTTTTTGTTTTTTTTAAGCAGCCATGTTATTTAGTTTCTGCATTTAGCTCTGTCTTTCCGTTTGGTGATTAACGACTCTCAGATAACTTAAATGCAACTTGTATTGTAACAAGGTAAAAGCCTTTGGTAAGTGGTTTCATAAATGCAGGAAACCAAAGTTTATCTGATCTCTGTGTTTGAATATTGTCTTGGACTAAAGAAACAATCAGTTAAATGTCTAATATTTTCCGTTTTGAGAGATGTTGGGGGGAAACTGATGATTGTAGCACAGCAATATGCTACAGTCATTTGCCACTTTTTTTATTTTTTATTTTTATTCCTCACTGAATGAAAATGATATTTCTGTTTGAAGTTTACTCACCCTCATGTTGTTCAGAACACATACACTACTATTCAAAAGTTTGGGGATTTTTAATTGGATTCATTAGATTTTTAATGTTTTTGAGTGAAGTCTCTACTGCTCACCAATGCTGCATTTATTTGATCAAAACTACAGTAAAAACTGAAATATTTTTAAATCAATTTAAGTTTAAAATCACAGTTTTCTATGTGAATTTAGTGTCAAATGTAATTTATTCCTGTGATCAAATCTGTATTTTCAGCATCATTACTCCAGTCTTCAGTGTCACATGATCTTCAGAAATCATTCTAATATGCTGATTTGCTGCTCAAGAAACATTTCTGATTATTATCAATGTTGAAAACAGTTGTGCTGTGGAATATTTTCATAGAAACTGATATTCTTTGATGAATTTTAGGTTCCAAAGAACACCATTTATTTGAAATAGGCTAGAAATTAAAACTCTATACATTTCTTTTGGCACTTTTAATCAATTTAATGCATCCTTGCTGAAAGTATTAATTAAAAAAAAGACTGATTTCAGACTTTTAAATGATAGGTAGTGTATGGCTTTCTGCTGCAAAACACAAAATGAGATTTTTAAATTTTTTTTGTCCACAGTAGGGTTGTGACGATAGTATCGTGTATCGACGATAGTCAGAGATATCAACGATAGCAGATGTCTTTGTCGATAGTCAAGACGATATTAGGCTCATTCTCCTGTTAATGTATAAAACTATTATTATTATTATTATTATTATTATTATTAGGCAGCCTATTATTATTGGGCTATTATTATCAAATTGCCCCGCTATTTCACTGCAGCGCTGCACTTCACATACTCGCAAATGAGGCTTCTCCTCCTCATTGGAAATGTTTTAAATACGGACTCTAAATCTAAGCCTACATCAAAATTGAACTGCAGGGTGATAAACCTTTATTTACAAATTATGTCAAGAGTGCTAGAAGAGACATCTTTTAGACATCTTTTCTTTAACAGCTATGAATGAACATGACGAAACTGCGTCGTCACCAGCATATCGTTTTCTTTACAGCACATTAACAAAAAAACATTGCTTATTCTTCATCATTGTTATTATAAAAAAAAAAAAAATATGCAGTTAAGTTATCAATCTAAAACAGGGCTCGTCATGGGGCGTGCGGTCCGGAGCGCTGTGACTTATGTATCAGTTTAATTTAACTCCAAAAATATGAACTTAGGCTACCTGAAAATATCTTTAATGTGTTCGTCCAATATTTAGTGTTAAACTGTTGGTCTTTAAAATAAATCTATTTTTGATTTTCACCTTGACTGATTTTTAGACCGATAACTTTCGCGCCGATGCGGCAAACTGGTCACAGTAGGATGCGCGGTCCTACATATGACTGCTGTATCCGAATATATGAAATAGCTGTTTTAAATATTTTTATATTTAACATGTTAGTTTTTCAGTATGTTTGAAAGTATATTATTTCAGTTATTGGTTCTTCCAGGCTCTCTCTCTCACGCACGCGCAGTTTAAAATCACCAAATAATTATGAAATAGCCTATGACAAGTACAGAGAGGCTGGTGATATGACGATATGAAAAATTACCATATCGCCCAACACTAGTGCACAGTGTACATGCAGTAACCACAGACTTTCAAGCTCCAAATATAGTAAAATTAGATTCATAAAATTAGTCAGTAAGAGTCATTGACAATATTGTCAGTGTGTGGGGAACAGATCAAAGTGTGAAGGGGTTTTCACAATGGCTTCGGTTTGCAGCAACAAAGCATCCAGATATCAGTCATTCTCAGTGAGATTTCTCAATATCCTTATTCCTAAATGATGATTTGACATCTATTAAACCTTTGACAAGTACAATCACGGATAACATTTAAACTATAACAGAAGTACTGGGATAAAAGTTTACAGTTAGGATGTAAACACCGATGTAAAGATTGCATTGACTACATTTATGCCAATAGGTGGTGACAAGTGACTGTTAAAAAATGTATTTGTCATTGAATCATTCTTTCAAGAGATTTGTTCAAAACACTGGTTCATCCAGTAATGAAGCAAGTAAAGCCTTTATGAGAGTCTTTGAATTAGGGTTGCACGATAAATCGCATGCGCTTGTCATGCTCATCTTGTCAGTAAAGCCGGTTCTGTAATCAGTAGTAAATCTCCATCACATGCGTGCTTTCAGATGGAGCAGAATTTACTACACAGAGCCGTAGTTCACTGACAAGCTACGCAAAGCTGCGTTCATAATTCACAGACGATATAATTGATTTAATCGACGATATTATGAAATAGTTCTGCGATAATGAAAGTTGTTAGTGTAGCTTCTCAGTGAACTACGGCTCAGATGCTGCTCCATCTGAAAGCACGTGGAAATACCATATTTAATAATGTTTTTACTCCAAACTCACTTCATAATGTCAGTCGAGTGTTTGAAATAAATCCTTCTGTGAGATGATGTGACTTCTTACACAGAATAAGGCATGCAACATATTACATAGCCTTTATCACTGCTTAGAACAATATAGCATTGCATTATACTTTATTATAATGAAAATTATAATAATAACTCAGATAAATAATATATTGTCGCAGTCATCCTTCGTATGGAGATTTACTACTGATCACAGAACCGTGCTTCACTGACAAGATGCGCATGACTTATTGCAGCTTTTGCCTAATCACGAGTGCGATATCATTGCGATTTATCGTGATTTATTGTGCAGCCCTACTTTGAATCATTCTTTCAAGAGATTTGTTCAAAACACTGATTCATCCAGTAATGAAACAAGTGAAGTCTTTGAGTGAGTCATTGAATCATTCACTCAATAGGTTCATTCAAAAACGCTGATTCATCCAGTAATGAAACAAGTGAAGTCTTTGAGTGAGTCATAGAATCATTCATTCAACCTGATTTAAAAAAAAAAAAAAATCTAAATAATTAGGTATTTTTAAATAAACTGCACCAATTAACCTTTTGTAAGAATCTCAAGTAAGTTA
Source organism: Spinibarbus caldwelli (assembly GCA_039654775.1). Classification (NCBI taxonomy): domain Eukaryota; kingdom Metazoa; phylum Chordata; class Actinopteri; order Cypriniformes; family Cyprinidae; genus Spinibarbus; species Spinibarbus caldwelli. The sequence continues at coordinate 25,073,980 of CM077263.1, forward strand.
TTTTGTTTAGTTGTCTATTCAGAATTGTGATCTCCGTTTTAAACAAAACAAAAAAAAAAAAGTGGTTCTCAATTTCTCCAGAATTGTGCAACTAAACTGTCAATGTGTTTTTCTTAACACTCACCATGTTATTGCCGTCACATCGTGTCTACACTGGACGCGACAAAGCATTGCAAATCACTTGAACTTTGTGTCAATATGTCATAAAATGAGTCAGCAGTTTACTGTCGGGGATTTGTCGTGCCGCGCCGCATCCAGCATCACTGATTGTAATGGGTTCTGTTGATAGTTTTATAGGAACATCCACCTGGAGGGCTAAACGAAGCTTTGCTCCAATAACCGCCAGTTATTTTTACGCAGTTTGCATTAAGTAATGTAGTAAAACGCATATTAAAAGGCTAAATTCAGTAAACACCTTATTGATGATGTATATTTTGTACAGGCAAGCAGATGAAGCCAGAATATAAACGCAACGTGAAAAGTTTCATGTTAAATGGTTTCCCATAGAAAACCATTAGAAGGAAAACACTGAACCATTAAGCAGATTGCGTTCATATTCCAGCCTCATCTGTTTTGTCTATGTAAACTATGTGTCATTAATGTGGTGATTACTGAATTTGATATTTTAATATGACTGTTTTATATATATTAAGGCACTTTAAGTGTTTTTACAATGTTTTGTCGCACTGTTTAATGATTGAAATATTGGCACGGGTGCTTAATATGGATCGCAAATGGCCATAACTTGCATTTTGTTCACATACCTTTGTTTTATTCTTTTGAGAGGTGATCTCAATATTTGCGGCTGTGAAACAGATGGAAAATTGACAGGCTTGTCCTGCAGTTCTATGGATGTTTTGCCCTCCAGGTCTTCGAGCCGGTCACGTGACTGAAAGCTATGAATTGTATTTTGTTGCGTCGTGCCCCTCGCGTCCGGTGTAGACGCACTGTCAGTTTAATGTTGATTTCTGATGCTGCGTTTGAATTTTCCACATTATTTGAAATTAGCGTGGGCCAAACATTTTTCTCTCGCAGGCCGCCTATTGAGGAACCCTGTCGTATACACTGCTTTCTTGTGGTTTTAATGGTGCTTTTGTCATCTTTGGAGCTCAGTAGCTCATGTTCTCTGCTGTTTTCATTGTATGCAACAGATAAGGCGAGAAGGTCTAATGGAATTTCTCATTTTGTCTTCCATGGAAGAAAGAAAATCATACAGATTTCCATTAATTCATTCTCTTGTCTCTCTCAGGCGGACGGGAAAGTCCCGCAGCAGGAGCCCGTACCAGTCCTCGCGTCATTCTCGCTCGCGCAGCCGCCACCGGCACTCGCGGTCTCGCAGCCGGCCCTCCAGTCTGTCGCCCAGCTCGCTGACCCTGAAGAGCAGCCTGGCCGCTGAGCTCAGCAAGCAGAAGAAAGCCAAGGCCGCCGAAGCCGCCCGCGTCAAAAACTCCAGCAACGCCTCCACCCCGACCAAGGGCTCCTCGTCATCCTCCAGCGCGCCCCAGCCCAGCCCTGTCACCAACCACGCAGCCAAGAAGACCAGGCCACCCTCGCCGCCGCCTGTGTCCGAGAAAGGTCCCAGAACCCCAGTGTCCAGTCAGCCGCAGTCCCCTGTGGATCGACCCGCCAAGAGGAGCTCAGACGCCTCGCAGGCCAGCAGAGAAGCCAAGGTAAAGGAGGAGAAAAAGAAAGGAGGACAGTCCATGCAGGTTAAAGACAAGGACCGAGAGAAAGCAGCTGCTCCAGCGGTAGCTTCTCTTCCACTGGCAGCCAACAACCTGGATCACCTGGATGGAAGCGACAGGTTTGTTTTTAACAATAATCTTTTAAAACAGTACATCTGAATATGTTGCTCATTGCTTTCTAGTTCACCAGGGCTTGTGTAGGTTTTATGAAGTGTTTTAAGACTTTAAAATACTACTTCTTGTAAGACCAAGTAAATAACATTTAAGGGTTAAATTGAATGTCAATTTGGTCTTTGAATGTAAATGTCTAGAGAGCTAAAAATGGGTTGTATTAGCAATAGTTTGAAAATTACAGGTCTTCCAACAGGTTCCAACAGGTCTTCATTACATTTTATTTCATTTTACAAAAAGTAGCTAATATATGGAAATAACTTCTACTGAACATTCTGATCACACTGCAAAAAGTGCTGTGCTTTCTCTGTGTTTTGGCATGTTTTCCAGTGCAAATGTCAAAATATTCTCAAATCAAGATGCACTGAGAAGCAAAATGACATTTTAGAAGTTTTGTTTTCCCAGAAATTGTTCAAAATTAAGCAAGGTTATTATTAAAACAAAAACAAATATCTGCCAGCAGGCTCAGAAAATCAATTTGATTCAAAGGGAAAACATTTTTATAGCTCATTGACAGATATTTGTTCTTGTTTAAAGCATAAACTCACTTAGTTTTGTTCAATTTCTCAGAAAACAAGACACCAGCTATCTTCATTTTGCTTCTCAAGTACATGTATCTTGAGTTAAGGATGTTCAAATATTTGTGACCCTGGAGCACACAACCAGTCTTTAGTAGCACGGGTATATTTGTAGCAATAACCAAAATACATTGTATGGGTCAAAATTATCCATTTTTCTTTTATGCCAAAAATCATTAGGATATTAAGTAAAGATCATGTTCCATAAAGATATTTTGTAAATTTCCTACCGTAAATATATCAAAACTTAATTTTTAATCAGTAATATGCATTGCTAAGAACTTCATTTGGACAACTTTAAAGGTGATTTTCTCAATATTTTTAATTTTTTAAATAAAAATAAAAATTATTTTGCACCCTCAGATTCCAGATTTTCCGGCCAAATATTGTCCTATCCTAACAAACCATACATCAATGGAAAGCTTATTTATGAGATTTATGTATAAATCTCAATTTCAAAAATTTAAAAAAAAAAATATGACCGGTTTTGTGGTCCAGGGTCACATTTGTACTGGAATACAAGACAAAAATAATGCAGATAGATATTCTTTTTTTTTTCTTTTTTTTTTGCAGTGCATGTGGCATTTAATGCCATGACTTTATTAATTTAAGACTTTCTGCTCTGATTTAAGACCATTTTAAGGCTTTAATTTGTGGAAGCACGAACTGAGAGACCTGTAGAAACCTTGGATCCACACTTTGTTGGATTGTGCATTCTATTTAATAGTTCCACTGAAAGCGTCTTTTTTCATTACCAGTATCTTGAAGGAGTCTTCAGCAATCACAGGGAAGAAGAAACCCGAAAGGAAAGCCCGTCACCTCCTCGCTGACCTCCCTCTTCCTCCAGAGCTCCCGGGCATCACCCCTGGATCGCCTCACAGCCCACCCGATGACAAGAAGACACCCACCCCACGGAAGAGACCAAAGTATGTAGTCAAACAATCCTCCCTCCGACATCTACTCAGGTTAGCAACATTTAAAGATCTTTCTCTGTCTTTCAGAATATGTGGTCCACGCTTCGGAGAGATCAAGGAGACGGAGATAGACTGGGGAAAGCGGTGCGTTGACAAGTTTGAAATCATTGGGATCACTGGAGAAGGTACTTATGGACAGGTGTACAAAGCCAAGGACAAAGACACTGGTAAGATGATCTCAAGCATCTATATATGCCATGATGACAACAGAACTGTAGTCTGCGCTTACATTTACATTTAGTTATTTAGCAGACGCTTTTATCCAAAGCGGCTTATAAATGAGGACAGTGGAAGCAATCAAAATCAACAAAAGAGCAATGATATGCAAGTGCTGTGACAAGTCTCAGTTAGCTTAACACCATACACGTAGCAAAGTTTGTTTTTTGTAAATAAAAAGAAAACAAATGGATAGAATAGAAAAAAAAATAGAGAAAGCTAGTGTTAGAGGCCTTTGTTTTGTTTTTTGAAGAGAACAAGTAGTTAGAAAACAAATAGAGTGCAAGTCTTAAAGGGTCAAGTGTTTTTTTTTTTAAATAAAAAAAGAAAACAAACAGACAAAATTAATTAGAATAGAGAGTGCTAGAGTTAGAGGGTCAAATAAAGATGAAAGAGATGTGTTTTTAGCCGTTTCTTGAAGATGGCTAAGGACTCGGCTGCTCTGATTGAATTGGGCAGGTCATTCCACCAGGAGGGAACAGTTAATGTGAAAGTCTGTGCTTAAGTACCTTAATTTGTTTGCTAATGCATTTAGAGACCATTAATCACTTAATGTAGCTAATCTATCATTCTGGTTTTGCTTATTCAGCTGAGTTGGTGGCCCTCAAGAAGGTCCGTTTGGACAACGAGAAGGAGGGCTTCCCCATCACAGCCATCAGGGAGATCAAGATCTTGCGGCAGCTCAACCACAAGAGCATCATCAACATGAAGGAGATAGTCACTGACAAGGAGGACGCTTTAGACTTTAAGAATGACAAAGGTATTGCATGGAAATGACCCATTCTTTGGCTCTCCGAGGTTCTCCTCGCTGATAATTGTGTTTTCATCTCACAGGGGCGTTTTACCTGGTGTTTGAGTACATGGACCACGATCTGATGGGCCTGCTGGAGTCGGGCCTTGTGCACTTCAACGAGAGCCACATCAAGTCTTTCATGAGGCAGCTGCTGGAAGGACTGGATTACTGCCACAAGAAGAACTTCCTGCACAGGGACATCAAGTGCTCCAACATCCTGCTCAATAACAAGTCAGTGCACACCAGAGCCACAGTGTTTCATATTGGGTTTGTTTTCAGTGTCTGGGATCATTTCACACACAAAAATGTGAGTGAAACGAACCCGGAGCTCTATAAGATGAAATGAACTCACCATATGAAGGAAGTTATGAGACAGGAGTAGATAAGCTGCTTTTAGTTTTATGAAGATGGCAGAGTAAGGGTTGTATTAACTTTCACAGACAGACTTTTTTTTTTAAAGTTTAACTTTCGCCAGTCGTTGTATTGTTACAATGTCTGTAGTTTATGTAGCTGAACAATGTGTTCTCTTTTATAACCTGCACCCATATATATCCCTGTTTGTCAGCAAAAGTATGCCAAAACGCGTAATCCAGCAGACTTGTGACAGCTCAGTGGATTTTGTGAAAACTACAGGTCGTACTACCACATTTTTCCATCCCCACTCATGGACTTTCATTTCAAGCCCAGTGCATTATGGGGATTGACGTTTTTCTACCTTTTTGGTGCAACAGCTGTTTTTCTCTCTCTCTTCGATTTTCGATCTTGAAACGTCTTTAACGTCAACTGAAAAACATAACTACAGCATGATTCAAGTAACATCTCTTTATTAAAAACTTGCAAAACCCTCTGGTTAAAGAAAGTTCTGTTCACACATGAAGTGCTCAACATGATGTAAACGTAAAACACATTTGCTTGTTAAATATCTTGGCAGAAAAGATGCATGAAATATGAAGGCAAATATTGTACAAACTTGTCTTAAACATATCCTGTATATTTAGGGTTGGGTATCATTTGAATTTTATCAATTCCAATTCTGATTCTACTTATCGATCCTGATTCTTATCTATTCCCACTTTCAATTCCAATGTGGTAAAAAAAATTAAGTCAAACATTTAGATATCAAACATTTATTCTGTGTCTCTTTTTACAAAACATTTATGCTGCTGAATACCATGAACAAAAATCAGCCGGCTACATAAAAACTGGACTCGATTAAGAGCTGTTTGTGTGCAAATAGAGCTGCACAATTCTGGATAAATTGAGACTTTTTTTTTTTTTAAATGGAGGTTGTTGTTCTCTCACAGTTCTGAAGAAAAAAATATTAGACAACTAAACAAAATCTCATGGAATTTATTAATGGAAGGATTCAATGACTCACTCAAGATAAAACCTTGAACCTGAACACAAACAAAATCTGGCTGAGGAAACTTTTCACCCTCAGGCAATACTCCTGATTGCATGGATTTCTATTCAAATGATTTGATTTTGCCTGTGAAATTTCACAAACTGTAACAGTGCAGATTCTATAAAACAAGAGTGTGAATAGAAAGTGGACTGAGTCCTGGTAACTAATGGACCAAAATGAGATATGAATCCGCTTTTAAAGCCAGAAATGGGTTGAATACAAAGTGAACTGGGTTCTTTCACATTTTGGTCCACTTAATGTGCTCTAGGTTTTTTTTAACTCTTTAGAACCTGAAGCTAAAATAGGTAGTTTTTACATATTTTACAGTTGTTAAATAAATAAATTCTAAAATAATATGCTATCTTCAAGAGCAAGCTGTCATATTTTTTCAGAAAACAATTAGCTTTCAAAAAATTGCAAGTATTGACTATTATTGTGTGTTGAGAGTTTGTAAAAAGAATTTAAATAGAGGAAAAATAAAATAAAAAACTTTATTTAGAAAAATCAGAAAACACATGAACGAAAGAATCCAACAATTAAAACTTGAAAACTGGGCTATAATACATTTATACAAGTCTTTTTGTGACCCTTCTATGGCACAAAGCGTTACAGTAACATGAATGCAGTCTGGTTGGATGCGTTGGTGACGATGTAGCTGGTTTAATAGGGTTAAAGAGGACTCAAGTATGGTAACATCACTCTGAGATATGACTGAGGAAATACACCTCCATTAGTCCAAATCATTGTGTTCCAAACTTTCATATTATAGCAAATCTTTCATCTGATTGATGTCTGAATGTGTGCTGTCTTGCAGGGGTCAGATCAAGCTGGCAGATTTTGGACTGGCTCGTCTGTATAACTCTGAAGAGAGGTATGGACTTTCTTAAAGCCACAGAACGTCCTGACTTGATTCAACAAGCAGTTATGAATTGTGTAAACTGAGCAGACTCTGACTTGTCCTGTGCATTCATTCTCCAGTCGGCCGTACACCAATAAAGTGATCACTCTGTGGTACCGCCCGCCCGAGCTGCTGCTGGGAGAAGAGCGGTACACGCCCGCTATCGACATGTGGAGCTGCGGGTGAGGAAACCCTTCAGAAACACTGTGCTATTAAAGGAGAAGTTCACTTCCAGAACAAAAATTTACATATTTACTCACTCCCTTGTCATCCAAGATGTTCATGTCTTTCTTTCTTCAGTCGTAAAGAAATTGTTTTTTGAAGAAAACATTTCAGAAGGGTCTTATCTAGCGAAATGATTGGTTATTTTCTATACTTTTACTCAATATTTTTTAAACTCAAATGCTTGTTTTGTCTAGCTCTGCGTGTACTCGAATCTCATTTTCTCCTCCAACTTCAAAATTGTCCTACATCGCTGCAGAATTACCGATCCAGTGTTTACAAAGTGAACGTGCAAAGAAGGTCAAACCTAAAAAAAAGTAAAACAGCGATTTAGGACTATTTTGAAGTTGGAGGAGAAAATGAGATGGGAGTTTTTCGACCTACCCTAGCTGTCTTTAACCGGAGTGTACAGAGTTCATGCAGAGCTAGACAAGATCAGCGTTTGAGGTTATAAAGTATATAAATTGTAATGTGTTTTTTTTTTTTTTTTTTTTTTTTAAGAAAATAACTGATCGTTTCGCTAGATAAGACCCTTCTTCCTCGGCTGGGATCGTTTAGAGCCCTTTGAAGTTGCATTTAAACTGCATTTTGGAAGTTCAGACTCGTGGGCACCATAGAAGTCCACTATATGGAGAGAAATCCTGAAATGTTTTCCTCAAAAAACATAATTTCTTTACGACTGAAGAAAGAAAGACATGAACATCTTGGATGACAAGGGAGTGAGTAAATCTGTAAATTTTTGTTCTGGAAGTGAACTTCTTTAATAGAGAAATGACTACAGATTCTACCTCCTCAAGGTTTTTAAACCCTTCATGTCACACAGGTGCATTCTGGGAGAGCTTTTCACAAAGAAGCCCATCTTTCAGGCCAACCAGGAACTGGCGCAGCTGGAGCTCATAAGGTACGAAAAACTGATCCAGACTGGATGTTCCTGTTTTGCAGACTGAAATTCAGCTAACCTATATATGTGTGTCCAATCCAGTCGTATCTGTGGCAGCCCTTGTCCTGCTGTGTGGCCAGACGTGATCAAGCTGCCCTACTTCAACACCATGAAACCAAAGAAACAGTATCGGCGGAGGTTAAGGGAAGAGTTTGCTTTGTGAGTAACCAGAAATGAATGAAACCAGTTTAGTCTGTTTTAAAGGCGTTGTAGCTTATTACTACAAAGGGTTAAATGAACATACAGGGTTTATGCAGGTCTTAAAAAGTCACAAATTAAGGCCTAAGAAGGACTTAAATCAGAGCAGAACGTCTTAAATTCTTAAAGTTATGGCATTAAATGTTGCATGTATTGCAAAAAATATGAATATCTTCCTCAGTATTTTTTGTTTTTCTGATTTAAGTATCTAAACATACGCATAATCAAGATAGATTTAAGATGCAGATTAAACCTATGAAGTCTTGAAGAAATTGAACGAAATTGAGTTTATGCAAGAAATAATATCTGTCAGTGGGGAATAACTTGTTTCCACTTTGAGTTAAGTTGACTCTTCTGAGCCTGTTGAGAGAGATTCGTTCTTGTTTTAATCAAACTCACTACATTTTGATCAGTTTCTCATAAAACAAGACTTCTTATTTTATATACTTGTTATATATCTTTTTTTATATTTTATATCTTATTTTATATTTGGATTCTCATGTAAATGTGTTCTGATTTAAAAACAAGCCAAAAATACTGATAAGAACATCACTTTCTTTGCAGTGTGGTCAGAAGCTACAGTAATCTTTTGCAATTAAAAAGTAATGGAGATCTGTTGCTTTACAAACTTTGTGTTGCTGATACATTTGCATTTAGAGATCATCCTGAATATTGTGTTCCATTCAATTTATTCCTTAAATTTTCTTTACTTGGTCTTAAAGTTATTAAATTAATCACAAAACCTGCAGAAACCCTAATGTGGGTGTATACAGAGATGAGTTTTTGTTTGACTCTTATGCCTTCATGTCCTCCTAGGAAGTTTTTACCTGAGAGTTCTGTTGTAATTGTAACTGTGAGCTTATTTTTGTTGGGAAGACAATTGAGAAAAAAAAAACAAAAAACACTTATTCTACTTGCTGATAAAGATGAGAAGCTTTTTAGTGCTAATGCCATAAATTGAAGAGGATTTGCAGTAAGTGTGAATTTGATGCATTATTTGTTTTATTATTGTCATGTTGCCACAGAGAATCACAGGAAAAGTCATTTAGTCGTACAAGCCTGTCGTCTCATAAACCTGCTAAACGAGCAGTATTTTGTGGCAAGCTTTAAGACTGTTCTTCATCAACGGCTTCGTAACTAATTTGCTTCGCCCATGATTTTTTTGCTTCGCCCATGATTAACTACCAATTTTCAGTGGTATCTATGCACTGGTAATTTCGCCATTGTGGCATTTATATGTGCTTAATTCATCAATATGATTTTTCAACATGATTTGAAGGAACTGTTAGACATGTAAAAAAAGAAAAAAGAAGAAAGAAACACTGCTATAAACATCAGTGTCAGTGATAACTTTAACAGTGACTGTTTCACTGTTTCAGTATTCCTCTGATGGCCCTGGATTTGTTCGACCATATGCTAGCGTTGGACCCGAGCAAACGCTGCACTGCAGAACAAGCGCTCAGAAGTGACTTCCTCAAAGACGTGGACCCAGCCAAGATGCCCCCACCCGAGTATGAGATTTGCTTTTATCCTTAACTCTTTTTCCATATACCTTATTTTTTTATACTATGTCTGATTTCTTTATTTTTTTTTTTTTTATTTCTAAATATTGCAAGATATAAACTCAGAATTCTAAGGAAAAAAGTCTGAATTATGAGCTATAAACTTGAAGTTGCAAGATAGAAAGAGAGAGTTGCATTTAACTATTTAAAATAATAATAATTTCATGGCAGGGGAAAAAAGTTTTTTGAGAATTTTTGAGATTTAATTTCAGCAATTTAGTCTACGCTTAACTTTTCTTAGATGGCAATAAAAAATAAATAACTTTTCTTCGCTGACAGTTTTTCACCTCTGATTCTCTGTGCTGTGATCTGATTCAGTCTCTGTTTCTTCTCTTTCTAGTCTGCCTCTGTGGCAGGACTGCCATGAATTGTGGAGTAAGAAACGGCGCCGGCAGAAGCAGATGCCGGAGGAGCTGACCGCTCCCAAAGCCCCTCGGAAAGAGCTGGGCCTGGACGACAGCCGCAGCAACACGCCTCAGGGCTTCCCAGCCGCCGGAGCACACAAAGGGCCGAGTGCTGCCGCCGCTGCAGCCCTGCTGGGTAAGAGCATCAGAAACGCTCAAGGAACCTACATCCTCCTATTGTTAGTTGATTTGTGTTTGTCACTAGGGCTGGAGCTATTGATTATTCTACCGATTATTCCACCGATTAATCGAGTAACCAGATAAGCAGTAATTTTTCTATATATATATATATATATATATATATATATATATATATATATATATATATATATATATATATATATATATATATATATATATATATATATATATATATATATATATAATTTATTTATTTATTTATTTATTTATTTATTAATAAATATAATTTTTAAATTTATTTAGAAATGTATTTAATTTATAAATACAATAATCAGTTTCACATTACTTTAAAAAAAAGGTAAACATTACAACCTAAAACTAAGGCATAAATCAAGAAATATACAAAACTATTTCACATTACTTTAAAAAAAGAAGTAAACAGTACAAACTAAAACTAAGGCATAAATCAAAATAATAATAATAATAATAATACCTAAACATTGCATTTACTTCGTGCAAATTAACTTTCAAGTTTCAGCCTAACTAAAGCTCAAGCATGACATAAGCCTTTACTGTCTTCTTGGAAGGCTTTGTAGCTTTTGTAAGAGGCAAAAATCTGTGGACAGGAAGGTAACTTGGAACAAGAACAAGAGTTCATACACAATTTCTAAACACATTTTTCTGCAACATGAAATTAGAGTTATTTGGAGAATAAACCCTCTTAAATGTCTTTCTACTTATTTGTGTGTGTGTAAAACTTGTTTTTGATATCCTTTATATTCTGTGTACTGGTCAGTTAACAGCAGTGATGGAAATTAATCTGTTCCAATAAGTTTAAATTGATTTTTACATTTTATGGCCATTTTTACCTTTTATAAAGCCATTTTTGTCTGTGTGCATCATCTTTTGAGTCAAATTCTTAATTAATTAGAATAATAAGCCATTTGGGCTGTTATCAAATAAATGATATCAGTATCAACAAAATTCATCTTTGCAATACAGAGGAAACACAGAAGCTGTGTCTGAAGAGGTATTTAGATATACACCTGTTTACACTATGTAATTCAGCTCAGAGGGACATGAATGCATTTAACCTGCAGTTACAAATGCATAAATAATATTTTGTTATTTTAAACATAAAACATTGAATACTGATATTTACAATTATTTTAAAAATGAAAAGATACTTTAAATGTGAAATCAAAACCGCCAGTAGGTGGCAGCATGTCACTGTTATGAGTGCGTCATTGCGATTGAACGAATCATTTAAACGGTTGATTTATTTAGGAACAAAACACTGTCATGTTCCTCAGAGACGCAAAACAGCGCTGTGGCTGTGTTTGGAATTATTTTTTGTTGGCGAAATAGAGCAGAAAAAGGCAATATGATGTCTAAAACGTAAGTATCTTAATATTAACTTCGTTTATTGAACTGTTGTATAAAATCAGTATCACATTTGTAATCATGCTGATTTTTAGAGGTGAAAACTGGCACTCTTCGTGTCATATTGACTAACTTTCTTTTTGTGGTATTTTTATGCATAACGGTGTGTGTGTGTGTCACCGAGAGAGAATGAGACAATTAACATGAATGGCGCTTAGTCTTTCACAAAACATAGCTAACTTAGGGACATCATAACTAGCCACCATATTGATTTGCGGTCTTAAATATGTCCAGCGTTTATCGGGTTGTGTGTCAGTAATACTGGTCTGTGGGGAAACAGTGTTCTGTTAGTAGTTATAGTAAATGGACTAAGCGAAGCCTCCAGGCAAATGATTTTTTGTATTCGAGTTACTCAAGGAATCGTTTCAGCCCTATTTGTCACACATTCTAGACATGCAGTAGGTACTCTTTTGTCTTGGGTCAGTAAGTAACCACTCAGAACACCCTAGTGACTCTTTAGAAATCATAAGGGCATCTTCACAATAAGCCACATCACCCTAGCATCATGGTGGAGGGCTTTAGCCATCAGTTTACACTGAGCCATGTTGTCTCATAGCTGTCAGTAAAGGCTGGAAAACACTGCATGACATTTAAAATGTGAGCTGATTTTAAAACACTAGGGCCAGATTTACTAAACCGACACCGATGGGAGTGTAAACTTCTGACAATGCGCAAATTAAAGAATAAATTAAAGACGCAACCGGCTTGTTTCCATTTAATGACCAGTGCAAGCTACCAAGAGCATTGTAAATTAGTAACCACGTGATCACAAAGTGGGTTAAGACATGCTTTTCTTGGGTGTTAAATAATGGTGCAAATACCAGTAAACTGACTACTGCAGACCTTAGTAAATCACCTTGTATGATTCATTTAAATACTCTCCTCCCATAAATTTAGCATCTGAAAGGAAAACATCTATAAAAATTAATCTTGTCGAAATCCACTGTCCATCAAGCATATTTTACTGGACTGTAATACTCCTAGTACTTTGAGAAATTTGTTTTATTCTGTTGATACTTTTAAAAAGTAAACCAAAGTTTAGTCTTAAATGATTTAAGAAAAAAATAGTTTTACTTTTGAATAACTAAGCCTGGGTCTAGCCATGAATATAGCCATAGAAGATGGCATTATAACGCCATGAGAAAAAAAAAACTCCAACGAATGCATTTGCAGTTAGGTCATCTGCAAAACTAACTGTATCCATGCCTTGTCATCACTAATTTTTCACTGCATGTCTTTAAATCTTCTTAGTAGTTCTTTAACGCCAAAAGAGGGTTTGCACTGGTGCAAGCTGTCAGTAAATCTGGCCCTAGGCATCATACAGTTATCGTGATTGTAAATGGATAGAGAAGAAAAACTGGGATTCGTACACTTAAAGACTGAGGATAACACACTAGCAAACTTTAGTCATTCCAAATACAAAAAAAAACTCACGCAGAAGCTTGTGCCTCATTGTTAGCAGATGCATGACAAATGGAAATGTGTTCTAAAATCAGCTCAAAATATAAATTATCCTCTAATAGTATGGAATCATAGTCCGAAGCTAAATCATACATTACCCGATTCTCTGTGAAATGTCAACTCTGTCTGAACAAAACCTGTAGACTGGCTCATTGCTTTGTTTGGTTAACGCAGACTCGTCCAGATTTTAAATTGTGGCACAAGTCGTGTAATGATGAAAAATCAGATCCTTTTCCATGAACTTGTTCATTCAGACTGTTTCAATGAACCGTTCAGGAAAAACCAATTCACTAGCTTAAGTAGTCACGCAATTACATCTTGTATACGCGATTCTGTTGTTCTATACTACTATTGAAGAACCAAATAATGACATGAAACATGGATGATTTACATCTCTAAAGTATAAAAGTGAATGTGTTGGCAAAAAACAGCATAGGATCATATGCACTGGTATTTTGACTGTCAGGTACGTCTGAAAGTGAGCTTTGAATTGAGTAATTTAACGGTTCAGTCCGATTTGTTGAAGTGGTTCATCCAGTTCACTAAAAAGAACCAGTTCAGAACAAAGTTCATAAACCAAACATCACTAGTGTAGTGCAGTCCAGCCTTAAGTTAGTATTTGACCTGTTGCAGACACGGAAATGGACTTTTGGACTTTTAAACCAGTTTATGAACTGCTAAGTTTAATGGGAACCCAGCCGTTTCTCTTTGTTGACTCTGAATGATTTCCTCACTTTTAAATAGAGATGCACCAATCGACCGGCCAGGGATCAGAATTAGTCGATTTCCCGCATGATCGGCTCAGACCGGTGACCAGCCGGTCAGTCTGCCGATTCCGAGCCGGTCTGTTTTGACGTCACACTTGCGGCGACTGATAATGTATTTATGTCATACCTGATGAGGCTCGCGCAGCCTGAGAGACTCATACAGAAATCAAAACAAATGAGCGCAACAGCACACGCACAGCAAGAGAGATATTACGGTAGTTAAAAAAAAAAATAAAAAATTACAATGATTTAGATACGCAACATTGCACGACCAAAATGTTTCAACATTGTTATGTGATTTTATATAATAGTGGTTCAATAAACAAGGTTAAAATTAAGCGACTTTCATTTTAGACACAATATTGACTGTTTTTGCTCAACTTCGCCGATGAAAATAGTTCAATCAAAGCCACAGCAGAACTGTTTTGTGTCTCTGAGCAACACAGCAGTGTTTCGTTACTGAATGAATCCACGTTTTTGAAAGAATCAAGTGAGTCAATGATTCAGTGACCCATTCATAAAGACAGTAGTCTGAATGAATCAGCTGTTTGAACGAATCTGTTGAATGAAGGACTAAACAACTCACTCATTCAAACAGACATTTGCCACCACCTATTGGTTTGGTTTCATATTTAAAACTATCATTGCATTTTTCCCAACATTTCTTATTTGTATGTTTAAAAAAATTTAAAAAATTAATCTTAAATTCTTTATGCATTTGAAATTTTGCAGTGTAAATGCATTTATGGCACATCAGCTTCATCAAACAGTCTGTAAATACATATAATGCCACTTCAGATGCAGCTTCTGTGTTTACTGCGGTGGAAAGATAGTTTGATACTGGTTTCATTTGAATGTTAACAGCTCTACAGTTTCTTATTCATTGAAACTATGTAAGAATTTGATATGAAAGATGACACTTAAGGTTAGTGAAGAAATGATGATTTAAGAAACATAGTTGGTAATGACATCTGTTTTGTTATATACAGCAACTCCTTTTCAGTTAATTGATATTTCTACCACTTTTCTAGTCACCGAGCACTTTATTTTGAGAGTTGTTTAAGTGAGAAAACATACTGTATGTAACTTTGTCCAGATTGGGGGAATTGTAATGTTTAATCTTTTTTTATTATTATTTAAATAATTTTTTTGCATTAAAAAGTATAGATTTTAGTTTGTATATGCTGTCAATTATAGTTTTTAGAAAGAAAATCGGTATCGGCAGGTCACACTTACAAAGAAATCGGAAATCGGAATCGGCCAAGAAAATTGTGCATCTCTATTTTTAAACGAAACCTGATCTATCTTCACTTGTCTTTTTCTTCTAGACCCCAAAGCTCCCAACTCACAACTGACTCAAGAACAGCTGGCTGTGCTTCTGAACCTCCTCCAGTCCAAAAGCACTCCGGTGGGATCGGCCCAGTTTGCCCAGACCATGGGTTCGAAGATGAACCCAGAGACGCTACAGCAGCTGACGCAGGCATTGCCCCCAGGGCCGCTGGAGCCTGAAAGACCCCCAGAGCCGCCTCCGCTCCCCAAAGTCTCCAAACCCCCTCAGCCGCCTCCATCAGGCGGAGCGCCTCGAACCCCACCCATGCCGAAGCCGCCTTCGCCTCCATCCCCGCAGCCATCGGGCAAGAGCGACGGAGAGGCCTCGGCCACAGCCACGCAGACCGCAGTCACCATGCTGCTCGCTCAGCTCCTCAAAGTCCAGCAAGGAGCGGCAGGAGAGGTCATGGGGTTCGAGGGGGCCGAGGGAGGCATCTCAAATGCAGCAGCTCCACCTGAGCCCAGCCCTGTATCTCCAGGTAATAGCATATCACCTTGTCCATCCTGTACCTCCTGAACATCTTGGCTGTGTCTGAAAAGCGCATGTTATCTGAGTAGGTATATCACTTTTGAATTAATAATTACATTATGATGGATTAAAAAAGTAGTTCTATATAGTATGAATATAATCTGAACATACTGCATTGGTCATGTAGTTATTTTCATCTGACCTAACAGCATCGTTTCACATCAATTCACAAATTGTCTTTAGCCAATAAGATGGTGTCCACTAGATGTGTACTGCAGTATCTCGGAGGAAGTAGTAGGTCATTTGTTTGGGTTTTTTTTTTTTTTTTGCACTTGCTGTTTGATATGAATTAGGTTGTAGTTCGTGCAAGGGCTGGTCAATATGGTTAAAAAAATAAAAAATAAAATATATATATATGTCATGGGTCACGATTTTCGAATATTCGATTAGTTGATTTAATAATAGAATATCGTATAGGCTGTGCGAATTATTATTATTATTATTATTATTATTTATTTATTTATTTATTTATTTATTTTTGACAAGAATTCTTCATGTTTCCGGTGCTGATGTGTTGGTGATGCGTTCATGTAATCAGAGGGAGGCGCTGCCGATAATGCACCTAAAAGCTGTCAAAGACGACAGAAGAACACCACATTCTCACGTGCACACTGTAGATTTGCATCAGGATTTAACCGCCACACTTTTTCTCAGGCGGCTGATTTGAAATCAGTGATTTCCTTAATCTAGCACTAGCAGCGGCCCGTCTGTGACAAAACGAACTCGGGTTGAAGGTAAATACACACAACTACACCAAGTGCAGACCTGCCACAAGTACAACAGCTTTCAGCTGAGATTGGCCCATAGACAAAAGCCGTTTGTCAGAAGTGTTTTGTAGAGTCGGCATGGCTCTGGCCCAATGATCTCTTACTCATAAGCGATGCAGGGAATCATGCTGCTTTAATTCTTTTGGGTCTTTCTGCAGCATTTGATACTGTTGATCATTCAATTCTCTTGAACTGGCTAAAGCACTTTGTCGGAATTCAAGGAACCGTTTATACATGGTTTGCATCTTATTTAGAGCAAAGGTCTTTTACAGTAAAGCTTGGTAATTGTTTTTCATACCCTGCACATTCTACCAGTGGGGTACCTCAAGGGTCCATTTTGGGCCCTGTTTTGTTTGCATTATATATGCTCCCATTGGGAAGGATTTTTAAAAAATATGGTATTTCTTATCACCTATACGCAGACGACACAGATTTATTTGCCCTTAAGACCTACTTATAATGCTTCCTGTGTAACGCTTCATAGGTGTCTGGATGAAGGGAAAGATTGGTTGGCTGATAATCTTGTTCAGCTGAATGAACGCAAAACAGAAATTAAAACAGAAGTGCTTTGTAGAGTCAGCATGGCTCTGGCCCATTATCTTCTCACCGATGCCAAGACTAAGCCGACAGTGCCGCATTTCAGCTGGAATGTGTTTGCTATCTGGGATGTTCATGCTCATTTTTGATGTCCTAGCAGCCTTATGAGCAATTGATTTATGCTAATCGACGGACTGTTATGTTAATAAGTGCCGTCATTCGTTTGTATTTTATTAATGTTTCAGCACATTACAATTATATACCTTGAGTTAAAATAGCCTATTCTCTAATAATGTATTAAACAGTTTGTTAACATACAGATTGAAACCGTGAATGGTCTCTCGCTCTCTAGTGTACTGTAGTGAGGGAGGGGTGAGATTTTCAAATAATAATTGAATACTAGTCGATTTTCAAATATTATTTTTGCCTGAAATGCCCATCCCTTATATATATATAAAATTTTTCTGCATAATCCAAGATAATGATTTTGAATATTTTTTGTTTGTTTGACTAGTCAACTTAAAACATAACTATAACATGATTCAAGTAACATTCTCTTTATTAAAAGGCTGCAAAAAAGAAACTACTATTCTAAGTGCAGCAAAAGATGCATGAAAAAAGGCAAATATTGTACAACTTATCTTAAACATTCTATATGTTCAGAATTAACAGAAATGCTAAATATTTCTTGGCCAAAATGTAGACATTCAGTTTTAGAGGTTAACTTAAAGTCAAGCTAATTTGAATTCAAACATTAAATGATTTGTTTATTAAATGATTTAAAACAGTAAATGATTTGTCAAAAAAAAAAAAGTAGTCTTGAAATCTAGATGTGTAATACTTAAGACATGATGATTATGTCATGGTGACACTGTATGTGGAATGGAATGATGCTGTGAAGAATTATTTCCGTAATGGGACAATAAAGTCTAAGGGTGGGTTGCACCAATAAAGCTTAAATCTAGATTAAATCAAGGTTTATCTAATAATTCTGTTGCACCAAACTTTAAACCTTGTTTAAAAATAAGCAGGTTTACATTTAAACCATCATTTTGATCCTGGATTTATTTTATGTTTAATATAGATTAACTTTAATCTTGTTGCTCCATAACTTTAAACTGATTTAAATCTCAATTAGGGATTAACTTTAAATTTACAGGTGAGGAGGTTTAAATAAAATAAAGTGCACCTACAGTGACAAGATGTGGCTGATTGAACAAAGACAGAAACAGTGGGTGAGTCGTCAGGTCCCAGAGAGGTTTTTATTACAGATAAAAATGAAAATTAATGCGAGTGTGACGGTCTTGGCAGCTCCTAGAAAACTTCCGTCTGCTATCGAGTCCGGGATGTTGATCCGTCACTCATCTCAGTGTACGACAAAGAAAAGACAGGAATATACTGTATGGGTCAATATCGCTGTAAGGTGCCATTTGGCGTCCTGTACATAACTCATTTGCCATGATAACATAAAAATGACTATGAAAGGGTGTGTTATATTAGGCTAAGTTTTTATATTCATAACAAAAGCATTACTTGGCTCTTTAGATACATTTTCTAGATTTTTCTTAGTTTTGTGTAAGAGGATGCGTGTTATTTTGCTATGTCCCATCTGCTGCTCATTAAATTTGAATGATGATAGAATATTGTCAAATCATAAAATTAAAAAAAAAATTGTCCTCTTAATATTTTGTCAATTTTTTGTTAAACTCAATGTGAGTGTATTGATCATTTGGTCATAGAAAAAAATATTTTTATTTAATAAAAAAGAGTTTGTCCATGTTCCTTGAATGGTTGTCCACCCTGTCATGTTGATATTTTACAATAATATTTTAAATAATAATTCAATCATATCTGTATAATCCAGTGTGCTCAATAGCTAGGTGTGGGGGCAATAACATGCAAACAAAAAACTGCATTAAAATATCAGTTTTCTCCAAATAAGAGAAAATACGTGTGAATTGTACGAGTTTCTTTAAAAACACATGGTTTACATAAAATCTTTTATGTATTTATAATTTGAAAGCAAACAAATAACCCTGTTTAGAAAAGGGACATCATACCTTTCAGAAAATATAATTTGCATTTTAATTTTGCAATGAAACGTATTTAACAGTAATGTATATGTCCATGACAGGGTGGACACATCTTATGGTTTATGCTTCGAATAATGGCCCATAATTATCTTTAAAAAAAAAAAAAAAATGTGGGAGCTCAGCTAATGTGTTTCTATAGTACTTGAGTGTCTACTGTTTATGATATGACAAAGCGAATGGGAAATTAAAACCAAAATTTGAGTATTGTGAGGGTTGAAAGGCACTCTATGGTGATATTGACCCCTATAGCATTTAACGGCAGCGGTGATGATGAGGTGATCTCCTTTCTCACGGCCGCTCCACACACGTGCTGAATCATGCCAGTTGTTTTCTCTTATCTTGGTTGTTTTTTTTCATAAGGTATACTCCATTAATTGATACTATAACTATATTTCAAAGATAATGAAATCGTATGCACTGCATCAGTGTTTTCATTGCTTGTTTGATCAACGGTCTCTCTACGTAGCAGTTTATAAAGACGGCTGACATTTTACAAATTTATTTCCTTTATCGACAAAAGCAACTTGTGTCAGAGACAGAGTTGAGGATAAGGAATATTAACATTGTTGCTGTTTAATTACATGGTGAATCCATCATGGCGGAGAAAGTTAATCGTAGATGGAGGTTTTAATCGTAACTAATCCCCGATTTGTTAATCTGTTTAAAATTAAGTGGTGCAACACAACTCGATTTAAAATAAAACCCAGATCAACAAATCCTTGATTAACTCTAAACTTTGCTTAATTTAATCCTTGTTGGTGCAACCCACCCTAAAAGTCTAAAGTCTAGCAGCTTTCAGAATCATGAAACGTGAAATATCAGACATGCATAGATCTTTACAGAATTTCACTGCACTGCTTTTCCTTAGTTTTTTGTTTTTGTGTAAATGTACATTATGATGACCGTTGCGCTCATGTCTCGCAGGTTGTACATTAAACAACGCTCTAAAAACGCGACACTGAAGTAAAAAAAATTTAACTCGTGTCTCACAACCTTGGTTCCCTTATCGAGTCGGTCTCTCGACATTACGTATGGGGAAACTCCTTTTCCTCGAAATGCTGAAGCCTGATTGAATCACTCTATTGCTTTGCAATAGCCAATGGCTTCCGAGCATTCGCCTGATTGGCTGGCTTAGCCGCTATATAAGCGATGTCGGGCGTCAGAATATCTCAATCTTTTTCCTTCACCTGGAGCCTGTTTTTCGCTGTTGACCTACGCGACTAGAGTGGACGACGCAGATAGCGATCCCCTCTTGCGTTCCGGCGGAGTACAAGATACTGATAGATGTCTCTTTGCCGCATGTGTGGCAGGCCCGTTGACTTTCCGGATGCACACGAGGATTGTGTACTGTGTCTGGGCCGTGCCCATGTCGAGGCGGCACTGGAAGGATCGGATTGCCAAGCCTGTGAAGAATTGCCAATCAAGATCCTTCGGGCGAGGCTGGCCGTTGTTCGCAGCGGTAGCCCGCCGGCTCCTGCATCTCCCCCGCCCGCCACCTTCGAGCCTCGGGCCGGCAGATTGCAGGTTGCTCCTTCAGGAGGCTTTAACGAGGGGCTGACGTCGGCCCAGCGCCCACGTGGCCCTCGCACACCGGAGCCTCAGCTTATCTATGTTGAAGAGAGTTCCCGCCCTCCGACAAAAGCGCGGGAACTGGTCTCCTTCGGCTGTGAAGAGGACGACACTATGTCCACGAATGCCTCCGACCCGGATGCCTGGTCGGAGGTCCCTTCGGAGGCTAGCTGCACCCCGACTTCGTTGGATGCAGAACTTATGAACATCCTCATGGAGGCTGTAGCAGATCTGGAGTTGGACTGGGCAGCCCCTGAACAGCCGTCTAAACGTTGGATGGATGGATCTTTTCTCGGCGCGAGCCGCCAAGCGGACGTGCCACAGAGACCCGCCCCTTTCTTCCCTGAGCTCCAAGAGGAGCTCATTCGTTCATGGCGCTCCCCTCACTCAGCCCGAGCCCATGCACAGGGAACTCAGCTTCTCACGACAGTAAAGGGAGCGGAGAAAAAAGGGTACGCACGACCGCCTCCTGTTGAGGACGCCGTCGCGGCTCACCTTTGTCCGTCGCGGGGTTGGAAGACCGCCTCGTTGCCTTCTAAGCCATGTCGAGCCACAGCTCACATCGCTGAAAAGGCATATATCTCTGCAGGACACGCAGCATCTGCCTTCCATACGATGGCAGTTCTGCAGGTATTCCAGATGCAACTGCTGAGGTCCCTGGACGAAAAAGGCCCGGACCCAGAGTCGTTCCGTAAGTTGCGCACGGCAGCTGATCTATCCCTGGCCGCATCTAAAAAGATCGCCCAGGGAATCGGCCGCAGCATGGGCAGCCTGGTGGTTCTGCATCGCCACCTATGGCTGACGCTTACGGAAATGCGAGATGCAGAGAAGAAGCAGCTCCTTGATGCCCCGGTGAGCCCGCAAGGTCTCTTTGGAGTCGCGGTGGAAGCTTTTTCCGAGAAGTACACGGAAGCACTAAAGCAGTCGAAGATGCTGCCACACCTTCTTCCCAAGCAATCTAGCGCTCCTCCCAAGTCGCGATCCAGATCGTCATCAGCTCAGCGATCGGCCGGATATGCTGGTCGCGCTCCACCACCGAACGCGAGCTCGCGACGCGAGCCTGAGCCGCCACTTCGTCAGAGGCAGTTTAAGAAATCCCGCTTTGGAGCGAAGCCGGCACCCCGTCAGCAGTTTCGGCCTGTGGAGAAAAAAAGAGCAGCGTTCCTGATGTTCGTGCCAGGAGGAAGAGGGCGCGGTCCGTGCACGACAACGGGCCAGCGGCCAAGAGGGCATGTTCCTGCCCAGAGTACGCTCGGCGGCTAAAAGGCAAAAATGTATGTTTAAATGTTATGTTGAAACCGATGGATTCTGTTGCAATAAACATAAAACATTACATACCTCACCAAAAGAGCTCTTTTCCTCCACTGGCTATTACCCGCAATATAAGCGAAACCTCTCCTTCCGGGGACGTTTGGTGGAGCGGAAGTTCGGGGCAGCCCGAGTTCTCAACGACAAATGCCTCCGTGCGACGTGCCGCGGGCACGTCACTTGTCGTTCCTTTGAGCAGCGGTGCTTCACCGGCGACTGGCACACAGCCCTTGCCGCGGCTAACACCACCGTCTCCGTTAACGAGCCACTTGAGCGCGTGGGCAGCGCTCCTGTCGGCGTCAGATTGGGTGATCAACACTATAAAGCATGGCTATACTCTTCAGTTCGCTCGCAGACCACCCCGCTTCGGCGGCGTGATTATGTCAGAAGTGTCAGAACAGAGCGTCCCGCTACTACGGGCAGAAATCTCCTCTCTCCTAGCCAAGCAGGCAGTAGAGATAGTACCTGAGGAACAGATGAAGTGCGGGCTATACAGCCGTTATTTTCTTGTCCCGAAAAAAGACGGAGGCATGCGTCCTATTCTAGATCTAAGATCGTTGAACAAAGCACTCGCGAAGCGCGCGTTCAAGATGATTACAGTGAAACAGATCCTCGTGCACATTCAGCCCGAGGACCATTTCATAGCGGTGGATCTGAAAGATGCTTATTTTCATATCCAGGTGGCCCCTCATCACAGGCGCTTTCTGCGATTTGCATTCGAGGGTGTCGCATACCAATTCAAAGTGTTACCGTTCGGGCTGGCTTTGGCCCCCCGTACGTTTACGATGTGCATGAATGCAGCGCTCTCTCCCCTGAGACTCAGTGGAATGCGCGTGCTGAACTATCTCGACGACTGGCTGATCATCGCCCAATCGAGGAGTGTGCTCGAGGAACACAAACTCAAGCTCCTCGCCCATCTAGCGAATCTGGGTTTGTCCGTGAACATGCAAAAGAGCACGCTTCAGCCCTGCCAGTCGATTACTTTTCTGGGTATGGTTCTGGACTCGCGCACAATGACCGCGCGATTATCAGAGCAGAGAATCCAGTCCATTCACAATACACTTGCCTCGTTTGCGCTAGGCAAGGCGGTTCCTTTGAAAACGTTTCAAAGACTGCTTGGTCTAATGGCAGCTGCAGCCTCTGCCTGCCGGCTGGGCTTGCTGCATATGAGACCTTTGCAACTATGGTTACAGGACCGAGTCCCGCCGCGTGCATGGAGGGAAGGGACGAAGCGCCTTGTCATAACGCGTTCATGTCTCGAGGCTCTAATGCCCTGGTTCGGCACAGCTATGTACGAACAGGGTGCTGCGATGGGCAGGGTGGTCAGACACATAGTGGTGACCACGGACGCGTCACTGTCAGGCTGGGGAACCCTCTGCGATGGCAGACCAGCGTTCGGTGTGTGGGCGAGAGATCAGAAGCGCTGGCATATAAATTGCTTGGAGATGGAAGCTGTTCGCTTGGTGCTGCAGAACTTTCTTCCGTTTATGAAAGACCATCATGTTCTAATCCGAACGGACAACACGGCGGTGGTGGCATACATCAATCGCCAGGGAGGAATGCGCTCGTGCGCCCTGCAGGGCTTGGCAAGACGCCTGCTCTTGTGGGCAGATCGGGTACTCCTCTCGATTCGAGCAGTTCATGTACCGGGCAGGCTGAATCGCGGCGCGGACATGCTGTCCAGGGAGGGCATTGTTCACGGGGAGTGGAGATTACACCCCCAAACAGTAAAGCTGATCTGGAGTCTCTTTGGCGAAGCGGAGATCGACCTTTTTGCATCGGAAGAGAACGCCCACTGCCTGCTATACTTCTCGCTGAAGAATGCTACCCTGAAAGGGGATGCGCTGTCGAGTTGCTGGCCTGCCGGTCGGAAATATGCATTCCCCCCAGTCAAAATATTGCCGCTGGTGCTGCAGAAGATCAGAGAGGAGAGGGATGCTGTGCTTCTGGTAGCGCCGAAATGGCCCAACCAACCATGGTTTCCAGAGTTGGTAAACCTGTCGTCGGTTCCCCCGTGGCAGATTCCGCTGAGAAGGGATTTATTGTCCCAGGCGAGGGGCGCCATATAGCACCCTAGGCCGGAATTATGGGATCTGCATGTGTGGCGAGTCAGTATGGAGTGAATCAGTTAACCGTCTCACAACGTGTATTGCGCACGATAACAGAAGCGAGAGCGCCTTCTACGAGGCACCTGTATAATTTGAAATGGAGAGTGTTTGCGAACTGGTGCATTAGCAGGCATGAAGACCCGATAAGCTGTGATATCCCGGCTGTTTTGACCTTCCTGCAGGAACGTCTGGATGATGGCAGTTCTCCCTCGACACTGAAAGTTTATGTGGCCGCTATCGCTGCCTCTCATAATATGCTGGAGGGCCGCTCGATCGGTAAGAACCCCCTAATATCGTGCTTTCTTCGTGGGGCGAGGCGGCTCAATCCTTCTCGTCCGCGCCAAATGCCAGTATGGGATTTATCATTGGTGCTCAGAGCGCTGTCTGACCCACCGTTCGAACCAGCTGAGTCTAGCGACATGAAAGTGCTCTCTTTTAAGACTGCACTGCTGCTCGCGCTAGCGTCTGGGAAGCGAGTGGGTGATTTACATGCTCTATCAATCAATAGTGTTTGTATGCAGCTTGGCCCAAACAATTGCATGGTCAGACTCACGCCTAAATTCGGCTACACACCTAAAGTGCTCTCAACCCCATTCAGGGCGCAGGTTATCGCTATACAAGCTTTCCACTCCCCCGAGCCGAACGCCGATTCAGTGTCACAGAAGCACACTCTGTGCCCCGTGCGTGCGCTGCGTGCTTATGTGGACAGAACTAGCCAGTTTCGAACTTCGGAACAGCTTTTCATCTGTTTCGCGGGCACTAAAAAGGGTAGCCCGCTGTCGAAGCAGAGGCTGTCTCACTGGATTGTGGAAGCCATACGCCTAGCTTATGATTCCCAAGGACTCGACTGCCCGTTAGGAGTGCGTGCCCACTCCACTAGGAGCCTGGCATCCTCATGGTCCTGGGCCAAGGGAATGTGTATTCAAGACATTTGCTTGGCGGCGGGCTGGTCATCTCACAACACTTTTGCGAAATTTTATAACTTGGATATTCCCTCGTTTGCACCACACGTTCTGTCAGTGCAGGAGGAGAAGGCTGAGCAGCCATTGGACGACTGAGTCGCCTAGGACACGCCCCAGCCTGGCGCGTGCTTCAGTCCATGGTTTCAACTAGGTCGTCTAGGCGAGACGGTTCAGAATCATACTTATTCTTTGTGTCCGTAAGTCATTTACCAAGTAAAACAAGCACATAACCAGAAGTGTCCCCATTATGTATGCCCGCTTATTCAGGCCGGCAGTGTATTTTCAAGCACCAACATGTTTGCTGCTTTATTTCTACTCCTTATATCACACCAGTTCAGTGCTGTTTGAAGGTGTGCAGGGAGGCGCTGACAGCGCCGGCGCAGTGTTGGCTGAATGTTTCAACTAGGTCCGATACCCCACCTAGAGGGGGAGGGGTGAGCGGCGTGCGCTCTGAATTATCTTACTACTGCCTCAGCGCTTTGTCCTCTGCATCGGCTATGTGCGAGCTGGCCAGCACAGTTTTTCACACGGCGGGGTTTTATACGTTCCCCATACGTAATGTCGAGAGACCGACTCGATAAGGGAACGTCTCCGGTTACTCACGTAACCTGGGTTCCCTGAGAGGAGGGAACGAGACATTACGTAGACGGCCGTGTAGGAAAAAACAACAACAAAAAAAAAAAAAAAACCTTACAGTCAATAGCTCTCTCTCAGTCGAAAGATTCTGAGATATTCTGGCGCCTGACATCGCTTATATAGCGGCTAAGCCAACCAATGAGGCGAATGTCGGACGCCATTGGCTATTGCAAAGCAATAGAGTGATTCAATCAGGCTTCAGCATTTCGAGGAAAAGGAGTTTCCCCATACGTAATGTCTCATTCCCTCCTCTCAGGGAACCCAGGTTACGTGAGTAACCGGAGACGTTTTTTTTCCTTTCCACTGCCGTTTCTTGTTTTTTCAAAGCAAAAAAATGCATTCTGTGCGAACAGTTGGTTCAAATGTGAGTGGTTAATCAGGTGCACTGTCATACAGTCAAATCATTGTTTTTTTTTTTTTTGCCTGTTATCATTGAGTACGTTTACATGGACAACAATATTCTGATTTTAACACGATTAAGACAATACTCTGATTAAGAATCTACCGTGTAAACAGAGATTTTTGATTACCTTAATCTGACTAAAGTCATACTGGAAGTAACCACAAATCAAATTAAGACGTGGAGTATTCCTATTTTAGTCACGTTATTGAAGTGCAGATTAGACATGTACACACCTTAATTACATTATTATTGTCGTGTAGGACTTTTCGCCGCATTTTGCGACAGGATACACACACGGCAGCGGTCAACCGTTTGACGGCAAACAAAAGAGCATGGCTTCATCTGTTTGCACGTACAGCATGACAAATAATTAACTGCACTTGAAGCTTTCAGTAAACTAAAAATGAAACACCCAAAATTGTATATGGCACCATAACGAAGATGAACTATATGTTTATACGTGAAATTCTGGAGGGGACGTCATGACGTGTGCCATTAATCGATCTATATACTATAACATGTAAAACGGGAACATGAAAGGAATATTCTAAAAGCAACACCTTAATCATAATATTGTCCTATTCAGAATAAGGCAAATAATTAGATTACTGATGTCCGTTTGTAACGTTTGCTAATATTTTATTCAAAACCATAGTTCCTTCAGTAGAAATCAGTAGAATGGCGCAGCCCTCACACACTGCTGAAGGATCCTTAGATCCTCACGTGCAAACTGATGTTTTAATTTTCATGTATTTTAATTCATTTATAATCATTTATTTACATAATCATTTTATAGTCATTAGTCATATGATTTATTTGATTATTTTTTATCATTATATCATTTAAGTATTTTTATGGTTTATTTGTTTTCATTTATTACATTTCTATATTTTATGTTTTTTATTAATTTTTCCTTGCTTATGCATTTTCATTGTTGTTCAGTCTCATGCTTGTGGGGTTTCATGAACTGTTTTGTCTGTATGAATAAGAGATAGATAAGGGGGGATGTTTATGGAAACCCAAGGTTTATGGGATGTTGCTGTGAAGCAGTTTTGGTATAACAGACAGTAGGGCTGCTCGATTATGGCAAAAATCATAATCACGATTATTTTGGTCAATATTGTAATCACAATTAAGACGATTATGAGTGGGCCATATGACCAAAACTTTATATGACTGATTTATTTAAAAATAGTGATGCATATCAAATATATTTCCTGTAAATAAATATATAAATTTCACAATTCTCAATACCACAGCAGAGTACTAGGTAACTATTAGTAACAAACAAACAAAAAAGTCCTCAAAATTATTGAAAATAATTAAACTGTCAGTAATAAAAAAAAAAAAAAAGCAAAAAAAAAGCAAAGGACAAATACAATAGAATAAAAAGGTTTTTTTCTTTTTTAATGCAAGTCTCAAGCAGTTAACAGCCTACTACAGAAATGAATAATCAAATGTGAAATAAAACAGCATAGTCTTCACTTTAAGAATGAAACTTTCCTTGTTTCTTCTTAAAGCTACAAAAGTCCTTCACTCAAGAGCAGTGTGTGATTTTGAATTTGTCTTTTGTTTGAATATAAAGCACACAGTCGCAGCAGGAATATAGCCCGCTGTCACTTTAAGAGCCGCACGGATCCAATACTGTTACACGTGTATTTTCATTCTCAACTCTTTACGTTCATTTATTACGTGACCGATGAATGTTTACATGAATAATCACGAAGCGCTGCATTTTTACACATTTTTGCATGTATTTGACCATTTAGTCACGCACCTTGAGCTAAAAGATGACTTTACGATCCGTGTTGCGAGAGCATAAATTGCACAGAAATCCTCCTGATGAAGCGCAAGTTTTCTTTCATGCTTTTAAAAACATGAATAAATCTAATATACTTCAATAAATCAAGCACGTGCCATTTTGCAAAAGTCTCGTTACATGATTTTACTGATCTGCACGTGAAATTGGGGTCTTATGGAGGAACGAAAGTGCACCACTGGAAAGGGGCGGAATGTGCCGCAATAATCGTTCCATCTCGATTATTGTATTTTCAGAATCGATGGAGGCCGAAATCGAAATAACTCAGTCCTAACAGACAGTACTTGCTGAGTTTGTGCTCATCAGATGAAGTCCGAACATTGAAACATATGTAACTAAGATTGTTCAATAAACTTAAGTTAAAAATAAAAAAATTAAAATTAAAAAAACTTACCATCATCACTTCGTCGTCGTCTTCTGCTCTTCTCGGTCAACTTCTTGACTGACAGAAGACTGTTAAACACTCGTTTTGGGTATTTTTGGATACCAGACAAGACTTGCTGTTAACAGGGTTTGGGTTTTAAGAGCGCTGCTGACTAGTTGTTCTGTTACTGGACAAACTGATATTTTCTGACAGCATCTGGTGTCCGGGGCTGAATCCTAATTATTATCTGGCATGGAGCCCCGATCTAACACAGCTTCTCACCTACTATATAGCAGGGAAGTATGAGATTTCAGATGCAGCCCGATAAGCTTCTGCTGTTGTGTTTCTTTCAGTGGCTGAAGGCGGCGTCTCGTCCTCCAGGCCTCTAGAGCCTCTCTCCATTCTCCCACCAAACCAGAGACCCCCAGAGCCTCCAGAACCGCCTCCCTGCGCAGACCTGGACTACAGACAGGTCTCCGAAACCAAGCCAGCTCTGCCCTCCTCCGCAGCCCCAGGAGAGGCCCCCAGACCTCCAGAGCCGGACTATCCTCCGCCGCTCAGGCCCACAGAGGGCCCTGGGTTTGGGCCGGACTTCAGCCGGCCGCCGCCGTTCGGCTACGCAGACAGCTACCTCGGCCACATGATGCCCCCCCACCCACCTCTGGCCCCAGAGGCCTTCTCTCACGGAGGAGCGGTGTTCAGCGGAGACAAGGACCATCGCTTTGAGTACAATCACAGCCCTCTGCCAGTGGGCCCTGGACCCCCACCTCCGGGCCAGGCCTGGACTTCTCCATCCCAATCAGGGGCCCTTCCGCTCGGGTACGTTCCCCATGTGAACACAGCGGCGCTGCGGGGCAGAGGACTCCCTTTTTGATGGGCTCCTGATGAACTTACTAGGGCTGTCACGAATAATCGATTCTGGATGCATCGCGATTCTCTCAGGAATCGATTCTGAGCTGAGATGGCGCTGCATGCTTTAGAAACAGCTGCACTCTCGCTTCCTGTTCCTGAACCTAAAATGATCATTCAGAAAGTGATTTGAAATATTTGAAGCGAGCAGAATAAGTGAATAACAAGAGTGTTCACAGTGGGCTGTTTACATTAATCTTGCATCATAAAAGCAGTCTGAGCCGAGGTATAACAACATGATTCAGGTGGAAAAAAGTGCACTTCCATAACATACTTATTTTAGTGCACTAATTTTGTACTTAATATACTAAAAGTGATTCTTTAGTACTTAAAATTAGCTTAAGATCATCTAAGTGTACTCAACTGTGCTATTTTGGGACACTGTGAATATGAACTGAAATGCGCTTTTAACATTTAAAAAATTTATTTAGTTGCCACTTGTAGTACAGTTGAACCCATCTTTCATACACTAGTACACTCAAGTGTACTACAATACATTTTTTTTAAATACAGATATGTTAAAAGCACATTTTACTTCATATTCATGGTGTCCCAAAATAGCACAGTTGAGTACACTTAGATGATCTTAAGTTTATCTTAAGAAGTACTAAAGAATCATTTTAAGTACAAAAGTAGTGCACGGAAATAGAGCACTTTAAGTATGTTATGGAAGTGTACTTTTTTCGGTTGAGTTGTGGTGTTATCCCTCGGCTCAGACTGCTTTTATGATATAAGATTAATGTAAACACAGCCCACTGTGAACACCCTTGTTATTCGCTTCAATCTTTATGAATGATTATTTTAGGTTCAAGTGTGTGGAAGGAACTGGAAGCAAGCAGAATACAGCTGTTTCTAAAGCATGCAGTGCCATCGGCTGTTGAAGACTAAGCTCAGAATCGATTCCAGAGAGAACTGCGACGCATTCAGAAAAATCTCAAAATGGATGCAGAATCTTTTCTCGATTCGCGATGCATCGATTTTTTTCGCCAGCCCTAGAACTTACAGACGCCTCGGAAAAGGAAGACTCTAAAAGACGCACGCAGTTGCCCTCAAACCAGCACTAAGCGACTCAGAACTCGATTTGTAAGATTTCTAAGTAACCCGAGGGCACTCGGCTTGGGTTACAACTGGAGGGACGGGAATTTTTGCATTTCCCGCTCATACCATTTCATAGAGCTGTTTTCGTTTTCCCTCCGATTGATTTTTGTAATCTATTCTACTGCTGTCTTTTAAATTAAAACTGTACCTTTTTTGAGTGTGCATTTACCAGGCCAGGGTAAGTGTTTTTATGACCTTAGCGTCTCCTTTAATTGTGTAAGGACAGACTAGTATTACAATGATGTTTTGCACTACTGAATAAAGTAGGTGGAAACAAGCAAAGGTGTGAATGGAGTAATGTGCTGTATCTGCACACGTACATGACCAGTAATGTAAGTCGGTTTCTTTTAATTTTTTCTTTTGGTCAGTTTTTTTTCTTCCTTTCTAATGATTCAACAATTGTGGGCTCTGTGGCAAGGGTAAATAGACTGGAGGGGCTTTTAAAGGACTCCAGAGAGACTGGTAGCACTTCTGGACTGATCTGGTGAATCTACTGAACGAGTGTTTCTCACCGGTTCCCCACCAGCTCTTGTCTATAGCTATTGTAAAATTGAGAGTAAAGAGACGTTTAACTGATTTCAAGGATGAGATGATGAGCAACAATGTCTTTTTTTTTTTTTTTTTTTTTGTATGATGTGCCCCCCCCTTTGGCAAATGTTTATTAAAGAAATGCCAACCATGTAATATGTACTGGTGTTTTTAATTTTTGTATATTTTTGCATGTGTATATCTATAATCAAATATACGCACACCGACTGTCTTTATGCATCAAATACATCAGCAGTGAAGTTAAGCTGTCCGAAAACCATGAATGAGAAAATAATTTAAGTTAGTTTTCCAATACTTGTTAGTAAAATAAATTTGAACAGAATTAAAGCAGTGGACTACAGTGTGACATATCAAGTGCTTTTATACCTAAATATAGAAAATGAGCTCACTAAACTTATGGAGTTGTGTTTGAACAAATATTAATTGAAATACTGACCTGACTGTTTATAATTTGACCTCCTTTAGCCGATAGTGGGCAGCAAAAACACAACTTAAGTAGCGTATAAATCAGTCATAAGTCAGTTCTGATATGCCTGAATAATAACTCTTAAATTCATTCGTCAATTTCCGATTGTTAATTGAAGTTGATAAATCTAATTATTCCGCGTAGAAGCGGAAGTACAGGCAGTGTCACGTGGTAACTGTTACTTTTTTCAACGCTGAAGGTGAGGGACCAATCGCGGGGAAATGATTTTAAAGCGTTTTGTTGTTGGGTTGAATTTCCGTGTGTGTGTGTGTCAAGTCTTCTGAGGATTGATTTCAAATATCTCGATCGAGACCAAAAAGCCTTTTTTAAATTATTATTAATGCCAAGGTACCAAAGACAAAAATACAGAAAATATCAACTTGAGACATAAGCGCGTTTTTTAAATTTATTTTATTATTATTATTATTATTATTAATGCCAAGGTACCAAAGACAAAAATACAGACAATATCAACTTGAGACATAAGCGCGTTTTTTAAATTTATTTTATTATTATTATTATTATTAATGCCAAGGTACCAAAGACAAAAATACAGAAAATATCAACTTGAGACATAAGCGCATTTTTTTAATTTATTTTATTATTATTATTATTATTATTATTATTATTATTATTATTATTATTAATGCCAAGGTACCAAAGACAAAAATACAGAAAATATCAACTTGAGACATAAGCGTGTTTTTTAAATTTATTTTATTATTATTATTATTATTATTAATGCCAAGGTACCAAAGACAAAAATACAGAAAATATAAACTTGAGACTTAAACGCGTTTTTTTTATTTATTTTATTATTATTATTATTATTAATGCCAAGGTACCAAAGACAAAAATACAGAAAATATCAACTTGAGACACAAACGCGTTTTTATTTTATTTATTTTTATTTTTTTTTAAAGCCGCTACGCGCCCTCTGGAGGAGGAGCCAGGTTACGCACAGATGACGCAGTAACCCGGAAGTTAGCGTTAGCGTCGTCATCATCAGGTGACAAAACAAACAGCGTTTGATCTGCAACAAACCGAGTCATTTATTTATTTATTTATTGTCTTAATCATTCATATTTAACGGGCTTATTTAAAACCATGGCGCAAAAAATCAATGAAGCTCATGAGCACATCGCTAAGGCTGAAAAATAGTAAGTAAAGTCCGCCGCGAAAGGCCTCAGTATTTACTATAGTGATTTAAAACGAACATCCAGCTCATTTTAATCCCCAGAAATGATTATTAAAATCTCTTTATACAAATGATGAAGATTATATACATAACAGCACACTTTTATTATGGATAAATGTCAAGTTCTAACCCATGTTTGCATGTTGACATTGAAATGAAATGCTATAATATCTGATAATGTGAATTCATCATTAAACTCAGTTTAAAGACGAGCTTTATGAAGTGGAAGCCTGATTATGACAGTGCTGCATCAGAATATGCTAAAGCAGGTGAGTCCAGCAGATAGTATTGTTTATATCCAGAGCTCATGAAGGATGATTTCTGATGGTCTTCTCTCTTCTTCTCCAGCTGTTGCCTTTAAAAACGCTAAACAGCTGGAGCAGGCGAAAGATGCTTATTTACAGGAGGCAGAGGCTCAGGCCAATAACAGATCGTATCCTCCCATTTCTCTTACTGTTATATCGTTGATTATATAGTCTGTCAAACATCATCCTGCATTATTTTAATCTGAAAGTGCCTCTTTCTTTGTCCTTGACTCGCTGTTCAGTCTTTTTCATGCTGCGAAGTGAGTATATTCATCGTGATTACAGATATCTGCTGCTTTATTGTCCAAACATTGTCTTTATAAATGTGCTGCTTGTTGTAAATATAAGTTTTTGTATGCAGGGCCTTTGAGCAGGCAGGAATGATGCTGAAGGTGAGTGCTGTTTTTTAACACACATACATACGTACATACATACATGCATATATGTGTGTATATATATATATATATGTATATGTATATATGTATATGTATGTATGTATGTATGTATGTGTATATATATATATATATATATATATATATATATATATATATATGTATATGTATATGTGACCATGGACCACAAAACCAGTCATAAGGGTCAATTTTTTTAAATTGAGATTTATACGTCATATGAAAGCTGAATAAATAAGCTTTCCATTGATGTATGGTTTGTTAGGATAGCACAATATTTTGAAAATCTGGAATCTGAGGCTGCAAAAAAATCAAAATACTGAGAAAATCTCCTATAAAGTTGTCCAAATGAAGTTCTTAGCAATGCATATTACTAATCAAAAATTAAGTTTTGATATATTTATGGTAGGAAATTTATAAAATATCTTCATGGAACATGATCTTAATATCCTAATGATTTTTGGCGTAAAAGAAAAATCTATAATTTTGACCCATACAATGTATTGTTGGCTATTGCTACAAATATACCTGTGCTACGTATGACTGGTTTTGTGCTCCAGGGTCACATCTAAAAGAAGAACATTAGGTAACACTGAGTGTCCTTGTTACACATTACAGTACTTACTATAGTAATAATGCATAATTACCTGCAGCTAACCCTCATCTTTACCCTAACCATATACTGAGCACATAGTTGTAGTTTATTATTTCTACTCGCTGCTTAAATTGATAATTACACTGTAACAAAGACACTCGTAAGTGTAACCGAACACTGTTAAAAATGCAGACATTTTCTTTGTTATTAAGAAATGTATATTGGTTTGAAACAACACGAGAGCGAGTAGATGATGACAGAAATGTGATTTTGGAAGTGTTTCTGTCGCAGGACATGCAGAGGTTGCCTGAGGCTGTGCAGTACATAGAGAAAGCCAGCGTGATGTACGTGGAGAACGGCACTCCAGACACCGCCGCCATGGCCCTGGACCGAGCCGGAAAGTGTGTGCTTCTCACTGTCAGATTCATGCAGCGTCAGAGCTGATCTGAGACCTGTGGGCCGTTAATGAGTCGTTGATCTTGTTGGTTGCAGGTTGATTGAGCCTCTGGATTTGGCGAAAGCCGTTCATCTGTACCAGCAGGCAGCAGGAGTGTTTGAGGTTCATAACGGGTCCACCAAACACACACACACACACACACACACACACACACACACATACATACAGCCATTCTGAGTAATTACAAATACATGCCTGTCTTTTGATTTCTTAGAATGAGGAACGACTACGGCAAGCAGTTGAGCTCATTGGCAAAGCATCAAGACTTCTTGTTAGACAACAGAAGTAACCGTTTGGGAGCTTCATTCTTACTTGGATTTTCATGTTAATCAGTTATCTAGTGTATTAGTTAATTATTAATTATTAATTATTCTATCCGAGCAGCTGAGTCCTTAGCTATCTTCAAGTAACAGCTAAAAACACATCTGTTTTATCTTTATTTGACCTTCTAGCACTGTCTACTCTAATTCTATTTTGTCTATTTGTTTTCTTTTTTATTTAAAAAAAAAAAAAAAATACTTGACTCTTTAAGACTTGCACGCTATTTGTTTTTTAACTACTTGTTCTCTTCAAAAAAAAAAAAAAAAGGCCTCTAACACTAGCTTTCTCTATTCTTTTTCTATTCCGTCTATTTGTTTTCTTTGTATTTATTATATAATTAACAAAAAAATTAATATTTGCTACGTACTGCGTTAGGCTAATTGAGACTTGTCACAGCACTTGCATATCATTGCACTTTTGTTGATTTTGATTGCTTCCATTGTCTTCATTTGTAGCATCTGCTAAATAACTTAATGTAATGTAAATATATTCATTTAATAGATGATGAATGATGCTCATTACAGGTTTGACGAAGCTGCTGTGTCCCTTCAGAAGGAGAAGAACATGTATAAAGAAATAGAGAATTATCCGACGTGTTTTAAGGTGCATCTTTATGACTGAGATTTAAAGCCTTTGTGATGACAGGTGCATTATCACACCTGACTGTGTCCTGTGTTTGTGCTCAGAAAACCATCGCACAAGTGCTGGTGCATCTGCACAGAGGAGACTATGTGGCGGCAGAGAGGTGTGTGCGGGAGAGCTACAGTATCCCAGGATTCAGCGGGAGCGAAGACTGCGTGGCCATGGAGCAGCTTCTGCAGGGTTACGATGAGCAGGACGAGGAGCAGGTGTCTCGCGTCTGCAGCTCACCGCTGCTCAAATACATGGACAACGACGTGAGTCTCCCAGCATGCATCTGTCCAAGTGTGCTATTTTTCAAAGAGTACAAAGAACACAAATAGTGTGATGTGCTTTTTATTTAAAAAGTTATAAAAGCACAAATTCTGCTTTAGAGACAGAACCGTTACGTGTGAGATAAAATACTATAAATCAAATCAAAGTACTAAAGTTAATGCATTTTTGAATAGAAAAATTACATTTTTATTTTACTAAAAGGAAGTCTGAAATATAACTTCTAACCTACATTTGGCCCCAAACTAGTTATCCCTTTCTGAGAAACTTCATTTAGCTAGATATGAGACTTAATTTGAGCTAGATCAGAGACACAATTAACTTTTGTTTATTTTATAAGGCAAGACACTACAGATGAATATACGGTATTCGTTTTAACTAATAGATTTCACCATACTTTCTCCACATGATTGCACAGTACATTAAGACAGTTGTTTGAATACGTACAATTAAGTGTTGTTTGAATATGCAAATGAGACATTGTCTAATTAAATATTTACAATTTGCATACACCTCCAGAACAAAAAATCTGAACATTGGATGAAGCCAGGTTCACAATTCTTGTTTGATTTTGTTGAAATATTATATTAGTTATTACAGAGGGGATTTTGAATATCTCCTTTTCATCACTGTGCAAATCAGACGATGAAATCAGTCAGAAAAAAATAAATAAATTTTCACCCCTTTTCCCCCATCCACAATATTGTATAAAGCAAGTGAATGATATATGAACAAACTTCTCTGTAAAACCCTTCTGAATATGGATAGTAATAAAACTGAAATGTTGGGTGTATGTAAATGAAGGGAAAAAAGGATAGATAAATAGATAGTGTAATTTTGGATGTTTTGTTTCCACTAGTCTGAAAGAAAACATGTTATGTACATGTTAATATCTCTAAATCAGCCAGTGAATAAAAAAACAATGTTTATGCATGTACTAGTCTCTTGCCTTAAATGTTAACTTTATTTATTTCTATTACAAAAAAGCACATAAGGTTATTATAATCTATTTATGTTATATAAATTATATTTTTGCACAATCTATTGTAACTGTCAGAGCAAAATTACCTTTATTTCATTTTTTTTTTTTTCAGGGTTGAAATTGATGTTTAGTTCAGTATTTCTAATCTTTTCATTGTCTTCTATTTGTTTCACTCCAACTTTCAAGGGTTTGGCAGGTATGACATCAAAACTATTTGCATATTACAGTAGTGTAGAGTAAGTCTGTTGCACCTCGTCTCCAGTTTTCCACCCTTCAGTAGTTTATTTCCCTTCAGTCCCACTATAAATGTCAGTCATTGATCTTTTCAGCCCCTAGAATTAAACAGGCAGTTATGCTTATGCATCCATAAGACGTCAGTCTGTGAATGATCTCTTTTATTTTTATATTGGTTAGTTATTAAGCTCAAATGCTTTGCTTCAGTCAGTCATCAGGGCAGGCCAAGTGCATGCTGAAGACTGAACAGGTGTTGATGTGTAAATGCAAACTGTTAGTGACTGTAAATTCAATACCATACTGATTTCATAATGACCCCCTGACAGAAGCTGGTTTTTATTCAGCATTTCAGCACACTGATGTGTCGTCTCACTTGTTCTCCAGTATGCAAAGCTTGCCGTCAGCCTGAAAGTGCCTGGAGGAGGGAAGAAGAAACCTGCCGCCGCTGCAAGCGGAGATACAGCTGTGAGTGCTGGAGCCGCAGAGGAGGATGAGTATGCTGGAGGCCTCTGCTAAAGCTTATTCCACACCTGCTGCCTCAGATGAAGGTGCAAGCATGATCCCTAAATATTATATTCCTGTACTGGAGGGGTTTGGGTTTTAAGATGCTTTCAGAACTGTTAAGGAGAGAAAGAGTTCATCTGGAGAAGAAAAGCTTCTTTAGGACACCCATGCAAAGCCTCGCATGTAAGCAGCACGTTTAGGCAATGTCATCCTCTCTTAAGTATGCATATTTATTTACGTTTGCCTTCCTAAACTCATGTTTAAAATGAAATTTGTTTTCTAAAGTGTTTTCAGGCAAACCCATATTGGAAGCTTGTTTCTGCCGTGTAATAAAATAAAAAGTCACAATTACCTTTATTTATTTATCTCACAATTCAGGTCTTCTATATAAACTATGAATTGCAAGACATAAAGGCAGAATCGCAAGATTTTAATGCAGAATTGAGATGTAACTTCAGAATTGCGAGATGTAAATGCTATTCTGAGAAAATCTGAACCTAGAGATATAAACTTGAAATTGCAATGAAAAAAGTATGAATTGTGCAATAGTCACAATTACCTTTAAAAAAAAAAAAAAAAATTAAATCAGAATTGCAAGATGTAAAAATTCAAATTCATAGGAAAAAAAGGCAGAATTGTGATGTAAACTCAGAAATCCATTAACTAAACAGAATTTAAATGACTAGATAAAAAAATAAAATAGATTAGAATTGCGAGAAAAAATTAAAAAGTTGCAATTTTATTTTTTATTACATGGTGGAAACAAGCTTCCATAAACCCAAACCTGAAAAACAGCTTTCCAGTTGAACGGGACCTTCTGTGGGTGAATCAGGAGCTGAATCTTTATATGTACAGTATTTCAAACATTTTGAGTAGTGCTGGAATACTACACAAGTCATCATTTTAGATTATACATTATCATATGAATATTCTATATACTGGAAATTAAATAACAGTGCCTGCCTTATTCCCTTTTTTGCTGCGTTTACTGTACATTGTGTTTGTAGTTTCAATATTGTTTAAACTTATTCCACTCATTCTTAACTCAACTTATTCTTGTCATATGGAACATCAGCAGAAAATGAAGCAGGATGCTGCATACCAATGCATGAAATGCCTTAAGATGATCTGAACACGAGAAACTCAATTTTAGTTTTTTTTTTGCTTTAATGGAGAAGGTGTGCTTTGAAATTGCAGGGAACAATTTCTGTTAATTATGGATTTGCGTGGTTTCAGACCACCACTGAATAAAGAGAATCTGTGATTTTTGCATATTTTAGCTCTGAGTTTCTGACTTTCTAGCCATACAAAATAGTCATTTAAATGCATGTAACAAAGTGCAACAGGTAGACAGACAAATGAGACAATAGTTGGTTTCCAGAATGTGCTTTATGCTCATGATGTTGATCCACAATCACACCGATGTGTCAGTAAAGTGAGCGGATACTCTTCCTGAGAACCATTCAGTCAAGCCTAAAGATCAAGCTAGGATAGATCATGAGTTCAATGTTATGTAGTCTTACGAACCCAAGCATTTCTGGGTCCAGTTTTCTCTGAAGAAAAAAGTGGCTAGTGTTCAGTCACCGTCTCCTTCCTTTGTTCAAGTTTACGGCCAGCTACCAGGACAGTATATTGCACATCGCACGATTAACCAATCTCCAGACAGACAGGTGGCGCTAGAGCTCCTTAACGATCCCATCGGTCGCGGGAGCTTCTCAATCAGGACTCTTTGGTACAGCTGTTTCATCTGCAGGTCACATTATATTGGCAGTCGAACCTCTCACGACGAGTTTGTTTCTATCTTAATGCCGCTTTCCTGCGAGAAGCAGCATCCTCCTTTGGATTTCAGGCAATCCCAGCAGGCTCATTTGGTCTTCTCCCTCGTCCATTTGATCATGGTCTCTGGTGAGCGGTAAAGGAAGATGAGTTTGGCGTACAGGTCCTCCTCCAGCTCCAGCTCGCCGGTTTCGCGCACGAGGAAGATGTCGGTGCAGAGTTTGAGGATGCGGTCGACACACGGAAGCTCTTCGAACATGATGGAGTGCGAGATGCCGCTGAAGAACTCGCGGACGAATTTCCCAATCACCAGCACCACAGATGCGTAGAGGCCCATGATACTGCAAGAGACACAGAGAGGCGTTACTTACAGCTCTGTCTGCTTATCAGTCCCTCTGGGTTTTCACAATTCTGTGATTGCAGAACACAATGCAATATTCTCACATTTTTTGGCAGTCTTGCATAATTGGCCATTTAACCACAAAAAGTTCAGTAGTAAAAGTTAATTCTGCGGAATAGCACAAAATCAACAATGTAAAATTTCTTGCAATTCTAGATAATTCACCATTTGATCACTAAAAGTGCAGTATCACCTAAAGTTACTGACACGTTATAGTTGACACATTAGTTTGCACAACAATGCAAAAACAATGTCAAATTTTTTGGTGATCTTGCATAGTTTGCCATTTGAACCAGAAAAGTTCAGTACTTAACATTATTGACACATTAGTGGGAATTTCACGTTTACGGAACAACACGAGATCAACAATGTTGTTTATTTTTGTCAATCCTGCATAATTGGCCATTTAACCACAAAATAATCAGAAAAAGTCCAGTACTCAGTTACTGACATGTTGAGATAATTTTGGGATTGCAGAATAGAAGTTTTTTTTGGCAGTTCTGCATAATTGGTAATTTAAGT
Organism: Spinibarbus caldwelli; assembly: GCA_039654775.1. Classification (NCBI taxonomy): domain Eukaryota; kingdom Metazoa; phylum Chordata; class Actinopteri; order Cypriniformes; family Cyprinidae; genus Spinibarbus; species Spinibarbus caldwelli. The sequence goes on from CM077263.1 coordinate 25,113,900, forward strand.
GCTAAATAATTGTAAAAGTGCAGTACTTATTAACTTGCGATAATTCTGCGTTTTTAACAATGTTGAATTTTTCGTTGATCAGTTGGCCATTTAACAACATAAGTGTAGTACTAAAAGTTATTGGCACGTTAGTAAAAGAAATCCACTATTGCAGAACACAATGCAAAAACAAATGTTTTTTTTTTTTGTGACCCCATATTATTGGCTATTTAACTGCAAAACAATCACAAAAGTGCAGTACTAAAAAATTTTTGACGGGTTAAAAGATAATTCCTCAATCGCGAAACTGCACAAAATCAACGTCGTCAAATTTCTGGCAATCCTGCATAATTTGACATTCGATCGCAAAAAGTGCAGTACTACAAGTTATTGACGTGTTTAGATAATTTCATGATCGCAGAACAACACAAAATTAATGAAATGTTGATTTTTATTTATTTTGCAACCCTGCATTATAGCCTATGTAACTGCAAAATAATCACACAAAAGTGCAACACTAATTCCATAATTACAGATCATAACAATCAAAAGCATGGGATGTGCACTGACTGAAGCGTGTATGGAGAAAGCTGACTGTCACACACACAGGTTGTGTCAAAATGCCTGTCTTTGCTAGTATTCACATAAAAACAGTAGGCTGAAAGTGAATGTAAAATGCAAGGAAAAAATCGTGTAACAGATCTGTGCATTAGGTCTTAAAGTGACAGCAGCCTAATAATCCTGATGCTGTCTGTCATTAATCTTAATCAAACAACAAAAGAGAGAAAGTCACTGACTGACATTGACAGAATCAGTTTAGTAGCTTGAATAAGGATTAATCTAGATTTAACTTATGCAGTGAAGACTATGCAGTTTTATTTTACAATTGATTCATCTCGGTAGTATTTTGTACCTGAATAGTAATTGTATTGTTTATTTTTGTTTTACAAAATTCTGACACAAGTTTCCTATATTTAGTTTTTTGTTTATCTGTAAACTATGACAACTGCACATCTAGCATGGCATAATATGGTAAATGTGGTTATCCTTAAAAAAAAAAATCCTGAAAATTTCCATCACAAAATCTGTCATTTTGATAACAAAAATTCCTAACTCAATCAATCAATCAGTCCTGGTGGGACTGGATAATGATACTTGATGATTACCCGTGACTCACCCATAACCTGCGAGGAAGCCCAGGCTGGGAGGACTGACTTTATCACTGAAGACATACAGCTGCAGTCCTGCCTCTCTCTTCTTCTCCAGCTTTGACTCGGATCTCATCTGGATCTTCCCTGCCGACGGCTGGTCCACAATCCACCACTCCTGAATGTCTTCACTGCCGTTGTGAGACCTCTCCAAGTCCAGCAGAATACTCTTATAACCCTCATCTGGTACAGAGGGATTGATGATATTCATGGGTTGTACAGATAAAGTCAATACTCATGTAGAAAAGTCATTGATTCTGCATTACCTGTATAAAGCTGATCTACTGGTTTGGCGTTTGAGTCACTCGGTGCTCGAATGAAGCAGGGAAACACTTGCTCTATGACCCTGTGAATGAGAAAATAGACCTTAAATATATAAGCATTACGATAAGTATGAAATGCATCATTTCTATGTTGAATTTGTACTTACACAGGTTTATTTCTGGTTCCATTGAGTAACGCTATCAGCTCTTGTCTAGTGTTCATGTCCAGATATGTGATGTGTTTGTCCATTGCAAATTCAGCCTTTGCTCCCAGACTCAGATTCCTGCACAAGAGAGAAGTATTATGGGATATATTTGATCATTTGGTGTTTAAAGATGAAACTGAGAAGTGTACTAGAATAAATGACCATTACCATGATTTTTGGACATGGTTGGATCATAGTATTCTCTATGGCAGGGGTTTTCAAACTGTGGGATTGGGACAAGGTGAGTCGCACAAAGTCACTTGGCTGCAGCTAAATTTGTGTTTCATGGTCTCACACACACACACAGTTCAGTCTAGGGCTGCACGATATAGGCTACCAACATTAATTACTAATTGCGATATTGCTTATTGCGATTTTTGAATCGCAAAGGTCGCGATTTAAAACATGCGTTGCATGTTTTGAAGCGCGGGCACGCACAATTTGTAATAACACTGAGAGTCTTGTTCACTTCCAGAACAAAAATATATAGAAAATGTACTCACTCCCTTGTCATCCAAGATGTTCATGTCTTTCTTTCTTCAGTCGTAAAGAAATTATGTTTTTTGAGGAAAATATTTCAGGATTTCTCTCCATATAGTGGACTTCTATGGTGCCCGCGAGTCTGAACTTCCAAAATGCAGTTTAAATGCAGCTTCAAAGGGCTCTAAACGATCCCTGCCGAGGAAGTAGGGTCTTATCTAGCGAAACAATTGGTTTTCTATTTGAAGCAATCTTTGTTGTCCCACTTTACAAAAAGATGTTTTCAAAAGTGGGACAGCATTTTTTGACTCATGTGGGACAGTCAAATATACTGTTATTCAATTGATAAAATGTGCATTAAGAAAGTTAAATATCATACATGTATTTTTGTTAATTTTTGAGCTTATAATGTAGCAATATTATTTGTTTTAAGATCCAGATTCAAAATTTAGAGACTAGAGGACAATGGGATCCTGGACCGTGATGAGTCCATGACTGGCTATGAAGTGTTTTTACCATTACAGTTTGCTAAACACAAGCTTTTAAGCCCGTGTTTTATAGCAAAGCAGACACAATTTAGTATTTTTGGTGGCGGCGTTGTCTGTATTTGTGGTTAAATTGCTCCCTAATTCATATTTATATCTGGTAATCTAAAATGGTAATCGTTTTATAATCGTAATAATTTCCTGAATGTCAACTTTTTGAATATATTGGCCTATGCGATTTTGTTTTATGTTCAATACTCTGCCATCTGTATTTGCTAAGCAGCTCTTAGTTGGGTCATTCACTCAGACCACGTTTTCTCATTCCACTTCACTTTTCCATTGTATTTCAATGAAAACGCGCTATGGACGTCTTTGAATGCTGCGCTCTCGTCTCAGGTCTTTATAGCAGCTTCTCGTGCATGATACATCATCCTAACGTCTCTAGACCGCACAAACACAGATTTAATTGTACCACTACATGATTTTAACATCTCCACACGCATAACAAAAATTCTTATTATTTCCTTGCCATATCATCACTATATAGAGAATGTGCCAAAGTTCAAAAATCTTTTGAAATATCGCGGAACATCTATTTAACCATTACAAAAGTAAATTTCTGGCTGAAGTGAATTGTCATCTCGGTTTTTAGTGTTTATTTAAATGGTTCTGCTTTGCTTCTTATGTTTTGCTTAAAAAAAGTGTTGGGTTGTTCTCCGCTCTGCACTACACACACAGAAGCATCATGAATGCATTTTCTGCGCTGATGCGTATCATATGCACGCGAAAACTGTGTTTTATATGCATGCCAAACACGTTTGTATCATATATACGCCAAAGTCCATTTTTGCGTATCAATACCACGAGTTTTCGTTTTTATTTGGTGTACTATTTATACGCATTTAGCCGCACCGAAGTGAGCATTTCAGTTTTAATGGACATATTTCATTAACGTCTGTAAATTAAGAAATTAAAATGTAAATATTAGTAGTGAAATTTTGAGTTGTACTATAAAATAAAATGGTTATTTTTCTTAAATACTTAATTTCTGCCATATTAAACCTCTAAGCTTATACTTGTCTAGGGTCATGGAATGGAAAAGTTTGGGAACCCCTGCTCAATGGTAAAACTTGGAATTACCTTGTAAATACCATAGTACACTACTGTTCAAAAGGTATTTTTTTTTTTTTTTTAATTAATACTTTTATTCAGCAAGGCGCATTAAAGTGATCAAAAGTGACAGTAAAGACATTTATAATGTTACAAAAGATTTCTATTTCAAATAAATGCTGTTCTTTTGAACTTTCTATTCATCTGTGAATCATGAAAAATAAAATATATCATGGTTTCCACAAAAATATTGGGCAGCACAGCTGTTTTCAACATTGATAATAATCAGAAATGTTTCTTGAGCAGTAAATCAGCATATTAGAATGATTTCTGAAGGATCATGTGACACTGAAGACTGGAGTAATGATGCTGAAAATTCAGCTGCGCATCACAGAAATAAATTACAGTTTAACAGATATTCACATAACTGCTATTTTAACTGTAAAAATATTTCCCAATATTACTGTATTTTTGATCAAATAAATGCAGCCTTGGTGAGCAGAAGAGACTTAGTGAATACAAATTTTTGAACAGCAGAGTACTGAACACTGTAATCATATTACATTTTATATATATATATATATATATATATATATATATATATATATATATATATATCTAAAAGTGAAAGGGGCAGTCCAGGGGCCTCATTTATAAAGCGTGTGTGCGCTCAGATTTGATCGTAGAGTGTGTGTATGCTTAAATCCGTGCCAGCGCTCATATTTGTAAAAACTGTCTTTGACGTGGAAATGTGCTTAGCGTCACGCGGGGTCTGAGCAGACGTACGCACTTTTTCTTGTCGGAGTACTGCAGGTTTTTGGAAATGTCAGCTGTTCTTGCAGCTCGCTGTTCTAAATTAAAGAATTTGGATGATGACTGGTGATCTTTTACTTGTTAATGACATTAATTAGGAGTCGTTTACAAGGCAGAGAGCTGAAGCCATTCGGTCGCCGCAGGGCCAGGTCTGAGATTTTCATTGTGCCCTCGATCATCCCCAAGATACTTAATTTTTGTGATTATTTATTAAACTGAGCAGAAATATAAAGCCTAGTGCAGTGGTATTTGTCTTGTACGTCTGCCCCTCACACTGACAGAATTTCATGTGAAATGTTCACACGATATTACCGTAATTTTACATTCCGACTTGTAAAAACCATTCACGTCCTTGTCCTTTTTATGAGCTGTTTTCCCAAGCTTCCTCGCTTCTCATCACATAAGCACTGCTCTTTAATTGTGCTCTAGTCTCTGGTCAAACGCGCTCAAACCACTGTAGTCTAACCTGTAGCCTAATGTAATATATATTAACCACACACATCTTATTGTTTTAGGCAAGCAGGCTGTCCGTATTATGACAAAATATTTTAATAAGACTGAATTTGTATTTAACCTGATCACGTTTAATAAAAAGACATTTTAAGTTTAATTATAACATGCATGTCCATGATTATTCAAACAACGAACAAATTATACAGCGAGCAAAGAACATCAAAGAATATCACTGAAGTGTGAGTGTAAGCACTCTAAAAAAAACTATAAGCTATAATCAGTGATGTTGTCTGCAGTGTGTGATGAATTAATCTCTTACATCGCACGTAAGTACATCTGCACTTTGTTGTTTCTGATGAGAGAATTCACCAAAGTGCACTGACCAAAACTTTTGTTAATATTTAGTAAAATCCCCTTAAATAATAGAAATATTAAAGAAAAAACTAAAAGCACAAGTATATATTGGTTTGCATATACATCTTCATTTGTACGTTAATCTATAAGAGTTTGGGCTGTTTAATATTAGGATTTTGTCTGAGAGATGATCGTAAGATCAGTTTTGGGATGGTTTTTGCGCAACATTTTATAAATGAGGCCCCAGGTGATGAACTGTCTCTGTACCTCTGGATGCTCCAGGACATGGTCACTGGAAACTGGTCCTCTTTGCTCAGGACGTCCATCAGGTTCTTCCTGCTGGGAGGACTGATGGTCCAGAGAGAGTTTGAGCTTCCTTCCAGCTCGGCCACAGTCACGTCCTCCGCCGTATACGCCTCCAAGAACTGCAGTGCACTCTGGGAAAGAGATTGAACTACACTTGACACACCACACAACGACTAAAGAGCGGCGTTTCTCCAAACCATCACATCATAGACTGAGAGTGACTTACAGGAATGTGTCTGTATGAATTCATGAAGCTTATGAAATCTCTGTCAGTGACGTCCTTCAGCTGATTCTGCTGCGCGCTCATAGTGAAGATGGGCTAGAAAGCACAGACAACACACAAGCATATTTGATCATACTGTCATTTTAGTGTCACTGATATACTATTATGGTTTTTATGAATATTTTGAGTTATGTTATTATTATTATTTGTAATAATAATAATGACAGTATTAATAATAATAGTAATAATAGTTTGCCTTGGCAACTAACCGAAATAAAATATGTTGTGAAATATAACAATAATATTTTATTATTAATAAAGTATTTTTATTATTGATATTTGTAATATGTATAAAATAATATTTGTAACAGACTAAACAAAAATGATAAATATTGCCTTGGCAACTAACTGAAATAAAACAAGCTGTAAAATATAATACTAAATAAAATATTTTATTAATATTTGTGATATGTATATAATAATATTTGTAATAAACTTTTGGGACTAAACATATTTATTTTGGACTAAACAAAAATTATAAATATTGCCTTGGCAACTAACTAAAATAAAACGAGCTGTAGAATATAATATTGTATTAATAATAATAAAATATTTTATTCATACTGTATTTGTGAAATGTATATAATAATATTTGTTATAAACTAAACAAAAATCATAAATATTTTCTTGGCAACTAACTGAAATAAAAAGCTGTAAAATATAATACTAATATTTTATTAATAATAAAATATTTTATTAATATTTGTGATGCGTGTACAATAATATTTGTAATAAACTAAACAAAAATTAGAAATATTGCCTTGGCAACTAACTGAAATAAAACAAGCTGTAAAATATAATACTAATATTTTATAAATAATAATAAAATATTTTATTGATATTTGTGATATGTATATAATAATATTTGTTATAAACTAAACAAAAATCATAAATATTTTCTTGGCAACTAAATGAAATGGGCTAAGTTATAAGTTGTAAGGTACATTTCACATTTTATTTCTGTTTATGTTTATTTCATATGGAAGCTTGTTTCGGCCAAAGAATAAAATAAATACATAAAAATAGTAATGACGACTTACACTTATTTTTACCCAAATCTGAGTTTATATCTCAAAAAATTTAGAATTGTAAGATTTAAACTCTAATCTATAAACTTTTGAAACTAATTGTGAGAGAAAAATGTCCTTTTTCATTTTATTATTCCATGGCGAAAACAGAATTGTGAGATGTAAACTAAGAATTCAGAGAAAAAAGTCAGAATTCTGTTTATAACACGCAATTCTGAAACAAAGTCAAAGCTGTGAGATCAAAGTCTGAATTGTGAGGCAAAACACTGCGATTAGCTTATTTTTAAATTTATTAATTATTCCATGGTGCCAGTGGGCTTTCATAATTTCAAGTAAAGAGTTTTTATTGTTTTAGTTTTAACCCTGATTTGAGTTGACGTCTCACAGATACTTCACTATCACCAGCAGTTTTTCGTGCACCTGAAAGCCGCCCAGAGTGATGGTGACCGACACGTCCAGCGGTTTGTTGACGACTCCAGCCACAGATTTGACCAGAGACATGAAGAGCAGAGGAAACCAGACGATGCAGATGAGCAGCATCACGATCATCCCTCCCATCCCGTACTTCACCACCTTCTTCTTCTTCTGTCCTCGAGGCTGAGGATACCTCTGAAAACACAAACACACCACAGTAAAGCCTGACTCTGAACGCAGCTCTGACCAACACTGGCTGATGGACAGAATCTCACCTTCTCAGACTCCCTCCAGCACTTGAGCACGAAGATGTGAGCGTAGATGTCCTCCACACAGATCCAGCTGGACAGACTGAGCGTAGTATCGGTCCACACCCAGTCCATCACCGCCCGCAGCTCCGTCAGGAACGGCACCAACCGGAACCTGAACATCACCGTGCATTGTTACTGTACATTTGTGCCATATGGACACCTAGTCACCACTGATAACCTAGTACTAATTATAATGTAAAAACTTTAATTTTCTGTAAAGCTGCTTTGAGATGATTTGTATCATGAAAAGCGCTACACAAATAAACTTAAACTGAATCATTCAGAAAGATCAAACTCAGTCAGGACTCGAGCGCTTCTGACACACCAGAAATGAAGTATGGTATGGGCAAAAATTTATTATTCTAACATTATGTCTAGAATTGAAAGAAAATGTGCTTTTGAACAGAACAAATCTAGGCATTCTTTAGCATAAAGTAAAAAGAGGCTGGCATTACAGTGATTTTATAATGGTTAAGTAAACATGATATGAAGCAGAGTGCCTAAAACCCTCTTAACCGCGGTAAAATCACTGTAATTCATGGCCTTAGTTTGCTTATGACTTTTATGAAGAAAAACATCAGTGATATTAAAAAGATAGAAATAGGGCTGCACATTAAATCATTTTATTCATGATCATGATTTCTGAGAATTCTAATGTAAAAAATAACAAATGAATAAAATGACTAATCAATTTTATTAAATAATAAAAAATTTATAATTTTTTTTATTTAATTTTTTTTTAGCAAAATAATTGTCAATAACTGTTTAACCATTATCATGTAGAAGTGTTCAATAAATTTGATTAAATTAGCCTAACTATAGAATTTTTAGCATTTTATACATACAACTATAGAATTTTTAGCATTTTATACATACATACATACATACATACATATATATATATATATATATATATATACACACATACACACACATTTTTGAAAGAAAGTAGTCTCTTCTATTCATCTAGGCTGCATTTAATTGATCATAAATACAGTAAAATTGAGAAATATTAATGCATTTCAAAATAGCTGTTTTCTATGTGAATATCTGTTAAAGTGTAATTTATTTCTGTGATGCACAGCTGAATTTTCAGCATCATTACTCCAGTCTTCAGTGTCACATGATCCTTCAGAAATCATTCAATCAAAGAAATATGCTGATTTGCTGCTCAAGAAACATTTCTAATTATTATCAATGTTGTGCTGCCCAATATTTTTGTGGAAACCATCATACATTTTCATTTTTCAGGATTCACAGATGCATACAAAGTTCAAAAGGATAGCATTTTTAAAAAAAAAAAATAGAAATCTTTTGTACTATTATAAATGTCTTTACTGTCATTTTGATCAGTTTGTGTCCTTGAATTGATGTATTATACATACTCACTCCAAATTGTGTCTATGTATATTAGCATTAAAATATGTGTGGTCATCCATATGAAGAATGACTTTAATGTGTCGTAAATCTCTGAGTCTCTGAGGTTGAATGTAATGTGTCTGTATGAAGTCCAGCTTTGTTTCTTACCCTTGGAAGAGGAAGAGATTGACGTAGTTATAGCTCTTGGTGAGGAAGTTGCCCAGCACGCGGGTGGGGTAACCGCAGCGGATCTGATAGGCTGACAGACCAAAGTAGATGCACTTCACGAAGTACCAGAGCTGAGCAACTGTGTTCTGACTGAAACGCCTGGGAAATCAAATCACATGTTAGATGACCTCAGGCTTCTTAAACAGGATCAATAATGATATCATTCGTCATTCACCTCTCGGTGACCCCTGGGAGGATGAAGAACATCCAGAAGTGAATGCCGAAGACTAGGATGACCTGGAAGATGACCTTCCCCATCACGGTCTTCCTCAGGTACAGCGCACGGTCCACCACCATTGTCCCAAACTGGATCAGCACCATCACCAGAAACGCCTCGGGAACCTGGTCCTCTGACAGAGAGGACGTGATGTCAGCCGCAGCAGAGTGTTTCTGCGGAGAAACCAGTTTCACTTCAGTTTTATTGCATTTGCATGGTTTGATAATTGCATTGTTCTTAAAGTCAGCATAAAATGGAAATTCATCCATCCATAGGTTTCCCTTTTTTAATATTTTGAGCTCATAATCACTGATGGATAGAACAAAGTTCCTGCCCTGTATTTTTTCCTTTTCTAATAATCTTCAATGTTTGTCATAACATGGAACAACAACAACAAAAAAAAAAATCTGTTGCTATTTCTGTTTCAGGACAACTTTAAATGCTTTTTCAAACTGGATATCTTATATTAAAGGAATATTTCACACAAAAAAAAAAAATCATAATTTGCCTAAAATGTGCTCACTCTCAGGCCATCCAATATGTAGATGAGTTTGTTTCTTCATCAGATTTGGAGAAATGTGTCACTGCATCAGTGTCTCATCAATGGATGCTCTGCAGTGAATGGGTGCCGTCAGAATGAGAGTCTAAACAGCTGATAAAAACATCACAATAATCCACATCACTCCAGTCCATCAGTTAACATCTGGAGAAGACAAAAGCTGAAACAAATCCATCATTAAGAGTTTTTAACTAAAATCCATAATCCATAATAACTCTTCCTCCAGTGAAAAAGTCCATCTCCTGTTGTCTCTCACATCAAAATCCAGCCTCATATTTGTTTAGAGCTGTTTTCTCTTGTAAACGCTGCTTGATCTGTGCAGATTTCTCTCCTGATTCAGACCAGAACACTTTTTCACTGGAGGAAGAGTTATTATGGATTATGGACTCATATTTTAGTTAAAAACCTCTTAATGCTGGATTTGTTTCAGCTTTTGTCTTCTCCAGATGTTAACTGATGGACTGGAGTGGTGTGGATTATTGTGATGTTTTTATCAGCTGTTTAGACTCTCATTCTGACGGCACCCATTCACTGCAGAGCATCCATTGCTGAGACACTGATGCAGTGACACATTTCTCCAAATCTGATGAAGAAACTGATCTCAGATGGCCTGAGCGTGAGCACATTTTCAGTACATGTTTATTTCTGGCTGAACTATTCCTTTAAATTGTCATGCGATTGAGCAGGAGATGCTCTACAAACCCCGAAAGCCCAAAATCCGAAAACGATGATGATGAAGTCGACCGTATCGGCCAGAAACATGAGCACGTAGACATCAGTCACAGCGCTGTATTCTGGGTGGATCAGGTTATAGAAGAACTGCCGAATGGGAATGTAGATATCCAGAATCCTGAAACAACAGAAAGCCACCAGATTAAATAATATATGGAAGCATATGTGTAGAAAAATTCAATTTGCAATGTAATATGCAAAATGGCAATGCAATATGTAAAATGGCAATGTATTTCTGTATTTAAATTTACATTTTCCCATACCATATGTGCAACATTTAGTGCAAAATGAAAATGAAAATTCAATTATATAATTTAAATTCACCATTTTATACATTAGTTTTAATATGTAAATTAAAAACATATTTTAAAGCTTTATAAGTTGCAAAATTAAAATGAAAATGTATTACCCAAATTGATTAGATATGTTTAACCCTTAAAGCCATACCTCGGGTCTTTAGCGACCCGGTACATCATTCTCTACCCTCTCTCTCCTTCATTTTTTAAAGTTAGACATCAACTTTCTTAGTATTCCTCAATCTATTCATTATAAACAAAATAAGAAGAAAAAAATAGTAAAATATAAAAGAATGCTTGTTTTCTGATAACTTTTTTGTAAAAAGTGTATAGGGTCACTAGAGACCCGAGGTATGTAAATGTGTAAGTATTTTTTTCTGCGCAACTATATTTACATATCTGATGACTCAATACGTGCAATGCATCTTTTTTTCCTCAAGATGGCACTGTTTGATACACAATGATGACGTGGTGTTTCACTCATAATTAGAGCAGGCATAAAACAAACGAATATCATCAGCAAAAAATTGAACTGGTTTGAATGGCTTTACTGCAGAGCAATTACTATACGCAATGAAATATAAAAGTCACTGCCATTTGGTTCTGGATGTGGTGAATAAGCTGCCAGTGATCAAAATATTGAATATCAAGTCATTGTGAAAACATTTTGAGAATGTGGTTGAGATCTCGAATATGAGCCAGATGCTGAATGAATGTGGAAGTGCGCTCTGACGATGACAGCGATGGTAAAATCATCTGCTCAAACTGAACCCTTTTAAGTTTCAAAAGGTAGCAAAATATGCTTTATTTTATTCTTCTGTAATTGTTCTTAAAAAATCAAGAGAGTTTTTTGCTATTGCAGCAGTTAGAGATCCATCTGTGCTGGATATATAGGTCCGGGTCGCTAAAGACCCGAATATGTAAGAATGATTGGCGAAACATTCATGCATTTAAGGGTTAATGCGTCCAAGTAAAAACTGTAGTAAAATTATCATTTAAATGCTGTTTTTACTAAATGCATTTAGATTTAGGATTGCATCTTTGGGAGCTTGAGCCCCTGCCCTTTCTCAAAATTATTCAAAAGTGCCCCTCTTAGACAAATATCAATGATATTGTGGTCAATAAAACAAAATGCATTTGATTCTAATTAACATGACAATGTGTATAAAATGGTAACTAATCGCTCAAAATTCGGGAAATTCCTGTTTATTTTTACATATCTGTCAATCTGAGGCTGTTATGGGTTGCGTGTGTTTTGCTCAAGTGACTGATATTCCACAGTCTGTTCAGAAACCATAGGCTCTCGAGTGGTCTTTCAGTGAGTGGGTCACCAAACAACATTTTAAACTTTTTTTCATCAATAATCAAAGCTAGTGTGTCGATTTCATTAAAAATCCATATATTATTTATTTTAGAATATTACATAATCCATCAATGCCCGTTTGTCATGTATAATACACCAACCAATCATGATCTGGCTCAAGTTCAAATTTCATTGGACAATAATGTGAAGTGGAACGGTCATTTTCCGTTCTTATTCATAAATCAGTAGAAAATGACATGGGACAGACGAGCTTATTTGTGGAGCGATCTGGATCTGCGGTTTGTCTCATTTTATAAATCAAATTACATCGCTGAGAAAATAGATGCTGAATGACTACAAAAGTACTGCACAAAACAAAAGTCACAATAATGGTAATCAGCAGGCTATTCAATTCACTTATATTTATGTATGATATCCTATACCGTGTATTATTTCATGAAACTCTCATAGTTAATGAAGCCCAAGTGCTACCTACAGGCCTGTTATGTGAAGTGTAGGCTGGAGAAATGGTGATGTGAAAGGACTTTATTATATTACCATTTTTGATAATTATGCAGCATTACGAAAGTGTCTTATGCTCATCAAGCCTGCATTTATTTGATCAAAAATACAGAAAAACTGTAATATTGTGAAATATTACAATTTAAAAGAATGTTTTTCTATTTTAATATACTTTAAAATATAATTTATTTCTGTGATTCAAAGCTGAGTTTTTATTATCAATGTTGGAAACAGTTGTGCTGCTTAATGTTTTGCTTTTTATTTTAATTTTATTTATTTATTTTGGAAACTGTGATACTTTTTTGGGGTTCATTGATAAATAAAAAAGTTAAAAAGAACAGCATTTATTCAAAATAGAGATATTTTCTAATAATATCGATCTTTACTATCACTGTTTCTATCAATTTAACAAATCCTTGCTGAATAAAAACTAATTTCTTTAAAAAAAAAATAAAAATACTGACCGCAAGCTTTTGAAGGGTAGTGTATATTGTTACAAAAGTTATATTTTAAATAAATGCTGTTCTTATTTAACTTTTTATTCATCAAAGAATCCTGAAAAAAGTATGACGTTTCCAAAATTGCTAATAAATCAGCATTGCATAAAATGTATTTTAAAGTATATTAAAATTTTGATCAAATAAATGCAGGTTTGATGACCATAAGTGACTTATGCAAGAATATAAAATATTAATGTATCCAAACTTTTGACCTATATATATATAAATTTTTTCTTTTCACATTGCCCCCTTTTTTTTTTTTTACATTTGAGCCCCTCAAATGTAGGAACTCTCTGCACGTCCCTGTTAAGGTGCCACGGAACACGCGCTATTTTACGGATTAACAATAAAAGAGTAATAAAATATAAGGTAAGGTAGTAAATAAGTGTAGAATAGCACTGCATGTTTGTTTATGTGCATCAATCGGAGTGTAAACAGTGAGAGATGTTCAAGCAGGTGAAAAGCGTTTGGTTAATGATGAATATTGACCTATCGTTGCCGAGCCCCGCCTTGATGTGATGATTGACAGCTAGGGGGCGTGCTCAGCTCGGAATGCATTTTCAAATCCACAATGTCTTAAACTATATTCATCGCGGGTATTTAATGAAAATGCAATTGAAACGTCATATATGTAAGTGTCAATGCATTTAAGAAAAATAAAAGACATTTAAATCACCCTTTTGCTGCACCTTTGTCTCAGAATGCATTTTGAAACTCTCATTGCATTTTGCTACAATTATCACGCAGTATCACGATGAAAATGCAATCCTAAGTGTCCTACCCCTAAATCTAAATGCATTTAGGAAAAACAGCTGTTAAACATATCTAATCAATTTGGGTAATACATTTTCATTTTGCAACTTATAAAGCTTTAAAATATGTTTTTAATATGCATATTAAAACTAGTGTAGAAAATGGCAAATTTAAATTATATAATTGAATTTTCATTTTCATTTTGCACTAAATGTTGCACATATGGTATGGGAAAATGTAAATTTAAATACAGAAATAAATTGCCATTTTACATATTGCATTGCCATTTTGCATATTACATTGCAAATTGAATTTTGCTACACATATGCTTCCATAACAATATACAAAAATAATATGATGATATAACTTCCTTTTCAAATAAATGAGTCTCACGTTTTGATAGTGAACCGCTTTGCTCTGATTAGCTGTTCTCTAAGCTTCTCCAAGATGAGCTCCTTTCGGCTTTTCTGTTGAGCGCTCAGTGAACTGCCAGCGCGACGAACACTCGCCCTGCTGCCAGCGCTGCCTGTGGACACACATCCAGAGCAGATCAGAGATCCACCGTGCATTTGAGAGTAAAAACAGGTAAGTACAAACTAAAAAGTATTTAGGAAGTAAAATGTGTGCAAAGTCCCTGCAGGTATTTAAAATGTCTTAAATTGTGTAACAAACATCTTAAACACCATTCTTAAACTTGGGGACAGAAAAATCTTTATAAATCATTATACAAAGAATCATTATACAGTCAAATGTGATTAGTATCTTCAGGCTCTAATTTCATTAAATAAATAAGAGAGCTGCACATTCAAAGTCAAACTGCAGTGCTTCTGAGCATTTTACAGGCTTGTGGTTTCAATCAATGAATGCAATGCATTTATTCCATTTATGCTTATGATCGACTGTTGATGAATTATGACACTGTTTAGTTTATGGTGTTTATATTGTAAGATGTTCTGTATTTTATCTCCCTTGTCTTTCTGAATGAACAGCCAGCAACAGTAAAACACAGACATTTCAAAATAAGAGTCACTTTTTATATTTTAAAAGTCCTTTATTATGGAATTTTTATTTTATTTATTTTTTTATTTTTTTGTCTTTCTTGGCTAACATTGCTTTAGTTACACAATAAACTGCATCTAGCATTTAATTTAACATTTAATTTAATTTACAATTTTTTAACACATTCAATATATATATAGATTTTATCAGCACAATAATTTGTTTACAACAGTTATATATAATTACACAATTATTAAACACAGCTTGAAGCTGAAATATTTAAAAACCCAGCGTACTTTTTGTATTATATATTAAATAATTTTGCTTGCAAATGTCTCCTTGTATCCCCTTATTAAGGATAAACACTTCATTAAATTGTTATTGCTCCCAATTTTTTATTTATTTATTTTTTTAATTTGGTCCTGTGCTCCTTGGGAAAAATTAATTAATTACTCTCACATTTATTGTTGGTCAGCAAATTTTCACAGCCAAAATCCAGTGGTTTCAATAGAAAACATTCTTGAGAGAACAAATTAAAATAAGAAATATGATGTCAGCTTGCAACCATATATTTTTTTAGCAATTTTAGCTTATTTTAAAGTTTGTTTTATGTCTTATTTTAAACCATTTCAAGTCATCTTGAGGCCCCCTGATTGAGAAGCACTGCAACAGACCTTTTTGGCTCATGAAATTGATCAAATGTAAAGGTACGTACCTGCTTTAGACGGAGCCGAGCGCTGCGAGACGCTGGAGCTCTGCCGGCGGACAGCAGAGCTGCTGTGGAGGTGTTTTCTGGCCAGCCGTTCGTGTGAGACGTCAGTGGGGCTCTTCTCCGGCCGCGAGCGAGCTTTCTCTTCACCGTCTGAATCAATCTGACCTCCTGACCTGGGCTCATCTTCATTCCAAAGCCCATAGCACTGAGGAAGAAGAGCGATGTCACCTTTCATGATCAGTGAAGACACGTTACACACATCGAAGAGCGGCTCTCTACCTTCAGAATGGAGCGATGGAAGAAGAGCGCGAGGAGCTGCACCAGATCATAGTGGACGTAGCCCTCTTTCTTCTCCACACCGATGATGTTGGGCGGGTGGAAGGGTTTGGATTTGTCCAGCTCTATGCTCTGGTTAAACGGGAAGAAGCCAAACTGGAAGAAGTACTTGATCACTATAGTGACCTGTGTGAGAAAATAAGAAAAGATTATTTTGAGAGAGAGCAATGCGACATGATAACTATTGCACTAAAGCAGGTTAACTACTGGTTATGTGGCATTTAATTATGATTAACTACTATAGGTTATTTGTATGTGGTCAACCGGTCTGTATGAAGTGCTCACTAATCAACTTCTTTCTAAAGAAAAGTGCTAGAAATCTGGTGTTACTGGTCAAAAAATGGCTTGTAAATCACTCATTATGCAATATTATCAAATCTTGGAATTGGTTTTCTTTCAGTTAGCACAGGTTTTGCATTTCTTTTTGGAGCTGATTGAACGTACGCATCATTGATCTGAGCTCATGCACCAGTTTTTGAGTGAAAAAAGCATTATTTGTGAATAATTTTGTCAATATTTACTCAAAAAATGGAGGTTTTTATGATCAATCGGCTCCAAAAAGAAACACAAAAACCTGTGCTAATTGAAAGAAAACAAGTTGACAAAAAGATTAAATCCAAGATTTGGTGATAATATCGCATAATGAGAGAATTAGAAGCAATTTTTTGTGTGCTGGAACACTTCCCTCAAAAGCACAAAAATTATATATTTATCTTTGGGAAGTTGTTAAACCCTGTGTGAGCAAGGTCAATAAGTTTTAGGCCATTGCAATAACATTATTTAGTATTTTCAGGGAAAAGAAACTCCTCTCTGAAACACAAAATGAGGGTTAAGAGAAAAATTGGCAACACTTTACAGCAAGGTTTCATTTGTTAAAATTAGTTAACAAGTTAACCAGTTTATGTTAATTTCAACATTTACTAATACATGATTAAAATCAAAAATTGTATCTGTAAATATTATTTAATGGATCTGAGCTGACATGAACTAACAATGAACAGTTGTATTTTTATTAACTAACATAAACAAGGTTTAGTAAATACTGAAATAAATGCATTGCTCATTGTTAATTAATGTTAGATAATGTATTAACTAATGAGTCCTTGTTGTAATCCAAAATTTGGTTACACTTTATTTTAAGGTGTGCTTCTTGCAGTATAATTATAATATGTACTGTACTCAGTGTTTGGTTTAGTGTTCTGCATAATTTACTATTACTACATTAAATAGTAATTCCAATTGTCCTAAAATTGTAATATTTTAATATGAATATCTGTTCTTTATGCAAACCCCAGTGTTACCTCATGAAACAGAAATAGATGCGATACCTCCGTGTAGACGATGGCCGTCATCCAGAAGCGTTTGCTGGGCCGGGGAACCGACAGCATGGCCCAGAGGAAGATGAGGATAGGCAGCACCAGCGTGGCCACAGATGCAGAGATCATGTGGTTGAGGATGATGACCAGATAACACACCATCTCAGAGTGAGCCACCAGCATGTTATAGAGAGCGTAGCAGAGCTGGAGGAACTGCGGCTGAGAGCGGTAGAAATGCTCCGACGCCTCCAGCTCCTCGTCATAGAACATCCTGAAGAAGAAGAGCATCAGATGGGTTTCAGTACTGTTTCTCAGTATATAAAACAGACGCGATCAGTTATAATGCACTTTTGAAGTGTACTTTCACATACACGGAGACTTGCCACACTTTTCAATTTCTAATATTTTGAAACTTTTATTTTATTTTTTATTTTTTTTATTAAGTCTACATAATTAAAGTCTTGGCCACTAAAGGCTTTTTGAAGCCAACTGATTTGGAGCAATACATAAAAAAATAAAATAAATAAATAATAATAATATTATATATATATATATATATATATATATATATATATATATATATATTATTAGTATATATTTATACTATATTTAAATGTATGTATACATCTGTATTTAACTATATCACAGGTATAAAAAATGAAATGAAATAAAGAAAAAAAATCTGTTTCTTTTTCTATCCCTAACTTACTCCACATGACATAAATAGTCTTGTTTTAAGAACATAATTTAAAATAATTGAAACATTAAATATTATAGTCACTGTTAAAGATTTTTTTATTTATTTATTTATTTATTTTTTTTAAGTGTTGTTGAAAATACTAAAGCATTATATGTTGATACATGTGTCACGCGTCAGTTTGGGGTCAGTAATTAGTTTTTTTTAAAAAATAAATTAATACTTTTATTCAGTAAGGACACATTAAATTGATCAAAACTGACAGTAAAGTCGTTTATGATGGTTAGTAAAAATATGTCAAAGAAATATTGTTCTTTTGAGCTTTGTACTCATCTGTGAATCCTGAAAAATAAAATGTATGACAGTTTCCAAAAAAAATATTGGGCAGCACAACTGTTTTCAACATTGATAATAATCAGAAATGTTTCTTGAGCAGCAAATCGGCATATTAGAACGATTTCTGAAGGATCATGTGACACTGAAGACTGGAGTAATGATGCTGAAAATTCAGCTGCGCATCACAGAAATGAATTACAGTTTAAAAGATATTCACATATAAAACAGCTATTTTAAATTGTAATAAAATTTCACAGTATTACTGTTTTTCAAATAAATGCAGCCTTGGTGAGCAGAAGAGTCTTCTTTCAAAAACAGGAAAAAATCTTACCAATCCCAAACTACTGAATGGTAGTCTACTTAAAAATAATAAAAAATAATACTACTAATAATAATAGGGATAATGCTAGGAAAAGAAAACTATTGTAGACACGGTCTAGAAGTCAATCACACTCAGATCTTCATATCAGCACCTAGTGTTTCAGCTGTTTAATTAAGGTCACGTGACATGACCTCACCTGCTCTGCAGCAGCTCGCTGGCTGTCAGCCGATGGCTCACTGAGAGCAGAGTGTGGGTGCTCTTCTCATCTTCAGGTGTGTGTATCCTCAGCCTCCTGCTCTCGGCTCGCCCCGCTGAGTCCAGGCCTGTGGCTTTGCTGTATGAAGGAGGGATCCAGCAGGCCTGCTCCGCCGCCAGAGCGCTGTCCCAGTCTGCACCGGCTGCAGCGGCTCCTGGAGTGCTGCTCCAGAGTTTGTCTGGATGCTCTCTCGGTTCTCTGTGGTTTTCGGCCTCCTCGATGGTGTCGCTGGTGCCCTGCCGCGAGTAGAGCTCAGTGCACTGCGTGCGCTCGCTGCCAGAGAAACACAGAACACAAGTCAGTGAGAAACAATAAGGTTGTGATTCATGCAAATAACCACAAGGGGGAATCGCCAACCCACTTTACACAGAAGTGTGACCTGAAGGAGTTCAGAATGGACCACTAGCATAAAACACTACAGTACCTACTGCCTATTGTTTTTTTAGGGATGTGAAATTGCAATATACAGTAATAAACATTTAAGGCAGTATGCGACATTGTATGTCGTCACATGACCTCATGCACTGCAAGTCAAATTCATTACACAAAGATAATTTCCTTTTACAAATAAAATATAATTCTTTATATATTAATGAATAATATACAAAAGTATTGAATGCATTTTAAAAATATACAGATTTAGTTTATATATGGCAATGTATTAAATAATACATTTAATATACAAGGAATTTTCGCTTCCATATGTGGGGGAAAAAATCCACCCATCTACCTATAGTCACTTTTAAAAGACATCCAATTGTCCAAATATCCTAAAATTTTAATATTTTTATATGAATATCTGTTCAACTTTCTGTAAACCCCAGAGTTAGCTTAAAAAAAAAAAAAGAGAATTCATAGTCTGATTATCAGATTTTGACTTTTTTTCCCCCCAATTTACAATAGTTTATATCTTACAAATCTAACTTTTTTTTTTTTTTTTTTTCAGAATTGTGAGACAAAATCAGAAATGTTAAATTGCAATTAAGAGTTTATAACTCATGAATATGATATATAAACTCAAAAAAGTTAGAATTTTGATATGAAAAGTAGCAATTTCCCTTGTTATTTTTCTTTTTATTTAGTGGCGGAAACAATAAACATAATTGTGAGAAATTCTGAACTGTCAGAAAAAGGTCAGAATTCAAATGTTCTATCTCATTTATACCTCACAATTCTGACTTTCTTTTTTTTTTCAGAAATGCAAGAAACAAAATCCAAATAGTGAGATAAAGTTATTCAAACTTTGTGGGATAAATTAATAGCACCTTATCAAACACCACTAATAAATAATAGACTGATTCACCATGCATTATTAATCTAATTTGTGTGATGTCGTGACTGAATTCACTCTGAATATCTGTGTCAAGAGGTTTTGGCTGTGTGTGAGCAGAAGGTTCTGGAAACACTGTCTGTCTGTCATCACAGAGCTACAGTAACCATCCACAGCTGTGTGTGTGTTAACGCTCAGGACAGATTGGTTTACACACATAATAGAGTCACCTGCCTCCTAACTGGTAATGACGGAAAGCCCCAGAGCTGTAATTACACAGAAACACAGAGCGGATGGTGGAGGCTCATACCTCGACGCTGCACTGGCTGCACTGTCTGCAGACGACGACTGCACGTCTACACTGGGCAGACGGCAGAGTCTGGGTCGAGCTCGCTGGCTGGTTTTGAGAACGCGCTCGCTGGTTTCTTCAGGCTGGTCCAGGGTGGACTCGTACGGCACAGAGGATTCTGTGTACACACTACAGAAACAAATCAAGATTCATGATTCATGTACAATAAAAACATCATTAAGCTTGTTTTGTTTAATACGACACTTTTCAGGTGTCATGAAAACACTATGGTATGGAATTCCTATGGCTTTACTATGATATACCATGGTATTCTTTGTAAATAGCATGGCATATGAATACAGTCACTGAACGGTAACATGGTATTTCAAAGTACAAGAAATAATATGGAAGTAAAAGGGTTTACTTTGGTACCACAATATTATTTTAAATGTAAAAATCATGGTATTTGAATATAGTCATCGATCAGTACCATGGTATATCAAAGCACAAGGAGTAATATGGAATTGCTACAGTTCAATACAGTTTGTTATTGTGATATTACCATATTTTCAGATGTGTACCATGGAAAATAAATTAAATTTTAACATATATTCACACAGAAAACAGCTATTTTATTTTGTAATAATCCTTCACAATTCTTACTGTATTTTTGCTTAAATAAATCCAACTTTGGTGAGCAGAAGAGATTTCTTTCAAAAACAAAAGCAACAGTGAACAGTGTAAATATGGTAATATTTAATATATATTCATTTAAATCATGCTATTATGTTTTATAGCACTGACTGAGTTTGGCCATATTTCGACAGCATGTTTAACCTTTTTTTTTTTTTTTTATTAGCAGAGGAATCTGATGATTTGGCGTCAGTGAGCTGGTGAGACAGAAGCGTGTTGTTGAAATCTGGCAGACTGAACCCTTGGCAAACACCTTATCTGCAGTATGCGCCTTACACTAGGTGTAGCAAGAGTAAAAATAAGTAAAAATAAGTCATCCTGCAAAATAACAGGCTGCTACACTGAACTAAGCTGCTCATTTGATGGGAACAGTGTCTGATTTACAGTTCGGAGTCACTAAACAAGCTGATATTCAAAGAAAAGTGCTGCTCAGGTCATAATCTTATACACCAGGTTTTTTACTAGTACACATCTAGTCCTGACTATAGGTCTTGTGCAGACCATCATTGTTTTGAGAATCCTCTTCAAGCTACTTTGAGCAGTTATATAGACTACTGAGCAGGGCTGGGTATCGAGAATCAGCTCCATTTTACAACCGGTTCCAAATTTCCAAGAAGCATGGGTTTGATAGTAATGTGATTTTTAAACCATTCAAGCGCAAGATGATGCAAAAGAGAACACTTTCGACACTCGTACAATTTTCACATCCAAAGCATGAATGCAGAAAGCTGTCTCTCATATATTGTGTGAATACTGAGTTAAGTTCAAAGTTGATGCCAAAATATTCTCATAAATACAGTCGGTGTTAAGTGAATGTCAACAGTGGAAGAAAAACACACGTGTGTCAGTATATTCGATCTGTGCATTAGGTCTTAAAGTGACAGCAGCCTAATATTCCTGCTGCCGCATGTGCCATTAATGTTAATGAACAAAAGAAAAGAGAATCACCCACTGATCTTGACTGAATAACTTTTGTAGCTTTAATAAGGATTAATTTGAACTTTGTTCAGTTGCATTTGAGCTACTTTTATTACTGACAGTTCACTTGTCTTTAATAATATTTGGCATCTTTATTAGTTTAGTTGTTTTGGCTGTGATATATTTGTTAAACCATACGTAAAGCTCCTTGTGTAAATATTGTTTAGGCTGCTGATTTCTGTTCATTGCATTCAGCTGCAACACAATGTTTTGCAAAAAAGACAAAGAATATATACATTTCATATCTAAACATTTGACTTTTTTTTTTGCACTTTATTGGAAACGAAAATGGAAATCATTAGGAATCGGAATAAAAATTCAAACAATACCCAACCCTACAACTGAGCCTTTACTAAACACAACCTCTGTCATACTTCAGCTCCCAATACACTTTTGGCAGACAGCTTTACCAGAAGACCTTTTCTCCTGGTTAAGAAAACAAAAGAGTGGTTTTCTTGGAGGTAAATCAACCCTTTCTGGATTAGTCAGTGAGTAGACATTGGGAGTATCTGCCTGGAGGCATGAAAAACATTATAAACTTTATAAAGCTGAAAATAATAATTCAATTACATGTGCATAAATTAGATTTTCTTTCCATTACTTTTCCAAGCCTCAAACAGATCTAGAAGACACAGAGTGGAGTTTCTTCACCTGGACAGGTTTTCTCTAGAGAGATCGGACTCTATGCCGTCCGTCCCGTAAGCCTGGCTCTGCAGAGGGCTGAAGTCTGAGTACATGTCCTCAGTTCTGTCCAGACTGGATTGAGTGGATGCTGGCCTGCACATCTGCCCCTGGTAGTACATGTGGATGCTGTCCCGCGATGGAATGTTCCCCTGCAGGGCAGCAGAAGAGGTGTTAACCTCAAGGTTTGCAGATCTGTCCACTCCAAGCATGATGCTCATTATTCATGTGAGGTGTAATTACAGCACTGGTGCTAATACTGATTCTGCATACGATTCAATTGAGATTCAATGACACTTGTTACTTTTGTATTGTTTATATACTATTATTACATGGCTCTCTGAAATGCTTGATTCTGATTGGTCAGTCGTGCACATTCCGAGGTCAGTTTTTGCAAACGCAGCTGCTACCATCTTGAGTCTTAGTTATGAACAGTATTTACTGTAAAATGGAATCAGAGGACTTATTATTTTACAAATTATTTTGCAATGACAACCAGTTGGAGATACATTATCCCTTACTTTTATATTTATATATTTATATTTATGCATTTAGCAGACGCTTTTATCCAAAGCGACTTACATTGCATTCAAGTTACAGTTTTTTCATTTTATCAGCTCTTGCTTTCCCTGGGAATCGAACCCATGATCTTGGCATTGCTAGCGCCATGCTCTACTATTTGAGCTACAAGAAAGCTCAAATACTAAAAAAAAATTTTGTATTTTGAATTAGCTTTTTTTATATTTTTAGTTTTCATTTTAATTTTGAGGTTTTAATAATGTTGATATATGCTTTTGTCATTTTCATTAGTTTTTATTGTTTTTTTAAATATTTATATTTACCTTTACACTTCAGTTTTTGTTTTAGTAATCTGAATTATTACTTCAATTTCTAACAGCAAGTTTAAGTATCTTAAGTTTTTCATCTTATATTCTATTATTTTCTAATTTTACATTTTATTTTAATATTTTATTCTGTTTCCACTTCAATTACCAAAAAATATTTGTAATTATTTGTTTCCCAGGTATGGATATGTCTGACCATTTTCACAACTTTTCTAGTGATTAGTGAATGAGAAGTTCATTTCAATTGCATATTTTAAAACTTTAAATGTGTAATGTATTGTCAAAAAGGTATATATTAATAATAACAAAAAAAATTCATTTTTATTAAATTATTAATAAATTTTCAATTACTTTTTTATTAGAATGTTTTATCACATTAGATTTACATTATTTTTCTATTTTTATTAATATTTTAGATTTTGCATGTCATTTCTAAACATTGGCATGTACTGTCCATGAACAATATCTGCATTATTAAATTACATCATTACATAATGCAATAAAGTTTCTTAATTTTAAGTTGTTGCTATTGAAAGTAAGAAAATAGTTAAAATAAGCAGAAGTTAAAATATTAACCAAAAAAAAAACAAAAAACAAACAAAACAAAAACAAAGATCATGTGTAACGTGCACCCGATAAAATACAAATGCAGATGCAGACCAATCAGCAGCACTCAAGTGTGTGATTTCTCATGATAGCACTACCTTCTTGACCTCATGTGTGAGCATGCAGCGCTCAATGCGCAGGACAGTGGAGATATCGATGTGCTCCTGACAGATGGAGTTGAGCCAGGCGGTGAAACTGTCCAGCAAAGCCAGGAACAGCACCCAGGAGAACTTCACGATGTTAAACACTCGCTTCAGGATGTTATCTGGAGCGGAGAGATATGCATGATGATGCATATGATGAGTGAACCTCAGAAACCTCCTCATATGAGTTATTCTCACCTGGACCTTCAGATACCTCCTCCTCTGTAACACCTTCCTCAATGGCCACATGCACTGCTAATGACCAAAAGTAATAATTACAGTGTTATTACAATGCAATTACAAGTTACAGTGTTATTACAGTGTAATAGGCACAAAATAACCATTAACCCTGATTTGTTACACCAACATATCACTTTTTTAGTCAACATACATTTTTCAAAATGTGAGTGTGCTGGGCAAGCAATTTTTTTAAAGATATTAACTGAGTGTTTTATTGGCTCTAGCTGGCTCCTGAATCTGGCGAGAGAGTTGAAGCCCCGTCCAGCCATCATATGGGATGAATTGACCATAGCGAATGCAACACGGCCCTCTTCATCTCTCAGACCCAAGAGTGCTGGCAGAGCAAAGTTTACAAAAAATAGTTTACAAAATGACTATTAATGACCCCTGCATGTCTTTCTGAGAAACCGAGAGCTATAGAGCCAGGGCTGGACATCCATTCATCTATCTTTGTCTGTCTGTCTGTCTGTCTGTCTGTCTGTCTATCCATCCATCCATCCATCCATCCATCCATCCATCCATCCATCCATCCATCCATCCATCCATCTATCTTTGTCTGTCTATCTATCTATCTATCTATCTATCTATCTATCTATCTATCTATCTATCTATCTATCTATCTATCTATCTATCTATCTATCTATCTATCTATCTTTGTCTGTCTGTCTGTCTATCTATCTATCTATCTATCTATCTATCTTTGTCTGTCTGTCTGTCTATCTATCTATCCATCCATCCATCCATCCATCCATCCATCCCCATGACTGCAGAGGAAGAGTATGATTGGTTTATAATCAGATGTATAATCGTTAGGGGTGTCGAAATTAATCGTTTCTACGGTACATTGCGATGCAGACGAGGACGATTCAGTATCAGTTCAGTAATAGACCATAACCTATTATAACGTACTGACGCTTTTCTGACGTCATTTGTCGCATATGTGCTTTGTCGCGGTAGCATACAATGGTGGAGGGAGGTGAGACGCGAGTGCGCGTAATTAAAAATGCTCCAACTACTTCAAAAGCCGACATCTGGGCACATTTCGGCTTTTATGAACAACCTGGTAAGCACGACCTGGAGAAGACACACGCTGTGTGTAAATCATGTCACGCACAAATAAAATACGAAGGGGGTAATGCCACTAACTTGAGAAACCACGTCAGTCGTTTTCACCCTGAGCTGTTAACCCTGTCAGTGCCAAGTGTTTAGTATTTACTTTTGTATATTTGTGTAGGTTACCAGTGTAGGTTCACACCCCTAATAATCGTACCTTCCTTCTGGTCCTTCTTGTTTGTGCTGAGCTCTGTGTATCTTTGCCAGAATCGCCGTCTTTCCTTGCTCCGCT
The DNA here is from genome assembly GCA_039654775.1 of Spinibarbus caldwelli. Taxonomy (NCBI): domain Eukaryota; kingdom Metazoa; phylum Chordata; class Actinopteri; order Cypriniformes; family Cyprinidae; genus Spinibarbus; species Spinibarbus caldwelli. Next base: position 25,140,126 of record CM077263.1, read on the forward strand.
CTTTCATGGCAGTTTTTGAGTCAGTTATCCAGGCGTGATACACAAACTGAGAAGCAGAGGGTCCCATTAGACAGAGAAATGGACAAGTAGGACAGTGAGCTGCTTTTGGGTTGGGTGTTTATATGCCACGTCTAATTTCTTTCTAACTACAGTGGTATTTTGAATGAGTCTTTGAGCCCAATTTAATTGTCCCTCTAGTGAAAAACAAAGAGTCTTATAGACATGCAGGGTATAAACTTGCACACTGTTCCAGTCCAGAACCAGCCTTTAGCTGAGCTGTTTTAGGAAAAGCATCACTTCAGATATTCCTGTCAATCAAAGACACCAACACAACACACAAGACAGGAAACCAGCTTTAGGGGATGTTTTGCTCCAAAGGACAGACTGATTCTGATTGTGGTGTCAGGTCTCGTCCAAAAAAAGAATGATTACACTGTTCACAAAGGAGAAAAACACAGCCTTTGTTTAACTGGCACAACCAAACCCCAGAAAAACCTCGCAGAAAAACATCTGCAACTCACATGCATTAGGGGCTGGATGATAAAGCTAAAAATATTATATCTTCATATTTTTCAGATATTCTTTATTCCTTCCTTCTATCTATCTATCTATCTATCTATCTATCTATCTATCTATCTATCTATCTATCTATCTGTCTGTCTCATAAAGGTACACCACCGTTCAAAAGTTTGGGATCAGTAAGATTTTTCATGTTTATTAAAGAAGTTTCTTATGCCCATCAAGGCTGCATCTATTTGATCAAAAATACAGAAGAAAGCTGTAATTTTGTGAAATATTATTGCAATTTAAAATAACACTTTTCTATTTTAATATATTTTAAAATATAATTTATTCCTGTGAAGCAAAACTGAATTTTCAGCATCATTACTCCAGTCTTCAGTGTCACATGATCCTTCAGAAATCATTCTAATATGCTGATTTATAATCATTTTTGGAAACAGTTGTGCTGCTAATATTTTTTGGGACCTGTGATAATTTTTTTCAAGATTCTTTGATAAATATAAAGTTAAAAAGAACAGTGTTTATTCAAAATAGAAATTTTGTGTTACAATATACACCACTATTCAAAACTTTGGGGTCAGTAAAATTTTTCTTTCTTTCTTTCTTATTTTTTTTTCAATTATTTTTTTCAGCAAGGATGTTTTAAATGAATAAAAAATGATAATAAAGACTTTTACTGTTAGAAAAGATTTCTATTTTGAATAAATGCTGTTCTTTTTAAACTTTTTATTCATCAAAGGATCAAAGTAAAAAGTATCACAGGTCCAAAAAATATTACGCAGCACAGCCATTTCAACACTGAATAAATCAGCATATTAGAATGATTCTGAAGGATCATGTGACACTGAAGACTGGAGTAATGGCTGATGAAAATTCAATGCTGCAACACAGAAATAAATTATAATTATAGTATATTAAAATAGGAAACCAACATTAGAAATTACAATAATATTTCACAATATTACTGTTTTTCTGAATTTTTGATCAAATAAATACAGCTTTGATGAGCACAAGAGACTCAAAAAACATTAAAAATCTTCCTGATCCCAAACTTTTGAACGGCAGTGTATGTTTCCCACACAAAAAAAAACAAAAAACAAAAAATCAAAACAAATAAAAAAAAATAATCATTTTCATTTACATGAACCAATATAAAATAAAGGAACTGCTGAACCAGAGTTCAGAATCAAGCTATTAATAAGAACTGTGTACTAATTTTAGAAAGTTTGACAAATTAATCAAACCAATTCTAACAAGTTTAAATCAGCTATTAAAACATATTCAAGCTTTCATACTAAGTAAAACCATTCAATATCTCAAATATATCATGAATAGTTAATATATCACCCAGCCCTGCATGCTGTTGCAATCGACTGCATAATACACTGCATTTTCTTGGCATGCAATGCACCGTATCCAGTTTACTGATGTGCAACTCTAATCATCAGCCATTTCGGCTCTTTTTGCTCTCCAGTTACAAGTGCGTGCCATAAATGCATGCATATTGTGCAACCGGGGAGCAGGAAAATGCAGTGGAGCACAATGGCTGTCAATGCTCTAGAGGACAGAGCTGACACAGAAGATAGCATACAGGAAGAGAGGAGATATATCAGGCATTGTGAAGTACCTTGGCTGCCCTGATTACATACTGCAGTACAGTTTTGGGCAGTTTAATGACAGACTTTGGTAAAGCCAGCAAAGCAGAGGCAAACTTTCGGATAGCTCTCTATAAGAGAGGACAGAGCAGGGATGGGTTAGTCAGGCCGCTAGTGCTGTTACCACTCTTCCACGCAGGGAGCGAGCGATTAGTGGTCGGATAAATAACGAAACATTGTTAAGTGCTAAGGGAACAAAAGAAGAATACATTGAAACATTTTCGTAACACAGAGCCATTTAGGTTAAACACAGTTTTATGTGGGAACAACACAATTAAGCACAGTTATACGACTTAAAATGGGTGCGCATGCAGAAAAGCACTGAAGTTTTTGGAATATTTACCTGAAACGCTGATCTTTTGGGTGGTTCCTCATCCTTTTTGTCCTCGTCGTCTTCCTCTTCCTCACTATCTGTCTCAAATAAGTAATAATTGCCACTTCGGACCACTAAAAGAGACAACATATCACACATCATTTTTCTATTAAAAAAACATAATAAAACAAATAATAAAATATAATAAAAAAATTAAAAAAAAAATTTTTATTATTTGTTTTATTTTATTTTATTTTTTAAAATTTATTTATTTTAAATTATTATTTATTTATTTATTTATTTTATTTTTATTTATTGAATACCCAGAGGAAAATGTTGGTGCTCAGTCATGTTTAAATTATATTTCATTTAATTTTTGAAGTAAAAACAGAAACAAATGATGCTTAGATGTGAAATATTTGAGTTTGCATTGATATCTCTGTCTTATGATTGCATCTGTTGGTAATTATCAATACTAAAATCAGTCTGAGACATTGTTGAGATCTCTGGGGAGACATATTTGAGATTACTGGTGTTTTTTTCTAGGAAGACATCTCAGAAATAAGTCTCATTTTGCTCTTCATTTAATCTCACTGCTGTCTAGAGGAAACAACTGAGAAATTAAAGAGATCTCATGATTTTTTCCTTTCATATGTGAATCTGAGCTGCAATATTCATCCGAATGACATCAGATCAACATTGAGATCTTGTGAAATGAATATAAATAATTTTATTTCAGTTGAAAATTAAATAATAAGCATTCAAAGAGTAGGAGACACTAACTGGACGCATGATCAACCCAAGGCTTCCACCATTGCTTCCTTTTGTCTTTCTTCTTCTCTTTGCTGTTCTCTCCTGTAATGTAGAGAAATTGTTCAGTGAACCCATCACACGCACACACAATACTCTTTAAAAACATTAAAAACTATTTCAAAGCGCGCACATTTACTCTGAGCTCTGGTATGCACGTTTCATGTGTTTTAGATTTGATTGCAATGCATTTAACACCGCAGTTAAACGCAGGCACTTGTGGAATTTACGAACCTTCAGTTCGCTGACACTGATGTTGGACTAAAGTGTGTGTTTTGACAAAAATTCAGTCAAACGTGTGTAGGACAACCCAATTATTATTTTTTAATTTATGTGAAATTTATGTGTATTCTAGTTATGAATATTAGGTGCCATTTGTGTCCCCATGATTTACTAATATTATAATTAACTGGATATTGAATTATACTTATTTTTTATTATGAATCTATTATTTAATCAATTTAATTCTGTTTATTGTATAATGAAAAATACTCAGTATGTAGTATGAACCATTCAAAAGTTTGGGGTCAGTCAGATTTTCAATTGTTTTTGAAAGAAGACTTTTCTGCTCACCAAGACTGCATTTATTTGATCAAAAATACAGTCAAAATGTTAAAAATTGTGACATATTATTCCAATTTAAAATGGCTGTTTTCTACTTGAATATCTGTTAAACTGTAATTTATTTCTGTGATGCGCAGCTGTATTTTCAGCATCATTACTCCAGTCTTCAGTGTCACATGATCCTTCAGAAATCATTCTAATATGCTGATTTTCTGCTCAAGAAACAATTCTGATTATTATCAATGTTGAAAACAGTTGTGCTGCACGATATTTTTGTGGAAACTGTGATGCATTTTATTTTTCAGGATTCACAGATGAATAGAAAGTTCAAAAGAACAGCATTTATTTCAAATAGAAATCTTTTGTAACGTTATAAATGTCTTTACTGTCACACATTTAATGCATCCTTGATGAATAAAAGCATTAATAAATAAAAAATCTTACTGACCCCAAACTTTTAAAACTCTTTACTTTGGGCCTGAGGTGGGAAAACATGATATTTCTGAGTTCAACATGCTGTCATGCAAATATACCTTCATCCTCCTCCTCTTCCTCCTTGACTACTGAGTGACTTTCCCCACTTTCCTGAGCCAAAGACAGCATCCTCTCTTTACCTCTCTTAAACTTCTGCTGTCGGCTTTTGATGCGGTCCATCCTAATGAAGCAGACAGAGGAAAGTGGAGATGATGTTTTCTTGATTCCTCAGACTGTTTGCTTGAGCTGACCTAATTTAGCTGTTCCCTTGAACACAATTAGAGTATAATTGAAGATAAAGAGTCTTCATGTCGGGGCTTGTGTGGGTGTGCAAGAAGCAAAGAAAACAGGCTCGATCTTGGCACGCCTGAGATATCCTGCAGATGTGACCTACTAACACACTGCTAACACACTAACACCGCTCCTCTGGAAAACACTGGTTAAGCAGCGGCTCTCAGGTGGTAAAAAGGCTGAATAAATGATAGGAAACACTGTGAAAGAGAAAAGCAATAGGCAGCAATCTGTGTGTCTCATTTACGTGTGTTCATGCATCAATCAGCGCATGATTTCATAAGACTGCGTGAAAAGGGAATGCAGCGGCTGGCAGCGAACAATGAAACATTGTGAGTCTCACACTGAACTCACTGTCTCTTCAGCAGATCCATGGACTTCTTCTCTTCTTCTATTCTGGCTTTAACCGCCTTCACAATGGTCGCCTGAAACAACTCCGCTCCTCTGACGGACAAACAAAGAGGAACAGACACAAAACAAACAAACCACAGTCTGAATGTCTGCGATGCTCTCATAACAAAATTAGTACATTCTGAAATATGAAACAGCCTCAAATCTGAGTCAAATGTACTCTTTGTAGTGCTTTTATCTACATATTCATTTAGCACTTAGTTTCATAAAGCTGTCATGTTGTCTTTTATTGTGTGGCAATTAAGAAGATATTTCATAGACATTAAATACATTAAATTAAATATAACCCACAACACAGATGCAAGGTTATTATATTATTATAGGTAACTAAAATTAAAACTATAACTAAAGTTAAAACCATTATATATATATATATATATATATATATATATATATGTATATATATATATATATATATATATATATATATATATATATATATAATAAATAAATAAACAACTTTAAATAGAATAAACATTAGGGCTGAACGATTTCGGAAAATATTGCAATTTAATTTAATTTAAGCTTTATTTTTTAAAGCTCTTTATGTTCTGTATTATTCAACAAAGACAAGCAATACATCATTGTATAGTAAGACCAACACAATATTAGATAGATTAAACATAAATGTTCTTTTCTGTAGGCCAGGCCTGTATGTTACGATGAAATTAGGTGATGCATGAACTGACATGAATGACATTTTTATTTAACAACTACAATCACAGTAGTATATTGACTGATCTGTTGAACTTCCAGTCTTGTAAGAATGTAATAATTATTATGACAACATAAAGCACTGACAAATAAGCCTGGTGTAAACATTAATATGAAAGTCAGTAACAAATCACACAAACTAAAGTAGATTGCAGAAATATAAAAACAAATCTGTTGCTTTACCACACTCAGCATTTAGGTAATTCAAAGTCACTGTAATAAACATATATGTAAACATGTGGATTGCACTTTTTAAACACTGTCTGTTAACTTTAGACAGACTTTAAATAAATGAATAAATAAGAATATATATATTACCTTATTATATATATTATCTTAAGGTCGAAGTCTTCAGTAATGATATGCACCGTATCACTGTTACTGCTTGAGTAATTTTCATGTGCCGTTTTGAAGTACGTTCATATACGCATTCAAACATTTCTGCATGTAGCGTGCCAGGTTTGCCAAGTTTTCATAACAAAACCCGCCAAACTGCTACTCCAAACTCGCCCAAAACTAGCCCAATCGCGTTTCGACGGGGGTCCACTGGTAAAAATCGCATTCCGGGGAGTAAAATACACATTTTTTGGAGGGGTTCCCCTGGTAAGATTCGCACTCCTGGGGCTAAATATCACATTTTTGGAGGCAAACCGTGGACTTGGCAACACTGTAACGTAACTTGATGTTTCCTCTGAAGACTGTTTATACGTGTTCGACTTAGACCGATCGGTTTATGATATCAAAGTACGCGAGAGCTATAAGAGAGCGGACGTCTCCTTATGCTTCCTCTTGCCGTACTTTGATGTCAAACACCGATCGATCTGCGCAGCACCGCTTCAAGTCAAACACACCTCTTTACTCTCGCATGTCATGTGACAGAGTGTAATCGCAGCCTCTGCGGTTCAAAAATCGCGTTTTTTCATATCGCGATATTATCGCAAATGCAATTAATTGTTCAGCCCTAATAAACATTAACTGAAAAAAAGAAAAAAAAAAAAAAGATTTTATTTCAGCTACAACATTTCTCAATTAAATTTGGTTTAAATTTTAGTACTAAAATTAAAAAAAATATATATAAAAATATATAGACATAAAAACTAAAAAAAAAAAAAAAAAAACACAAAAACATGTAACAAAATTACTAAAAAAATAAATAAATAAATAAATAAAAACAAAATATAAATAAATGAATAAAAACAACAAAAAATATAAAATAAATAAATAAAATAATACCTGACCGATACTAAAACAACAATGATTACATGCAGGCAAACATTAAAGGCAAATGAAAAGCAAACAGCAGTAGCCCAGAGCATGTGTTTGTACCTGGAGGCGAGCACCTGAGAGGAACGGATGTCGGCTACGACGTGGAGGAAGTAGTAGCTCATGAAAACACGTCTCTGCAGCAGCAGAAAGGCGAAACAGATGCTGTCCCAGATGATCCCCGCCTCGTCACTCGGCAGCTCACACTGTTTATTTGCATTCTGCTCCGCTGCGTGAGAATCATCAGAATCTAATCAAGCTCTGCCGGACACAGCTATAATGTTACAACATTTTTTTTTACCTATTTTATTAGTGGCTTTTTATAAAAATGAGTGAGTGGTTCAAAACCCTTTTTTTTTTTTTAGATAAAAAAACTAAATAGACTTTATTCATTGAGTCTAAGTGGATAGTTCACCCTAAAACTCAAGTTATCAGAGATAGTTTGTGGAAGAGTTTGTTTCTTCATCAGATTTGGAGAAATGTGTCACTGCATCAGTGTCTCAGCAATGGATGCTCTGCAGTGAATGGGTGCCGTCAGAATGAGAGTCCAAACAGCTGATAAAAACATCACAATAATCCACTCCACTCCAGTCCATCAGTTAACATCTGGAGAAGACAAAAGCTGAAACAAATCCATCATTAAGAGGTTTTTAACTAAAATCTGAGTCCATAATAACGCTTCCTCCAGTGAAAAGTGTTCTGGTCTGAATCAGGAGAGAAATCTGCACAGATCAAGAACCGTTTACAAGACAAAACAGCTCTAAACAAATATGTGGCTGGATTTTGATGTGAGAGACAACAGGAGATGCACTTTTTCACTGGAGGAAGCGTTATTATGGATTATGGACTCATATTTTAGTTAAAAAACCTCTTAATGATGGATTTGTTTCAGCTTTTGTCTTCTCCAGATGTTAACTGATGGACTGGAGTGGTGTGGATTATTGTGATGTTTTTATCAGCTGTTTGGACTCTCATTTTGACGGCACCCATTCACTGCAGAGCATCCATTGCTGAGACACTGATGCAGTGACACATTTCTCCAAATCTGATAAAGAAACAAACTCATCTACATTTCTGATGGCCTGAGCATGAGCACATTTTCAGCAAACTTTCATGTCATGATCTGTGGCACTAAAGCTTTTTTTAAAAAAAAAGCTTGAAGCATTGGAACATCAAAGTGTACAGTGAAAGCAGAAAGTGAGCCTTCAATTCTTTAAACCAAAGAGGAAATGAAGGCATAACTTACGTTTTGAGTATCCTTTTATAGTGCAGGCCAGACTGAACAACTGGATCAGCCAGCAGTGATTCGCCACCAGCGCTTTTATATATCCACACGCCGCTATCTGAGAGCCAAGACAACAGAAACCACAATCACATCCAGCAGAACATCCACAGTAACTCTTTGATATCTCACATTTTACATGAACCTCTTTGAAAGAGCATATGTGACCCTGGACCACAAAACCTGCCATAAGGGTCAATTTTACGAAACAGATTTATACATCATCTGAAAGCTGAAAAAAATAATCTTTCCATTGATGTATGGTTTGTTAGAATAGGAAAATATTTGGCTGAGATACAACTATTTGAAAATCTGGAATCTGAGGGTGCAAAAAAAATCAAAATACTGAGAAAATCTCCTTTAAAGTTGTCCAAATGAAGTTCTTAGCAATGCAAATTACTAATCAAAAATTAAGTTTTGATTTATTTAGGGTAGGAAATTTACAAAATATCTTCATGGAACATGATGGTAAGTCAGAGGGGAAGTCATGGCCTAGAGGGGAAGTCATGGCCTAGAGGGGAAGTCATGGCCTAATGGTTAGGGAGTTGGGCTTGTAACCTGAAGGTTGCCGGTTCGATTCTCACACCGGCAGGAATTGAAGGTGGGGATTGTGAATGCACAGCACTCTCTCTGCCTTCGATACCATGACTGAGGTGCCCTTGAGCAAGGCACCGAACCCCCAGTTGCTCCCCGGGCGCTGGAGCAATAGCTGCCCACTGCTCCGGGTGTGTGTTCACGGTGTGTGTGTGTGCGTTTGTTCACTATTCACTGCTGTGTGTGTGCACTTGGATGGGTTAAATGCAGAGCACCAATTTCGAGTATGGGTCACCATACTTGACAATACGTCACGACTTTCACTTTCACTTTTTCATGATCTTTACTTAATATCCTAATGATTTTTGGCATTAAAACAAATTGATAATTTTGACCCATATAATGTATTTTTGGCTATTGCTACAAATATACCTGAGCTACTTAAGACTGCTTTGTGCTCCAGGGTCACAAATAATAGTGTGCTTATGATAAATATTTTCCATTCATGCGATCTTATGAGAATATTTTCCATTCATATTTTGGTTAATGAGGCAGGTGTGCATGTGTTGTGTGTAATTATTAATCAAATCCCACAAACACTTCACCCTCTGAATTCAGACCCACAAAAATGCAGCGCTATAAACAGAATTATGATTTATGTCGGCCCGTGGCTGTTCAAGACATATTTCAAGCTAATTTCAACACCTCTGAATGAAAGATTGCTGTGATTTAAATTCTGACTGAGCAGATTTATGAGATACTCACTGAGAGAATGTTTTTCATGGTAATTACAAAGACGTTGTATGCTATGAGGAAGTCCCAGTAATGAAGGATGCTTTTGATTGGCTTCAGTAGCAGCTCGCCCCCAAAAATCAAGAAGTAGAAACAGGCGACCAGGTATCCCATACAGAAGATACTGATGCGTGTGGTGCCCGTGATGAAGATGATGGTCAGGACGAACCAGAACAGGTAGCTGAACATTATCACCTTTAGCATATCCAGATATGATCTGCAGAGAGGACAGAGAAAATAAAGTCTGGAGTCAGTAAAAAATTGTTTTTTAGAAAGAAATTAATACTTTTATTAATCAAGGATGCATTAAATTGATCAAAAGTGACAGTAAAGATGTTTATAATGTTACAAAAGATTTCTATTTCAAATAAATGCTGTTCACGGTTTCCACAAAAATATTGGGCAGCACAACTGTCTTCAACATTGATAATAATCAGAAATGTTTCTTGAGCAGCAAATCAGCATATTAGAATGATTTCTGAAGGATCATGTGACACTGAAGACTGGAGTAATGATGCTGAAAATTCAGCTGTGCATCACAGAAATAAATTACAGTTTAACAGGTATTCACATAGAAAACAGCTATTTTACATTAGAATAATATTTCTAAATTTTACTGTTTTTACTGTATTTTTAATTAATTATAGCCTTGGTGAGTGGGTCAAAGATGAGATGTCCCATTTTCGCATTAAAAAATAAAATTGACAAAAGTGATTTTATATACATAAAGAGCATATTAAATGCAAGTGTCTACTTTAATGTTTCACATAACTTTTGTGAAAATAAAATGTCAAAATATGGATGAAGTAATGTTGCATCATCATTCAGTGTAACAGATACATTAATGCAAAACATACCAATTCTGACCTGCAGTTATTAAAATATATAAAATAATAAGTGATCATTCAAAGCTTTAATATATTCTAAATGATTAAAACCTAACAAATGGGTAAAACCTAGTGGTTTGAAGGATTGCGGCAAAGATTGGTAAAGATTTAATATGACAGTAAATTAGCATTTGGTAGCTGCACTGTGATCCTTAAATAGAGTCTTTTAATGTCATCTAATGATTCTTGTTCTAATTCTAAATATAAGATTTTTTGGTATATGAAATATTGTTACAGTGAATGATATTTTAGGGGGTGTCTTCTGTAAATCCTGGTAAAAATGTATGATAGTTATTATTTTTTGCTCAGAAATATAAAAATAAAATAGGGTGCATTCTAATCTAAATTAAAGCTGTATTGCACTTTTATTGTTCTGATTCTTGACAACCCTTTTTTCATCTTTGACTCAAGCAAAAAAGACTTCTTTTAAAACATTAAAAAATACCCAAACTTTTGAACAAGAGTATTTTATTAGTATTCACATATGTTTATTATATTGGTCTGATCAGGCACAAAAGTTCAACTGTTATCAGAGGAAAATACTGTCTTTGACAAAAAGTTCAAGAACACTGACTAACGTGGTGATATAAAATTATATTTGCTAGGAAAGGCCGTTATTGCTAATAATGTTGAACCCCAAAACATTTTGCATCAAATAGCAAAGTTTTCTCAGAATTACTCATAATGCATTAGCAGGTTATTTGGATTTACTGGAATCTGCAAGTATAATAATAAGTATAATGACGAAGAAGTGGAAAAACTGAGCGCACAAGTGATCTCCTCTAAATCTAAGATGATCAGAGCAGCAGACAGACGTCGTTAAGAGCAGAAAATCTCCAAATTCCTTCATCACCATCATCATCATTTCTACTAGTTTGGACTGGCTGAAGCTGTCCAATCGCTACGGTTTTTCTACAGCTGATGGATGACCTGCTCAAAGATAAATGGCCCTGCCCTGATCTAGAATCACTATTCATCGTCTCATTTTACTCTACAATAATAAGCAGAGAAAGCTCAGCCGATCCTAGACCACAAACTAAGACTGCAGGCTTGAAAAATTAACCATGCAATTACGACTGAAGTGTATTCTGAGCCATATCAATGACAGATAAAGTAATCAGCATACAATAGTGTAAATAGTTGCTTTTTGTTTTAACTGTTTGTCTGTATTAACACCGCTGACTTCAAGCCCCTTCACTGTCCAACACAATATCTGAAAACACCACCATACAGGCGAAAATATTCTTCTGGTATTTATGACAATTATGTAATTCGGCTGCTTGTTTTCAAACTTTTTTATTAATAGAGTGTTGAAATATTAATCGCAATTAATGCTGCGATTCCAGACGTTTGCAGAACTGTATGCTCTTGAAACAAATATGACGTGTGCTTTTTAGCATTGTAATTAAGTTAGATTATTTTAAAACAATTTAACTAATTTTAAGCCATTCTGCTGGACTTTTGGAAGTTCACTGACGAACCCTGATTGAGATCCACAAGAAATACAGATTATTAATGTGTTTTCTGTTTTGAAATGGACCTTCAAAAGAAGTATTTCAAAAGAACAAAATGTGACCAAAATTTTGGTTTCGGCACCAAATAAACATGAATAAATATCAGACGGTGTTGAAAGATACAATACAACTTATCGAAGTGATTCACATCTCATGTAATCAAACAATCAGTGTTTCATTCACAAAAAACATCAATAAAACCTCTTGTAAACAATAATGTCACCCAATGTCACATTTACCTCAGAAAAGCCATTGCATGTCCATAAAAAATATCTTTTGACAAATATATGCACTGTATTACATATTAATGATATTTATCCTTAACCTGTTTATTTAATTCATGTTTGAATAAAGCTGTGATAAAACAAGTTCCCCTTTCAGTCGGTCACTCCGAGTCACGTCGGATGACCGACGAAATTGGGATCTCGCCAGAGAGACCAATCCACTTCGAGTGTAACTAAACGAGCCAATGGACATTGGCATGCGATTATTGCATCCAGCTGCCGCTGATCACAGCGTGAGCATAAGAGGCAGCTGATGCACCGCATCAATTATCCTTTCGCTTCGGAGCCGAGCGGTAGTGGTTAAAGCTACTGCTCTCCCTTCCAAGAGAGTGTTCTGCGAGCGAGTGCGGGCGTTACGGCGCGGCAGCGGTGGTCACGGTGTCCGGGAGAGAAAGATCGTCTTCCTGCTGACAGCCACACTAGGAGTGTGCGGTGGCCAGCTCCCCTGCGTGCTTCAGCACTAAAAGAGCATTTCTCTGAAAGAGCAATTTCTCTAAAAGAGCAACACGGGTGATCGCGTCTTTTTAAAGATGTCTTTTCACCCGTGCGTTTCTGGGTGTGGTCGTTTCCTGGCGCCTCAGGACGGTCACGATCGCTTCCTCACGTGTCTGGGCATTCAGCACGCTGAGGTGGCTTTCGTGGATGGTTCATGTTCTTCTTGCGGGGACATGACCATCTCGGAGTGCGACTCTGCTATGTCAAACATGGCAGAGTCCCTCTGCCTGCCGTGATCCGGCGTGCACACTGGATCCGGTGGAGTCAGAGGTGATTGAGGATTACGGTGAGGGCTTCCCCAAGTGGAGCTCCTCACCCCTCAAGCACTCCGCAGCCGGTGGAGCTGCCGAAGGAGCGCGCTGGCCACGCGTTTCCTTCGGTGCCCCCTCTGACGACCAGATGTCGATCACTGCATCGGACGGCGGGCCCTCTCTCTCCGGGGATGATGACCCGGCTGCGTTGCCCCCTTCGGGTGTGGTAGTGTTGTCCGTGCCAGACCCAGAGATGACGGCTATGCTTTCCCGGGCCGCCGAGAATGTCGGGCTCGTGTGGAATCCTAAAAAGCCACCGTGTCCCGATCCTTCGAGGCTGGGCGAGTGGTTCCTCGGTGGGGGTGGCGCTGGTTCTCAGCGCCCCCCTCCGGTGCCATTCTTTCCGGAAGTGCATGAGGAGCTGACAAGATCGTGGAGGGCACCTTTCACTGCCCGAAACACATCTTGTAGTTCTTCCGCTCTCACCACCCTCGATGGTGGAGCCGCTTTGGGGTATGCGGGCATCCCCTCGGTGGAACGGTCTGTGGCCATGCAACTGTGTCCAACAGCCGCTTCCACCCTGCGGGGTGATCCGTGTCTCCCCTCACGGGCCTCTAGGTATTCGTCAGGTCTAACTGGCAGTGCTTATAGAGCCTGTGGGGAGGCGGCTTCCGCCCTCCACGCTATGGCGTTGCTGCAGGTCCACCAGGCCAAAGCACTGAAAGACCTGCACGAGGGTGGTCACGACCTGGCGGTTCTACATGAGCTGCGTGCTGCGACGGACCTCGCGCTACGAGTGACGAAGGTGACCGCACAGTCTCTGGGTCGTGCGATGTCCAGGAGCGCCATCTCTGGCTGTGTCTCGCTGACATGAAGGAGCAGGAGAAGGTACAGTTCCTGAATGCTCCCGTGTCACAGACCGGCCCTTTCGGCGACGCTGTCGAGAGCTTTGCCCAGCAGTTCTCGGCAGCCCAGAAGCAGACTGAGGCAAACACATCATGCGCCGGAGGAAACCTGCTGCTTCCACTCCGGCTGCAGCCACTCAGCCTGCTCGTCGCCGTGGGCGCCCCCCTGCGGCCGCCCCCGCTCCCGCGCAGCCGCAGCAGCCTTTCACCAGGCAGCGTCGTGGAGCCGGTCGCAGGCAGGACGCCCAGCCCGTCCAGGCCCCCGCCAAACCTGGCGGCAAGCGCAAGTGCAAGAGGCCCTGGGACGGTCGACCCAGAGATGGAGGAGACTGCTCATTGGGAGATGGTGACTGCACCACTCCCTCCCCCGGAGGAGGGCCGGGTGGAGTATCTTTTGTTCATTTTGTTCCGCCTCTGGCCCAGCAGCCAGCGGTACCCAAAACATCAGTAAAGAGCGGTCTCCTCAATCTCCGGGTCTCAAGAGGAGGAGAGTGGTGATCCGTGCATCACAGGATCGCTTCCCTCCTCCTCTCTCGCCAGCAGGCAGCGGGTGGTTGCCCAAGAGCACCCCTCCTGCCCATTCGTGGAACCAGGTAAGGGCAGTAGCACTCCAGTCCCCGCTTCAAGTCGTCAAACGCCGGGCTGTCACAAGCCTCAAGCCGGGTTCCTGTGTCTCCTCCAACGCGAGGAGAAATCAGGTGAGTGCTACACTACACACCCAGACCCCGCCCCCTGCCGTCACAGGCCAGGCCGTCACAGGCCCTGGGGCCGGTCCCTGTGTTCCACCTCGCTGCCCCACCGCGGGCATGTCGGTGGGCCCGTTGGCCCCGCTGGTGCGGTCTCTCGGAGCCTGGTTAGCGCTCCCCAGCCCGTCCCGGTGGCTCCTGCGGACCATCAGACTCGGCTATGCGATTCAGTTCGCCCGGCGTCCCCCCCAAGTTCAGGGGCATCCGGTTCACTTCAGTCAAAGCCGTCGATGCCCCTGTCTTGCTCGCGGAGATTGCAGTCCTACTGGCGAAGGATGCAATAGAGCCGGTCCCTCCAGCCGATATGAGGTCGGGGTTTTACAGCCCTTACTTCATTGTGCCCAAGAAAAGCGGTGGGTTACGACCGATCTTGGATCTGCGAGTTTTGAACCGTGCACTTCACAAGATGCCGTTCAAGATGTTGACGCAGAAACGCATTTTTGGATGCGTCCGTCCCCTAGATTGGTTTGCAGCAATCGACCTGAAGGACGCGTACTTTCATGTTTCGATTCTCCCGCGACACAGGCCATTCCTGCGATTCGCGTTCGACGGTCGGGCATATCAGTACAAGGTCCTGCCCTTCGGGCTGTCCCTTTTCGCCTCGTGTCTTCACCAAAGTCGCAGAGGCGGCCCCTTGTTCCCTTGAGAGAACGGGGTGTGCGCATTCTCAACTACCTCTATGACTGGCTCATACTTGCACAGTCTCGAGAGCTGTTGTGCGCACACAGGGACCTGGTGCTCAGGCACCTCAGCCAGTTGGGCCTTCGGGTCAATTGGGAAAAGAGCAACTCGTGCCAGTGCAGAGGATCTCTTTTCTCGGCATGGAGTTGGATTCGGTCAACCAGACAGCACGCCTCACCCAGGAACGTGCTCAGTCGGTGCTGAACTGCCTCAAGACTTTATCAGGCAGGACAGCGGTCCCACTGAAACTCTTTCAGAGGCTCCTGGGGCATATGGCTGCAGCTGCGGCCATAGTTCCGCTCGGTCTGCTCCATATGAGACCGCTTCAGCACTGGCTCCATGGTCGAATCCCGAGGTGGGCGTGGAAACGCGGTACTCACCGGGTTCAGATTACACCGGCCTGCCGCAAGACCTTCAGCCCGTGGTCAGATCCTTCGTTCCTTCGGGCAGGAGTGCCCCTGGAGCAGGTATCCAGGCATGCTGTGGTATTCACGGATGCCTCGACCACCGGCTGGGGTGCCACGTACAACGGGCACGCAGTATCAGGGGTTTGGACGGGCCCCCTTCTGCGTTGGCATATCAATTGCCTCGAGTTGCTGGCAGTACGCCTTGCCCTGTGCCGCCTCAGAGGGCGCCTTCGGGGCAGGGACGTTCTGGTCCGTACGGACAACACTGCGACCGTTGCCTATATCAACCGGCAAGGCGGTTTGCGCTCCCGTCGCATGTCGCAACTCGCCCGCCACCTCCTCCTCTGGAGTCAGAAGCATCTGAGGTCCCTTCGTGCCATCCACATCCCAGGAGTGTTCAATCAGGCGGCCGACGAGCTGTCTCGAGCGGCACTTCCTGGGGAGTGGAGACTCCATCCCCAGGCGGTCCAGCTGATTTGGAGTCGGTTCGGAGTTGCTCAGGTAGACCTGTTTGCATCTCCAGAAACCACCCACTGCCAGTGGTTCTACTCCCTGTCCGAGGCAACGCTCGGCACGGATGCACTGGCACACAGCTGGCCCCAGGGCTTGCGCAAGTATGCGTTTCCCCCAGTGAGCCTGCTAGCACAGACATTGTGCAAGATCAGGGAGGACGAGGAGCAGGCCCTGTTAGTGGCTCCATATTGGCCCAACAGGACCTGGTTCCCGGAACTCATGCTCCTCGCGACAGCCCCTCCCTGGCCGATTCCTCTGAGGAAGGATCTGCTTTCTCAGAGACGGGGCACCCTCTGGCACCCGCGTCCAGACTTGTGGAAACTTCATGTGTGGTCCCTGGACAGGACGCGGAGGTTCTAGGTGACCTGCCCCAGGAGGTAGCGCTCACTATCGCTTCAGCACGAGCACCGTCCACAAGACGGGCCTATGCGCTGAAGTGGAACCTGTTCGTCGAATGGTGTTCCTCTTACCAGGAGGACCCCCGGAGATGTTCGATCAGAGCCGTGCTTTCCTTTTTGCAACAAGGGTTGGAGCGTAGGCTGTTCCCCTCCACCCTTAAGGTATATGTTGCTGCTATTTCTGCCCACCACGACCCCATAGAGGGGAGGTCGGTGGGGAAGCATGATCTGGTCGTCAGGTTTCTTAGGGGGGCCAGGAGGTTAAATCCTCCGAGGCCTCCCTCCCTTCCCTCTTGGGATTTGGCTTGGTGCTAAGAGCCCTACAAACTGCCCCCTTTGAGCCGTTGCAGTCAGTCGAGTTGAAGTTTCTTTCTATGAAAACCCTACTCCTGACTGCATTGGCCTCAATCAAGAGGGTGGGGGACCTGCAGGCATTTTCGGTCGACGAGTCGTGCCTTGAGTTTGGGCCGGCTGACTCCAGTGCAACACTGAGGCCCCGGCCCGGCTATGTGCCCAAGGTTCCTACCACGCCCTTCAGGGACCAGGTAGTGAGCCTGCAAGCGCTGCCCCTGGAGGAGGCAGACCCAGCCCTAGCTTTGCTCTGTCCTGTACGCGCACTGCGTCAGTACGTGGATAGAACTCAGAGCTTCAGGACCTCAGAACAGCTCTTTGTCTGTTACGGAGGACAGCAGAAGGGGAAGGCTGTCTCCAAGCAGAGGATGGCCCACTGGATAGTGGATGCCATCACCTTGGCCTACGAAGCACAAGGTGTGCCCTGCCCACTCAGGTTGCGTGCTCACTCCACTAGGGGTGTCGCATCGTCCTGGGCGCTGGCTCGTGGTGCCTCGCTAGCAGACATCTGTAGAGCTGCGGGTTGGGCGACTCCCAACACGTTCGCTAGGTTTTATAGCCTACGTGTCGAACCGGTTTCCTCCTGTGTTCTCACCTCAAACGGGTAGTGGCACTGAGAGGGCCGGCTCAGAGTCGGCTTGCGGCGTCCTTACGCCTAATTCTCCAGAGAGTTCCTTAACCAGGCAAACCCTGTTGAGTCCTCCAGCACTCCGGCGTCCAGACGCGGCGGGGCGTCCGGCGCCAGGCCTTCAGCCAATGAATTCTTGAAATCTGGTGCGAGGCTAGTGCCCATATGAGAGACCCTGTCGGGATCCCATATGTGTATTCCACGGTATTCTTATTAGAGCCATGTTTCCCCTGGCGGACCACGTTCTGCCATCTCTAAAGATGCAGCCTGAGCCATCTCAGAGACTTCCATGTGCAATAGGGCCCTTCGGGGTTACTTCACATGTTTGAATGTCACTTAACCCCCTCTGGGAGGAGGTGACTCCGCAGTGTGCCTCTTCCAAGTGGAAGGGCACGCTTCCCAGTGTTATCCTAGTCCTACTGTTTGGGTTGTTCAAGGAACACCAGTAGTTGACCTTCTCTGTGTAGAGCCCGGTCCTATCGTCTGCCTTATAGGAAGGGTCAGGAGCCCTACACAGGGCACTGGAAGGGGCAGCTCCTGTGGCGCTTTGGTAGGGATCCCAATTTCGTCGGTCATCCGACGTGACTCGGAGTGACCGACTGAAAGGGGAACGTCTCGGTTACGTATGTAACCCTCGTTCCCTGAAGGAGGGAACGGAGACGTCACGTCCCGTCGCCACAGTCGCTGTACCACCGCTGAGCTGCCGGGTCGCCGGCTCGGCTCCTCAGCGAAAACATAATTGATGCGGTGCATCAGCTGCCTCTTATGCTCACGCTGTGATCAGCGGCAGCTGGATGCAATAATCGCATGCCAATGTCCATTGGCTCGTTTAGTTACACTCGAAGTGGATTGGTCTCTCTGGCGAGATCCCAATTTCGTCGGTCATCCGACGTGACGTCTCCGTTCCCTCCTTCAGGGAACGAGGGTTACATACGTAACCGAGACGTTATTATTACAGCCACTGTTTAAATGTGTATATTTCAACAACAAAATTGGAATAGAAGCATAATTCTGTTATTAAAAAGTTAACATAAAAACTGCCTTATGTGCGGTTTAAATGTTTGCACATGTCAGTTTTTATTTGAGTGTCGATTATTAAATCAATTTGACTAATTAATTGATTAATAAATAATAATAAAAAAAAAATCAGTTTTAGTTTCAGTTTTGGCTAAATGAAAACTTAAAATAAATAATAAAAACCAAATAATTAAATAATATTTTAATTAATTCACGCAGTAATTAGTTAATAATAATTTAATTAATTTTAAAAAATGGTGTAATAATATTAATACAGTCATACAAAACACTACTTTAAAATAAGTTTAAAAAGGTTATTTTTAATCCTGAATTTTTGCATCCTGAATTTTCATTTTGGATTTGGCCCAGAATTTTCATTTCGGTTCATGACTAATACTAAATACACATAATTAAATGAGTTTCTTCTGGTCTGTGTGGTTTGTGTCAGATGACGGTCATATATCGCAGGTTTACCTGCAGTGGATGAAGTCGGGCACAGGGTTGTGCTGGCTGAAGCTGGCGGCGTCCAGGTCTCGACAGATCTCCACATTATCACCCGCTGACAGCTGCACAGCCGTCACGCTCTCCTCCTCAAACACACGGCCCTGCAGCGACGCACACAGCAGCAGCATGAAGTCATCTGCAGAGAGACAGAAGAGATCGGGCACATGATGAGAGAATGATAAAGCAGAGTTTGGGAGTGCTAACATAAATTCAGCATTACTCACAGAGGAGGAAGAGGGAGTTGGGTTTGGTGTGGAAGTCAGGGAAGTAGAGCCACTTGATGACGTTTGAGTCCATGCTGGAAGACGGCCGTCTCCAAGGATAGTCTGAATTGATGAAATTCAGAAATACAGTCAAGGGCTGTCTTGAAGACAACCAAGAGTGAATTTGCTGTTTTCTTAAAGGAATAGTTTGTCCAAAAATGTGAAATTAGCTGAAAATGTGCTCATCCTCAGGCCATCCAAGACGTAGAGGAGTTTGTTTCTTCATCAGATTTGGAGAAATGCGTCATTGTATCACTGTCTCAGCAATGGATCCTCTGCAGTGAATGGGTGCCGTCAGAATGAGAGTCTAAACAGCTGATAAAAACATCACAATAATCCACAAGTAATCCACAGCACTCCAGTCCATCAGTTAACATCTTGAGAAGACAAAAGATGAAACAAATCCATCAAGAGGTTTTTAACTAAAATGCGAGTCCATAATCCATAATAACACTTCCTCTAACATAATACTAAAATAACTAAAACTTAAACTGTGATAAAAATAATAAAAAAAAAACTATATAGACAAATAAGAAAACCTAACAAAGATGACAAAACACAACAAATTTATTTAAAATGTAACTAAAATTAAATTGAAAACAGAAAATATAAAAATTCAGCATTAATTCAGAATATTAATAAAAACTATAATAGTATCTCTATTATACTAAAATAATTTTTTTTAAATGAGTTTATTTTTTTTCTGAAGATTTTTTTCATAAAATCATTTTCTACACATCTATATGCACACAATGACTGTCAAAATAATTGCTATTTATAAATAATAATAATAATAATAATATTTTATATATACACACACACACACACACACATACATATATATATATATATATATATAAAATGACTCAGTATTATACTCAGTACTCAGTAGTAGTCCATAATAACTCTTCCTCCAGTGAAAAAGTGCATCTCCTGTTGTCTCTCACATCAAAATCCAGCCACATATTTGTTTAGATCTGTTTTGTCTTGTAAACGCTGCTTGATCTGTGCAGATTTCTCTCCTGATTCAGACCAGAACACTTTTTCACTGGAGGAAGCGTTATTATGGATTATGGGCTCAGATTTTAGATAAAAAACCTCTTAATGATGGATTTGTTTCAGCTTTTGTCTTCTCCAGATGTTAACTGATGGACTGGAGTGGTGTGGATTATTGTGATGTTTGTATCAGCTGTTTGGACTCACATTCTGACGGCACCCATTCACTTCTACACTGCTACATTTCTCCAAACCTGATGAAGAAACAAACTCATCCTAATCTTGGAGGCCTGAGTTTGAGTACATCTTCAGCACATTGAGTGAACTGTCAGACACCTGTGTGACTCACCTGTGCAGGAGGCAGGAGGGATGCCGATGCACATCAGGTACTGGAAGGCTAACATGCAGGCCAGAAAGCAGCAATACTTGGACCAGACGCGGGCGATGGCTTTCCTCCTGCGCTGATACATCACGGCAATCAGACCGAACGCGTGCAGCATGGCATAGAAATCCATCCGCTGGCCGATCACATTCACCGCTAACAGAAAACAGGTCTGGAGGAGCAACATTCAGCCGTGGGTTTCAAATTAGGACAATAATGGGTGCATCTGATTGCATCACTATACACAAATTAAAATTCAATATCCATCACGTAACCCTGATCCATTACCTTAACACTCTATTGTGGATTATCTGTCTCAACAGTGTGTTAGCAATCTGAGCTTCAGATGATCATCTATTAGAGACCGACCTCACAGACAGATAGTAAATCAGTGTCTATACAGAACTAAAACTGGTCCTCAAAGTAGAACACATTCATGTTCCTGCAAATCAGCATATTAGAATGATTTCTGAAGGATCATGTGACACTAAAGACTGGAGTAATGATGCTGAAAATTCAGCTTTGATCACAGAAATAAATTACAGTTTAACAGATATCCACAAAGAAAACAGCTGTTTTAAATTATAATAATATTTCACTTTTTTACTGTATTTTTCATCAAATAAATACCACAAATCAGCATATTAGAATGATTTCTGAAGGATCATGTGACACTGAAGACTGGAGTAATGATGCTGAAAATTTAGGTTTGATCACAGCAATAAATTACATTTTAACAGCTATCCACATAGAAAACAGCTGTTTTAAATTGTAATATTATTTCATCATTTTTACTGTATTTTTGATCAAACAAATGCAGCCTGCCAAGTTTGACCAACTTCAGACTTTTGAATGGTAAAGTATATATTCATTAACCGACATGATGAAATTACCTCAAGGCCAAATTTGTAGAAGAAGTAGTTGATGAAGTATTTGGCGCAGTTGACGATGCCGTTGTCCAGATGTTGTCGTGTGATGTTATGAAAAATGGTTCTTGTGACTGGAGGCGTGAGGTTGTTTTTCATACGGTAGAAATCCTGGTGACGGTAAATGGTCACTTCAAACGCCAAGAGAGCCAGCATCAGTAAGTTATTCTGTAAGGGGAAAATAAACAAATATACAAACAAATAAACAAATATATGGATAAGGATAATATTGAAGTGCATGTAGTATCCAAAATTAACAACCACAAGAGACAAATGCAAGTATTAATTGGTATAATGTATATTAATGGCTGGTAACTTTATTAGGAGCTGCTTGATAATACCTTGATTAAATGTTATTGTGAGAACGATACTCTGACCTTTAATGTGGCGTTACTTTAGCAAAAATATTGGTGAAATTTGCCAAGAAAAAAAAAGGCAAAATCTATTGTCAATAATTTAGTGATGTATGAAAGGAAAGGAAGGAAAAATTAAGCACAGTTCACACAGAAATCATTTTCAAAGCAAGCAGCTTTCTGTTGATCTACCATTAAAAAAAAAAAAAAAATTACTTAAAATTAACTGAAATGAAACAAAACTTTAGAAACTTTTTATTTCAGCTCGTTGCCAAGCAAAATTTCTCATTTACATTACTTAAAGTTAATGTTTTAAAATAACTAAAACTGAAATTAAAATTAATAAAAACTACAAATGACAAAAAACACAACAAAATTACAAAAAAACGAACTAAAATAAAAATGAAAATGCAAAATATAAAAATAAAAAAAAAAATGGAAAAGTATCTCAGTAATACTAATATTACACTACTGACCAACTGAACACTAAATGTGACCAACCTTTACTCATATATTCATAAGTGACGTGAATTATTCAAATCAAACCGTCTTCTATAGAAATCAAACGCTGTGACTCTTGCATCTTTTAATATCTTCCTCAAAAGGTAAATTCAGTAAGTTTATATACTTATATATCATAAGTTTATCTAGGGTGCTTTTTTCTGTGTGTCAATCAATGTTAATTTAATTTAATTTAATTTAATATTTTGAATCAGTTTTTATTTGTATATTTTCTGTTTTTATTGTCATTTTTATTTAAAATGTTATTGATTTTGTTGTTTGCTTTTTAAAATATATTTCTAATATATCTATCTAGTTTTTATGAAGTTTTATTTCAGTTTTAGTTTCATTATTTTAGTACATCAAGTTAAACTAAATTAAAATGAAAAATTTTAAACTAGCTTATATATATCATTATATATATTAACTTCAGTAATGTTTCAAATTTAGTTTTAGTTATCTACACAAATCAACACATGATTTATTATGAGTCAACAAAATGGCCTTATTTACTTTTTTATAGTGCTGGGCAATGATTAATCGAGATTAATTGCATCCAAAATGAAAATGTTTGTTTATATAATATATGTGTGTGTACTGTGCATATTTATTATGTATGTATAAAGGCACACACATGCATGTATATATTTTGAAAATATTTACATGTATTTACATGTACAGTCAAACCAAAATTTATTCAGACACCTTCAACATTTCTCACATGATCACAGTTTATTCACTATAGTTTAGGAAATCGTAATAAAATATGACAAGAACTCAAGAGTTAAACTGTGTCAGAACAAATTCATCTTGATAATGTCAGATAAGTTTGATAGAAATGTATGTAACAAAACATGGTCAGGTCAAAGTGTCAAATCACATTTTTGCTCCCAAATTTTATTGGTAGTCCACTGTATGAAGAGTTTTTTGGGTATAATATGTCACAGTTTACTTTATTTTACTATCCTCACTTACATAAATCAACTATAGTGTCCTGCACCCACTAGTAAAAAAAAATCAAACATTATATCTGGTGTCTGAATCATTTTTGGTTTGACTGTGTATATTTATATTCATATAATTTATATAATATACAGGTGCATCTCAATAAATTAGAATGTCGTGGAAAAGTTAATTTATTTCAGTAATTCAACTCAAATTGTGAAACTCGTGTATTAAATAAATTCAATGCACACAGACTGAAGTAGTTTACGTCTTTGGTTCTTTTAATTGTGATGATTTTGGCTCACATTTAACAAAAACCCACCAATTCACTATCTCAACAAATTAGAATACTTCATAAGACCAATAAAAAAAAAACATTTTTAGGGAATTGCTGGCCTTCTGGAAAGTATGTTCATTTACTGTATATGTACTCAATACTTGGTAGGGGCTCCTTTTGCTTTAATTACTGCCTCAATTCGGCATGGCATGGAGGTGGTCAGTTTGTGGCACTGCTGAGGTGGTATGGAAGCCCAGGTTTCTTTGACAGTGGCCTTCAGCTCATCTGCATTTTTTGGTCTCTTGTTTCTCATTTTCCTCTTGACAATACCCCATAGATTCTCTATGGGGTTCAGGTCTGGTGAGTTTGCTGGCCAGTCAAGCACACCAACACCATGGTCATTTAACCAACTTTTGGTGCTTTTGGCAGTGTGGGCAGGTGCCAAATCCTGCTGGAAAATGAAATCAGCATCTTTAAAAAGCTGGTCAGCAGAAGGAAGCATGAAGTGCTCCAAAATTTCTTGGTAAACGGGTGCAGTGACTTTGGTTTTCAAAAAACACAATGGACCAACACCAGCAGATGACATGGCACCCCAAATCATCACAGACTGTGGAAACTTAACACTGGACTTCAAGAAACTTGGGCTATGAGCTTCTCCACCCTTCCTCCAGACTCTAGGACCTTGGTTTCCAAATGAAATACAAAACTTGCTCTCATCTGAAAAGAGGACTTTGGACCACTGGGCAACAGTCCAGTTCTTCTTCTCCTTAGCCCAGGTAAGATGCCTCTGACGTTGTCTGTGGTTCAGGAGTGGCTTAACAAGAGGAATACGACAACTGTAGCCAAATTCCTTGACACGTCTGTGTGTGGTGGCTCTTGATGCCTTGACCCCAGCCTCAGTCCATTCCTTGTGAAGTTCACCCAAATTCTTGAATCGATTTTGCTTGACAATCCTCATAAGACTGCGGTTCTCTCGGTTGGTTGTGCATCTTTTTCTTCCACACTTTTTCCTTCCACTCAACTTTCTGTTAACATGCTTGGATACAGCACTCTGTGAACAGCCAGCTTCTTTGGCAATGAATGTTTGTGGCTTACCCTCCTTGTGAAGGGTGTCAATGATTGTCTTATGGACAACTGTCAGATCAGCAGTCTTCCCCATGATTGTGTAGCCTAGTGAACCAAACTGAGACCATTTTGAAGCCTCAGGAAACCTTTGCAGGTGTTTTGAGTTGATTAGCTGATTGGCATGTCACCATATTCTAATTTGTTGAGATAATGAATTGGTGGGTTTTTGTTAAATGTGAGCCAAAATTATCACAATTAAAAGAACCAAAGACTTAAACTACTTCAGTCTGTGTGCACTGAATTTATTTAATACACGAGTTTCACAATTTGAGTTGAATTACTCAAATAAACGAACTTTTCCACGACATTCTAATTTATTGAGATGCACCTGTATATTTAACATATAACATATGTTTCTTAAATATATACATGCATGTGTGTGTATTTATATATACATAATACATACACATATATTATGTAAACAAAAACTTTTATTTTGGATGTGATTAATTGTTGCCCAGCTCTACTTTTTTCTAAACATATTTTTATTCTATTAGCATAAAAATCATAAATATGCAATCCTACTGTCACAGGGAGAACATATATTCTGAATAATAATAATAATAAAGCTAAATAATGCAGAATATTTTCTCAGATCACCCAGCATTGGCAGATATGGCCAAAACATTAGTTTTAGACACTGAGCAGATGGACATGTGTATAGTTGAGTGTGTTCATCCAGCAGCAGCTCTCACTCTCAGGTTCTCCAGCAGCGGAGAGAACTTCCGGAGGCCGATCCAGTTGGCCGGATCCAGCGGGCCGCTGTAGAGCAGAGATCTGGCCATGTCCAACCGCTGAGCGTCTGTGTAGTTCTCCGGCTGGAGGAGAGAAGCACAGGCGCAGTCAGAGCCAGAGCGTCTGTGTGTGTCCAATGTGAGGAGCAGTGCTCCACCGACATGGGTTTTTGACAGCCGATGCCGATATCTTGGAAAGCAGGGTGGCCGATATAAAGCCGATATCATTTTATTAATTTTAATTAATATTTAAGAAATTTGAAATTACTTGAAAATGGATTAAAAAATAAATGTGTAAAATAAACATACGTATACTTTGATCACAAAATATTTTTCAGAAATAAATAATTATTTAATAAAAATATAATTAAAAAGAAAGTAAAGTTTGTGTGGATTGGGAATCATATTTTTTCAGCTAAAGCCAAGGTAACACTCATTTTCCATACAGCACACAGTGGAAATTACATAAATATGACAGTGGGCAAATGCATAAAGCACAGCATAATTTGAAATCACGAGTTTAAAGTTTGTTAATTGCGCAACTCTCCTCCTGTCCGCATTCAATTCACACCGAAAGTCACGCAGAAAACACGCGACAAACACACACTTCACAAGATCTCACAGCTGGATTCAACTAAGGTTTGTGAAATTAAATGTTCATTAGTCGTTCGTTTAAATGATATAAATGCGTATTTGCTGAATGTCGACAGCAAAGGAGAAAGTATTATAATGTTGCTATAAAAGCAATCGTTATAATACTTTTTTGTATACATTTTAATTCCTTTGTTTAATGGTTCTATCTGATTATTAGAGACTTCTATCCATGTTAGACAGAGCTGTTAAGGATGACAGCGAACACGAGGGAGAATGTGAGCGCTGTGTGCTGTTCTCAGCGCTGTCAAAATAAAAGTCCCACCTCAAACACATCGAACAAACAGAAAAAACTTATCGGCTGACGCTGATATTTGAAAAAATGCCAAATATCAGCTGATATATCGGTCGACCACTAGTGAGGAGCCTCAGAGGCTCACCATACTGCAGTTCCTGGAGTACGAGGACGGGTTGATGGAGGTCAGCTGGTACAGCATCTTACAGACGATGATGATGCAGGTCCAGACGGTGCAGACGCTGGACGCCAGAGGCCTGAACTGACCGAAGGGCAGAGCGAAGGCCCAGCTCACCAGAAACACGTAGTTAAACAGAGACACCTGACAGAGACACAAAACACAGAGATTAGGAGGAGACAGAGCCAGCTGCTGTGGGTTTTGGCTGGTCTGAGCTGGTCTAGCACCTATAAACAGACTGAACAAGGTAGCAAAACCACCCAGGGGTTTTGAGTGCTAGGGGAAAAAGTGCAGAGAGAAAAAAAAGTGTTAAAAACAAACAAACAAACAAACAAATAAATGAATGAATTAATTAAAAAGATACAATTAAAAATTTATTAAAAAAATAAAAATAAATAGACATTAGATTCAAACAAAAAAAACAAATAATGAGTAAATAAATAAATAAAATAAATAAATAAATGAATAAGATAAAATGAAAAATTGATTTAAAAAATTAGATAAATTAGAGCCCTATGAGTAGAGAAAAAATGTAATAACTGAAACTAAATGTTTTCTAAAGAATATTTTAGATACTCTAATATTTTATATTTTAAATATTTTATTTATATTTAAAGGTATTTTTCATAGTAATTTGGTTTTTAAATAAGAAATAATACAGATGCCTTTTAAATGTCAGTGTTATCATTGAGATACTATTAAAGTTTTTTAAATATTTTATTTTTTACATTTAATGCTTTCGTGTTAATTTTAGTGAGTTTTAGTAATTTTATTATTTTTGTCATTTGTATTAGTTTTTGTTGTTTTTAAATATGTTACTAATTTTAATTTTAATTTTAGTTTTAGTTATTTTAGTAAATCAAATTAAAGGGGTCCTATTCAGTCAGTGTGTAGTGTGTATGTTTGGGCATAAAAAGATCTACAAAGTTACAAATCTCAAAGTCCACTCCAAAGGGAGATATTTCGTTTTTAAAAAATCCATTTTCAAGAACTACAACGAACGGCTCGTTTGGACTACAAAGTTGTTTTCCTGTATTTGTGACATCACAAATTGGCTCATTAGAATATCATTAAAATAAATCCCGCCTCCGGAAATTCGAATGCACGTTTCAAAATCTAAACCCGGTGTGGGTGTTTTTATATCACTGTATTTCTGAAGGAAACCAACTGTCTTCAGATAATTTTGGATGTCATTTTCATTTCATCTTGCATGTAATGTCTGATAAAGCAGTGTTTGTGAGCGGAGCTCTGCTTTGTGTTCAGCGTTACCGGTGAAACCTCGCTCTCTCGCGCTCCAACAGCGCCTCCCGCTGGCAGAGAATTAATCTGCATATATATGCCGCCACAAATAGTGTAACTCTGTGGGACTACGATATAAATAAATTCAACTGTATAATAGTTTCACTGCAATTCATGTTATAATGTTAGAATTAAAGAACTATAAACATAATACATATTACCGTTGCACTTATCTGTACATAGTAAATGCAGTTATTTTTAAGCTGTTGTTGACATCCTATCTAAAACGTGATTTAGTCAAAAAAAAACAGCAACAATATCATTACCACTTTAATGTCTTGCAATATCCGTGCATGCAAAGGTTCTGCGCGATCTTCTTGTTCAATATTCTCGGGGTCTGAATTGATATGGCGATATTGACGATCTTGCTGTTTTGTCAAGGGGCGGGGCCGTACTGAAACACGTCTAAGCTGTTCACCAATCACAACACACTGGGACAGCTAACCAATCACAACACATTTAGTTTTTCGGAAGGCGGGCCTTCATCAAACCCGGAACTAATCGAGCCGTTTGTGCCAGGCTGGGGAAGAAGGTATTGTAATAATGTAAATTATGCAAAAAATAATGTGATTTTCGAACCACCAAGCATGAGAGCATGTTCTAGTACACCCACAAAACTAAATCAAGACTTTGTAAAAGAGCATAATAGGACCCCTTTAAACTAAATTAAAATGATAAATCTTGCCTTGAAAACTAGCTGAAATAATATATATATATATTTTTTTTTTAATATATTTTATTTCAATTAACATTTATTTATTTTTTGGTGATGGTTTTAGTTTAGGTTAACTATAATAACCCTGGCATGGTAGTCTCTTGCATAAGGATGATCATAATTATGGGTCCGTGGCGATTAAAAGATTGAAAAACCCTCATCTAGCCCATCTAGTTCAGACGAGCATACAGACCGGCTAGAAACCGCCACTACTTCGCTTTAGCTGGATTGTCCAAAAGAGATCACACGTAAGCTGTGATAGTTGCTGACCTCTTTGACTGAGACCCAGATGATGTAGGACGAGACGATCTTGATGATGTGGAGCTCCAGCAGCCACCAGATGAAGAGCTGCAGCTTCTGCACGTACTCCAGGAACTTCAGGAACAGCACCGTCAGACGCTCCAGCACCAGATGCCACTTACTCTTCAGCTCTGCACAAGAGATAAACACATACATGAACTTCCAACAACAAAGCAAAACCATATGAGTTCTGAAAGTTTTTTTTTTTTTTTTTAAATTGACATTAAATATTTAGGAATGACTCTAACTCAGATTAAGATTCAAAATTGCTACTCTGAAGAATGAGTCCACATGTTGTTTTTAACTAAAACTACTTGTATTACTTTCATTAACTGAAATAGAATGAAATTTAATTAAATACAATATATTAAATATTTAATATGTATTAAAAACATTAAAATATTTATAATACTTTAAGTATAATACTTAAAAAAAATAATTTAGAAATCTTGCTTAGGCAAGCAAGTTAAATAAGTTGAACAAAAAGCACATAACAAAATGACTGAAACAAGCTAAAATGAAAATCAAAACTTAAAAATTAAAAGTAAAAGCTAATATTAAGCTCAAAATATTAATAAATATTATAATAGTATAGAAATAATACTAAAATAACTTCATGCAAACAAAAGAGGTTCTGCAACTTGAAAACAATGGACCTATATTATAAAATCAGTTAAAAAAATGAATATTCTCATTTAATAATCTAAATTAAATTAAACTATGCAACCTGAAAAAGATGCACCTGTATTAATAATAAGTTAAAATAAGTTAAAATTTGAACTAAATTAGAAATGCTGCCTTGGCAACTAATTTTCAAGGCAGAATAGAATATATATAAAAAAAATGAAACTGAAACAAACTAAAATTCAAATTAAAACTGAAAAATAAAAAAGTTAATTCGAAATATTAATAAATATTACATTGCTATAGAAATAATACTGAAATAACACAAAAAAATCCTTAGGGAAATAAGTTAAAACCTGAATGAAATTTGAAATGTTGCCTTGGCAACTAATGGGGGAAAAAAATACAAAAAATTACAATTTAATAACAAAAATAACATAAAATAATATAAAAACCACGTAACTGACTAAAATGACTAAAACTTATATTAAAATTGAATTCAAAACTGAAAATATAAAAATAAAAGCTAATTCTAAATCTTAATAAATACTGGAATAGCACTTGTCTATATTGTCTGATAGTAACACACAGGATCAGTGAGTCACATCCACACACGTGCAGAAAACATCAGGATTTGGGGAATGCCAGGACAGTAAAATAAGGACTCTGTGCAGAGCAACACTTACAGAGCCGTTTGTCAACATTACGACGCTGAAACCGCCAATAATGGGTAAAATATCTCAAATCTCAAAACAGTCATAAAACACAGCCACCCACAGATGAATCACAGCGACGTGTTTATGAAATACATAAAGCATGAGCGGTGGAGTAACAACAGTTTAGAAAAGCAGAGTTTGACTCGCAGCTGTTCTCTGGTGCATTATACAGTTCACTGAAAACTCACTAAATAAGGCTAACAACAAGCTACACAACCTGTGCTGTTAAATATAGTTAACTGGATCTCATGGGTTTTGTATGTAGAGAGAAACACTTGGAAATCAAATGCCTGACTTTGCAGTGTTTAAGGTACTTGGTCTTTATTCAGTCCAGTCATAAGCAGCACTGAAGACTTTCACAGTGTGACAGACAGCATATCGGCAGACTGTTAAAGTGTTTACACATTAAACAAGTCTAGACGGTTTTATTCTGGTCTGTTTGCTCTGCTGGCCTCGTCCGGCTCCATCGGGCCAGTAAAAGCCGCTTCCAGTTGTGTCGCTCCAATATGAATTCAGATTTTTACAGTGCGTTTCATTCAAGCCAGGATATAAAATATGATTTGGTCTTTTAATTTAATTTCATATGCTTAAACGACACTTCTAATTCAGATGATACCATCTGCAGGGATATGATCCGGTTTTATTGCATTACTCTTCAAAGAACATGAATGGGTACTAAATGGTGTGTATTTTCTTATTTTCGTATTTTTAATTGCACTTTGATTTCTAACCTTCCGTCTTAGTTTACATCTTAGCAGAGATGAAATATGACACACTGGATTTCTGTATGGTATGTGAAAAAAAGTTATAAATTTTTTAATAAAATTTTATGTTAAATAAAAGAAAAATGGTTGAAAAAAAAAAAAAAAAAAAAAATTATATATATATATATATATATATATATATATATATATATATATATATATATATATATATTTTCCCTAAAGACAAACAAACAATCAAACAAGTAAAAATATTATTATAAAGAATTATATACATTAATAAATATTTTTAGACATGTTTTCTTCAGACAAA
The DNA here is from genome assembly GCA_039654775.1 of Spinibarbus caldwelli. Taxonomy (NCBI): domain Eukaryota; kingdom Metazoa; phylum Chordata; class Actinopteri; order Cypriniformes; family Cyprinidae; genus Spinibarbus; species Spinibarbus caldwelli. The sequence continues at coordinate 25,171,587 of CM077263.1, forward strand.
ACGTTACTTAAAACAGGTCAATAATATATATATATATATATATATATATATATATATATATATATATATATATATACATTATTTTTACAAATAAATTTCACCCTAAACAAAATGTAAATTTAATAATAATAATAATAATAATAATAATAATAATAATAATAGTAATGTCTGACTTGTTACAGCCAAATCAATCAATCAATCAATCTTTTTTTTTTGTCAAATTACATTTAACTTTGCATTTTGATTTAATATTAATTAAAAAATATTTATTTTCCAAAATGTTACTTAATGTAGGTCAATCTAATAATATTTGGCCTTTTACAAATTAAATTCACCAAAAACAAAAGCACTATAATTTTCACTTAATATAAACTAAAAACGTTTTGTTAGTCACTGTTAATTTAATTTGCTTACTATAAACAGACAACTTAATAAAGACCTTAATATTTATTGCAATGTATTAAAAAAAAGCATCATATTTTCTGTTTTGTAAAAAAAAACAAAAAAACACCAGAAATGAAAGCATAAAACCCACAATATATTCTGCAGTCAGTAAAGCTTTTCAACACTCTCAAACAAAATAACTACTTAATCAAAATAGTTCCCCTTTCAGTCGGTCACTCCGAGTCACGTCGGATGACCGACGAAATTGGGATCTCGCCAGAGAGACCAATCCACTTCGAGTGTAACTAAACGAGCCAATGGACATTGGCATGCGATTATTGCATCCAGCTGCCGCTGATCACAGCGTGAGCATAAGAGGCAGCTGATGCACCGCATCAATCATCCTTTCGCTTCGGAGCCGAGCGGTAGTGGTTGAAGCTACTGCTCTCCCTTCCAAGAGAGTGTTCTGCGAGCGAGTGCGGGCGTTACGGCGCGGCAGCGGTGGTCACGGTGTCCGGGAGAGAAAGATCGTCTTCCTGCTGACAGCCACACTGGGAGTGTGCGGTGGCCAGTTCCCCTGCGTGCTTCAGCACTAAAAGAGCATTTCTCTAAAAGAGCAACACGGGTGATCGCGTCTTTTTAAAGATGTCTTTTCACCCGTGCGTTTCTGGGTGTGGTCGTTTCCTGGCACCTCAGGACGGTCACGATCGCTGCCTCACGTGCCTGGGCATTCAGCACGCTGAGGTGGCTTTCGTGGATGGTTCATGTTCTTCTTGCGGGGACATGACCATCTCGGAGTGCGACTCCGCTATGTCAAACATGGCGGAGTCCCTCTGCCTGCCGCGATCCGGCGTGCACACTGGATCTGGTGGAGTCAGAGGTGATTTGAGGATTACGGTGAGGGCTTCCCCAAGTGGAGCTCCTCACCCCTCAAGCACTCCGCAGCCGGTGGAGCTGCCGAAGGAGCGCGCTGGCCACGCGTTTCCTTCGGTGCCCCCTCTGATGACCAGATGTCGATCACTGCATCGGAGGGCGGGCCCTCTCTCTCCGGGGATGATGACCCGGCTGCGTTGCCCCCTTCGGGTGTGGTAGTGTTGTCCGTGCCAGACCCAGAGATGACGGCTATGCTTTCCCGGGCCGCCGAGAATGTCGGGCTCGTGTGGAATCCTAAAAAGCCACCGTGTCCCGATCCTTCGAGACTGGATGAGTGGTTTCTCGGTGGGGGTCGCGCTGGTTCTCAGCGCCCCCCTCCGGTGCCATTCTTTCCAGAAGTGGATGAGGAGCTTACAAGGTCGTGGAAGGCACCTTTCACTGCCCGAAACAAATCTTGTGGTTCCTCCGCTCTCACCACCCTCGATGGTGGGGCCGCTTTGGGGTATGCGGCATCCCCACGGTGGAGCGTCTGTGGCCATGCAACTGTGTCCAGCAGCCGATTCCACCCTGCGGGGTGACCCGTTTCTCCCCTCACGGGCCTGTAAGTATTCGTCAGGTCTAACTGGCAGTGCTTATAGAGCCTGTGGGGAGGCGGCTTCTGCCCTCCACGCCATGGCGTTACTGCAGGTCCACCAGGCCAAAGACCTGAAAGACCTGAACGAGGGTGGTCACGACCTGGCGGTTCTACATGAGCTGCGTGCTGCGACGGACCTCGCGCTTCGAGCGACGAAGGTGACCGCACAGTCTCTGGGTCGTGCGATGTCCAGGAGCGCCATCTCTGGCTGTGTCTCGCTGACATGAAGGAGCAGGAGAAGGTACAGTTCCTGAATGCTCCCGTGTCACAGACCGGTCCTTTTGGCGACGCTGTCGAGAGCTTTGCCCAGCAGTTCTCGGCAGCCCAGAAGCAGACTGAGGCAAACACATCATGCGCCGGAGGAAACCTGCTGCTTCCACTCCGGCTGCAGCCACTCAGCCTGCTCGTTGCCGTGGGCGCCCCCTGCGGCCGCCCCCGCTCCCACGCAGCCGCAGCAGCCTTTCACCAGGGAGCGTCGTGGAGCCGGTCACAGGCAGGATGCCCAGCCCGTCCAGGCCCCCGCCAAACCTGGCGGCAAGCGCAAGTGCAAGAGGCCCTGGGACGGTCGACCTAGAGATGGAGGAGACTGCTCATCGGGAGATGGTGACTGCACCACTCCCTCCCCCGGAGGAGGGCCGGGTGGAGTATCTTTTGTTCATTTTGTTCCGCCGCTGGGCCAGCAGCCAGCGGTACCCAAAACATCAGTAAAGAGCGGTCTCCTCAATCTCTGGGTCTCAAGAGGAGGAGAGTGGTGATCCGTGCATCACAGGATCGCTTCCCTCCTCCTCTCTCGCCAGCAGGCAGCGGGTGGTTGCCCAAGAGCACCCCTCCTGCCCATTCGTGGAACCAGGTAAGGGCAGTAGCACTCCAGTCCCCGCTTCAAGTCGTCAAACGCCGGGCTGTCACAAGCCTCAAGCCGGGTTCCTGTGTCTCCTCCCACGCGAGGAGAAATCAGGTGAGTGCTACACTACACACCCAGACCCCGCCCCCTGCCGTCACAGGCCAGGCCGTCACAGGCCCTGGGGCCAGTCCCTGCGTTCCACCTCGCTGCCCCACCGCGGGCATGTCGGTGGGCCCGTTGGCCCCGCTGGTGCGGTCTCTCGGAGCCTGGTTAGCGCTCCCCAGTCCGTCCCGGTGGCTCCTGCGGACCATCAGACTTGGCTATGCGATTCAGTTCGCCCGGCGTCCCCCCAAGTTCAGGGGCATCCGGTTCACTTCAGTCAAAGCCGTCGATGCCCCTGTCTTGCTCGCGGATATTGCAGTCCTACTGGCGAAGGATGCAATAGAGCCGGTCCCTCCAGCCGATATGAGGTCGGGGTTTTACAGCCCTTACTTCATTGTGCCCAAGAAAAGCGGTGGGTTACGACCGATCTTGGATCTGCGAGTTTTGAACCGTGCACTTCACAAGATGCCGTTAAAGATGTTGACGCAGAAACGCATTTTTGGATGCGTCCGTCCCCCTAGATTAGTTTGCAGCAATCGACCTGAAGGACGCGTACTTTCATGTTTCGATTCTCCCGCGACACAGGCCATTCCTGCGATTCGCGTTCGACGGTCGGGCATATCAGTACAAGGTCCTGCCCTTCGGGCTGTCCCTTTTCGCCTCGTGTCTTCACCAAAGTCGCAGAATGCTCCCGTGTCACAGACCGGCCCTTTCGGCGACGCTGTCGGGACGCGGAGGTTCTAGGTGACCTGCCCCAGGAGGTAGCGCTCACTATTGCTTCAGCACGAGCACCGTCCACAAGACGGGCCTATGCGCTGAAGTGGAACCTGTTGGTCGAATGGTGTTCTTCTCCCTTGTTCCCCTGAGAGAACGGGGTGTGCGCATTCTCAACAACCTCTACGACTGGCTCATACTTGCACAGTCTCGAGAGCTGTTGTGCGCACACAGGGACCTGGTGCTCAGGCACCTCAGCCAGTTGGGCCTTCGGGTCAATTGGGAAAAGAGCAAACTCGTGCCAACGCAGAGGATCTCTTTTCTCGGCATGGAGTTGGATTCGGTCAACCAGACAGCACGCCTCACCCAGGAACGTGCTCAGTCGGTGCTGAACTGCCTCAAGACTTTATCAGGCAGGACAGCGGTCCCACTGAAACTCTTTCAGAGGCTCCTGGGGCATATGGCTGCAGCTGCAGCCATAGTTCCGCTCGGTCTGCTCCATATGAGACCGCTTCAGCACTGGCTCCATGGCCGAATCCCGAGGTGGGCGTGGAAACGCGGTACTCACCGGGTTCAGATTACACCGGCCTGCCGCAAGACCTTCAGCCCGTGGTCAGATCCTTCGTTCCTTCGGGCAGGAGTGCCCCTGGAGCAGGTATCCAGGCATGCTGTGGTATTCACGGATGCCTCGGCCACCGGCTGGGGTGCCACGTACAACGGGCACGCAGTATCAGGGGTTTGGACGGGCCCCCTTCTGCGTTGGCATATCAATTGCCTCGAGTTGCTGGCAGTACACCTTGCCCTGTGCCGCCTCAGAGGGCGCCTTCAGGGCAGGGACGTTCTGGTCCGTACGGACAACACTGCGACCGTTGGGTATATCAACGTTGAGTCCTCCAGCACTCCGGTGTCTGGACGCGGCGGGGCGTCCGGCGCCAGGCCTTCAGACAAAGAATTCCTGAAATCTGGTGCGAGGCTAGTGCCCATATGAGAGACCCTGCCGGGATCCCATATGTGTATTCCACGGTATGCTTATTAGAGCCGTGTTTCCCCTGGCAGACCACGTTCTGCCATCTCTAAAGATGCAGCCTGAGCCATCTCAGAGACTTCCATGTGCAATAGGGCCCTTCGGGGTTACTTCACATGTTTGAATGTCACTTAACCCCCTCTGGGAGGAGGTGACTCAGCAGTGTGCCTCTTCCAAGTGGAAGGGCACGCTTCCCAGTGTTATCCTAGTCCTACTGTTTGGGTTGCTCAAGGAACACCAGTAGTTGACCTTCTCTGTGTAGAGCCCGGTCCTATCATCTGCCTTATAGGAAGGGTCAGGAGACCTACACAGGGCACTGGAAGGGGCAGCTCCTGTGGCGCTTTGGTAGGGATCCCAATTTCGTCGGTCATCCGACGTGACTCGGAGTGACCGACTGAAAGGGGAACGTCTCGGTTACGTATGTAACCCTCGTTCCCTGAAGGAGGGAACGGAGACGTCACGTCCCGTCGCCACAGTCGCTGTACCACCGCTGAGCCGAAAGCATGATTGATGCGGTGCATCAGCTGCCTCTTATGCTCACGCTGTGATCAGCGGCAGCTGGATGCAATAATCGCATGCCAATGTCCATTGGCTCGTTTAGTTACACTCGAAGTGGATTGGTCTCTCTGGCGAGATCCCAATTTCGTCGGTCATCCGACGTGACGTCTCCGTTCCCTCCTTCAGGGAACGAGGGTTACATACGTAACCGAGACGTTTCTTTTAATTTATTCTATGGGGAGTGTTATTTGCTTTTACTGTATATAAACTGAACAAAACAGGTTTAAACTGGGAACCGTAATTTCCAATTAGACCAATATAAAAACGTAATTTAAAAATGTACTTGAAATAAATGATACGGTCGTTTCTCTGTGTTTTTTCAGTGCGTCAGATCTACCTGACCCCTGGTCCGGCTCAGGATCTGCTGTAGGGCAGCTGAAGGCTTCAGGCATGAAGTGTGGCTCAGACATCTTCTCTTCTTCCCACTGTTTAACATCATCTTCCTCTTTCTCCAGGTCTACTCTCTCCTCAATCTCCTCCTCGTTCATGGAGCTGAGCGAAGGTTTGACCATGGAAATATCCACCAGACTGCCGTCCAGATGAACAAGCCTGACAATAAAGGAAAATCACATTCATGATGAGACCGTTCAATGATTCACATTCCATTTTACCCAATTACAAACAAAAAGCTAAATGGAAAAATCTAAATTATTAAACTTAAACATAACCAGTACTTAAAAATCAATATTTTAAAAGCCCTCTGACTTTTTCAAGTTTTCTGGTTTTACAGCATTGAATCACATACTTCATTTGGATCTCTACACAGATCTCTGCAAACTGATCTATAATAATTAAGAAACGCAGTCCACCTGTAGAGGAGAAATTATCTTGAAATTATTTTGTTACAATTATTATTACCTTTATATTACTTATATTTTTATTATATGACCATTAACAATACCTACATAAAAATAATAATAATAATAATAATAATACTTTTAACTTAAAAAAAAAACTTTAAAACATAAATTTAGAAATGATGCTTTGACAACTAACTGAAATTAAATTATTTTAAGCTAAAGTACTTACATTTCTCAAATTTGAAGTGAAAAAAAACAAGCTAAATGAAATATGACAAAAATATAAACAAAAAATGCCAAATATGAAAAAAAAATCATAAAATTAAATTAAAATTACTAAAATTAACTAAAACTAAAAAATGAATAAATTAATTCAAAATATTAATAAATATTATAATAGAATTAAAATAACTAGATTCAAACAAAAAGAAGCTCCACAACCTGAAAAAAGATGCACCTGTATTATTAACGACATGTTAAAAATAAATGAGCTCATTTAATAATGGAAACAAAAAGAAACTATGCAACCTGAAAAAGATGCACTTGTATTATTACCATTAATAATAGCAACAAAATATTAATAACAACTATTAATAACTAATAACTATTATTATTATTATTATTATTAAAGAATGGGATCAAAATTTTGCCTTTTGGCCATCAGACAACACACACATTATCATAAACACACAATGGCCGGTGTGAAGTATGGAAGTGGCAGGATTATTTCCTCCAAGGAAATCCTGTCGGAAAACCTGATGGAGTCAGAAACTTGGGAGAAGATCTGTTTTTCAGAAATGACCCCAACATAAAACCTCCATCTTCACAGGAATGCCTTAAAAACAACACCTGAAAAAAAGCCTGTCAGCTCACAATCTCCAAAAACAACTGCAGCAAAAGAAAGGCTGACAGAGAGCGTAAGGTGCATCTTGAAGATGGTGAATACTTTGATTTTGTGCTTTCAGCAACCATCGCTGTACCTGGAGATAGTGCTCTTCTGCTTGTCGGCCACAGATTTGATGTCGGTGAGCTCGAGGAAGCGCTCGTGGAAATAGTGCAGATGAAGGATGCAGACCAGCAGGAACGAGGTGGGAATGAAGATCCGCGTGAACAGAGCAGGAACCGAGAACTTCTCCAGACCGAGATCCTCCAGCCTGCAGAGATGAGGAGCTTACCTATCACACCTGTGATACTGCTAATGTAAATAAGCTGTGAAAATAGAAGAAAGCATACTTCTCTCTGCTCATGCCAGTCATGTTGGACCACACGTTAATGGAGGACTCAAACTGGAAGGTGTAGACCAGAATGAGCACCAGCATGGTGTAAACCACCACTGACATCCAGAAATACTTCAGCATCCAGCGCCACCTCTCATAGTGCAACTGAAACAGAGCCGGACCACACATCAACTGGCTGTATTAACATATCTAACACAACTGAAGATGAATGAGGGAAAAACTACAGAAGCCCATTCCACCACAGAATAAGAAAAATATAAGAGAAAAGGTCATTGCAACTTTTTATCTCATAATTCAGATTTTGAAAATCTGAGACAAAACATCTTCTTAAAAAAAGGTTTATATACAACAATTCTAACTTTTTTTCTCAGAATTCTGACTTTACATCTCGCAATGTTTTTTTTTTTTTCTCTCTCACCACAGAATACAAATAAAAAGGTAAAAAGTAATTGCAACTTTTTTTCTCACAATTCAGGTTTTTTTCTCCCAATTCTCTTTACTGTTTTCTCAGAATTCTTTTGTCTGATATATAGTCTGATATAAACATTCTCACAATTATGTCTTTTTTTGCAATGCAATTTTTTTAGCAAATTTATATCTCACAATTATGACTTTTCTTCTCAGAATGGTGAGTTTTATTTTTCAATTCTGCATTTATATCTTGCAATATTTTTTTTTTCTTTAGAGCTGCAAGAAAAATGCTGGAATTTCCTTTTTTATCCAGAAACAAGACAAACAAACAAAAAACAAAAAAACAAAAACAAAACAAAACAAAACAAAAATGATATATATATATATATATATATATATATATATATATATATATATCTATATATATATATATATATATATATATATATATCTATATATATATATATCTATATATATATATATCTATCTATATATATATATATATATATATATATATATATATATATATATATACTGTATATATAATGTTAAAATATAATAAATAAATAAATAAATAACACAAACAGATGACAGATTAACCACAAAGTAAAAAAATAAAAAAATAAATGGATAACAGACAAACAAAAACAAATAACGTAAAACACAAGACAAACAAAATTAAACAACAAATGGCAATAAACAAACAAATGACAGATAAAACACAAAACAAAATAAAACAACAAATGGACAATGAACAAATGACAAACAACCACAAACAAGATGACATACAAACCAAAAACAAACAAACAGATGATAAACAAACCAACTGACAGTATACAAACCACACAGACAAACAAACTCCACATTAACTATTGTCTAATGATTTTCTTACTGTGTTTATAATGTATGTTATTTGTTAACGTTTAAACGATATCAATAGGCTGTTATCAGAGCTGCTGAGTGCAACACAAACCTGATAAAGTGCCACGCAAAAGAGAAACATCATCATGTAAATGATCTTGTACATGACGATGCGTCCCTCAAAGCTAACGAAGAAGAACATTCCTCCACAGATGTAGATCCAGTATTTGTTGAGCATAGCCATGACCGTACGGCCCAAAACGTCCATCATCTCTCTGTGTCCAACAGCCTCGTTCTCCAGACCCTCTAACACACACACACACACACACACACACACGCATATTCATATGCACAATCTAGAGATCTCAATAGATTTAACTACTAAACCCACAACTACTATTTTTTTTTACTTGCATTTTGTATTTGTGCTACAGCCAAGTTTCCAAGCAAAAAAGAAAAAAGAAAAAAAGGTTTAGCTCATTAAAATATTTACCAATAAAGCTGACAGAAATGCTAATGATCAATAAAATAAACTTTATTCATTCATTCATTCTTTCTTTTGCTTTACTAGCTCTAAAAAAAACTTTCATGGAGCTCTATAAGATTCAAGAGTCTTTACAGAATTTTGACCAATGTTAAATTAACAAATAAAATGTTTAGGCTTCAACAGCATGTGTCTCTGAAAAAAAATCAGCACTGATTGATCTGATCTTATTGATATTTTATAAGCTTCTTAGCACAATGTACTCTCATTATCAGCCGTTATTTTGTTCTAACTGGTAACATTTCGAAAAGCCGACAATGGAATTATATATATATATATATATATATATATATATATATATATATACACACACAATTTTTAGATATAATAAATTATATCTCCTAACATTTTTCCTAATTGTATTTTCTCATTTAAAAATATTAAATTATTTATGAAATTTGTACGCAGAAAGGTGGCCTATTTCAGTTGTTTTATTTCTCTCTCCAGTTTATAAAAATCTGCGAATATCGGGGATGCAAAAGATAAATATGTAGTACACTAAATAAAAAAATAAATATGGACACGGTTCAAGATTTCTTGTGCAATATACTAAAACATGACAATTCACACCATTATATCTGTAAAAGACCAATTGGATAGAGACAGCAAATTCTGTAAACTTTTTTTTTTTGTGTGTGTGTGTCACTTTACAAAAAGCAAAAATTGAATGGAAACTTTTCTTATGTTAGCCGAATCAAAATCAGTGTTATTTTAGCATCACTGAGATACTATTTTAGTTCAAATAAGGATATTTTTGCATATATTTTAATTTCAGTGTAAGTTTATTTTATTTTTATTTTTTGTGGTTTTAGTTTTAGTTAACTATAATAACCCTGATCAAAACAAACTTTTTTTTTTTTTTTTTTTTTTTTTAAGTAGGATGAAGTATTCGACACTAGCGCCCCACATCTGGGCTTGAAATTATTCTCAGAGTTAACTAGTTAACACAGACAGCCTAACCAAATGCCATGTTAATGCCAAAAAGTACAAATAAGGATTTCTTGGAACTGCAATATAACAAATCAGTGTTTCTGTACAGGTGGACTGACCGATTGTGTGTCCCTCCACTTTGATGTCAGACAGCTGCGTTTCATCTGTCTGTCTCTCTCTCCTCTCAGTCAAAAACTGCCTCACCAGCAGCCAGAAACTGAGGAGGCACAAAGTCTGCACAAACACACATTAAAATCATTTACAAGACGATATGTGTGCAAACGGATGTGTTCAGTGCTTAAAATTTTCTTTACCTGCATGGGTAAAATCACTGTAATGCATAGAATTGAGCAGTTCATTGATTTTAGCAGCTTAAAACACACCAAAGTTTTATTGAAAAAAAAAAAAATAAAAATAAATAAATCAACTGTACTATCAATCACAATCACAGCCAATAAGAACACAGTGTGGCTCATACAATCAGATTATTAAACATGACATATCTTTTTTAAAAGTTATTTTTTATAAGTATTTTTATACATAGACACTAGGGCTGGGTGATGTGGCCAAAAATATAACCACAACATTTATTTATTTTTGTAGCATTAATGGGGAAGGAAATGCTTTCCATGAGAATGAATGTAAACAGAACTTGTTTGTTCGCAATTAAACTCCACAGAGTAAGATAACTCATAATTTAGGGCACCATGAAATCCATTTTATTTTCTTGATACAAATTTATCATCAAAAACGAAATTAAGTAATAATTTAATCAATCTTTTAAAAGGTAATTTAATGGGAAAAAAAAAACAATTAATTTAAAACAAAACATTGCATTTTTATTTTTTGTTAAATAAGATGCTGCATGACAAAGCTGTATAAATTAATCTTGTTTGTATGATATTCCTTAAAATATTATTATTATTACTATTACTATTATTATTATTATTATTATTATTATTACTACTACTACTACTGCTGCTGCTGCTGCTACTTAGAGAATTATATTTTTAGTCATATATTTCTGTCATAATTTCTTCAAGTTAAACCAGACTTTTATTTTGACAGGTTGTCGTGAAATTCTTTCAGTTTTACTTAGTTTCAGTGTGTATTTGGTGGAATTTCTATATTTCTGCTGTGTGATTAATTCATATTGAATACAAATGTCCTGAGCTTATCATCGTTATTGAGATGAATTTTATCACAATATGCTATCGTTTATCACCCAGCCCTAGGACACAAGTATAAACACAGCACAAAAACCGGTCTTACTTTAGATCCCAGTTCCCGGAAAGGCACTTCTTTCTTCAGGAAGAGTCCAGGAACGGGCTGCAGCGACTCGAAGCTCCAGATGTACTGCAGAATTATGAGCAGGTTCCCATAAAACACCATGAACGGAGAGGTGATCATTGAATATTTCCTCCGGTCCCTCACCATCCACAGAATACACGACCAGATGAGGAAGACGAAGGTCAGCCAGCTCACATACGTGATGCTCCAAGCCTGGACAGACGTCAGGAGAAGAAAAAATAACACATTTTCACTTTTAAATGAATGTCATATGCACAAACTGCAACCATCGAGCCCTGAAGCGGACTGTGAAGCAGGACTCACCATCATGGCGATGAGAGCACAGATGTAGCTCTGCTTCATGATGAACCTGAAGGCCTTGACTGCTGCGTTCACACGAGCAACAGCGAACGGCTGGGGAACCTCGGGAAGCTCAACATACGTCGAGTCAATCTTGTAAACACCGCAGTCCATTTTCTCTGAAAAAGCAGCATGTATTTTAAGCAAACGGAGGTCGCTGGTCGTCAAACATCAGGGTTGGATTCTGTGAATCATCTAATATCTTTGCCCTTGAACATGAATGGAGGCTTTACATGTGTATATCTGGAAAATTCAGACTGAATTTCCAAGAACAGAAAAAAAAAAAAAAAAACACACTTCCTGAAATGTATGGGAAATATCTAGGGAATAGGGATGTTTATGGGAACAGTGTGAGACTATGTACTGTATTTGGTAGAAAAACATCCTATTTCACTACATATTAATTTGCACCTAAATCTAAATCAGTATTTTTGTCTTATTTTCAAAGAGTATATCTAAACATTCCTAAACCAGATAGACTTAATTCAGAAGCAAAACTGTGCAACAGTATAATTAAAGGGGTCCTATTATGCTCTTTTACAAAGTCTTGATTTAGTTTTGTGGGTGTACTAGAACATGCTCTAATGCTTGGTGGTTCGAAAATCGCATTATTTTTCGCATAATTTACATTATTACAATACCTCTCTCCCCAGCCTGACACAAACGGCTCGATTAGTTCCTGGTTTGATGAAGGCCCGCCTTCCGAAAAACTAAACGTGTTGTGATTGGTTAGCTGTCCCAGTGCGCTGTGATTGGCGAACAGCTTAGACATGTTTCAGTACTGCCCCGCCCCTTGATAAAACAGCAAGTTCGTCAATATTGCCATATCAATCTGAGCCAGATTCAGACCCCGAGAGTATTGAACAAGAGGATCTCGCAGAACCTTTACACGCACGGATATTGCAAGACATATTAAAGTGGTAACGATATTGTTGTTTTTTTTTTGGCTAAATCACATTTTAGATAGGATGTCAACAACAGCTTATAAATAACTGCATTTACTATGTACAGATAAGTGCAACGGTAATATGTATTATGTTTATTGTTCTTTAATTCCAACATTATAACATGAATTGCAGTGAAACTGTTACACAGTTGAATTTATTTATACCATAGTCCCACAGAGTTGCACTATTTGTGGCGGCATATTAATTCTCTGCCAGCAGGAGGCGCTGTTGTAGCGGGAGAGAGCGAGGTTTCCCCGGTAACGCTGAACACAAAGCAGAGCTCCACTCACAAACACTGCTTTATCAGACATTACATGCAAGATGAAATGAAAATGACATCCAAAATTTTCCATCAGAAATACAGTGATATAAAAACACCTGCACCGGGTTTCGATTTTGAAACGTGCATTCGAATTTCCGGAGGCATGATTTATTTTAATGATATTCTAATGGGCCAATTTGTGATGTCATAAATACAGGAAAACAACTTTGTAGTCCAAACGAGCCGTTCGTTGTAGTTCTTGAAAAGGGATTTTTTTAAAAACGAAATATCTTCCTTTGGACTGGACTTTGAGATTTGTAACTTTGTAGATCTTTTTATGCCCAAACATACACACTACACACTGACTAAAATTCAAAAAGTGAAAAAGCATAATAGGACCCCTTTAAAAAAAAGATAGTAATCCAGTAATTAGTAATACATCAGAATAATATATAAATCCGTAAACATGTAATTCTCTCTCCACTATATATATATATATATATATATATATACACACACACACACACACACATATATATATATATATACATATATATACTGTTATATGTACTTTTATATACCATTATGTATGTGTGTATATATATATATATATATATATATTAGTGCTGTCAATTGATAAAAGAAAAAAAAAACTAATTAATCACACATTTTTCTGAAATTAATCGCCATTAATCCCACCTAACATTAAAGTTTTTAAATATACTTTTATATTGCAATAATTTCACATTCAATCTTCAAATTAATGTACAAACAACATATAGACAGTATATTTTTAATATTTGTTTAATGGCATGTTTTTTATGACTGAAGGCTAGTATCTCTGATACCAATACTGATTTCTCTATAAAATTGACCCCCCTCCCAATATTTAACCATTGACTATAGCCATTCAACATTACAGTATAAATGATAGCTATCAATTTTAAACATTTATTGGACTTTAAAAAAATAACTTGTAATTTAAGTGAACTTAAAACAATCTTCACATAAACCCATTATAATAAATGTCATATTTACCTGTGCCCTTCAGCAGAAATATACAGAAATTGAAATTGAAGTTATCAAACATTAAATCCTAAATTAAATATAGATGAATCCTTAAAGCTATAAAAGTTTTTTTTTCCTCTTTTGTTTCATTTTCCTTAGATGAACAGACATCACAGCAGCTGGTTATTAGGTTATTTTGGCTGCTATTTCTTTAAGAGCTGCCGCTGCTGAACGTGACGCGGATCTGACACACATTGTATTTTCTCTCAACTCTCTTTATCTTTTCTGACCCACTTCAGGTCTTAAAGTCTTTACTAATGAGCTGATGAGTTGAATCGGTGTGTTAGATGAGGGAGACAGTGCTGGGATGCTCCAGGACAGTTTTGAAAACCATTTCGGAGACATGTTCTTAAATGTGACTCATATATTATCTTACATGCATGCACAGTTTTACGGCAGTTTTACAGCTCGCTTGACTCGCGCCTGCTGCTGAACTGAAGTGGAGTGCGCGTCTGAAACGTCTCCGGTTTGATGCGGACATAAAGACGTTCTGCAACTGAATAAATGCACTTCTTGTCAAGAGAAAAAAGACAGTTGTGAGTGGGGTGGCCAACCCTAGCCCCACCCCTGCGTTAATTGCGTTAAATATTTTTAATGCGTTAAACTGAAAAACTTAATTGCCTGCGTTAACGCGCTAATTTTGACACCACTATATATATATATATATATATATATATATATTTTTTTTTTTTTTTTCCAGGATTTTTCCAGTAAAAGTGGATCAAAACCTTTCATCAAAGTTGTCCTAAAACCTAAAACACATTCATGTCTTAGGACAACTTTGATGAACTTTTTTGATCCACTAATGTCATAAAGGAAAATGATTTTGCTTTAAGAAGTCTGTCAGCAAATAAGACTTTTCTTTTTTTCTGGAAACCATTCGGCTGAACTTTCGCCTCATAAACACTCAGCTACCTGTTTTGGACTCCAGAGCGTTTGTTCAGTCACTGACTTACGCGGATCAGACTCGGGTTGGCCTGGTCTGTAATGAGGGGTTGAGTAGAGCTCCACAGACTTCGGTCCGTTCTCATGAGGGACTGATGTGAAGTCCAGAGAGGCTCCGTTTGAAGTTACGATCAATACCTGAGACAGAGTAAAGTCGTAGTATTTACTGACAGGCTCATGTCTTCATCTGATGCTCATTCATTAATGTCGATCTGAAACACAGACCTCAGGTGTGCTGTAGCCGTCTTGTGTGGTGAGCAGCTGAAAATGCAAAACAACAATTCAGGACGACTATTTATCTTCAAATCACATCTTGAAAACAAGTCATAGAAAATATATAAGTGGTACAGTAAGTGTATGTTTGCTACACAAACAATCATTTTTAACACTTAAATAGAGGAAAATTGTAATAGTCAAAGTGATTCTAAAAGAGTGATAGTGATGCACAGAAATAAAAATTCCAGGCCAAAATCAAAATCAAAAATTCATGATGCACTTGGCGTGAAAACAGAAACTGATTTTTTTAAACGCATTAATAAAACAAAAACAAAAATAAAACAATAATAATAATAATAATAATAATAATAATAATAATAATAATAATAATATATATATATATATATATATATATATATATATACACACACACACACATACACACATACATATATATCCAGTATATATATATATATATATATATATATATATATATATAGTGAAATGAAAATGTGAATTTAGATTTTGATAAAAAAAAAAATCATTTTAGTATTGATTTTGATATTGCTAAAACAACATATGTATTAATATTATTGCAATATCAAAAAAACATACTAAAATGATTTTTTTTATCAAAATCAAAATTAAAAATGTTCATTTCACTAAAAAATGAAACCAAAAATAAATTGTATTTAATAATGAATTAATGAATCAAATGTATTTAATAATTAACAATTGTTCATCATTTAAATTGCACATAAGGCAGTTTTTCTAACTTATTAATAACATAATTATGTTCCTACTCCAATTTGTTGTTGAAATATAAACATCTAAATGGTGGCTGTTTACATGTTTTTTAATATTCTTTCAAAAAAACACTGAATAATAAAGAAAAAATCATGAATATGTACTATAGTGCATATAGTATCAAAATGTTCCTCTCTAGAGTGGGGATGGGAAGATTCACCGATTCGATGGGTGCATCGGCATAAAAAGTTAATACGATGCATTGAATTAAAAAAGTGTGCATCGGATTCAAGGTGGCATTTGAATCGCGATGCATCGTTTCTAACATATCTGCATCGGTAGAAACCGATTTATTTATATATAATTACTAGTGGATGCACTATACTTTGTTTAGAAAAGTGTTTAGAAAGTGAACTGTGACCAATATTTGATATGTAGATTGATTTCTCCTCTCTAAACTGTTTCTCAAGTGCGTTCTGTCATCACTGCTGCTGTGTGAATATGACGAATCACAACACAACGGAGACCTGAGGAAAAGCGGGGATTAAAGTCCTTAATGTCAATCATGACCAAATCGATCCACCATAGCGAATATATTTGTGCTGTTTAATGCATTTGAGATGTTGTGTTTTCCTCAGTGCATAACTGACATGCCACAGGTATATTTTTCATCTGTAATTGTTAGAAAGTCATGCAAATATATCCATTTTGCTGTCAGGATGGGCAAGGCTTGCGCTGCTGCACGCTAAACAGACGGCGTGCAATAGAGTATTAGTGCAATAATTAGTAAAATATGCATTTTGCTAAAATATTTGCTGTTGGAGATTAAATGTCCTTTTTGTAGAATTTTAAACCTATACATAAGTGTATTTTTATGATAGCAGGGAGTGTTGTAAAGGGTAAATAAAATGTAAAATGCTAATACTGTAGCTTACTAAGATTACTAAGCTCAAATGAGTTAATGTGTATTTCTTATAGCAGTTAAAATGTAGTCTTTTTCTTTATTGTCATTTTTAATTTAGTGATTTTAACTTTTAATTTAGTGATTTTAACTTTTAATTTAGTGATTTTAATGATTTAAAGAGCAATTAGAGATTGTAATGTTCTAATGTTCTGCTAAAAGGCAGGCTAGAGCTGTCATGAAAGCAGAGAAAAAGGCTGCATGGCTATAGTATGTGAGAGAATCAGTAGCCTGCCTCAGACCAGGTTAGTTTCCCAGAATAAGTTGCCACAGTGACTGAGGTTGATCTATGTTAAATTTGCTTTATTGAACCAAATCATTTGACAATGTGCCAGACTAACTGAAATAAGCCTGGCTTATTTGGTAAACTTGAAACAGGCATCGAGGCATTAGAAGTCAGAAGACACTTCAGTTAATTTATGATTTGCTGTCTGAGAAATAAAAGCGATCACATTTTTTCCATTGCATCGAATTGCATTGTGTTGAATCTAATCGCACTGCATCGTAATAGGGGTGAATCATATCGTATCGTATCGCTAGCCGCTTCATATGTATCTTCAATGTATCGTATCGTTGGCTATCGCATCAGCCTCAGTTATGAGATGCACATCTCTACTCTAGAGTTATTTTCTCTAGCTGACAAACGAGTTTATGGATATTGAATGGATTTCCTGAGGTACATGTTTGTTATGTGACATGATGTTTGCAAAATGTTTTATTACAACTGAAATAATTGAATATTTTTGGCTCCTGACATTTTGGTGCATCACTAAAGAGTGTACTGGAGCTATGGAAAAGGTTGAGTGTCTGATGAAGAGAGTCAGACTCCTACATGTCTCTCATCTGTGCGATAATGAGCCATTTGCCACAGCTGCCTCTTCTTCTCTGCAGTGTAAACGGCCATACTGCTTTCAGGAGATTCTGGTTCCTCTTGTGCCTCAGTCTCTCCCTCTTTCTCTTTAACCTGCTAATGAACCACAATCACAAATACATCCCATCATACTCAGCATCTTAGAGTTTAATACTGCATAATCTGGCTATTTGTAGCAAAAAAAAAAAACCTTTAACTTTCATGGTGTGTTCTGCTCATTTTATCCTGGAGAGGATTTTCCTTTTCAAAAAATGCTAGTTAATGTTATCACATTAGATTAAAACTTACTGACTTTACTCACAAAGGACAGAGCAAAAAAAATCCCCCCAAAAATGTGTAGCTTTTATACTATTTTGTTATTTTTTCCCACCTTGTTACACCCGGTCAAAAATCATAGGCTTACAAAAACTGCTTGTAAATCTCTCATTGTGCTATAGAGTTATCACATAGTGGATTTAATCCTTTTATCAACTTGTTTTCTTTCAATTAGCACAGGCTTTGTGTTTCTTTTTGGAGCTGGTTGATCATAGGCCACACTGATCTGAGCTTATGCATATGTTTTTGAGTGAGTATGATTTTGGTAATTTTCTCTCAAAAACTGAGGTGCATATTAAGCTCAGATCAAAGAGACCTACGATCAATCAGCTCCAAAAAAAAAAAAAAAAAAGCACAAAACCTGTGCTAACTGAAAGAAAACAAGCTGATAAAAAGATTGAATCCAAGATTTGGTGATAAAATTGGATAATGAGAGATTTACATGTAAGTAAAAGATGAGATGAATAGGAAGACTGTCTAAACGAGACTGTAGTCTGACCGTGTCCTCTGACTCCTGCAGCCAGAGGCGGATGAGCGTGGCCAGGGTATAATACAGCACCAAGAGCATGATGGGATTGACAAAGTGGTACCACTCCAGATCAGGATTCACTCTGAACATCCAGGTGTGAGAGCAGTCCGTCTGAACCACAGGAGAGATGCCAAACAGACTGAGGAGAAGATAACAAAAATATCATTAACAATATACACAATACACAATATATGCCGTTCAAAAGTTTGGGATCAGTAGGATTTTTAATGTTTTTTTAAAGAAGTCTCTTCTGTTCATCAAGGCTGCATTTATTTGATCAAAAATACAGGAAAAAAACAGTAATATTGTGAAATATTATAGCAATTTAAAATAGCTGTTTTCTATTTTAATATGCTTTAAAATGTAATTTATTTCTGTGATCAAAGCTGAATTTTCAGCATCATCCAGTCTTCAGTGTCACATGATCCTTAAGAAGTCATTCTAATACGCTGATTTATTATCAATTTTGAAAACAGTTGTGCTGCTTCGTATTTTTTTTTTTGGAACTGGTGATCATTTTTTCAGAATTTTTTGATGAATAAAAAGTAAAAAAAAGAACAAT
This sequence comes from Spinibarbus caldwelli, assembly GCA_039654775.1. NCBI lineage: Eukaryota > Metazoa > Chordata > Actinopteri > Cypriniformes > Cyprinidae > Spinibarbus > Spinibarbus caldwelli. The sequence continues at coordinate 25,190,574 of CM077263.1, forward strand.
ATTTATTTAAAATCTTTTGTAACAATATACACTACCGTTCAAAAGAAATTACTTTTATTTAGCAAGGATGTGTTAAATTGATAAAAAAAAAAAAAGTGATAGCAATGACTTATATTGTTAGAAAACGTTTCTAACAATATAAACATAAAATTTATATTGTTATATAAACATTATATTTCTAACAATATATAACAATACATACATTAATTTTGAATAAATGCTGTTTTTATTCATCAAAGAATCCTGAAAAAAGTATTGATTTCTGAAGGATCATGTGACACTGAAGACTGGAGAAATGGCTGATGAAAATTCAGCTTTGATCACAGCAATCAATTGTATTTTAAGTATATTAAAAAAAAATGTTATTTTAAATTGTAATAATATTTCACAATATTAAGTTTTTTTTTTTTTTTTTGGTATTTTTGAGCAAAACACAAAGACACACACATTTTTGTATTTGCTATGTTTTTAAGGATCAGTGTATATATTAAAATAATAATAAAAATCCACATGAAAGATATGAAAAATAAATAAAACTGGAATGATGTGGGAAGGAAAAACAAGTTTATCACCAAATCAAAAAGACCAACAGAAACAACTGTAAGAGAAGAGCTGCTGATTCACTTCAGGTCTCCTAATGTTACGCTTGTGTTTATTTTCGCCTATTTTTTCTTTCTCTCTTTCAGTGAAACCAAAATTGGACGCCTAAGGAAAAAAATAACAGCCTATGCCTTTTTACCAGGGTATAAAAGTTAAAAAAGGTATAAAGCTAACAGAATAAAAAGGGATGAGTAAACAGAAGTTCAACAATACTCTCAACAGCTCATTTGAAATGAAACATAATTTGAAGCGTCACATTCATTCAGAACGAACACATGGCTTTTGATGCAATCTGAATGCAATATATTTCACATTTAGCTGATGAAATAACTAACTTCTCGCAGCCAAAACTCTGAAAGCGTATTAGGTGACAAACGCATGCTCCTTGGTTTTTATAGTTTTGGTGCTGTTAGTAAAATCATTGTGGTTTGCCAGATGTTCATTTTGCTGGTGCTTCATAGCATTCAGAAAATATGAAGTCAGAATATTTGGCCTTTCGCGATTCATCCAAACCCAAAGCGTGACGTCCAAGTCCTAATACCACGGCTGAAAATAACGAGTCGAAGTGCAGAAATGTTGCTGGATAGAGTTACTATTTATAATGCGGCCAATTCATAATAAACACACTGTTAAGTAGAAAAAGGCGCCATGAGGACATCAGACCGTATGGTCTTTATAGACAAATCAGAAAGCTCTTTAATCTCAGGCGCTTTACTGAAGACTCCTGCTCCTCATTTTCCTTCTGAGAAACTCCTCAAGAGATCTCAAATCTCATGTATCGAGAAAGTTTCAGAGATAAACATTAATTGTATAGCTCTATACTCTTAATGTATGTCAGTGGTTGTCTCATTTACATCTATTTTTATTTTAGTTTTCTAAAGAAATATTATCAAAGGTTGGTACACTACTGTTCAAAAGTTTGGGGTTGGTCATTTTTTTGGTTTTGAAAGTCTCTTCTGCTCACCAAGGCTGCATTTATTTGATCAAAAATACAGTAAAAATGTAAAAAATTGTGAAACATATTACAATTTTAAATAGCTGTTTTCTATGTGAATCAAAGCTGAATTTTCAGCATCGTAACGCCAGTCTTCAGTGTCACATGATCCTTCAGAAATCATTCTAATATGCTGATTTGCTGCCCAAGAAACAATTCTAATTTATTATATTAATTATTATGCATATTAATGATGAAAACAGTCGTGCTTCCCAATATTTTTGTGGAAACTGTGATGCATTTTCTTTTTCAGGATTTACAGATGAATAGAAAGTTCAAAAGAACAGCATTTGATATAGAAATCTTTTGTTACATTATAAATGTCTTTACCGTCACTTTTGATCAATTTAATGCATCTTTGATTAATAAAAGTATTAATTTCTTTTAAAAAACTGACCTTAAACTTCTAAACGCTAGTGTGTTTAAATGAAATATGACATATGCATTGAGTATTTCCAGTGATAAACAAGCAGCGTCTGAGCAATACTTTCTGCACTGGTTGCACCCAACAGACAAACCAACAGAAAAGCATTTGCTTTTAATCTCTGGGTTTGCTAAATTAGCTTTTTTTTCCTACCCAAAATAGACTCTTCCCTGGCATTTCCACATATTTAGAGTTCAGCTAGTGTGTAATCAACAGTGCGTCTTCACCACAAAGCTGGTTGTGATTGTGCCGTTTATGTGATTGTCAGAGAGAAGCTCTTTGTTTTTCATGTTTTTCTAATAGGGTGTTTCTCAGGTTTTGTTTGAGGAAGAAACCACTAAATCCTGTAAAAACCACTTCATTCTATGTGGTTGAACGAAGTGGTTTCATAAAGCACATTTTTATGCTCTTTTTTGATTTTTAATTTTTTTGCTTTCTCTGCACATTTGCCTCTTTTATTCTTCTCCCACACATTGTATTTCTGAAGGTAACGGGATTTTTTTGCACGTGTGTGCGTTTGGCTTGGCCCTCGCTGCGTTTTCTGAGGTTTCAGACGTGTGTGGAGTATCGTGTCTTTTATAGAGGCTTTGAATGCGTATGAGGTTTCAGGATGTGGAATTGACCCGAATGAGCGGAGTAACCATTTTAAAACGGGCTTCTTTCAGAGGTCAGAATGATTGTTTATTTGTAGTGTTTGGTTATGGTTTTGCCGTTTTGAAGTCTTGTTGAGCAGCTACTAATCTACTGTAATAGAAAAAAAAGAAAACCCAAACAAACAGCCGACGCAGGAGAGAGGCTTTGAAAGCCTTCAAGACAGCTGTTTTCTGGTGTTTGGATTTTGTTGTCAGTCATGTATTTGGGGTGACACTCATCCTAAAAGGATCATTTATTTATTTCATTACGTGTTTCATTATGATGGCTGTCAATAGAATGAAACAATTATGATTAATCTCCTTTTATTATTATTATTATTATTATTATTATTATTATTGTTGTTGTTGTTGTTTTACATTTTACTATTTATTTTATGAATGTAATTATTTAATTAGGTGTAATAATAATAATAATAATAATAATAATAATAATAATAATAATAATAATAATAACAATAATAATAACAACAATAATATTTTTTTTTTAACTATGGCCGTCAATAAATTAAAAACAACCATTATTTCCTTATATTATCATTGTTGTTATTGTTTTACATTTTATTTTTTAGGAATGCATTAATTTCATTAAATAATAATAATAACAATAATAATAATAATAATAATAATAATAATAATAATAATAATTTATTTGTTTCTTTTTATTTCATAGTGTTAAAAACGGTCTGTCAATAGAATAAAACAATCATAATTAATCTCATTATTTTCTTTTATTATTATTATTATTATTATTATTATTATTATTATTGTTGTTGTTGTTGTTGTTGTTTTGCTTTCAAATTTTATGAATTTATTTATTTATTTTTTAGGAAATGTATTTATTTCATCATATGTGATAATAATAACATACATGTATTTGCTTAATAGACAGAACCCAAACAAACAGTCGATGTAGGAGCAGAAGACAGCCGTCTTTCTGGTGTTTGTATTTTGTTTGTATCAGTTATGCGTTTGTGGTGACGTTTGCAACACGTTTTAACGAGTCGCAGCAGCTGCTCTGTAATTAGTCCTGTATCTGCCGCTCATGTGTGTTTGAAGGCTCGCTGCTGCCGCTGGTGGAGAATATTAGTGTGAACTGTAAGAGTAACACAGAGCAGCCGCTGATGCCACAGGAGATGCAGATCGAGCTTCATCTAGAAGAACTGCATCTACATTACTCAAAGGCTCTTCTGAGTCGCCTCTGATTGTTTTCTCTGGTTCTCTCCCTGAAAGCAGCTGTGTAATGAGGCCAGGAGCGCTCTGTGCTAATGAGAAACACCTGGACTCTCAGAGCTGTCGCTGTCACCAAAACCAGCGTCTCAGCATCTCAGATCTCTAAGCATCGAGCTTTAAGGATCTGCCTGTGGGAATATCGATTAGTGAAAGTGACGCTCATTATAGGCCATCACAGCACAAACGCTCATTCAGATGGTGACAGGTCCATGAGCCATTACTCTGAAACTGCTAATGTTTATGAAAGTGAGGAAGTATATTATAATAAATTGTTTTTAGGATGACAAACAGGTTGAAACATTACCTTTTTTGTTTGGTCTACCTCAGCCATCTAACAGCACTCGTCAATGTCAACATATAATGACTCATTATATTATATATATATATATATATATATATATATATATATATATATTATTATTTATAAATACTAATTATTTTGACATAGTTATTGTGTGTATATAGATGTGTAGAAAATGATTTTATGAAAAAAATCAAAGATTTTTCATAAAAAATAATTAACTTATTTAAACAAATTATTTTAGTATAATAGAGATACTATTATAGCTTTTATTAGTATTCTGAATTAATGCTGAATTTTTATATTTTCTGTTTTTGATTTAATTTTAAGTAAATTTCTTGTGGTCTATATAGTTTTTTATTATTTTTAATCACAGTTTAAGTTTTATTTATTTTAGTACTATATTAGTTTTAGGTTAAGCTACATGAAAATTTAGGTTAAGCTAAATGCTAATTCCTTGCCAACTAGCTGACATAAAATAAGTTTAAAGGTTTATTTTAAATATTTTATTTTATTTCAGTTATTTTTTAATTTAAATATTCTATGGTTTGTTATAGTTTTAGTTAACTACTGTATAAAACCTCTGGTTCATATTGACTAAATATCAGATTGCTTTTAATGTTTTCTGAGCACTTGGAAAATGATCACAAGTGCATTTTTTTTTTCTGACACTCTTGGATGTTTTTTTTTCAGTATTAAAGTCAGTCACACTTCACTGCAAATTGAATTGAATTCACCCAATTATCACCACAGAAGGAAAGTCATACATGTTTGAAACAGCATGAAAATGAGCACATGACTATGAAATGCACGATCCCTTGAACATGGAGTCAAATCAGACCATCAGATCTGAACGGTTTGTCTGAAATCAGATCTGAAAACTTACAGCATAATTAACAGCTTACACCCCACAAACCTGACGACTTACACAAATAAAAGATTATTAGCGCAGAGTTTGGGCTTTACTCAGTCGTGAGGTCTTTCCTGGAGCGAAACGCTGGGCAGACGCCACAGAAAACACACAGGACTAAATCAAGATCTCTGAAAGCAAACTGAATATTGACTCTTTAAATCAAACTTCTTGAAATAGAGTCTGACAGAGTCGGCTTGTAGGTCGTTTTTTGGTTTGAGATGCAAACTGAAAGCTTAAATAGAGCAGCGCTGCCAAGCTCAAATGATTTACATGATGAGCTGAACAGGCCGCAGAGGCTTTTAATGGCTAATTTCTAGCCAGTTTTTCACATGCTACCAAACAGACATGAGCTCTTCACAAAAGAGTGAAAGTCTCTGGGGCTCAAACTTTTTCATCCTCTCTGGATGCAGAAGTAACTCTTCATCCAGCCCACAGTAGCCCTAAAAAACTCAAAACATCAATTAATATCATCCTTCCTCTAGAACGGGGCTTTCAAACTTTTTGATGCTAATGATCTCTAAATATGATGATCTCCTGCAAAATAGATAAATAAATAAGTAAACCATGTTTTTTTTTATATGTAAAAAAAAAAAAAAAAAAAAAAAAAAATATATATATATATATATATATATATATTTATTTGTGTACATAGGAAAAACTTCAATGCATGACATTATAAAGACAATATGTTTGCAAAATTATTTTAATTTTAAAAATATAATATTTAAAAATATATTCACAATAATAATTGTAATATTTTTTGGAGTTTTTATTTCATCATATCTAATAATAATAATAATAATAATAATAACAATAATTAGGGCTGCCCCCTAATAGTCGACTAACCGTTAGTATTACTACTAATAATAATTATTATTAAAATTATTTTTAAGGAATATTTACCAGAAAAAAAATATTTACCAGAATTTACTAAGCAGAAAAAAAATTAAATACACAACACAGTATTTCTGAAAAAATAAATAAATAAATAAATAAATAAAACAATAAATATATTTTTTAAAGGGGGTCCTATTATGCTTTTTCTCTTTTTGAATTTCAGTCAGTGTGTAGCGTGTATGTTTGGGCATAAAAAGATCTACAAAGTCACAAATCTCAAAGTCCACTCCAAAGGGAGATATTTCGTTTTTAAAAAAATCCCTTTTCAAGATCTACAACGAACGGCTCGTTTGGACTACAAAGTTGTTTTCCTGTATTTGTGACATCACAAATTGGCTCATTAGAATATCATTAAAATAAATCCTGCCTCCGGAAATTTGAATGCACGTTTCAAAATCTAAACGCTTTGAGGCACAAAACAGCACCACTGCACAGAAGACCCCACCTCCTCCCGGCGACCAGGTGATGACGCTGTCCCCGGACAGCGTGAGGAGATCCCTCAGCAGGATCAATGCACGCAAAGCTCCGGGTCCTGACAACATTCCTGGTCGTGTACTGAGAGACTGTGCAGCGGAACTCACTGATGTCTTCACAGACATTTTCAACATCTCGCTGAGTCAGGCTGTTGTCCCCACATGCTTCAAGGCTACCACCATTATTCCAGTCCCGAAGAAGCCATCTCCATCCTGCTTCAATGACTACCGTCCAGTCGCACTTACTCCGATCCTCATGAAGTGCTTTGAACGGCTAGTCATGCATCATATCAAGTCTGCCCTCCCCCCCTCCCTGGACCCCTTCCAGTTTGCATATCGGTCCAACCGCTCGACCGATGATGCCATCGCCACTGCCCTCCACTCAGCACTCACACATCTGGACAAAAAAGACTCGTACGTCAGAATGCTGTTCATAGACTTCAGTTCAGCATTCAACACAATCATCCCTCAACAGCTCATTCACAAACTGGTCCAGCTGGGGCTCAACACCTCGCTGTGCAACTGGCTGTTGGACTTCCTGACTGGGAGACCTCAGGCAGTACGGGTCGGCAGTAACACATCCAGCACCATCACACTTAACACAGGGGCCCCTCAAGGATGTGTGCTGAGCCCCCTCCTCTTCACTCTGCTGACCCATGACTGCACACCGTCACACAGCTCCAACCTCTTCATTAAGTTTGCGGACGACACAACTGTGGTGGGTCTCATTAGTAACAGAGATGAGACAAACTACAGGTGCGAGGTGAGCCGCCTGGCCAGGTGGTGCAGTGTCAACAATCTCTCTCTGAATGTGGAGAAGACGAAGGAGATTGTTGTTGACTTCAGGAGAGTGCACACTCAGCATGCTCCTCTGACCATAAACGGTGCGACCGTGGAAAGAGTGAGCAGCACCAAGTTCCTGGGTGTGCACATCACAGAGGACCTCTCCTGGACTGACAACACCGCAGCACTGGCCAAGAAAGCACAGCAGCGTCTCTACTTCCTCCGCAAACTGAGGAGAGCCAGAGCCCCGGCCCCCATCATGTGCACCTTCTACAGAGGCACCATCGAGAGCATCCTTACTAGCTGCATCACTGTGTGGTATGGCGCCTGCAATGCGTCCTGCCGCAAGACACTCCAACGCATAGTGAGAGCAGCTGAGAGGATTGTTGGTGTCTCTCTCCCTTCCCTCCAGGACATCTACAACACACGTCTCACCCGCAAAGCCCTCTGCATTGCAGGTGATCCCACCCACCCGACACACAGCTTCTTCAGTCTGCTGCCATCAGGGAGGAGACTGCGGAGTCTCCAGGCCAGGACCAGCAGACTGAAGGACAGCTTCATTCATCAGGCTGTCAGGAAGCTGAACTCCCTCCCGACCTTGCCCCCCCTCCCCTCTTTTGCCCCACGCACCACTGAACTCTGACCCCCCCCCCTTACACACTGTGACCCGCACCAGTCACTTAGTGCACCACTGGACTGCCCACTACCTCAGTCAGTATTGAACTGACCCCACTCAACTACCTCTTCTGTCACTTTAAACAGCCTGATAAGCTATTTTTGCACTACACTCTTTATATCTGCACAGTTTTCGTTTTGTTAAACTCTTTTTGCACTACACTCATATCTGCACAGTTTTGTTTAGTTTTGTTTATTTAACCGATTTGCATTTCATCTGCCATGTGCCTTATGCCACTTAATCGAACTCTTTCTACAATGTCCTTATTTGTATATCTGTATAGTTTGTTTTTATATTTTAAACTGTATTTATTTGCATTCTACATCTACTGTTAGTGTTTTATTGTTAACTGTATGCACCATGGGTCTGAGAGTCACGCAATTTCAATTCTCTGTATGTATGTGCTGTACATGTGGCAGAATTGACAATAAAGCAGACTTTGACTTTGACTTTGACTTTGACTAAACCCGGTGCGGGTGTTTTTATATCACTGTATTTCTGATGGAAACCGACTGTCTTCAGAAAATTTTGGATGTCATTTTCATTTCATCTTGCATGTAATGTCTGATAAAGCAGTGTTTGTGAGCGGAGCTCTGCTTTGTGTGCAGCGTTACCAGAGAAACCTCGATCTCTCCCGCTCCAACAGCGCCTCCCGCTGGCAGAGAATTAATCTGCTTTTAGTCATTCTGCCTAGCTGTTTGCCAATCACAGCGCACTGGGACAGCTAACCAATCACAACACATTTCGTTTTTCGGAAGGCAGGCCTTCATCAAACCCGGAGCTAATCGAGCTGTCTGTGCCAGACTGGGGAGAAAGGTATTGTAATAATGTAAATTATGTGAAAAATAATGTGTTTTTCGAACCACCAAGCATGAGAGCATGTTCTAGTACACCCACAAAAGGAAATCAAGACTTTGTAAAAGAGCATAATAGGACCCCTTTAATAAAATCAATTAATTTGAGATGTTTTTTATTATTATAATTTAATGAAACCATTAAAATGGAATATAGAAAATATAATTTAAAAAGGGTGGGGAGCGTCTACAGGACTGATCCTGATCAGTGATCATATCCCATTAAATCCAGCTCTCTGACAGGTAACATCTCACCTGGCGTAACTGTTTCCGGGCGGAACGGCCTCTTGGAAGAACTGGAACTGGTAGAGGTAGAGCATGACGAGGTGTCCGGCGCTGAAGATGGCCATCAGGACACACAGACAGCTGAAGAGCAGCGGGTCGAACGAACGGCAGAAAGACCACCAGGTGCACAGGCCCAGGAAGGTGAAGAAATACACCGTGGAGGTCAGAGAAGGCAACATCATACCTGGAACGAGGACACATTGAGAGAAGGCAGATAAAAATCATTTTCAGAGTCAATACTAAAGATGCAATGGAATTTCGGCACAATTTGTGTGTAAAAAAACATCCATTGTCTATTTTCAATACTGAAGCAATGTGCAATTTGGACCCAAAATTTGCAAAGGCAAATCTTTCCCAATTATGTGGATTCCTATTGAAATGACAAAATTTTTTGCCCTTAAATTAAAATTTTCCAAAAATGTCTTTCTTTATTGTAACACTTAGTTGAGAAATTTTACTAGTTCAGCAATGGATGCTCTGCAGTGAATGGGTGCCGTCAGAATGAGAGTCCAAACAGCTGATAAAAACATCACAATAATCCACACCACTCCAGTCCATCAGTTAACATCTGGAGAAGACAAAAGCTGAAACAAATCCATCAAGATGTTTTTAACTAAAATATGAGTTCATAATCCATAATAACTCTTCCTCCAGTGAAAAAGTGCCTCTCCTGTTGTCTCTCACATCAAAATCCAGCCACATATTTCTTTAGATCTGTTTTGGCTTGTAAACGCTGCTTGATCTGTGCAGATTTCTCTCCTGATTCACACCAGACCACTTTTTCACTGGAGGAAGAGTTATTATGGGTTATGGAAGTCTTAATGGAATAGCTCACCCAAAAATGAAAATTTTGTCATCATTTACTCACTCTTATGTTGTTCCAAACCTGTATGAGTTTCTTTCTTATGTAGAACACAAAAGAAGATATTTTGAGGAATTTTGAAGAACCAAACAGTTGTTGGTCTCCATTGACTTCCATAGTAGGGAAAGAAATACTATGAAAGTCAATGGGGACCATCAACTGTTTGATTTAGTATTCTTCAAAATACCTTATTTTATGTTCAACATAAGCAACTAACTCACATAGGTTTGGAATGACATGAATGTGAGTAAATGATCACAAAATTTTCATTTTTGGGTGAATTATCCCTTAAACGACGGATTTGTTTCAGCTTTTGTCTTCTCCAGATGTTAACTGATGGGCTGGAGTGCTGTGGATTACTTGTGGATTATTGTGATGTTTTTATCAGCTGTTTGGACTCTCATTCTGACGGCACCCATTCACTACAGAGCATCCTTCACATCATTTCTACAAATCTGATCAAGAAACAAACTCATCTACATGACTGAACTATTCCTTTAGCTGTGCGTGATGTGTTGTTGTTTTTTTGTTTTTTTTTGTTTGATCTTTGGGATATAACAATGCACTTGAGCTCATATTCATCTTCAGTTTATAAATGAATGCTGCTTATTGATCCTGTGTTGTGAGTGATGTCTGTCTCAACACTACCTACCTGTGAGGCCCAATAATATGGTTACGACTACTTTTCCTGCAGTGGTAATCAGATTGCCAACGATTTCTTTGAGTTTGGACGCCACGTCTGCTATCTGCCGCAGGATCTTCATTTTGGTGCTTTCTTCAACATCAGCCTCCTCAAGTTCTTCATCCTCTATTTCCACTTCCTCCTCCTCAGGAAGTTCACAGTCTTCATCGCCCAACTCGAAGTCTTCAAACAGCAGCTCATCCTCAAGCTCCAGTTTCTCACTTTTCTTGTCTTCTTCCTCATCCTCCTTTTCCTGAAACATGATGAAGGATGTTTACTATGAATCATAAGAGTTACAGGAAGTGCAAGGTTCAGTTTTTTTCTTTATAACTTCCAATCCAATGGTTATGGGTAGATGGTTAGATGTAACCTACAGATACACCACTTTTTTGAAGCATTTAAGTCTGGTTGCATAATATACATATTCAAATAAAAGCTGTTTCTATTCAGCCGTGAATCCTGAAAAATAAAATGTATGACGATTTCCACAAAAATATTGGGCAGCACAACTGTTTTCAACATTGATAATAATCAGAAATGTTTCTTGAGCAGCAAATCAGCATATTAGAATGATTTCTGAAGGATCATGTGACACTGAAGACCGGAGTAATGATGCTGAAAATTCAGCTGCGCATCACAGAAATAAATTACAGTTTAACAGATATTCACATAGAAAACAGTTATTTTAAATTGGAAAAATATTTCACAATATTACTGTTTTTACTGTATTTTTGTATTAAATAAATGCAGCCTTGGTGAGCAGAAAAGACTTTTCAAAAACATTTTTAAAAAAGTCTTACTGACTCTTTAAACTGTTGAATGTTATTATATATTCACAAAACATTTAGCATTTATAAAATGTTTGGATTGGTCAGAAAGGTCTAAATGCCACATTATTGTGAGACATTGTTGTTACCAGTCTTTGTGATGAACCAGACCGCTGCGTAAAATTACATTTTCACTCTTATCTCTCTGATGTCATATTACCACTCACTTCCTTTTCACAACATTGCCATTGTAGTATGTGCAATGAAAACATGGAAAAAAATAAATAAATCTCACATATTTTGCCATAGACAGATACATCAAACTTCAGTACTGTGGTCATTTACAGCAGTAACAGGCATGATTCTTTATAAAAAGGCATTAGAGAGTGACTTCAGTTAACACAGGCTAAATGAATCCAGAAAGAAGACAGGCTTGATTAAATCCAGTCGAATCTGTCTAGAATCACCTTTAAGTGTTTATGAAAGGAAATATGAAGGACAATGTCTTTATTACTCCTTCATAACAATTAAAAACTAGACTTTTCAGAAGAAAGCGAGTGGTGTTTGCCTGTGAAAACTGCAATGCTAGGTTGTTGTGGGTTACAGGATAAAAATCTTAAGTATGATTGCTTAGAAAAGAAACAATTACAATCTCTTCAATAAATCAATCAATCAATCCATAAATCAAATATTAAATAAAGTTGCATGAATCAGAGCCCTTAGGTATGAGAAATAGTAACTGTCACTGTCACAAGCATTTCTATAATGAACAGTCCTTTTTTAGAAAAAAACAAAAAAACAATCTGTTGTAAGATGAATCTATTCTCTCTGAGAAAGGCTAGAGGAGTTAAAGTGAGCCTCCGGTTTCCCCGGCACAGATTTAATCAAATTCAAACCCATAACTCAGCAAAACTCAATTCTTACTGTCAGAATAGACTTCAGTTTCAAAGACAACATCCGTCAGGTTCAGATAAACATTTTTTGGGTCGGTGAGTGATACTCAAAACCAGAAATTCAATGGAGTATTATTCTGGAATATTAAATGTGACCCAATTCATTGGGGAAAGTGAGGATGGGTGGAAGATTGGCAGACAAAATGATGCCACAAGAAAAATCTGCTCACAGAAAAAAATAAGAGTTCTTCATGATAGAGTTGTGAAGGATTAACAAAACTTCACACTATATAAAGATGGCTGCATGTAAAGAATTCAGCCTGGAAGTTATTAGTCTTTCGGACATTGGGATTCAGTGATCAAATCAAAAAGAGGAATTTTTTTTCTGAATGTTCTCTGAACCCTTAAAACCAAATGTTTAAAAATGTTTTTTCTTGGTTATGCGAACATTAGAGAAAACATTAACATCCCAATATGTCATTTTGCAAACATTATGTGAAAGTTACTTTTGAATATTGTCTGAATTGCCTGAAACTAGTAAGTATTAACATTTTTAAAAAAGTTAGACCAATGTCCAACTAAAATGTTTCAGGAAAAAAAAAAAAAAAAAAAAATTCATGAATAATGCTTTTGTGCTAAGGTTTTGAGAACATTTTTTAAAGACCAGATAACTGAACAAATGTTCTATTAAAGTTACTGGAAGAACGTTTGTTCATGACGCTCACTCTTAAACATAAAGGTGCTTCACGATGCCATAGAAGAACCTTTTTTGTGTAAATGGTTCCATAAAGAACCTTTAACATCTGAAGAACCTTTCTGTTTCATAAAAGGTTCTTTGTGGTGAAAGAAGGTTCTTCAGATTATAAAAAGGTAAGAAAGAGATGGTTCTTTAAAGAACCTTTGACTGAATGCTTCTTTGTGGAATCAAAAATGTTTCTTCTATGGCATCGCTTGAAGAACCTTTTAAGCACCTTTATTTTTAAGAGTGTTGAGAGAACCTTGTCAGAACGTTAGCCAAAGTTGTGAGACCGTTCCTGCTAGCTGGATCTTTGCTAGTCTCTCTAACGCTAACGCTAGGACGCTCTGCTGTTAGATATACCCAGATTGAAATAATACAAGCCCCGCTGAGCTAAATCAGCTGTTTATTTGAAGGAGACTCGCTTCGCTGTGAAAACAAAAAACTGACAGCGTTTCCCTGAACTATATTTACCACATTACCACAGTGAATGAGTACTCTGTGCACCACCATTAAAGAGCTCATGTTAATGGGCAAAACACACATAAACAGCCTTCTGGTAGAACTTCAGGAAAACCATGTGACTTTAATACCTCTGGTTGATCATCATAAGCGATAGAACAAGTCACTCTTGATGAGAAGATGAGGCTTTGTGTTTGTAAAGCATTTTAGCTGGAAGCAATGGTTTGAAGTTAAAAAAAAACATCATGCAGGATTTGTTTCAGCTTTTGTCTTCTCCAGATGTTAACTGATGGACTGGAGTGGTGTGGATTACTTGTGGATTATTGTGATGTTTTTATCAGCTGTTTGGACTCTCATTCTGACGGCACCCATTCACTGCAGAGCATCCATTGTTGGGTGAAGAATTATTTTAATTCTGTCAATTATTTCTCGTATTTGTGTCAAATATTGGCAGGTAAACCACAATAGTTGTTAAAAGACACAAACAATCCCTGGAAAACTTGCATTTCATTCAGAGGAGTGTATATTCAGAAAATCATGCCACTGGCATCTAAAGGAACACGAGGAAGTAATGGAGATTCCCGATGTAAAAGGTGATTGTCTGTGCTGGCCATGGTGCTGAAATCAATAACGGAAATCAGTTTGATTGGTTTCGGTTTATATCCAAAGAGTTAATGATTTAAATGAGTAAATACAATAGATAATCCAGGCTGATTTATATAGCATTATTTTGTCATTTTGAGATTATTCGCATCAGGGATTATTTGCGCTACCTGTGGTAGTTTTCCCTTGTGTCAGTTTCAAAATCTACCAACAAATCCAAATGATTTCAAATTTCATATTTTACATTTTGTTTTCTCCTTAGCTGGCTGCAAACCATGACAGCACAGTTTGTTGATTACTTGTTTTTTTTGTTTTGTTTTGTTTTAACTGTGTATCAAACCTCTTTTCATTGGCTTTGAAATTTTCCCACTGCAATGTGGACAAACAGCTGATTACTTTATGAATTGACAGTCTGTTTGCTAATCTTCAAAATGTTTACCATTAAACATTCATCGTAGATATATTTGGGGTTCACAGCAAAATAAATGCCATTTCATTTGCGACAGGTAGGATTCAATTTATCGCAGTCAGCTTTATTATACTTAACTGAAACTAAAACTATAACCATAAAAAAATAAAAATAAATAAATAAATAGTTACTTGAAATAAAATAAAATATGAAAAAAAAAAAACATTTTAATTAATCTAGTTACCAAGACAATATTTCTCATTTAAATTTTTATCTTGATGTACTAAAATAACTAAAACTGATATAAAAATGAATAAAAACTACTAAAAATAACACACACGCACACACACACACGCACACGCACACGCACACTACTAAAACAAATGGAAATGATAAAAAACAAAACATTCAAAATATTATTAAAAACGATAATAGTATCTCAATGATACTAAAATAACACTGTACTCTTTAATTACTGCAAACAATGCCTGACTGTTGTAACGCTCAAAAAAAATGAAAGTGATTCAATGATTCAGAATAAGATTATACAATAAATATAAATCTAAACTGTGCCTTTGCTAATATGTTTTAAATCTATCTCTATATATTATGGCTGGTGAGTTAAAGTTAATTTCAAAAGTTCATTTTAAAGTTAAATTCTCACTACGATTAAATATATTACATAAAAAGGTTTGCATACTATGAAACAAATTTATATACTTCACACTTGTCTCCATTAAAGTTCATGTCTATCAGCATAACCAGCATAAAATCAGCTACTGTACATCATGACTAAAACACTATCACTAATTTCCCTTTCAATCGGTCACTCCGAGTCACATCGGATGACCGACGAAATTGGGATCTCGAGAGAGACCAATCCACTTCGAGTGTAACTAAACGAGCCAATGGACATTAGCATGCGATTATTGCATCCAGCTGCCGCTGATGACAGCGTGAGCATAAGAGGCAGCTGATGCACCGCATCAATCATCCTTTCGCTTTGGAGCCGAGCGGTAGTAGTTGAAGCTACTGCTCCCCTTCCCAAGAAGAGTGTTCTGTGAACGAGTGCGGGCGTTACGGTGCAGCAGCGGTGGTCACGGTGTCCGGGAGAGGAGAATCGTCTTCCCGCTGGCAGCCACACTTGGAGTGTGCGGTGGCCAAGCTCCCCTGCGTGCTTCAGCACTATAAAATAGCAATTTTCTAAAAGAAGCAATTTCTCTAAAAGAGTACACGGGTGATCGCGTCTTTTTAAAAATGTCTTATCACCCGTGCATTTCTGGGTGTGGTCGTTTCCTGGCGCCTCAGGACGGTCACGATCGCTGCCTCACGTGTCTGGGCATTCAGCACGCTGAGGAACCTTCCGTGGATGGCTCATGTTCTTCTTGCGGGGACTTGACCATCTTGGAGTTGCGTCTTAGACTCCGCTATGTCAAACATGGCGGAGTCCCTCTGCCTCTGCCGCGATCCGGCGTGCGCGCTGCTGGATACGGTGGAGTCAGAGGTGATTTGAGGATTACGGTGAGGGCTTCCCCAAGTGGAGTTCCTCACCCCTCAAGCACTCCGCAGCCGGTGGAGCTGCCGAAGGAGCGTGCTGGGCCCTCTGCTGGACGGGGTGCACCAGGCGTTTCCTTCGGTGCCCCCTCTGACGACCAGATGTCGATCACTGCATCGGAGGGCGGCCACTCTCTCTCCGGGGACGACGACTCGGCTTCGTTGCCCCCTTCGGGTGTGGTAGCGTTGTCCAAGCCAGACCCAGAGATGAGGGCCATGCTTTCCCGGGCCGCCGAGAATGTCGGGCTCGTGTGGAATCCTCCACCGCGTCCCGATCCTTCGAGGCTGGACGAGTGGTTTCTCGGTGGGGGTCGCGCTGGTTCTCAGCGCCCCCCTCCGGTGCCATTCTTTCCGGAAGTACATGAGGAGCTGACAAGGTCGTGGAGGGCACCTTTCACTGCCCGAAACAAATCTTGTAGTTCTTCCGCTCTCACCACCCTCGATGGTGGGGCCGCTTTGGGGTATGCGGGCATCCCCTCGGTGGAACGGTCTGTGGCCATGCAACTGTGTCCAACAGCCGCTTCCACCCTGCGGGGTGATCCGTGTCTCCCCTCACGGGCCTCTAAGTATTCGTCAGGTCTAACTGGCAGTGCTTATAGAGCCTGTGGGGAGGCGGCTTCCGCCTTCCACGCTATGGCATTACTGCAGGTCCACCAGGCCAAAGCCCTGAAAGACCTGCACGAGGGTGGTCACGACCTGGCGGTTCTACATGAGCTGCGTGCTGCGACGGACCTCGCGCTTCGAGTGGCGAAGGTGACCACACAGTCTCTGGGTCGTGCGATGTCCACTTTAGTGGTCCAGGAGCGCCATCTCTGGCTGTGTCTTGCTGACATGAAGGAGCAGGAGAAGGTACAGTTCCTGAATGCTCCCGTGTCACAGACCGGCCTTTTCGGCGACGCTGTCGAGAGCTTTGCCCAGCAGTTCTCGGCAGCCCAGAAGCAGACTGAGGCGATCAAACACATCATGCGCCGGAGGAAACCTGCTGCTTCCACTCCGGCTGCAGCCCCTCAGCCTGCTCGTCGCCGTGGGTGCCCCCCTGCGGCCGCCCCCGCTCCCGCGCAGCCGCAGCAGCCTTCCACCAGGCTGCGTCGTGGAGCCGGTCGCAGGCAGGACGCCCAGCCCATCCAGGCCCCCGCCAAACCTGGCGGCAAGCGCAAGTGCAAGAGGCCCTGAGACGGGTGACCCAGAGATGGAGGAGTCTGCTCGTCGGGAGATGGTGACCGCACCACTCCCTCCCCCGGTGGAGGGCCGGGTGGAGAATCCTGTGTTTCATTTTGTTTTTGTTCCGCCGCTGGCCCAGCAGCCAGCGGTACCCAAAACATCAGTAAAAGAGTGGTTTCCTCAATCTCTGGGTCTCAAGAGGAGGAGAGGGGTGTGCCGTGCATCATGTGTTCGCCTTCCTCCTCCTCTCTCGCCAGCAGGCAGCGGGTGGTTACCCAAGAGCACCCCTCCTGCCCATTCGTGGAACCAGGTAAGGGCAGTAGCACTCCAGCCCCTGCTTCAAGTCGTCAAACGCCAGGCTGTCACAAGCCTCGAGCTGGGTTCCTGTGTCTCCTCCCACACGAGGAGAAATCAGGTGAGTGCTACACTACACACCCAGACCCCGCCCCCTTCCGTCACAGGCCAGGCCGTCACAGGCCCTGGGGCCGGTCCCTGTGTTCCACCTCGCTGCCCCACCGCGGGCATGTCGGTGGCCCCGTTGGTTCTGCTGGTGCGGTCTCTCGGAGCCTGGTTAGCGCTCCCCAGTCCGTCCCGGTGGCTCCTGCGGACCATCAGACTCGGTTCCGCTGGTGCGGTCTCTCGGAGCCTGGTTAGCGCTCCCCAGTCCGTCCCGGTGGCTCCTGCGGACCATCAGACTCGGCTATGCGATTCAGTTCGCCCGGCGTCCCCCCAAGTTCAGGGGCATCCGGTTCACTTCAGTCAAAGCCGTAGATGCCCCTGTCTTGCTTGCGTAGATTGCAGTCCTACTGGCGAAGGATGCAATAGAGCCGGTCCCTCCAGCCGATATGAGGTCGGGGTTTTACAGCCCTTACTTCATTGTGCCCAAGAAAAGCGGTGGGTTATGACCGATCTTGGATCTGCGAGTTTTGAACCGTGCACTTCACAAGATGCCGTTCAAGATGTTGACGCAGAAACACATTTTTGGATGCGTCCGTCCCATAGATTGGTTTGCAGCAATCGACCTGAAGGACACCGGGTTCAGATTACACCGGCCTGCCGCAAGACCTTCAGCCGTGGTCAGATCCTTTGTTCCTTCGGGCAGGAGTGCCCCTGGAGCAGGTATCCAGGCATGCTGTGGTATTCACGGATGCCTCGGCCACCAGCTGGGGTGCCATGTACAACGGGCACGCAGTATCAGGGGTTTGGACGGGCCCCCTTCTGCGTTGGCATATCAATTGCCTCGAGTTGCTGGCAGTACGCCTTGCCCTGTGCCGCCTCAGAGGGCGCCTTCGGGGCAGGGACGTTCTGGTCCGTACGGACAACACTGCGACCGTTGCGTATATCAACCGGCAAGGCGGTTTGCGCTCCCGTCGCATGTTGCAACTCGCCCGCCACCTCCTCCTCTGGAGTCAGAAGCATCTGAGGTCCTTTCGTGCCATCCACATCCCAGGAGTGTTCAATCAGGCGGCCGACGAGCTGTCTCGAGCGGCACTTCCTGGGGAGTGGAGACTCCATCCCCAGGTGGTCCAGCTGATTTGGAGTCGGTTCGGAGTTGCTCAGGTAGACCTGTTTGCATCTCCAGAAACCACCCACTGCCAGTGGTTCTACTCCCTGAGGCAACGCTCGGCACGGATGCACTGGCACACAGCTGGCCCCAGGGCTTGCGCAAGTATGCATTTCCCCCAGTGAGCCTGCTAGCACAGACACTGTGCAAGATCAGGGAGGACGAGGAGCAGGTCCTGTTAGTGGCTCCATATTGGCCCAACAGGACCTGGCTCCCGGAACTCATGCTCCTCTCGACAGCCCCTCCCTGGCCGATTCCTCTGAGGAAGGATCTGCTTTCTCAGAGACGGGGCACCCTCTGGCACCTATGTCCAGACTTGTGGAAACTTCATGTGTGGTTCCTGGACGGGACGCGGAGGTTCTAGGTGACCTGCCCCAGGAGGTAGCGCTCACTATCGCTTCAGCATGAGCACCGTCCACAAGACGGGCCTATGCGCTGAAGTGGAACCTGTTCGTCGAATGGTGTTCCTCTTACCAGGAGGACCCCTGGAGATGTTCGATCAGAGCCGTGCTTTCCTTTTTGCAACAAGGGTTGGAGCGTACGCTGTCCCCCTCCAACCTTAAGGTATATGTTGCTGCTATTTCTGCTCACCACGACCCCATAGAGGGGAGGTCGGTGGGGAAGCACGATCTGGTCGTCAGGTTTCTTAGGGGGGCCAGGAGGTTAAATCCTCCGAGGCCTCCCTCCCTTCCCTCTTGGGATTTGGCA
Organism: Spinibarbus caldwelli; assembly: GCA_039654775.1. Lineage (NCBI taxonomy): Eukaryota > Metazoa > Chordata > Actinopteri > Cypriniformes > Cyprinidae > Spinibarbus > Spinibarbus caldwelli. Next base: position 25,210,058 of record CM077263.1, read on the forward strand.
TTGGTGCTAAGAGCCCTACAAGCTGCCCCCTTTGAGCCGTTGTAGTCAGTCGAGTTGAAGTTTCTTTCTATGAAAACCCTACTCCTGACTGCGTTGGCCTCAATCAAGAGGGTGGGGGACCTGCAGGCATTTTCGGTCGACGAGTCGTGCCTTGAGTTTGGGCCGGCCGACTCCAGTGCAACACTGAGGCCCCGGCCCGGCTATGTGCCCAAGGTTCCTACCACGCCCTTCAGGGACCAGGTAGTGAACCTGCAAGCGCTGCCCCTGGAGGAGGCAGACCCAGCCCTAGCTTTGCTCTGTCCTGTACGCGCACTGTGTCAGTACGTGGATAGAACTCAGAGCTTCAGGACCTCAGAACAGCTCTTTGTCTGTTACGGAGGACAGCAGAAGGGGAAGGCTGTCTCCAAACAGAGGATGGCCCACTGGATAGTGGATGCCATCACCTTGGCTTACGAAGCACAAGGTGTGCCCTGCCCGCTCAGGTCAGGTTGCGTGCTCACTCCACTAGGGGTGTCGCATCGTCCTGGGCGATGGCTCGTGGTGCCTCGTTAGCATACATCTGTAGAGCTGCGGGTTGGGCGACTCCCAACATGTTCGCTAGGTTTTATAGCCTATGTGTCGAACCGGTTTCCTCCTGTGTTCTCACCTCAAACGGGTAGTGGCACTGAGAGGGCCGGCTCAGAGTCGGCTTGCGGCGTCCTTACGCCTAATTCTCCAGAGAGTTCCTTAAGCTGGCAAACCCTGTTGAGTCCTCCAGCACTCCGGTGTCCGGACGCGGCGGGGCGTCCGGCGCCAGGCCTTCAGCCAATGAATTCTTGAAATCTGGTGCGAGGCTAGTGCCCATATGAGAGACCCTGCCGGGATCCCATATGTGTATTCCACGGTATGCTTATTAGAGCCGTGTTTCCCCTGGCAGACCATGTTCTGCCATCTCTAAAGATGCAGCCTGAGCCATCTCAGAGACTTCCATGTGCAATAGGGCCCTTCGGGGTTACTTCACATGTTTGAATGTCACTTAACCCCCTCTGGGAGGAGGTGACTCCGCAGTGTGCCTCTTCCAAGTGGAAGGGCACGCTTCCCAGTGTTATCCTAGTCCTACTGTTTGGGTTGCTCAAGGAACACCAGTAGTTGACCTTCTCTGTGTAGAGCCCGGTCCTATCGTCTGCCTTATAGGAAGGGTCAGGAGGCCTACACAGGGCACTGGAAGGGGCAGCTCCTGTGGCGCTTTGGTAGGGATCCCAATTTCGTCGGTCATCCAACGTGACTCGGAGTGACCGACTGAAAGGGGAATGTCTCGGTTACGTATGTAACCCTCGTTCCCTGAAGGAGGGAATGGAGACGTCACGTCCCGTCGCCACAGTCGCTGTACCACCGCTGAGCTGCCGGGTCACCGGCTCGGCTCCTCAGCGAAAGCATGATTGATGCGGTGCATCAGCTGCCTCTTATGCTCACGCTGTGATCAGCGGCAGCTGGATGCAATAATCACATGCCAATGTCCATTGGCTTGTTTAGTTACACTCGAAGTGGACTGGTCTCTCTGGCGAGATCCCAATTTCGTCGGTCATCCGACGTGACGTCTCCATTCCCTCCTTCAGGTAACGAGGGTTACATACGTAACCGAGACGTTCTCCTTGTATTTATTGTTCATAAATCTATATTTGGTGTTATATGGTCAGCTGTTACTGTCTTATTTACACGCTGGCCTGTTTTTCCTGGAAAAGCTGCTGCTAGTTGTTTTTTCTTGGTTTCTGTAATAAGAATAATTATATTAAAACAACTTGACTTCATTCGCACACCTTTAAGCACTTACAGTGTGGTCTTAATTATCTGCCTGTCACGATCCATAAAGGTCTGAGCATGTGGGAAAGCATTCCAACATTTTACCACTCTCAAACTACCAGCAACCAACCTGCCATCCCATCGACCAATAATGCCTGTTTACACATTAATACAGCACCTATAAGGCACATCACCAATTCAGAAAAGAATTAAACTCCTGAGAAAATACGGATCAGAGAGAGAGAGAGAGAAATAAAGAAAAAGAATCAGTGAGAGGAGAAAAAGGCAAGGGGTTGGTAACTTTAGCACTGCCACCGAAAAAACAACACCAGCAAATGTATTCCAGATGTGAACCTCTTGAACACACACACACACACACACACACACACGCACACGCACACGCACACATGTTGGAATGTGAATGCATTATTAATGGCATTAAGAAAGTGAGTGATTATGAAACATGTGGGCACTGAATGCCCAGTGCCAAAGCAAATATTCTACTGATGATTAATGCTGCATGCATCTGGTTTATGCAGTGCCAAACTCAGTAGCTTCAATGCTTGATTATACAGACTCAAGCTGTTAAACATTATATTCATTACATATTATACTAACATTTGACAGACCAGTTTCATATCTGAACTCTCAGAATGTAGGTGTTATAATAATCAGCAAACATATATAGGCTGCGCTCAATGGATCCTCTGCAGTGAATGGGTGCCGTCAGAATAAGAGTCCACAAACAAATCATTAAGACGTTTTTAACTAAAACACGAGTCCATAATCCATAATAACGCTTCCTCCAGTGAAAAAGTCCATCTCCTGTTGTCTCTCACACCAAAATACAGCCACATATTTGTTTAGAGCTGTTTTGGACTGTTTTGATCTGTGCAGATTTCTCTCCTGATTCACACCAGAACACTTTTTCACTGGAGGAAGCATTATTATGGATTATGCACTCAGATTTTAAAGAACATTCTTATGTGTATTTAGTGTAATGCAATGTGTTTATGTGCTTTAAAGTAAAAAAAAAAACAAAAAAACAAAACATTATTTTCCACATATTTTACATTATTTTATCTCCTCTAAGCCCCGCCTTTCTGAAACGGGTTGATTTTTACAAAGCTCATCAGTGTGAAACAGCAAGGTGTCCTCTGATTGACCAGCGATCCAGTACGTTGTGATTGGCCGAATACCTCAAGCGTGTGATGGAAATGTTACGCCCCGTACTGCATATGAGGCTGCGTTCCCGTGACGACACAAAAACATTAAAAGCCATTTCAAATGAGGCATTTATTGCATCCAGTGGGGACATAATTACTGATTATAATGATTTATACTGTCTTTTTACGCGTCATGTTGCATCGCGCCGCGTAAACATTACCATGTCTGCATTTGTGATCAGAGAAACAACAAACAACAAGCACTACTTACACTCGCATTTGAATAGTAAGTAGCAGATTTTTGAAATAATAAAACATAACGTTACTTACAGGCTGTGAGTCAGAAGCGCCAGACTGTCCTTGTAAGGTTGGAACTGCCCCACTTTTGAGTAAAAGTCTTTCTACATGTAACAGCCGTGAGTCCAGCAAGCCAGTAAACCTCACTCCCCTGATCTAGTGACTCTTAGCGCCCGTCTCCTGCGCTTAGACCGCGGTTCGAATCTTGCTCGGAGAAGGGTGAATAGGTGCCTTGTACTCTCCCATGTTCACAACATGTTGTGTTGTACTGCTCTGGGACAGTGTTGTAAATAAACTCAGACACAGATTTCTTATGTCCTCTTTACTCGCATCCAAACACACAGCACCTCTCCACGACATGGCGCCGGCGGAAGCAACAACATAGAGTGAGAAAGTTACTCCTTCTTTCTTTGCGTATACATTTGGGTGGTGTTATGCAAATCTTCCCACATCGTGATGTAGAGATGTGGAGGCGTGCTAGAACGAGCCGTTTCAGGTAGGTGTGGTTGACTCTTAACTTTAATAAAGAATATCTATTTGGATTTGAGACTTTGGTCTTTGCAACTTTACAGATCTTCTTTATGCACCAAGAGCTTGTAATGCTCCAAAGAGAAAAGAAAAATTGAAATCGCATCATATGACCCCTTTAAAAACATCTTAATGATGGATTTGTTTCAGCTTTTGTCTTCTCAAGATGTTAATTGATGGACTGGAGTGGTGTGGATTACTTGTGGATTATTGTGATGTTTTTATCAGCTGTTTGGACTCTCATTCTGACGGCACCCATTCATCCATTGCTGAGCAAGTGATATACATTTTCAGCAAATTTTCATTTTGGATGAACTCTTACTTAAATTGCACTATATAAGTAACTCTGGACGTTTCAGATGATAAAAAAAAAAAAAAATAGACTTATATTTTGGAAAACACATTTAGTATCTGGAACTTATTTTGACTGCCAGGTGAAGAAAAGTAGCCTAGAAATAGCACACCTCTAGTCAACCAGCTCTACTCAAACATTACTAATTTGAAGAGACATCATTCGCTACGTGACAGAGTCTATGCGGTGTCTGTGCGGCTGCCCAAACATCAGATCTCACATCAAACAGAACATTTACCTGAATAAACACTGGACTGATTGCAAAGCAAGCTGAGAGGAGCCATAGAAAATAAACCGTTTTCTACCAGTGTTGCACAAGTGGTAAAGATGCCAGTTTGAGACAAAAAGAGGTTAACCAGAACAATACAAATGTCACACATGAGCCAGTGCTGACATGATGTTCAGCCCAAATGCCACCCGATTTTTCCTTAAAATCCAAGAAATGAACAGCACATTTCAATTTCAGAAGAAACTGATGAGAAAAATGGGTTGTTGTTGTTTTGGTGATTTGTTTTTGTACTTCTGAATTGCATTTAGTTTTGTAAGGAATCCAGAGTAATGCTTCCTATTCATATTGTTTTTAATGTTCATATAAGCTCCTATTGTGTTTTTTTAGTTTTCTTATTATTCTTCAGCTTCCTCCATTGGAGTCTATGTGATAAAAAGTTTTATAGGGTCTGAAAAGTCTCAACAATATTTGTCATTTTTGGTAAAACTATTAAATAACAAATTTCTTGTCTAATGAATTACTTACACACAAAATATGAAGTGACAAGCACCAATGTACTGTAAAAAAAAAAAAACAGTATTGTTTAAATTATGAAGTCCTTTTCTTCTGCTTGTTTACAGTAGCTTCCCAAAAACCACTGTACTCTGATCATTTCTGCTTGCACTTATATTTCATTATTAGTTTTTCTAAAGCAATTTTAGCCAGTGTTTAGCTACATTATGCATCTTTTTCTTATTGTCTATAGGCGCAGAATTACATAATTACATCTTTGAAAAAACATCTCCATTCGCTTAACGTATGTTTTCATAGGAACTGCAGGATCTTATATGGCAGAAGATCAAATTCAATGCAAGCACTTAGTGGAAATCAATACACTAAAAATATTTTTATTCTTTCTAGATCAATTAACTGGTCACACACATTATATTTAAACAATTCTGTATATTTTTAGATGCAGTAAGTGAGAAAGCGATCTCTCGAAAGTGAATTAGGCCACACGAATCTCCACTAGTTTATTTGTGCAGACAGTAGGCTTGACTTATTGACACGAAGGGTCCTCGCTGACTTCAATACACATTTATATATCATTTCAGGCTGTCATATTAGGGAATGTCATTTAAATAAAGGCACTTTGTTAAACAAGTATATATTTTATAAATGTCAAGTGCAAGGGAAACAATGACAGCCTGTGGAGAAACTGCACTGCTATTCATCCAGATAGTTATGTGTTTTCAGTATTTTCCTCCACAAAGCTGTGCTTCATAATTTATAGCCAAAACGGCCTTCAGCTGGAAGTGAAAAAGTCTCCTGCAGTGAGGGAAGAAGACAGACTTTAAGATGCTGGCTCTGTGTTTGCCTGATGAAAGTTATGCAGAGCCAAACAATGAGTGATACGGTTGTGAGATACAACTCTATATAGGTGAAATTTACGTGTCAGGTAGGGCTGGGTGATAAATCAATATTTATTATTGGAAAAAAACAATCCACAATATCGATAATAAACTTTTGAGTTAGTTCAATATTTAGCCTACACACCCTTGTAAACAAGGTGTGTGTCACTAAAAATTCTGTAAGCAAGACTGCCTTTTTTAATGTTATTATTATTATTATTATTTTCAAGGAATGTCATAAAATTAAAATATTTCTTCATCAATGTTTTAATTTATATAGTATACAAGTTTTGTTGTGCAGCATCTTATTTGACAAAATAAATAAATAAAATAAAATGCATTTTTTTTTTAAATTACTTGTTACATTTTCTTTTGATTACACTTTAAGAGACTGAATAAATTGTCAATTTACACTAAATCAAACAACATGTAATCCAGATAAAATAAAACTGAAAACTCAGAGTTTGGGGGGTATAAAAAATAAATAAAAATAAATAAATAAAATAAAATAAAATAAAATAAAATAAAATAAAATAAAATAAAATAAAATAAAAAAATAAAATATGTTTATTTGGGCCTAAATTAAAAGATAAACAAATAAATAAATAAATAAAGTAATTGCTTGATTTTGTTTTGATAACATTTTAAAAGATTACATTTAATAATTTTATGAATTCATTTAATTAGACACAATTTCTAATGATGAATTTGTATTAAATCATACAGCAAAATCTGGAAAAATAAAACAGAAAACAGAATTTGGAAAAAATAAAAAGTATTTAACTGGGCCTAAATAAAAAGGTAGCTTAGTCTGTGGAGTTTAAACAAACAACTTAGATTTTTATTCATTCTTGAAGTCTAACAAACATGTGGAATGCAGTTGCAGTTTTATTTTTATTTTAAGTAATATATAACCATGATATTCTCCCATCCATGTTTTAATTTATACAGTACACAAGTTCTGTTGTGCAGTATATTATTTGACAAAAAAACAAAAATGCATTAATTAATTCATTTATTACACATTAATTGTTAAACTGATTACATTTTAAAAGATGATGGTTTATTTTATGAATTAATTTTATTAGACAACATTTTTAATGATGATGATACTGAATCCTGAAAACAGAAAACCAGAGTTTGGGAAAGAAAATAAAAACATATTTCATTCAGCCAAAATTAAAAGATAGCTTAGTCTGTGGAGTTTACTTGTCATCAAACAACTTACATTTTTATTCATTCTTGAAGTCTAACAAACATGTGGAAAGCATTTCCTTCTGTATTAATGATATGAAATGACTACTGTGAGAAATACTGATATCGAATGATATTGTGATCATATTTTTGACCATATCGCTCAGTCTTGGTGTCAAAGCTAGAACTAAAACACTGCTGCTCACTATAGTGCTGGTTTCAGGAGTCTGTTGTGTTTTCTCACCTGATTGTCCACCTCAAAGTCGCTGTTGTGCTGAGACACATCCTTCAGCGGCGGCTTCTCCAGACTGCGGCACAAGAGCCAAGTGACCAGACTGACCACAAACATGCCGATGTCCGGGATGAACACTCGGATGCCGTTCCCAGCGTCTGCACCTCGGACACTGCAGCGAGACAAACACACGTAAAGTTATTAACGTGAGCATGCAAATTAGGGCTGTGTGATATTGAAGAAAAATGCGATATGTGATAACTCGATATAATGCGATATTTGATATGCAATACGATAATTCTTAAACTGTTTTACTCAGCTGTTACTGAGTCAGTTCTATAACTATCTTGTGTCATATATATATATATATATATATATATATATAAATAATGTAGTTTTGTATTTGTTATCTATTTTAATTTTAGTTAAAGTTAGAAAAATGTTTGTCATTTTATTAGTTTTTTTATTATGTCTGTATAGTTTTTTTTATGAAGTTTTAGTTATTTAATTTGAGTTATTTTAGTACTTCAACAAACTAAATGGAAATTAAATTATATATATATATATATATATATATATATATATATAATGTAGTTTTGTATTTGTTATCTATTTTAATTTTAGTTAAAGTTAGAATAATGTTTGTCATTTTATTAGTTTTTTTATTATGTCTGTATAGTTTTTTTATGAAGTTTTAGTTTTATTTAATTTGAGTTATTTTAGTACTTCAAACTAAATGGAAATTAAATTTTATATATATATATATATATATATATATATATATATATATATATATATATATATATATATATATATATATTGAATTTATAAATGTATACGTATATATGTATGTGTGTGTGGTTGTACATACACATGTAGTTGTTTTTTGGTGTTTGGCTTAGTGTTATGTTAGAATCATTATTATACTCTTATACCTTTTGTTCTTTAATATTTTGAATTGTTTTTAGCTTTATTTATTTATTTTCATTTAAATGTCAAGTTTTGACATTTTGTTGTATGCATTAGCTTTTAGTTTTGGATCTGTTTCAGTTGTTTTAATACTACAATTGATTGCTTCTGTTGTCCTCATTTGTAAGTCGCTTTGGATAAAAGTGTCTGCTAAATGACTAAATAAAAAAAAAAAAAAAAAATAAAAAAAAAAATATATATATATATATATATATATATATGGTTATTTATATGTATGCATGTATCAAGAGCTCCTGTATAACCACAACAAATTCCTTGTGTTTGCCCACACTTGGCGAATAAAGCCTCATTCTGATTCTAATATAACTAGCATGCATGTTTCATTTCTTTTGTGAGAAGAAAGCACCCCTACAACAACTTCTGAAAGTGAACAGTAGTGTTTTAATCTAGCATTACATAAAAATGTCATTTTAACATTAGTGTAATCGTTTTAACATCAGCTTAGGAACTGAATAATAAAAAGGAAAAATAAAACACTGCTTAGTCTTCACTCTACGAATTCAATATGCACTGATTCTTATTTAAGCTACAAAAGTTATTTAGGCAACAGCAGTGAGTGATTTTCTCTTTGTCTTTTGTTCATGGCCCAAAATATTGCAAGCTGTAGCGATATGCATATTGCAATATGTACATTTGCGATATTTTGATAATATCGATATATTGCACAGCCCTAATGCAAATCAAAGTTTGGTTCAGCATCACTCCCAGTTCTCCATTGCTCAGACAATCCTGCAGTCCCATCTTGACTCACACCGCTGGTTGAGCCAGAAGCTGACATGTCGGACCGCTCAAAAAACAGAGGAGTGTTTTGATAGCACCACAGAGCCTCAGTGTTTACACGCTTTGGGAAGTCATGGTTTACTTACAGTTGTCTCTGCATATTAAACTGGGAGAGGAGAAAATATTTTAACAAAAAAAAAAAAAAAAAAATTCAAGATAAATAGGTGCATAAATTATACACTACCAGTCAAAAGTTTTTGAACAGTAAGATTTTTAATGTTTTTAAAGAAGTCTCTTCTGCTCACCAAGCCTGCATTTATTTGATCCAAAGTAAAAGCAAAAACAGTATTTTTTAATTTATATTTGTGAATATGTGAATATGTTAAAATGTAATTGATTGTTACATTTTCAGCATCATTACTCCAGTCTTCAGTGTCTCATGATCCTTCAGAAATCATTCTAATATCCTTATTTCTGATTATTATCAATGTTGAAAACAGTCGAGTACATTTTTTTTTTTCAGGATTCTTTGATAAATAGAAAGTTCCAAAGATCAACATTTATCTGAAATAAAAAGCTTTTGTAACATTATACACTATACCATTCAAAAGCCTGGAGTCAGTGTATGTATATATACTGTATATATACTGTATATATACAGAAATGATAGAAATTAGAACGTTCATTTAGCAAAGATGTTTTAAATTGATCAAAAGAGATGATAAAGACATTTATAATGTTACAAAAGAATTCTCCTTCAAATAAATGTATAGTTCAGTCATGAAACTCTAGATAGCACAGGCTGACGGGTTGTTAACGTAACTGATGATATTCAGAGAGTTAGACTTGGCACAAGCTGATTGGTTCATACTGCATATGCAGCCAATGAGCTTACTACCTCGCATTTATAAGGCTGGCTAGCATTCACCTGAGATTCCCCACATGATTGTAAAGTGCTTTGGGTGTACAGCAATACACATAAAAGCGCTATATAAATGCATCATTCATTCATTCATTCATTCCTGCAGCGCGCTTACAGAGTTTCTCTGAAATACGTGTACTCCTGCCGCATTGCAATGCAGTTCAGAAGATGGAGCGCTCATTCTTAAAGGGGCCACATCTCTATTTCTCTCGTTACCTTGGTTCAGCAATAGTGAAGTGTTTATTATTAAAGTCATGTTTAAGGCCCCGATATATTTCAAACGAAATCGAAGAACGAACTGATATGACACCATTTCGAACAAAATCAGGCCAAAACGAAGTTCGTTTTTAGTTCCTTTAGGCAGTTCGATACAGCTCACCAAAGCGAACTTTCTGGGGGAGTTCGTTTTGGCTCCTAAACACCTTTGAGCTACCATTGGTCTGTGGCAATTACGCAATTGGTGGGTGTGTTCTGAAACTCTGCCTTCTTTAATGTGCAATTTTTTTTCCCCAGTTCGTTTCTCATTCAACGGAGGTCAGGCAGGAGAACAACATCTCCAAGTCACTGGCAACATAAATACACTGTGTCGAATAGCTGAGCTGCCACAAATATATCCGCACCTGTACGATCGCTCGCGGAGAGACTTTAAAGTTTCAGAGAAAGCATTTAATTCCTAGAAAGAAATTGCAATGAAGCCTGGTGTGGACGACCCGGAGTTACAGTGGGGCAAAAAAGTATTTAGTCAGCCACCAATTGTGCAAGTTCTCCCACTTAATGAGAGACGCCTGTAATTTTCATCATAGGTATACCTCAACTATGAGAGACAAAATGAGAAAGAAAAAAAATCCAGAAAATCACATTGTAGGATTTTTAAAGAATTTATTGGTAAATTCCTCGGTAAAATAAGTATTTGGTCACCTACAAACAAGCAAGATTTCTGGCTCTCACAGACCTGTAACTTCGTCTTTAAGAGGCTCCTCTGTCCTCCACTCGTTACCTGTATTAATGGCATCTGTTTGAACTCGATATCAGTATAAAAGACACCTGTCCACAACCTCAAACAGTCCAACTCCAAACTCCACCATGGCCAAGACCAAAGAGCTGTCAAAGGACACCAGAAACAAAACTGTAGACCTGCACCAGGCTGGGAAGACTGAATCTGCAATAGGTAAGCAGCTTGGTGTGAAGAAATCAACTGTGGGAGCAATTATTAGAAAATGGAAGACATACAAGACCACTGATAATCTCCCTCGATCTGGGGCTCCACGCAAGATCTCACCCCGTGGGGTCAAAATGATCACAAGAACTGTGAGCAAAAATCCCAGAACCACACGGGGGGACCTAGTGAATGACCTGCAGAGAGCTGGGACCAAAGTAACAAAGGCTACCATCAGTAACACACTGCGCTGCCAGGGACTCAAATCCTACAGTGCCAGACGTGTCCCCCTGCTTAAGCCAGTACATGTCCGGGCCCGACTGAAGTTTGCTAGAGAGCATTTGGATGATCCAGAAGAGGATTGGGAGAATGTCATGTGGTCAGATGAAATGTCATGTGGTCAGATGAAAATAGAACTTTTTGGTAAAAACTCAACTTGTCATGTTTGGAGGAGAAAGAATGCTGAGTTGCATCCAAAGAACACCATACCTACTGTGAAGCATGGGGGTGGAAACATCATGCTTTGGGGCTGTTTTTCTGCAAAGGGACCAGGACGACTGATCCGTGTAAACGAAAGAATGAATGGGGCCATGTATCGTGAGATTTTGAGTGAAAACCTCCTTCCATCAGCAAGGGCATTGAAGATGAAACGTGGCTGGGTCTTTCAGCATGACAATGATCCCAAACACACTGCCCGGGCAACGAAGGAGTGGCTTCGTAAGAAGCATTTCAAGGTCCTGGAGTGGCCTAGCCAGTCTCCAGATCTCAACCCCATCGAAAATCTTTGGAGGGACTTGAAAGTCCGTGTTGCCCAGCGACAGCCCCAAAACATTACTGCTCTAGAGGAGATCTGCATGGAGGAATGGGCCAAAATACCAGCAACAGTGTGTGAAAACCTTGTGAAGACTTACAGAAAACGTTTGACCTCTGTCATTGCCAACAAAGGGTATATAACAAAGTATTGAGATGAAATTTTGTTATTGACCAAATACTTATTTTCCACCATAATTTGGAAATAAATTCTTTAAAAATCCTACAATGTGATTTTCTCATTTTGTCTCTCATAGTTGAGGTATACCTATGATGAAAATTACAGGCCTCTCTCATCTTTTTAAGTGGAGAACTTGCACAATTGGTGGCTGACTAAATACTTTTTTGCCCCACTGTATGCAAAAAGTGACATACTGCTACTGCTGTTCTTTCAATAAGCGAATTTAAAAGGTAAACAATAAATGAAATGCCAAAAGAACATACAATAATAAACCTTTGTTTTTATCAAATCATGACACCACATAAAATATAAAAATGTGTAATTTATCCAGTTTAATAAAACACCTAGATACAGCATCATTGCATCGTTGTTGTGTGTAGGGCATACGCTGTGAGCGTCGCGACACGTTTACATGAATCTACACCCCGCCTCCAGCAGCACAGGGGTGTTGGAATGTTCGAAAACAGTATACCGTCGCTCAGTCTTTTCGAACTTCTTTTTTTCCCCAAACGAAATACGAAAATGAACTTCGTTTGAAGTATATCGAGGCCTTTAGTGATAGTTTAAAGATAATTAATCATGAATTTGTTTAAAATATAAAGATACTACTGATAAATCATTTCCAATCAGTAGTCCATGTACAATGTAGCTAATAGTAGGACACTCTTAAACTGGAATTTACTATATGTGTACGCAGCAGTATCATAGAATTCAGATCGCGTTATTAGCGAATTGTTAATAGCAGTATGCATAGCAAATCAAATCAAATTATTACTGCTGTTTATAGCAGTGGTAGTAGGTTGCATGAATTTCAACGATAACACATGGGGTAAGTTGCTCTTTAAAATTGAAATAGGCTTTTATTACTTTGTTTATTTAACAGGGCGTACAGAGATTTTGTAAACTCTTCAAAGCAAAATAGGCATTATTTGTTTGCGTTTCATTGTTTAAATAAAGATGCTTATAGTAATTCTAAGTATTTTCGTGCAGCTGTAGCAGCAGTATGCATAGTTCTTCAGATCACATATAGCGAATTTAATAGCAGCAGCATGCATAGCAAATGCAGCCTGAGCCTGAGTCAGGTGGTTGCTGGGGCTTACTTCATCTATCAGCCTGCAGTGTGATTCCTGTTTGTTAATGACACACATAGTGTGCGTTTCTACCTAGTTAAGTTTGAGCTACTGGCTCAGACACAGAGTTATTTACGTCATTAGTTAAATAAACCTAAGGGTACAGCACCCATGTTCACATTGTTAAGCCACTAGTTAATTTATCTGGGCTCCATTAGCCCAAAAACAAATTTAACTCAGGTCATTAGTTTAAGCTATCTGGTCAACCAATCAGATATACACATAAATAGTTCACTAGTGTTAAGCCATTCAGCAAAGCCAGCCCAGGCTCACATAGATAGCAAACACACGGTCTCATGGATCTCCGGAGCAGCAGCAGTACATATGTCTTGGCAATTGATCTGCTTGTTCTGGGGGGGGGGTTATCTTTAATTCCTTCTGTCTTATAGAGATGAATTTAAGCATATTATTGTATAGCAGCAGCATGAATATTTAATTGTTTTTTTTTTTTCCTCTTCCAGCTTTGTTGGGGGGTTATTTTATATGCTATTTGTGCAGCAGCAGTATGTCTTGAATACTCACAGCACCATATCCATTGGCAGTAGCAGTTCCTGTACTTGCTTGCAGCAGCAGCAATCTACAACTACAGCAATAACCAACAGCAGCAGCAATTCAGCAGCAGCATAGCAGATCTATTCCGCCAAGACCAAATACATTAACATTGCCATATCCGTCATCATGCTAAAATCTTCTGAGAGTTGTCATGATTGAAATGCTGTTCTTCTGAACTTTCTATTCATCAAAGAAACCTGAAAAAATTCAGACCAGCTGTTTTCAACATCATAATAATAATAAATGTTTTTTGAGCAGCAAATCAGAACATTAGAATGATTTCTGAAGGATCACGTGACACTGAAGACTGGAGTAATGATGCTGAAAATTCAGCTTAGATCACAGAAATAAATTACATTTTAAAATATATATCACACAGAATATATATCACATAGAAAACAGTTATTTTAAATAGTAAAACTATTTCAAAATGTTACTGTTTTTGCTGTACTTTGGATCAAATAAATGCAGGCTTGGTGAGCAGAAGAGACTTCTTTAAAAAACATTAAAATCTTACTGTCCAAAAACTTTTGACTGGTAGTGTATACAGTAAAAGTAAATTAGAACTTTGTATGAGCCAAACTAACATTTAAGATGAAATTAGTTTTTACGAGTGCTCTTAGTGCAACAATGAGCTGCAGTGCCTCTTAAAAACACACAAAAACACTCTGTTCTACAATAAAAGCCTGCGACTCCCAGTATCCTTGCTCACAGCGAATGCTGGCCCGTCTGGATCTCATTTCCGCACTCGACCTGAGTCAAGAGAGATTTTTCATGAAACCAACCCATTCAAGCCTTCAGAGAGTGGCCTGTCTCCCTTCTGAAAACTGAAATGCCACTTGTTTCATTCTCGCCCGTCTATGACGACACTTCTCAGCTGTAAAGACATTTGTTTTCAGATCTTTAAGGGTTTACACAGCAGACGATTGCATAATTTGGAATCCCAGTGCTTTTTATAGGCTGTTAGAGAGCTGCGTCTGATCAGACTCACAGAGGACGATCACTTCATTAGACCAAGTGCAAAATCTGTGAACACAACCATTAACATATTTTGGAGATATCTTGTAATATACATGCACAGAGGTTGGGGAAATATGGCAAATTCTGAAAATGCAACTTGCTGAAATGTACAGTATAATATAAGTGCTACTTGATTACTAAAAATCAACAATAACAACAACAAGTGTTTGTGTATTTGAACATTATATTACAGTGTACTGCTAGTTAGATGCAATTCAATCATTTAACTATAACAGAATTGACAAACAAGTTTCACAAACAGGTAACACTAAATTATCATAATGGGTCATATTTTTAAGCAGAAAAGATTATGGGTATCCTTAAATGTAGGATAGTTTTCTATTTTTGTTGGTTTGCAACATAAAATGGCCCAGACTGCACTGATTTCAGAGCAAAATCCTCACTACACTTTTGAAAAATAAAATTAGAAAAACCACGGTAACCACAAATTAACATTGTTTTGCTACACTGTCTAAAAACAAAAAAACATGGTTACTACACTTTTACTATAATAAAACATGGTTAATTTTCGTAAGGGTGTATTTTATTGTAACTCAGTACTGTTAATTATTGTTAATTCTTTGGATTTTAGTCAATGTACATCAAAAATCATATTTTACCTGATTTGTGATTGACAGTTTGCAGTCTCCATTGAATGTGATTCAATAAAACACCGTATACCAAAAATTATATTAAGAAATCACAACTTTTATCGAGCTGTAAACAAACACACTACGTGAGTGTAATGATTCACAAACAAATGACTCTTATGAGTCGGTTCTTTTAAGTGAATCACAAACTTTAGCATTAGACTGATCCACAAACAAATGACTCGTGTATTGCTCTTTTAATGAATCGTTTAAAAACACTTGTTCAAAAGGAGTTAGCGGTTTGAATCAGACTGATAAATCCAACAAAGCCTGGATATTATAATGTCAGTGATTGCCGTCGTGAAATTAAGTAAGTTTTGTGTATGTAGGCAGGCACACAGATGGCACTAGGGACAGGGGGGACATGACCCCTCCAGATTCATAGTGACCCGATCCGCCCCCCTCACTGTCTCTATGAAAGGCGACATCGGTAAACAGAGGATTAATCAGGGTTTCCGCTATGTACATTAGCCTAAGTAGTGGTGGCCCGGCCTGCTGCTCCTTAAACGTACACTAAGCGATTTTTGAAAACGCTTTTGACCGCAGTGTCTGACCGAGTCCCAAAACACACTTGTAGCCAATCAGCAGTAAGGAGGCATGTCTTGTACTGATAGAGAGAAGAGAGCACTCAATTTGAGTGCACAGGACGGATATTAGCAGATTGACTATAGATAGAGAGATATGGCAGATAAAAAAAAAAAAAAATGAGGAAAATATCAGAGAAACAACACATTAAAAAGAAGGGTTACGATCAGGCAAGAGGTAGGACCCGCGTAAATATCGGAGCAGCTTTCCAGCGGTGGAGAGAACTCAAGGAGTGGGAAGAGCTCGAATCGGACACCAAGGTTGCATTATTTCTTCTTGATAGGTGAGTAACATTAACGTTGATTTTGCTTTCTTTCACACAATTTATCCGTGTTGGCTTTTGCTTGAATACGCTTGTGTGTCATCTTCACTTGTTTCCGCGATTGTCGTTGCCATGGTTATGTACGTACGTGTGGATGTGGAGATTTCAAAATCGTGGTTCTCCCCTGTATATAAATGTATATTATACTGTATATAAATTGTGGGCATCAGGGAGCCGCTATTATGCCTGGCATTGAAACTGCTTTTGAATGCACAAGATTCGCGATCGCACATTCTCTGTTTATACCACAGAGCGGCAGTACTTGCCACACATTTTACAAGATTAGATTGTCAGTGGTTCTCAAGATCTGCAAATCATTCGCCATTGTCCTCAGTCATCTCTCCTTACTCTGTTTATTTGGTAAGTGAAATTTTATGTACTGTAATGTAACAGGCAACCGTTAGCAATCATTATTTGTTTCCGTGCCTTTCTGAATACGGATTCACGCTTCGGGGACACCCCCTAAAAAAAAAAAATGGACTGCTGACAGCTTGGTCCCCCCAGTTAAAAATCCCATCTGCGCCCCTGTATGTAGGGTTTATAAAAATAATATTACTTATTGATTCTTCATATGACAACATGTGCCGGATATCCGGTCAAACAGCGCACGAAGATGCAGCAAGTTAAAAATCGAGGAACTTACTTTTTATACACAATATTTTCAGATACTTTGTCTAATTTCACCTTGCCAAAAAACAACCATTTAAAACTATTCATTCTAATTATGTACTATGAATTAGCATCGCTACTCCAACACAGAAGTGGTGTTTGTTTCCTGAATGAATCTGTGTTTTGAACAAATCATTTGAATGAATGATTCAATGACTCACTCATAAAACTGTCACTTGCTGCCACCTGCTGAACTCTCGGTGTAACCTACAGAAAGATTCACAGGAAAATCCCCATCAACCAATCAATAAATAATAATAATAATAATAATAATAATAATAATATTATTATTATTATTATTATTCACTCTGTTTGCTCTTAAATACAGTCTCCAGAGATAAAGGGAGAATATTTATATAGTAATGATAAAATTGTCAGCTGGAAAAGCTACTTTGGCCCTACTTTTGATTGCCTAACACTGCAGATAAATGTTTGGGTAGACACAGGGCAAAACCCCTGCGTTCAAAGCAAAGCTCCCCATACTAGCCTCAATGTGAGGGCTTTGAAGTGTGCGATATTTGCTTCATAAACCGTAATAAGTGGCAGACGTTTTGGTTAACGTGCTGCGATTGGCTCACGGCGCAGATGCACTTTGTAATGACGTCTGCTGTATCTAAACAGTTTACAGAATTGCTCAGAGAGGCCTTTCATCTCGACGAGCTCATAAAGAGAAAACCGTGAGCTAAAGACAAAGGAGGAGGGCCACAGATGGCACTGATTTGGGTAAAAGCAATGAATTATGGGAACCACTGAAGTGCACAAAGCAAACCTTCTACTTTCACTGCTGGACACCGAATGAGCAATTAAGCGATTGAATTAGATTCAAGAACAAACTGAGACGCTGATATGCATGGATTGGTGGTGAGGTTAGTGTAAAGGCAGAGTTTTGATTTAATGAGGGCCGCTGAACACAGAGGAGGAATGTGGCTGGCGTTTCACCAGGTGTCTCAGCAGGAGTCAGCGGATCCCACAGACTCAACCGGAGCCAAACGCTAGACCTTACCTTCGCCTTCCTCCAATGCTTAAATACCAGTGAAATGGAGCAGAGATCAGATGCTTCCAGAGCAGCCAGCAAGAAACTGTCCAAACAAACTCAAGCAAAGGAGCTTTCAGAAAACAAACCCAACGGAGCCCGATTCCAGCAAACGCCTGCCGGGGCACCACATCTTGCTGATGCATTAGATATGACAAATAGCGTGCACAAATATTGCTAGAAAATTAAACTGAAGCAAATCATGGATTTCAAGGGAAAGGGCTGAAAATTTTAGAAACAAAACTCTTTTGTTCACTGGATCATGAAAAAAATAAACTGCGTCATTATTCAGAATATTTTCTGTAAGCTTCAACAGTGCAGAGGCAAGAAATTATGGAAAATAAGAAAAGATAGAATGCTTTTGTATGTGAACATAATCAATGCTTAAGTAATTCAGTGAAGCAAAACTTAATGCAATGGCATTCAATTGGATTTCAGAGAATTCTGGAGACAGAGAGAGATATTTATGTCTTTCAGCATGACAATGACCCTTTAAACAAAGCAAAGTCCATAAATGTTTAAGTGAGTCTGGTGTGGAAAACTTGACTCTCCTGCAAAAAGCCCAGACCTGAACCCCAATAAACAACTTTGGGGTGAACTGGAACATTTGCACATCTACTGTAAATTTAAATCAATTAAAACATGTTTAAGAAGCAAAATAGTATAAAATATCAAACAAAAACTTTTTTATGACTATTAAATATCTTGAATGTTAAACATCTTGAAATTATTCTTGAATACCTTGGATTTATTTATTTAATAAAGCATAAATCAAACTCTCAATATAAAGGGGTACATTTCACAAAGTGTAAAAAAAAAACAAAACAATAAAACAACTATTGGTTTCAGTTTATATACAGTATTTTATGCAGTGACCACTTTTCTGCTAGTTGCTAAGATTAATCATGAAACACAAAATGCATGGGTTGAGTTGACAATTTCACCAATTTGACTCAAAATGACAGACCAAATGTTATTTTCTTGATTAGGTTAACCTCGAGTTTTAATATTTATTTGAATTTAAATCATAAAAATGATTGAAAACTATAACAATGTACCCAACAGCTGATGCATAATTAATATACTCTTTGACAATAGGTCATTGGAGAACAACATAACAGAATTTTTGACATGAGTAAAATAATATAGTTTCTTATTTGAAAGGAAATTGTATTTAAACTCATTTTGAACTCAAGATTTGCTCAATTCAAAAAGTGTACTCTGCAAAAACTGTAATTTAAGGGAAGGCAATTTCAATCATACTGAAAATCAAGCTGTACAAAATATATGTTTACCATTATAGCATGTATTCCCTTAATGTGTAAAATAAGATATTTCTTAAGAAAATTGTTAGGAAAAAATCTAATTATCAACAATTAGACTGACCCATATAGAAACATCCTTATATATGTCTGCATTTTAAGCTTCATAATCTGTTTTGCAGGGACTGAAAATACTATAAAAGACAGGGATCAGGAGCATCACGACAGGTCGAGGGATCTTCAGTATTGTGCTGAATTAACTAAACTAAACTAAACGCATTTCAAAGGTCCAGCAAGCCATCTGCTTGTTGAGTAATCCAATCTCATCTCTCAGTAAGATCCATAATGGGAGACGTCTGTCATCAGACTTACAAAAGCTTTCCAGCAGTGTGGGATGGCTATGTGCTACAACAAGGCCTTCTGTGATGCATGATGGGATACAGAGAGGTTACAGTATGTGCTGCAATAGCACTGAGGCTCCCAGTGATCTGAGTCACTTCAGACAATCAAGAAAGGCCACACACACAGAGATGCAGATGTAGATGTCAGGCTGAGATACAGTAGGTCCTTCTTATTGATTCTTCTTATTAAATAGAGAGAAAGAGGATTTAGAAAGTGAGTGCGGATTTAAACAGAATTGTCTCTTAGATATGCTCCATTAACATTAGATTTTATATATTTAGGAAACCAAAAAGAAATATTGGCATTAGAAATAAAAATGTCATTTGTAATGTGTCATTTGTTTGAGTTGTTGTCTTGTCTCTGCACTTGAATTTCAAATCTGTGATTTATCTTTTTAATTTCTCCAGATCTAGACCTCAGCTGTCTTTTTCAGAGCATTAGATGCAAATTAAATGAAATTAATTATGTTTTTGCTTATTGAGAGAAGCAACGCAATGGTTAAAGACTGCAGACTCTGATTTGTCTATTTCTCTAAGCAAATCACAGAACATAAACTAATGTTCATAAGTCACTTAATTTAAATATACATTACTGTGCAAAGTTTAGGGTAAGGACCATTTTTAAAAGAAATTAATATTTTATTCAGCAAGGATGCATCAAATTAATCAGAAATGACAGTAAAGACATTTATAATGTTAGAAATGATTTCTATTTCAAATAAATGCTGTTCTTTTCAACTTTCCATTCATCTGTGAATCCTGAAAAATAAAAATGTATGATGGTTTCCACAAAAAATATTGGGCAGCACAACTGTTTTCAACATTGATAATAATCAGAAATCAGCATATTAGAATGATTTCTGAAGGATCATGTGACACTGAAGACTGGAGCAATGATGCTGAAAATTCAGCTTTGATCAAAGTAATCAATTACAGTTTAACAGATATTCACATAGAAAACAGCTATTTTAAATTCTAATAATATTTCACAATATTACAGTTTTACTGTATTTTTGATCAAATAAATGTAGCCTTGGTGAGCAGAACATTAAAAATAGCATACTTGCTTAGATGATTAGATCTCCTTGTGTCCGTCTGAATCAGGACAATAACCTACTGCAGGACATCGCAAATGTACAGCCAACAATACACACTCTAAAAGCTTTAGTTAGAACAGAGCAGATCAGTTCGGGGGAAGATGACTGTTTTGTCCCATTTCAAACACAATGGAGGCAGTGAGGCCGAATGACTGAACCTTTCTGTTTGCTGAGCGAGTCGACGAGAAGCCAAATCCACTGTAGACAGAACAGCTCGCAAAGGACCGAAAGTGCAGTGGAAGCCATGAATCATAAGTACACTTCATTCTCCACTGAGTCATGCAAGTTTGTTCCTATAAATGCCTTGTTGTTGGCCTATAAAGTGGAGCGAGGTCAGTCAACATGCTCCTCTGATAACCTGCTTCCGACTCGCTCGTCTTCCTAATAAACCTCACAAACCTCACAATTACACCCTAATTATTTGTACAGAAAATAACAGTGAGCCCAGTGCATGCTGGGAGGGTTGCATCCAATGACGCTTTGGGTTTCTTCTGTCCAAAAGCAACACGCGGCACAGTGGCGCGATTCAGGATTCGTGTGGCATCGCTCATAATGAAGTGCCTGTTTCGATCTCCCTTGTGTTTTAATGGTCGGGTTTAATCGCAGATTCAAGAAAAACACATCTGATTTATGCTGTTTAAGTCCAATTTAAATAGAAAACACACAAAGGATTATTTTGACATGAGCTCGCACATTTCACGGCTCGTTGGGCCCGTTAGTGACGAATGACCAGAGGAAGTTATGTGGGAAGTGTGGTCAGATATGGTATATCAGAAAACGTCACATGAACAATAATCTATATTGGTAAATGATGGAGTAGATCAGACATATGGTTGTTGCAAGCATAATTTGTGAGTGTTTCTTCACATACGCTAGACTAAACAAAACCTTGTCTGGGTTGGAAAACCTGCTTGTAAACTTGTGATTTAAAATCGAAGGAAGCTGATAAAGTTTGGACAATACTCCACAGAGTTTAGCAGAAGAAATGAAATGTTGATATGATAAAGCAAACAAAGCTTGAGTGCACATGAATCTGATTAGAGCTCCACGTCTCTGAAATATTCCCGCTCCACACCACATTCCTCCCACTCGGAGTCAACATGAGCCTTTGCAGTAGCCTGCTCTACATATCTTTCTGTATTCTTTATTTTCTTGAATGTTCGTTATCTTCCAACATTTTATAGTATCAGAATTTTCTCTGAAAGCTCAACTGAAGATTTGCCTTTTGAGTGATGCTTGTCTGTGCAAAACCTGCAGTAATGATGATAGGGTGTTTTGGATGGTTGCCAAGGTGTTGCTATGCAGTTTTAGTGTGTTGCTATGCAGTTGCTAGGGTGTTGTAGATGGTTGCCAAGGTGTTGCTATGCAGTTGTTAAAATGTTCTAAAATGTTGAGCATTTTAGTGTGTTGCTATGCAGTTTCTAGGGTGTTGTAGATGGTTGCCAAGGGGTTGCTATGCAGTTGGTAAGGTGTTCTGAGTGTTTTAGTGTGTTGCTATGCAGTTTTTAATTATTGTAGATGGTTGTCAGGGCATGCTATGCAGTTGCAAAGGTTTTCTGAGTGTTTTAACGTTGCTATCTAGTTTCTAGAGTGTTGTAGATGGTTGCCAGGGTGTTGCTATGCAGTTGCTAAAGTGTTCTCAGTGTTCTAGTGTATTGCTATGAAGTTGCTACGGTGTTCACAGTGTTTTAACATGTTGCTATGTAGTTGTCAAGGTGTTGTGGATGGTTGCCAAGGTGTTGTTATGCAGCTAGTGTTGTTAGTGTTTTACTATGTTGCTAGGCATTGATATGCAGTTGCTAAGTTGCTCTGAGTGTTTTATGTGTTGCTATGCACTTGCTAGGGTGTTGTAGATAGTTGCTAAGTAGTTGCTATGCAGTTGTTAAAATGTTCTAAAGTGTTGAGTGTTTTAGTGTGTTGCTATGCAGTCGCTAGGGTGTTGTAGAGAGTTGCCAAGGAGTTGCTATGCAGTTGTTAAAGTGTTCTAAAGTGTTGAGTGTTTTAGTGTGTTGCTATGCAGTTGCTAGCGTGTTGTAGATAGTTGCCAAGGAGTTGCTATGCAGTTGTTAAAGTGTTCTAAAGTGTTGAGTGTTTTAGTGTGTTGCTATGTGGTTGCTAGGGTGTTGTAGATGATTGCTGAGCAGCTGCTATGCAGTTATTAAAGTGTTCTAAAATGTAAAGTGTTTTAGTATGTTGCCATGCAGTTGTTAGGGTGTTCTAAAGTGTTGAGTGTTTTAATGTGTTGATATGCTGTTGTTAGGGTGTTGTAGATGGTTGCCAAGGAGTTGCTATGCAGTTGCTAAGGTGTTCTGAGTGACTGTTCTTATGCAGTTGCTACATTTGCATTACCGTAATGCCGTACACACATTGCAGTCATCACAGCAGCTGCATAAGGCATTATTATGTAATCTGGCTCACAGCACATATGGTTTC
This sequence comes from Spinibarbus caldwelli, assembly GCA_039654775.1. Lineage (NCBI taxonomy): Eukaryota > Metazoa > Chordata > Actinopteri > Cypriniformes > Cyprinidae > Spinibarbus > Spinibarbus caldwelli. The sequence continues at coordinate 25,233,159 of CM077263.1, forward strand.
TTCCAGACACTGCTTTTCCTCTACAGTCAGGTAAATTACAGCTGTCTGTCACTAACATCACACAGATCACGACTAACATGCCTGTTTTAACCACTTACAGCTGTTATGAGCAGACTCAGTGTTCAGATGCTCGTTTCCAAAGCATTTCTGATCATCTGTCCTCTGCCAACTGGACCAATTAAAACGCAAATGCTGGCCTTAAAACTCTAAATCACTAATGCTGTAATTGTGAGACCCGCTGTTTGAAAAAAGCCAGTCTGTGTGTGCATTTATTTATTTATTTATTTTATAGCTAGCATTTTATTTACCCTTATCATGAAAAAAATAAAAAATAAAAATAAGGTCAGTATGCACAGTTAAATAATATTTTCTCACTTTTCATAATTTGACAAAATTACAGACAGATACACAAAAAAATATTTTGTTCACAAGTGTTTCGGTTGTTTTGGGTCTTTAAACCCTCAAACAGCTATTTTACCATTTTATTTAGCCTAAATACAAAATTTAATAGTACTTCTCACTTTTTGCATAATTTAACTAAATTACAAATTAACACCCAATAAAAATATTGTTAACGTTTTTCTTCTTGATTTGTCTCAAGCATGATCTTAGCCAACATTGTTGTCTCCTAAATAAAATGTAGAATATATTAGATTATCATAGTTTTAAAAATGCAATTACTGAAATTTTACTTCACTAATATTCATTGCTTAAGACAGAATGTTTGAGTCATGAGTAAAACAATAAAATCTATAAATAAAAGGCTTTTGAAAAGTAGCACAAACAAATGTCAACAGAAGAGTTTTCCAAGTTTACTGTGACCTTTATATAATTAAAAGAAAAAGGAAATATGTTAGTTTTAATAAAAATCAACCACTGAGAAATGAAAGTGCTGATGGCTGAAGAAACCGTATGCATGAGAGACAGTAACCAAACGCTCTTTTCTTTCACACACTACAGCCAAACGACTGCAGGGGCGAGAGTGACCGAAACAGCCCACAAACACTGGACACTTACACAGAACACTAACAAACATGATTAGAAAGATGAAACAGAGAAGAGGGACTTGTATGAATGATGCCACCCACAATGTCTAATGACCAAACCAATCACACAAGCTGAATTTAGGCTGGTGCCACAGTCCAGTGCCAAGCAGTCAATAGGTGCGTTTACATGGAACACTGTAATCGGTTTAAAAGTCCAATCCGAATGAAAATGCTCCATATAAACACCTCAATCGGAATAAAAATGCCCAAACCGAATGAAATTGTAATCGGTTTGAGAGGGGTGGGATAAACCTTTGTATAAACCGAACAAAATTAAAATTCTGCCATGTAAACACGTTAAACCGATTACTTTGCTTCTACGTCATCACGTCAAGAGGTCAGGTCGTCAGAACGTGAACGTGATGTCGCAGTATTCTGTGATTTGGGGACACCGACACTACAGTAGAGACTGGGTAATAGTGGAGGTATAAAGTTAAAATTTCAATTATACACTTAAAAACACATTAGAATGGAGAACGATTGCTGTGTTATGAGCTAACATATCTGCTCTCATGACCGGAGTGAAAAACGGATCTGAAATAAAGCGCGATTTTCTGCTTTTCAGCTTAGAAACAACACAGTGATGATAGTGAAAGTATAGATCAATGAAAATAAACAACTTGACCAAAATTTGCCTTTGTCATTTGTATTTATGTTTATCACAGATTCATAATTTCCGATCTGCTTGAATTTATAAGTGCTCATGCCATGAATATTGTACGAAAACATGTTTGGAAATGTTATGTGTGATAGCTCGTTGCGATCACTCTCTGTGTTCATAAAGCAACGCTCCTTTGATTTATTGTTTAGCAACTCATGTATTTGTTTCATTTAAATACAGTAAAACTTTTTAGTATCAAAATACAATTCATTTCAGAGCGGTATTACAGAGGGTCGTACTGTTATTTTATCCCTTAATGCTTTAACATTAAGAAATTAGGGCGGTATGATATGCGTTGATCAGCTGGCTGAGATCAAGCTATATTGTGTTTATTATTTTATCTGGTAGATATATCTGTGCAACTTAGTTATTAGAAATGAGAAATCAGTTTGGTTCTGTGTGTGGTACAGAAGACGGCCATATGATTTATATGATTGTGTACTCGCCATATGACTGAGCGCTCAAATTAACGCAAGGGATTCAAATAATAGCTCGTTTATTCTAAGCAAGTGCAAGCAGCTATTACAAATATTAACGCAAATACGGGCGTTTTTTCCTCTGGTGATTTGTATTTGTTGACATTGTAGGCTACTTAGTTGGTCCCAAAACTGAAAGCACAGGCACATGTAAACACATTATCGGATTAGATTACATCTCATGTAAACAGTCCACCAAATCTTTCAATCGGAATGATTTTAATCGGAATGACAAAAAAGTGTACATGTAAACGTGGCTAATGAGTCTGTGCACGGAATAGAACGCATCTATAATTCATTTATTTATTTAAAAAACCATTTCGGCTTTGAACTTTAACATTATATGAGATCAAACAGAAAAATGAATTAAACAAAGTATCAACAAGTGATTGTTTATAATCATTGCCAGTGAATGAACCCTTGTGAAAAAGAAGTGCACTTAATTGTACTGAATGTGCACTTGTGTACTCCAAAATCTGTACTTACAGTTAACGTAACTAGAATGAAATAAAACACTTTTATGACTTATCACTTTAAAAAAAAAAGTAGACTTTGTAATAATGTCCAATTAAAAATTTTACTTTAAAGTACATTTTAAATCATTGTTTTAATCATCTTTTGTTGTGCTTTAAAGTACACTTATTTTGATGCCCAAGTGCACTTCCATCATGTACTTAAAGTGCTCTATTTTCACATAGGCTACTAATTTTGTTGTTAGTACTTAATTTTGTACTCAATACACAAAAAAATATTCTTTAGTACTTCTTAAGATAGTGTATTACTTATGAAGTGTATTACAAGTGGTAACTTATATACACATATATACACATATATATATATTTTTTTTATTTTTATTTTAATTTTTTTATTTTTTACAGAGAAAGTATGTTAAAAGCACATTTTAGTTCATATTCATGGTGTCTCAAAATAGCACAGTTGAGTACACTTAAGTGTTCTTAAGATTATCTTAAGAAGTACTAAAGAATATTTTTTTTGTATATTAGGTACAAAATTAGTGAGTGAAAATAGAGCACTTAGTACATTATGGAGTGCATTTTTTTCACCTTTGTGTGCTGACTAACATACTGAAACACATGTAAAGTACTTAATTATAATTTTAACTGTAGCACATTATTTGCTATTTAATTTTAATATATTTTAAATGCACTAAGTTGCAACTTCATCCTTACAAAAGTGTAATTACAAATATATTTAAATATTTGACATACAAGTTTTAATAGAAATGACATTAAAGTATATTTTAGTTTACCATAAATGCCTGTCAGTATATTCCTCAGTGCTTTACCGTATCTCATAAACAACAGAATTATGAAATTGCATATGAAGGTGTACTTAATTCCTCCTTGAGTTGATCAAAAATGCACACTAAAATTTAAACTATAATACATTTTAATTTAATTTCAAATAACATGCAATTTAGTGTCCAAAAACATTATATTCAGTATGCACATAAGTATATTCTTTTAAAGTATATTATTTTCATAATAAGCACTCTTTTTAAAAGTATGCTAAAGTGTACTTTATTTTCACAAGGGAAGAGTCAACATTTAGCCACTGGACTATCCTAAACTAACTTTACTAAACTGCTATGGCAGTTTGTGTCATTTCAGAGCAAACTCTTGAAGAGATACATGTATTTTGGCATTTTAGTTGATAAACTGCATCATTAAAGTACATATTTCAACAAATGCTGTGGTTGGAAGACAATACCAAAATACTGTTTTTCTCTTTTTATGAAAAATATTACCCAATATCTTTCATTGTTCTGTCATATAATATGTGACAGGGGAACAGATGGACCTGCCCTGATCATGTTTTATCGTCTATATTGTTTTCAGATACATTAATTTGTTATTCAATATTCAGTTTCTTGCTGCGTTCTGATGCATCATCCGTCTGACCCTCGTCCAGGCCGCTCAAAGCCTCCAAAGAAAACAGCGCACACTCTGCAAAGCGAGCGATGGGTTTTGTGTTGCCAGCATTCACACAGAGTCGTCCAGCTCTCTTATCTGAAGAAGAAGAAAAATCTCTTACCTTTCAAAGCCCAGCTGCCGTATTGATCTCTCCCATGATGAACCTGCAAAAAAACACGAGGAGGTGTTCAAAACAGCACAGAGATTATTCAATAATTTGATGTAGTGGATAAAGCTCAAGTTTGGTAATCAAAAGGCTGCTGGTTTGAACCATAAATGTAGTAAACTATGAACCACTGGCTGTTGATTAGATCGTGAAAAGTCTCTAAATGGCAGGTTGATGGAAGAAATTGCTTGCTGACGTCAGCCGAAAATGAAAGTCAGTTCAGAGTCATTTATATTATCTTTTATGTTGATTTTGAAACATTATGAAACATTTTTTCATTAGATTAACCTGCACTAATAAATTACTCAGCCCGATCTCATTAGTCTTCATAGGACTACAAACTGTCTGGCTATTTGCTAAAACATTTAATATCAATGTATTGGTAAAAACTAAAATGTAAAACTATGTATGCACAGCTTTAGAAATATAGAAATCTTTATGAAACCTTTAAATTATATTCTAAAAACTGCTTTATAATTATTTTGTACACTATATTTCTGAGGAATAAGATGAAATTACCACTTTAATTGATCAAGGCTGCATTAAATTGATCAAAAGTGCCAGTAAAGGCATTTATAATGCCTTATAAGATTATACGATTTCTATTTCAAATATATGCTGTACTTTTGAACTTTCTATTCATCCGTGAATCCTGAAAAATAAAATGCATCACAGTTTCCACAAAAATATTGGGCAGCACAACTGTTTTCAACATTGATAATAATCAGAAATGTTTCTTGAGCAGCAAATCAGCATATTAGAATGATTTCTGAAGGATCATGTGACACTGAAGACTGGAGTAATGATGCTGAAAATTCAGCTGCGCATCATAGAAATAAATTACAGTTTAACAGATATTCACATAGTAAACAGCAATTTTAAATTGTAATAATATTTCACAATTTTTACTGCATTTTTGATCAAATAAATGCAGCCTTGATGAGTAGAAGAGATTTCTTTAAAAAGCATGAATAAATATTACCAACCCCATACTTTTGAGTGCTAATGCGGATGTAGATGCAAGATGTAAAAAGTAATACATCAAAAAAAAAAAAAAAAAAAATTAATGTTGACTTAAACCATGCTTCAAGTGCACTGTAATACACTGTAAGTCGCTGTAGATAAATAATAATAATAATAATAATAATAGTAATGTTTTATTTATTTAGTGCCTTTCCAGAGCTCAAGGACACTTTACAAAAAACATCAGAAATTTAAGGAAAACATCAAACAGTAATACAGAAAGAAAAAGAACATCAGACATCCAGAGAGTAATATACAACAAAAGACAAAATAAACAGAAGTTGGCTAAGAAAGATAACATTCTGAAAATAAGTGAGTTTTGAGCCAGGCAGGCTATTGGCAAGACAGAGTGATCTGGGTAGAGAGTTCCATAATTTAGGGGCAAAAACACTGAATGATCTGCCCCCCGTGGAAGAGGGGCGATACCGAGGGACGGCGAGAATCAGAGGACCGCAGTGAACGAGGTGGAGAACAGGGGAGGAGCAGACTGCAAAGATAGTAAGGAGCCAGACCGTTCAAAGCTTTAAAAGTAAGCAGGAGAATTTTAAACTTGATATGATAGGCCACTGGTAGCCAATGCAGATCAGCTAGAATAGGAGCGATGTGGGCTGAACGCTTGGAGCGTGTGAGAATATACTGAGCTTTGAATATACTGTAATCTAGCAAAAGAGGTGCTGGCAAGCCAATGAACAGGACATTACAGTAATCGAGCATGAATATATAAATAACAACAAATAACTTCTAAATGAGTTCTTATTTACAAAATGCATGTTTTGGTGTTTTGTTGTTATTCTGTCGTTCATTGGATCCAGAGCTGAGCAGAGAACAGCCATCCACGTCATCAGAATGAGGAAATGACAAATGCTGTACCCGGTGAGCATGTGTTTCAGACACCTCATTCACATCAGTGCAGAGATTCAAACCATATGTGCTGTGAACCACACACAGCACCACAGATATCACCAGATCCTGCTCATTTCACAAGCCCTGATGCAGAACACTGACGGAAAAACACTTGGCAACGTTTCATTGTGTTCAAGCTTTTTGTCGGCAGAAAGCGCAAACAAAACAGCATGTGATTCATAGTATACTGAATCTCTCCAGAGTGCTGCACTTCTGTAAGAGTTTGTACTTTAGTAAGACGTCTGTTTACAGGGACACTTCCAGGTATTCAGAACGGGGAATTCTGACTGAGTCTCTGCCAAGAGGAATACACGCCTTTCAGGTCATCCTCCAAGACTGGAGCAATTGTCCAAGATCTGACAAATTATTACTGATGTAATTAGGCTGCGGACTGCTTGGCAACTGAATCGCATTGGCAAACTGGAAAACGAGCAAACCAGAAACACTATAAGAACAAAAAAATGACTCAAACCACTCATATATCTCTGTTACGCTTTGACGTCACGTGACATCATCTAAAATATGTTCGATTTCATATTAAAGGCATAGTTCAACCAGAAATGATAATAAGCTAAGAATGTTCTCACCATCAGATCATCTGAGATTAGGATGAGTTTGTTTCATCATCAGATTTGGAGAAATGTGTCACTGTATCAGTGTCTCATTAATGGATTGCTCTGCAGTGAATGGGTGCCGTCAGAATGAGAGTCCAAACAGCTGATAAAAACATCACAATAATCCACAGCACTCCAGTCCATCAGTTAACATCTGGAGAAGACAAAAGCTGAAACAAATCCAGCATTAAGATGTTTTTAACTAAAATACCATAGAGTCCATAATCCATAATAACTCTTCCTCCAGTGAAAAAGTGTTCTGGTGTGAATCAGGAGAGAAATCTGCACAGATCAAGACCGTTTACAAGACAAAACAGCTCTAAACAAATATGTGGCTGGATTTTGATGAGAGACAACAGGAGATGCACTTTTTCACTGGAGGAAGAGTTATTATGGATTATGGACTCGCATTTTAGTATAAACCTCTTAATGCTGGATTTGTTTCATCTTTTGTCTTCTCCAGATGTTAACTGATGGACTGGAGTGGTGTGGATTATTGTGATGTTTTTATCAGCTGTTTGGACTCTCATTCTGACGGCACCCATTCACTGCAGAGGATTTATGAAATTTCAGAATTGTTTTAAAAGACTTTATTCTACAAGGATGCATTCAATTGATTAAAATTAATAATTTTAAAGTGTTTTTCAATCAAATGCTCTCTTTATTTTCTTTCTATTCATCAAAGAAAAAAATCAAAGTAAAATTTAACAAAGTAAAAAACAAACAAAAAAACATTCATAATAAGGACACGCATTTACTTATGAGAAAAAAAATACATTTAAAAAATAAAGTAAATTTTAAAATGCCTATTAAGCATGTAGAAACTGCTAAAATATTGTTTCCAAAATGATAATCCATATGAATAAACAATAAATTCCCGAATGCTGACAAAAAGACTATAAATGAGAGATCTTAGAGGTTTGTACATGACATACACTCTTAAATCACTAAATACCTGAATCTAAATCAGCCGTATAAGAAAGCATAGATAGATAGATAATAACTGTATCTAAGCAGGCCATCACTTTCTTTTATCTGGTGAGCATCCAAATACTTTTGTTAAGCGCAATTACTAACAGACACCAGATGTTTGGGTTTTTTTTCTCATAGAGATGTTCACAAATATGTCTAGAGTTTAAGATCAAAGCTCAGAAAGTTTGCTTGTTGACATTTAATGCTATATTTGGAAAAGATCTATCAAGTCAGACTGAGTTGTGATATCGAGAGTGATCAGAGAATGCAGATTTTGGCGTGCCGGATCATCACAGCTCATAAAACACTTCAACATTTCACATCTAAAGTCTAGAGGTAGTTCTGGTTTCTCCTGTTGTCTCAGGTGGATCTCAAGGCCTTCGTGATGACGTGAAGGAAACCGTTCAGGAGGGTGGTCTGCTAAACAAAGACTGCTTGACTGAAAGTCTGATGATTTCATAATATTTCTTTGTGGGAAGACTGAAAACACATGGAGATCACACTGAACTCGTGTTCGTTTCAGATCGTCTGTGAAAGTTATCAAGCCAGCGGGGAAATAAAGCGGCTTATCTTCTGTCTGGAGTCCACATGAAGGTGTGGAGCTTCTCTACTTACAGGGATATGGAGAGATTCGATTTATATGTTTTCAGATGTGGTTGTCATTTTCATTCTCATTTGTTTTCACAATATCACCTCAAGAGAAGACCAACTCAAAACAAGCCTCACTGAAATCCAGTGGTTTCTTTTTGTTGAAACTCAGCCATCTTCATGGTTGTTCACATAGCTTTAGTGGTAAAAAGTCTTTTAAAAACATGACTTTTTATTTTTATTTTATTTTATTTTATTTTATTTTATTTTATTTTATTTTATTTTATTTTATTTTATTTTATTTTATTTTATTTTATTTTATTTTATTTTATTTTATTTTATTTTATTTTATTTTATTTTATTTTATTTTATTTTATTTTATTTTATTTTATTTTATTTATTTTATTTTATTTTATTTTATTTTATTATTTTATTTTATTTTATTTGGTATGAAAGCTTATTTCCACCACAGAGAGAAAAAAAAAAAAATCAATAAATCAAGTAATTGTGAGATAAAGCTTAAAATAACTATACTTCTGTGAAACAAATTCACCTTGTGAGATATAAAATCATAGCGTTGACATATTATAAAGTCACAATTATGAGAAACATCTAAGCAATATTGAAAAGTTGCCATCAAAAGAATTAAAATCGTAATTTATATGGAGTAAAACACAAACTCTCAAAAAAATATAATAGTAATTTATACACTGTAAAAAAAATGCATTTTTTAAAGTTAAAGCAAAGATGATTGGATCAAGCTTCACAAGAAACTACCATTATTTTTTTTTTTTCTAATTCAAAAGTTTGTTTAATTCAATGTGATACCTGCCAATTCTTTGTAATTATTTGTGAAATGTATTAGCAAAGTAATTCCTACACCATTTTTAATGTGTATTCATTGTATTTTTTAACCATTAAATAACATTAAATAAATAAATTCTGAATACCGGTATATAGACTACTGTTTAAAATTTTGGAATTGTTAAGATTTTTTAAATGTTTTTAAAAGAAGTCTCTTCTGCTCACCAAGGCATTTATTTAATCACAAATACATTAAAAACAGTGAAATATTATTATAATTTAAAATATCTGTTTTCTATGTGAATATCAGTTAAACTGTAATTTATTTCTGTGATCAAAACTGAATTTTCAGCATCATTACTCCAGTCTTCAGTGTCACATGATTCTTCAGAAATCATTCTAATATACTGATTTGCTGCTCAAGAAACATTTCTGATTATTATCAATGTTGAAGACAGTTGTGCTGCCCAATATTTTTGTGGAAACTGTAATACATTTTATTTTTCAAGATTTACAGATGAATAGAAAGTTTAAAAGTACAGCATTTATTTGAAATAGAAATCTTTTGTAACATTATAAATGTCTTTACTGTCACTTTTGATCAATTTAATGCATCCTTAATGAATAAAAGTATCAATTTATTTAAAAAATAAAAAAAGTGTGCTTTTTTTTTTTTTATTTTGAGGTGAGTGCACACACTGAAGTTGTTGTCAGTGTTAATGACCTTGAGGAAACCGAGCGTCACATCAAGCTTTTGTTAGAAGGTATGCTTAAAACATGTAGGACAAAGTGTTGTATTTTTAGAGAGCAGGGAGATACACGTCCTGAGGAAGCCGATCTTTATCTGCCACAAAAATATTAAGACAAACAGAGCGTAGTGCGCGCAGGCGTTTGTTCTTATTGCTGGCAGAGGTACAGTTCGATGACAGATGAAAAGGCTGGCAGTGCTGGAGCTCATACAAACGGGAACAATGCCTTATTAATTCACTCAGCAGGAGGTGGAAATAAAGTGATGCATAATCGCTGCGATTGTCTAACTGCATTCATGTCAATAATGAGAATTAGATGAGTGTTTGATTGGAGGCCTGACCATCAGTTTGCTGATCAGAAATACTTAAAATGCAAACAAACAGTGCTATTGTGTGAAACGAAACCTTTGACACATTATCATCTCTCGCGCAGCAGGCGTTTGACTCTATAAAGCAGAGCAGCCACTGATCAAGAGCTTTCACCTCAACAGAGCGAACGCTTGTTTCTCTGTTCCAGCGCTGAGAGACGGACGCCTTTTTACTGGCTCAGATTTATTAGGAGAGAGATGTCATTTTTGGCACAGGCCGCATCGCACAGAAACGCAGTGTAAACACGCCAGAAATGAGACGCTGGAACGGCTGATAAACGGACGAATGCTGCGCACATTCTGCTGCGTTCAGTCAAGTTTGCTTGTGTCTGTGAAACACACACAGAGGCACAAAACACTATTTTGTGCCAGACTTCAAAATATACACCTTTTTTGTTTGTTTGTTTGTTTTTGCAGAAAATAACAGTTGGTCAAAATAACAAACGTTTTCATTTGTTGTGAGTGAAAATCAGGGTTATTCCACCAAATATTGATATAATAACTCTTCTGAAGTTAAAACATTGGTATTGTGTTGTCTAAAAATGAATATAATTGTCTGAATACATGGCATCTTTTTTGTCATTCTGACCAATTGTCATTTCATGCTTTTATTTACAATTTGAAGAAATGTCATCAAAAATTATGTTTTACTCAACCACATAATTAGAAATCATAAATCCAGAGAAACTGAGAATTTTGAAGTGGTCTCTTAAGTTTTTTTCCATAGCTGTATGAATATATGCATAATATAACAATTATATATTGAAATTCTACAATAATATATTATATTATATATTAGAAATAAAAAAGTAGCACAAACAATTTTTAAAGCTTTTTTTTTTTTCTTTTTTACAAAAAGACATTTGACAGGTTTCAAATGATTTGATTTTGCAAAATCATTTATTGTTAAAAATTAAAACAAAGTATTTGACTCAAAAATACAACAGTAATTTATACTGACTGCATATTTCCATAATTAAATACAAATTATGCGTATTATATTATATTATATTATATTATAAATAAGAAATGTAGCACAAACACAACACTTTTAAAGCATAACTAAACCATCCAAATAAACTAAAACCCTCCAGCCACTAAAATCACTTTTGGGAACATTTAATTAAACATTTGATTAAACAAAGCGTCATTTGCAAATGACACTTTATGTGGTCTCTCATTATCAATGCAATTAAATGTAAACATTTTATGTGTGATTTAAAAAGACCCCAAATACTTTTTGGCCACTTCTTGCAGAAATGCATGCAAAACTGTATAAACGGTTGATGCTCAGCTGTTTTCCAGCATTTTGAAAGTTACATACAGATTACAGCTGAATCTTAGGAATTGTTTGTGTTTTGCATGTGCATCTAATTCACACAATATGACCGCCAGGTGTTTCCAAATGTGTGATTCAGCTGCCGTTTCCTTTCTGACAGGAACACACTGAGTCTCAACCAGATGCTACTGTTTCACAGTCAGTTCTTACACATTAAACAGCACAGGTGATGAGGACTGATGGAGGAAGAGCTGATCTCAGATCAGGCATTACTAAACAATGCATATTTGAAGGGTATAGTTCATGCTGACTGCATACGGACTGCAAACGCATGACCTCGGCTGACCGATAGAAAAACAGAGGAAAGGTGCTGAATGCTGACTGATCAGATAAACGCATGAACGCTTCTGGTTTGCCTGTCAGCTTCCTGAAGTATACATGTCATATGTCAACATCTCAGCACAATCACTGCCAATATTTCATGTTTGAATCATAATCAGGGTGCATAAAAGTGTAATATTTTAATTCACAAATACACTGAAGAAAGAGTTCATGCTGAATGTTATTTTTCTGTGGAACACAAAAGAAGCATTTTTGAAGAAACTCTATTCAGATTTTTGTTCAAAAAAATTGTGACTTTTTATCCCACAATGCTGACATTTTTCTCACAATTATGAGTTTATATTTCACAGTTATGTCTTAGAATTGTAAGAAAAAAGTCTGAATTGTGAGATTATTATTATTATTATTATTATTATTATTTATTAATTAAAATTTTTTCATGGCAGAAAATGACAGAATTCAAAGATATAAATTTGGAACTGCAAGATATATTTTCACAATTGCAATACAAAAATCCTAATTATGAGATAAAAAAATCATAATTACTTTTTTTTTTTAATTACTCTTTTTTTATATATTTTGTGGCAGAAACAATACAAAACAAAACAAAAAAGATGTAAACTCACAATTCTGAAGAAAACAAGTAAAAACTGAGAAATATAAATTTGTAATTAAATGGAAAAAAGTGAAAAAACAAAACAAAAAAAATATAAACAAGAAAAATTCAGTATTTATATCTTGCAATTTTGAGAAAAAAGCCAAAAGTTCAAGATCTAAACTCATAATTGTGAAATAAATATCTGAATTGTGATAAGTCACAATTCCCTTCCATATAGGTTCTTTTATATGAACCAGATGATTCACAAATCAACTTTATCTGACTCCGATATCTGGTTCTCAAGTTAACAGCTGCTTGGAATGCAAGACTATAAGAATATTAAAGTCATAAAGAGTACTTTTATGGTATTTTTTTGCCTCAGGTTACTTCTCAGAAAGGGAGTATCAAACAAACAATCATCATAAAGACATGAGGAAAGAATATTGAACTTTAAATCATGAAGAACATGTAAGAAATACAGAGAGAAGAATCAAATAATCCACCTTTAAGAGCAAAAATGTCTCACTGAAATACAACAAATATGGTTAGATTTGTTTATAATAATGCCAATAATGACAATGCATGATATTAGAAGCCGTCATGCAAAGATTCAAAAGAAACGATTGAATGAAAGTTTGACTAGTAGCTGGTTCTCATTACAGGGCTGTTATGAAATATTACTGTAATGTTCTTTTCATGTGCATTTTGCTGTAACTCTTGCCACAAGTCTAAGTCTGACTTAATATCTTCTTGATATGAAACAGTTTCGTGGTCATATTTATAAACAGATGAAACTATATAATGCCAAATTCTGTGGCTCCATCTAAAATACAGTTTTGTATAAAAGCATCTGTTAAATATCTATGTGATTAATTTCAGAAGTAATGTTTTTTTTTTTTTTTTAATGTGAGTCGAGTTTCCCACAAGCTGCTTAAAATATAAATTTAAGGTAAATTAATGCAAATAAAATGTTAAATATAAATAAGACTTTACATTCCTGGGCTGCTGCTAATCAATGTTATTTTAGTATCATTGGGATATTAGTTTTTATTAATATTTCGAACCAGTTTTATTTTTATACTTTGTTTTATTTAAATTTTTGTTTAAGTTTTATTAATTTTTGTTGTATGTTTTTGTCATTTTTTATGTGTATGTCTGTATATATATATATATATTATTTTTTTCAGTTTTAGTTAATAAATAAAAAAGAGAAATATTGCTGATTTTTTTTTAATATATTTAATTGAATTACTAAATATTTAATGTATTTAATTATCAATTGTTTATTTTTTAATGGTTTTTATTTTCATTTTAATTATAATAACCCTGTGGCCAATATATTGCTATTAACCACTAAATTATATTGCTGTTATAAAATACAATGTTAATAGCAGAAATGTATAGAGAATAATACTGAGATGAAATATGCATGTGATGCACACTTTAATTGCTTAATAACTCAAAAAATCCTTTAGTTTGCATATGTCACTGAATTAAAAATGATGAAAATTTAATTCATGCAAGTTAACGGGAAATTCTCAGACATTATTCATTATTATCTACAAAACATATCTTTAATGAAGTCAGAACAAACATATTATCAATACATTGCTGCCTTACAAACACTGTAACAAATAAAAGGAAGCTGAAGAGACTATGAAAAGTGAGTGTATGAATCAGGTTTGTTCGCTCATGACTCGGCCACATTTAGGGCACTAACAAACATCTAAAAAGCATGCATGCTAGATTCAAGCTGGCACTGGCCTTTTCTTACAAAACTCAAGATCAGTTTCTAATTTCTTGAATGCTTAGTCATTGCTCTTTTCGTCTGATAAAAGTGTTTTAAAATCAGATGATTGGGTAATGATATGTTTTCACGAGCCTATGAGAGCGTATGCAGGGTTTGCGTAATGCGTAAGCGTGTGCTGGAGTTCAGAGACAAACACTAATGCAGTCAGTGCAAATCTCAGAGGCTCTATCTCTGCTCTGGCTCAGATATGCTTCATATGCCTGCTGTTGTTTTTGGCTCCTGTGAGCCGTGAGAGTTGGCTTCCATTAACATGTGTGCGCACCCATAAGAAAAGCCATTACATTCGTCTGACCCTAAATCAGAAAAAAAGGGTAAGCTTTTTTTTTTTTTTTTTTTGTATTTATCAAGGATGCATACATTTTTTTTAAAAGTGTCAGAAAAGACATTTATAATTTTACAAACGATTTCTATTTCGAACAAATGTTTTTCTTTTGAACTTTCTAAAAAAAAAAAACATTTTTATTTCACAATCCAGATTTATAATTCTCAATTGTGAGAAAAAAGTGCAAAGAATTGCAAGATACAAATTCAGAATTGCAAGACATAAACAAACACTTATGAATATAAATGCACATAAATGCTGGAATTCTGAGATATAAACAAAGAATTGAGAGAAATAAAAGCAGAATTATTAATATGCACAATTGTGAGATATAAACAATAGTGAGATTTAAATGCTGAATTGCGAGATATAAGCAAAGAACTGGAACATATAAACAAACAACTGCATCAAATAAACGCAGAAATACGAGATATAAACAATTGTAAGATATAAACACTGAATTGCGAAATACAAAGAATTGCAAGATATAAACAAAGAACTGGAAGATATAAACAAACAACTGCATCAAATAAACGCAGAATTACAAGATATAAACAACTGTGAGATATAAATGCTGAACTGGAACAAATAAATGCAGAATTGTGAGATATAAACAAAGAATTGTGACAAATAAACACATAATTGCAAGATATAAACAAAGAATTGTGAGATATAAACAAAGAATTGCGAGATATAAACAAAGAATTGAGACAAATAAAGCAGAATTGCAAGATATAAACAATTTCAAGATATAAACACTGAATTGCAAAACACAAAGAAGGAATTGCAACAAATAAATGAAGAATTGCAGGATATAAATAAAGAATTCAAAGATAAACTCAGAATTGCGAGATATAAACAAAGAATTGCGACAAATAAATGAAAAATTGCGAGATATAAATGCTGAATTGCGAGATATAAATGGAGAATTGCAACAAAATAAACGCTGAATTGTGAGATATAAACGACTGCAAGATATAAATGCAAAATTGTGAGATATAAACAGAACTGCAACAAATAAACGCTGAATTGCGAGATATAAATGCTGAATTGCGAGGCATAATCAAAAAATTGCAACAAATAAATGTAGAATTGAGAGATATAAACAACTGCGAGATATAAACACTGAACTGTGAGATATAAACAAAGAAATGGAAGAACAAAGAATTAGAAGACATAAGCAAAGAACTGCGAGATATAAACTCAGAATTGTTGAGATATAAACTCAGAATTGTTGAGATATAAACTCAGAATTGCGAGAAAAAGTCTGAATTGTGAGAACTGCCAGAAAGTAAATCAGAATTCTGAATTTCTACAGTATATCACAGTTCTAACATTTTCCTCAGAATTCTGAGAAACAAAGTCTGAATTGTGAGATAACTAGTTGCAATTAACTGTTTTATTTGTTTTTATTCCGTGGCAGAAACAAGCTTCCAAAGAAAACACTTTTTTTAAAATTGTAAAAATATTTCAAAATATTACTGTTTTTATTGATCAAATAAATACAGCCTTGGTGTGAAGACGAAACACAAACCTTAAAATTACCAATGTAAGAAAAAAGAAGATTCTTTTTACTTAAAAGTGAAGGGAGTATTTTCTGTCACCAAATGTGATTGTAAACGGAGAATTGCGAAAAAATAAACGCTGAATTGTGAGATATAAATGATTGCGAGATAGAAACACTGAATTACAAGATATAAACAAAGAATTGCGACAAATGAACACGGAATTAAGAGTTATAAACAACTGCGAGATATAAATGCTGAATTGTGTCAAATAAACACATAATTGCGAAATCTAAACAAAGAATAAACACAGAATTGTGAGATATAAACAATTTCAAGATATAAACACTGAATTGCAAAATACAAACAAAGAACTGCAACAAATAAATGCTGAATTGCGAGATCTAAACAATTGCGAGATATAAATGCTGAATTGCGAGATCTAAACAATTGCGAGATATAAATGCTGAATTGTGAGGTATAAACAAAGAATTGCAACAAATAAATGCTGAATTGCGAGATATAAACAATTGTGAGATATAAATGCTGAATTGTGAGGTATAAACAAAGAACTGCAACAAATAAACGCTGAATTGCGAGATATAAACAATTGCGAGATATAAACACTGAATTGCGAGATCTAAACAATTGCGATATATAAATGCTGAATTGTGAGGTATAAACAAAGAATTGCAACAAATAAACGCTGAATTGTGAGATATAAACAATTGTGAGATATAAACGCTGAATTGCAAGATATAAACAAAGAATTTCAACAAATAAATGCTGAATTGTGAGATATAAATAATTGCGAGATATAAATGCTGAATTGTGAGGTATAAACAAAGAACTGCAACAAATAAATGCTGAATTGCGAGATATAAACAATTGCGAGATATATATGCTGAATTGTGAGGTATAAACAAAGAATTGTAACAAATAAACGCTGAATTGTGAGAGATAAACAATTGCGAGACATAAATGCTGAATTGTGAGGTATAAACAAAGAACTACAACAAATAAACACTGAATTGCGAGATATAAACAATTGTGAGATATAAATGCTGAATTGCAACAAATAAACGCTGAATTGCGAGATATAAACAAAGAACTGCAACAAATAAATGCTGAATTGCGAGATATAAACAATTGTGAGATATAAATGCTGAATTGCAACAAATAAACGCTGAATTGCGAGATATAAACAAAGAACTGCAACAAATAAACACTGAATTGCGAGATATAAACAATTGTGAGATATAAATGCTGAATTGCAACAAATAAATGCTGAATTGCGAGATATAAACAATTGCGAGATATAAATGCTAAATTGCGAGATATAAACAAAGAATTCCAACAAATAAACGCTGAATTGTGAGATATAAATAATTGCGAGATATAAATGCTGAATTGTGAGGTATAAACAAAGAATTGCAACAAATAAACGTAGAATTGAAAGATATAAACAACTGCGAGATATAAACACTGAACTGCGAGATATAAACAAAGAATTGTGAGATATAAACTCAGAATTGTTGAGATATAAACTCAGAATTGCGAGAAAAAGTCTGAATTGTGAGAACTGCCAGAAGGTAAATCAGAATTCTGAATTTATACAGTATATCACAGTTCTAACATTTTCCTGAGAAACAAAGTCTGAATTGTGAGATAAATAGATGCAATTAACTTATTTATTTTTACTCTATGGCAGAAACAAGCTTCCAAAGAAAACACTTATTTTAAATTGTAATTTTTTTTTTTTTTAATTTTACTGTTTTTATTGATCAAATAAATGCAGCCTTGGTGAGCAGACGAGACTAAAAACTTTAACAAACCCCAAACCTCTGAACGTATATAAAAACTTAGAGAATACAGAAATGTAGAGTGAACACAAACATTAAAATTACCAATGTAAGAAAAAAGAAGATTCTCTTTACTTAAAAGTGAAGGTTGTAGTTTCTGTCACCAAATGTGATTGTTTTCAGACAGGTTTCTCCCTTTGTCTTCCATCGGCTGGACAACATAAGCTCAAGCATTTGTAATAGGATTTAAAGAAACGCTGGCAAATCAAGAGCCCTTTCTATCATGATTTTATGCTTGCAAAGACACAAGAAAGAGCAGCGGCCATCCAGATCTCCTGTTCGAGAGCTCTTCTGTCATGTCTGGCTCCTTTACTCTTCATAATACGTTTATCTCCATCTTGAAGGCAGATGTTGTGGCTTTTACGCTTGGAGAAAGTGGCTCTGGTTGTGTGCAGGTCTGGTTGGGCGAGGGCCCAGTTACGCTCTGGGGTTCTGCATGAGCGTTAGTGTCGGGGTAACATGATCCAGGCATGCGTTTGACCTCACCGCACCTCTGTCCAGCTCAGCAGCTTAAGAAATCGCATGAACTTCCTGTGCCAACTCTGTGATTTACACAAATCTAACTAGACTATCCTCACACAAACTTTCAACCATGCAAACACACGTTTTTACTGCTTTCACATTTTAGTGGCTTAAGTGGCTAATGGATTTTGTGAGCAAAGAACATTTTAGTCCTCAATCTGAAATTAATGAAGTGTTAATGAGACTGGCAAGTTAGAGTTATTTTAGTTAACAAAATCTTGAAATAAATTTAAACTAAAATAAAATGTTTTTTTTTTTTTAAATATTCAACTTATTTTATTTTAGCTAGCTGCTAGTTCTTTTTTTTTACAAAAGATTTCTTTTTCAAATAAATGTTGTTCTTTTCAACTTTCTATTTTGCCATGGGATAAAAATAACATAAATAAATAAATAATAAATAAAAAGGCAATTGCAGCTATTAATCAGACTTTTTCCTTGCAATTCTGAGTTTATATCTTTCAACTCTGAGGGGAGAAAACAAAAACAAAGAATTGCGAGACATAAACACAGAATTGTAAGAGATAAACTTGCAATTCCAAGACAAAGGTTACTATACAGTAGTTAACTAAACTAAAACCATAGAAAACGTTAAATAAAAGCTTAAACAGGAAAAAAATAAATAAAATAAAATAAAGGCAACATTTTTAATAAAAAATAATAAAAATGAAAAAAAAAAAAAATTCAAAATATTAATATCAAAGTTACCAAAAAACAAACAAACAAACAAAATACACTGCACAAACAAAAAACTCCTAAACATTTGTTCACCTAAACAAATGTTTGGTCAGAAAATTTTGTTTAATCTACATTTTAATTTGGATGAGGCTGTTAACGAGAGACAAACATTTGAATACTGTCAATGCAACGTATTTTGATGCATTTTCAACATATTTTACATTGAATAGCAGAGGAAGAAACTAGAACTGGAACTCTTGTTTCTCTCGTTGCAAATACGCAAAATCTGAATGGCTGTAAACAGAAGGTTGCAGCACTTTGTGCACCAGGGTATTTCTGCTTTTCCAATAGTGCCATCTATACTATCAAGGAGTGAATCTGCATTTTCATTCAGCCCACTGTAGTGTAAAGTTAGATCTAATACTCACAGTTGAAGTTGGGCTCGATGTTGTCTCCTGCTAGCAGACTGTTGATTGTGATTTGGTAGATGATGTGCAGCAGCAGGAACGTCATACTGGTGAAACACAGGGATTTCAGCAAGCGCCCCGTGTGGCCTGTAGAAAGAAAAGAATTAATGCAAACTTTAAATTACATTAGCAAACATTATGCATATAATCTGCAACATATCTGTACCTAAAATAAAATTTGAAGCATACAGTACTTCGGTTTTTAAGTGTGTGACATAAATTTCAAGATCAGCATAGTACATATGTGTAATGTATGCATCTTGCACTAATTAGTTGGTCCACAGGCAGCACTGGCCAGGCTTGCTGTTTCACAGTTTAAAAAGAAACGTAAAAGACAGAACGCCAACAAACCTACTGGAGACAACAACCATAACAGATGCTTATTGATGATAGCATGTGAAAGAGGATTAGACAAATGCAAATCTAGTTTAAACAAGTACAAAGACATTTTATTTATTGGTCATAACTTCTGGAGAGAAATGCTGCAGACACTGGGCAAGAATAAAACTTTATAGAAATGTATCATTATAGAAACTTTATAGAAATGTAACTCTACAGTGAATGGGTGCCGTCAGAATGAGAGTCCAAATAACTGATAAAACATCCATTATTAAGACATTTTTAACTTTAAACCATTGCTTTCGGCTAAAATATGAGTCCATAATCCATAATAACGCTTCCTCCAGTGAAAAAGTCCATCTCCTGTTGTCTCTCACATCAAAATCCAGCCACATATTTGTTTAGAGCTGTTTTGGACTGTTTTGGCTTGTAAACAGTGCAGATTTCTCTCCTGATTCAGACCAGACAACTTTTTCACTGGAGGAAGCGTGATTATGGATTAAGACTAACGTCTTAATGATGGATTTGTTTCAGCTTTTGTCTTCTCAAGATTTTAACTGATGGACTGGAGTGGTGCGGATCATTGTGATGTTTTTATCAGCTGTTTGGACTCTCATTCTGACGGCACCCATTCACTGCGGAGCATCCATTGATGAGACATTGATGCAGTGACACATTTCTACAAATCTGATGAAGACACAAACTCATCTACATCTCTGATGGCCTGAGGGTGAGAACATTTCTGCAAATTTTCATTTTCAGGTGAACTATTCCTTTAAGTCGTAATATCAAATCCAGTGGACTTCTGTACTGTAATTGTTACAGAGGAAGACGAACTCAATGACTTGTAATACTCCAGATTCTTATGGTTTCAGTCCAGCAGTGACACTGTAGGGAATTCAAGCATTCCACGTGTCAGGGTGAAAGTTCAAGGAGTTGAACCTGTCTTTCTGCTTTTAATAGGAAAGAGCTGCCGTAATCCACTGCTATTAGCGGAAATTCACCCTTGTATTACAGCTCTCTCTGTTTCTCTCTCGCTCTGGGCATTCATTTAACACTGATATTTTTGGCAGTGTTTGGGCTCTTCATCATTTAGGATCACGGGGCTCAGTGTGAGTTCAGAGCCGTGGTGAATTCAGGAAAATCTAAATGAAACAACACTGTGAGTAATGCACATTACAGCCCATAACGGGGTCAAAAAGGGTCTTGATTTATGCATATAAACATTTTTTTATGAAAGAAGAGAGGGATCTGGGGTGGATGGGTGTTGGTCCGCTATCAAAGGATGCTGGGAATAGCACAGATAGCATCAAGCATGAATTTTAGGATATTAAAAAACACCCACAACCCATCCGGCCCAAATGAGGAAATGACATCATATGCAAACCAATAAGTGCTTAATGTAATTGTCAATTCGGGACAGATCATATCACAAATTAAAGAATTAAAAAAGTATCTGTTAGAAAGCGAGATGAAATTTCACCCTACTTTAAGGTTTGCATGAGTAAAAATACCAATAAATGTGTTTTGATTTTTGAAGGCTTTGGAACCAATATGCTCTGTAAATGGTGGTCCAGGAAGTGGATGAGGTAGCAAACCAGGTCTGAAACGTTACAGATAAAAGTATGCATAATATTAGTGAGTCTAAAATCACAGTAAAATGTGGGCCTGTAAGAGCACGAGTCTCTTTTGATTAAATGTAGACCTCATTAATTCACAAGACACATTTACAGTCATATTCAAAATATCAGAGGTAATGAGAGGGGATCATTTCGTTCCCTGTGGATTTTGATGAAATATTATGTATCGGTCCTCAGACACAGCTGTTTCTGTTGCACACTGTAACTCGATTTCTTAAAACGTTAGGAAGCAGAACCAAGGCTAAAAGCTTCCTGATTATAGAATTATTAAACTTTTAGAAAGGAATGGCATTTACATTTGTCTGTTGATGTAATCTATATGCTAGTGTCATAAAAAATACACAACTGTACATAATTTGTGGTCAATAAGATAAAAAAAAAATGTTTATATTTATGTTTATAATGTTACAAAAGATTTCCATTTCAAATAAATGCTGTTCTTTTGAACTTTTATCAAAGTATGCTGAAAAACAAAATGTATTACAGCTTGCACAAAATATTGGACAGCATAACTGTTTTCAACATTGATAATAATCAGAAATGTTTCTTGAGCAGCAAATCAGCATATTAGAATGATTTCTGAAGGATCATGTGACACTGAAGACTGGAATAATGATGCTGAAAATTCAGCTGCGCATCACAGAAATAAATTACATTTGAACAGATATTCAGACAGAAAACAGCTATTTTAAATTATAATAATGTTTCATATTTTTACTGCATTTATGATCACATAAATGCAGTCTGGGTGAGCAGGAGACACTTTTTTCAAATACATTAAATCTTACTGACTCCAAAATTTTTAACAGTAGCGTAAATTTAAAATATTCATTCCTTCCCTTCCAGGAAAATTAACCAGACAACATCATCTCATATGTTTTATATATGTAGCTGTATTGTAAACAAAAGACTATTGTATTGACTATTTATACAGGAAAACAACTTTGTTGATTTTATGGTCTTTTAAAACTAATAAAGAAATGACTGAAAATTCATATCTGTAACAATCAAGTTTCAGCTAAATACCATGCAGAAAGCAGACTAATGTTTTTACAAACATTAATTTTTGGAGCACTTGTCTCCATCAATGTATTAACACCTACCAATAATAA
This sequence comes from Spinibarbus caldwelli, assembly GCA_039654775.1. Classification (NCBI taxonomy): domain Eukaryota; kingdom Metazoa; phylum Chordata; class Actinopteri; order Cypriniformes; family Cyprinidae; genus Spinibarbus; species Spinibarbus caldwelli. The sequence continues at coordinate 25,255,936 of CM077263.1, forward strand.
TTTCTAAAGCACCTGAGGAATCGGAAATCACTGCCAAGCAAGTCTGCCAAGATTTTACGATCTTTAAAATGGTTTACTGTTATGAAAATGTTTTACAGGTCTGCTCAAGCCACACAGTTTTACTGTGCATTCAGGCGATTAGCCCGATTAGAAAATGTTCTCTTCAACAGCAGCACATCAACTGTTCGGCTTTCTTTTGACTAAGTGCGTAGAGTGATGAAAAAAGGCATTATTCAATCATTCGGTGGATGGAATATGTGCCGATGACGACTGCAAGCAAATGGAGATCAGTCGCAGCACACTGTAAAAAAATGCAACTGCATATTTTCCAGTCTATAAAACCTTTTAGTCTCAAATACTAAAAAATGCTATTTTCTTGAAACTACATAAAAACCCTTGTCAGACCAACAAAATGACCTCAAATGTTGTCCCAACTAGTCAAACACAGTTGTCTGAACAAAGAATTTCATATTGTTGAAATATTAAGGCTTTGTAAAATTAATCAATTATGCAGTTACTGTTATAGGATTATTGTTTTGCTGTTTGCTGACTTCATTTAAACTTTTTTTGTTGTTGTTTTGTCATTATTGTTGTCTATTTGTTGTACTATGATGTAAAGAGGTCATATTTTTAACATTTGTTGATTGCCACCGTTCTTGAGGTTTGTGTCTAATTTTGAGGCCTAGATTATGTTTAACCACTTATATCCATTTCCTGGATATCTTAGTCTTAAGATATTTTACAAACAAAAACAATGTTCTACATATAGACTAAGTTATCCATTTAATTTTCTATAATTTTCAATTCACTGTTTGTCATTCATAAATAAACGTGGTGGCTTTTTACACATTCTTTTTTTTTTGGAAAAAAATGAATTACCTCAACGACAGTAATTGTTTCAGATGCTGTGACAAGAATTTTTCTATTAGCAAAATAAGACAATCAGCATTGCATGAACAAACAAATTTATGTTGGCTAAACAAAGTATCTTTACTGAGAAGAATTAAAAAACTATTGTTGAGAGAACTCAAAAGTCTTACTGCATCAAGTTGCCTTATTTTTTTTATGTTTTCTCAACTATTTATTTTTTACAGTGCATGTATTGAAGCCATTATGAGATGCAGCAGGAGTTTTAGTAAAAGCCGAAGTGAGTTTGAGAAAGGCGAAACCGGCACAGGAAGAGCAAATATGGACCAGATGTGTTTGTTATTTAGCGGCGGAGGACTAAAGGCTGCTCTGTTGGCACGTTGCGTCTGCGTGCCGTTCGGCCGCGGTTTCTCATTATTCTGCTCCCCGATGAGCCATCGCATTCATTTCGGGCAGCTGAACGAGTCTCAGTGTTTGTATGCGGTGTGTAATGGTGAAAATGTGTGCATCTTGATTGTTTGAGAGCTCCAAAATATGGGCCGGACCTGCAATAATCCCAAATTGAAAGATGAAGCTTGTTTGGACCGTCAAAAATCCCCTTGGCTCCTCTGGACAGAGATATTGGTGTTGCAAGTTGGCTTGTTTTTGTAAACGTAAGTTAGGAAGGATTATAAAAGGCCTATCTGTCGATATCACCATTGATCGATTGACCACAAAGCAGAGAGCATGCAGCAGCACTGACGACAGCAGAACCTCAGTCGATACTATCAGATCTCCAAAAGCTTTTAGGGACTTAAATGGAAAATCTGAGATTCACAATTGACAGCAATAAACAGGATAGCGTCGAATTTAATCATGCAATGTTACTCTTATGGGAATGTCTCTCTTCTGGTAATTGACATAATTGATTTGAATCAATTCATTCTTACACTACAATTACTTTAAGCCAGAGAGCAAATACTCAAGACTTAGTGTAGAGTTTAATAACTGTTATATGAACAATACATACACTATCGTTCTAAAGGCTGGGGTTGGTAAGAATTTGTAGTGTTTTTTTTTTGGGAAAAAAAAAGTCTCATTTGATCAAAATACTGTGAAAATTATGAAATAGTATTACAATTTCAAATAGCTGTTTTCTATGTGAATACCTGTTAAACTGTAATTTATTTCTGTGATGCGCAGCTGTATTTTCAGCATCATTACTCCAGTCTTCAGTGTCACATGATCTTCAGAAATCATTCTAATATGCTGATTTGCTGATCAAGAAACATTTCTGATTATTATCAATGTTGAAAACAGTTGTTCTGCCCAATATTTTTTGTGGAAATCGTGATACATTTTATTTTTCAAGATTCACAGATGAACAGAAAGTTCAAAAGAACAGCATTTATTTGAAACAGAAATCTTTCGTAACATTATAAATGTCTTTACTGTCACTTTTGATCAATTAAATGTGACCTTGGAGAGTAAAAAATAAATTAATTAAAAATAATAAGAATAAAATAAACATTACTGACTGCAAACATTGGAACAGTAGTGTACATATTATATTAAAAATAATAAAAATAAAAGAAAATAAAAACAAAAACTAAAATCATTCATGTCAGTAGCACAAACGATATGAATATTTCTTATTTTATTTAGGATAAATATTTCTAACATTGATTTAAGTTAAATATAAGATAAATATTCAAGATAAATTTAAAATTAGACAAAACAAGATAATAATTATAAAACAGATAATTCTGGCTCTTAGTTCTGAATAAATTACCTGAGTTCACAAGTCACTGAGAAATTATTATAAACATACATATGCACTCCGCATTTTGTATTAATTAGGTAAATGCAATCAATCTACAGTTAGGTTGGTGAACTATATTACTGATACATACATACATAAAAGAATAAACTAATTCTAATCTCAGTTTTTTTGTTGTGCTTTTACCCATAGCATGAATCACTGAATTAAAACATGCTGCTTTATTTTACACTTTGAACTTTTTAAAACCAAAATGTTTGAATAGTTGTTTATTGTTCCCAGATACTTCGCTCAGCATCTGGTTTCTGAGTTTACGTGTCAAGAAAGTGAATCATCACAAGCTCTGATTCATTTATAAAAATCCCAGCAAATCTCTGTAGCGCAGGAAAAGTCTCGTCTGACCTTTTCTTACTGGCACAGTTTATTACAGACTGACAGAGTCAGATCGCAACCCACATTAGATCAGAACGCTGTTATATAAATGACTTCAATATATACACACAAAAAGGATTCAAAAGAAAGGAAAATATAAGAAAATGAAGTTGTGTAGGTGTGAAATAGATCCAGGACTGCAGAGTTCATTTAGTAGTGTGAGAGTCATTAATTGGACTGCATGTCTAATTCACCAACATTTCCTTCTTTAAACATACTTAATATATTGCAGTGTCAAAGCTTTATGGTTATTTATACTCCGGTCTGGTGCCACAAACTTATCAAACTCTGTTTTACAACAGTGTACTACAGCTTACGGTTTGGCCTCAGGTTTGCAGAAATGTGGGACTAACATGTAAACACAGCAGAAACGCACTGGACTGCAGGTAAACTCAGCTCAGTCAGTCATATATTACATCTAAAGCAGCTGTTCTACCTAATGTCCTTCGTTTCAATCAATCATTCATGACTCTTATTTTTACAGTGATCTGCCCTTGCATTTTGCATTCAGATGTTTGAGCTAGTTTTTCTAGGAGTATGACTTAACTGGGATTTGCAGTAAAGTTTGTGATGAACAAAAGTGTTCACTGAGCCTGAAAATCCTGAAATATTCATCCAAACCTGGATACTGTTACTCACTTTCTTTTGTAGAAAACAAAAGGAGATGTTTTGAAGAATTTAATGCTGCTCTGTTCCATGCAACAATGCCATATAGTGATCAGGGGCTGTCGAGACCCATAAAAGTACAATTTAGATTAATTATACAATACATTAAAGTTTCTGAAGTCATAAAATAGCTTTGTATGATGAACAGACTGAATTGTAAGTCATAATTTATTAAATAATTCATTCATTTGAATTAATGGTTTTTACATTTAAACATGCAGAAGTAAAGTTGAGTTTTTGAGTGCTTTATGAATACGTGGATGAGTAAATGAAGATTTGTATTTCTGAGTGAAGTATCACTTTAAAATTCCGGGAAGAACACTTGAGAGTAGAGATACGGTGGATATTTCACATTCTTAAGCTTTCAAAGCCTTTTTCTTCTTTTTGTTTACATTTCCCCAAATTCATTACTTATTTCAGTGCTTAAACCTGCGTTGAGTCAAGTTTTATATAATATCTGCACCACAGTTCAAAAGTTTGTGGCCAGTGTGATTTTTAAAAAGCAATTAATACTTGTATTCAGCAAAAATGCATTAAATTGATCAAAAGTGACAGTAAAGACATTTATAATGTTACAAAAACTTTTTTATTTCAAATAAATGCTGTTCTCTTTTGATCTTTCTATTCATCTGTGAATCCTGAAAAATAAAACAAATCAAGGTTTCCACAAAAATACTGGCCAGCACATCTGTTTTCAACATTGATAACAATCAGAAATGTTTCTTGAGCAGCAAATCAGCATATTAGAATGATTTCTGAAGATCATGTGACACTGAAGACTGGAGTAATGATGCTGAAAATTAAGCTGCGCATCACAGAAATAAATTACAGTTTAACACATATTAGCATAGAAAACAGATATTTTTAATTGTAAAAATATTTAACAATTTTACAGATTTTTCCATATTTTTAATCAAATAAATGCAGCCTTGGTGAGCAGAAGAGACTTCTTTCACGAACATTAAAAAATCTTACCGCCCCAAATTTGTGAATGGTATTGTATAAAACAAAAACATGAAAATAGGTCAGATTACAAGTAGATTAAAGTTGATGAACTACTTCCAACAGCAAGATTTCCTCGGTATTGACTGTGTTCCTAAAATAAAGAAATAAATAAGTGAATAAATGAAGACGACTGCCCGTGTGACCTGTGAATCATTTCTCGCTCTGCTTCCCGAGGAAGTGAGGTGAGGCTCTCCATTCGGCTCTGTTTCCTCAGGAAACCGTCTTGCCTCAAGAGGACGCGTCGTCTCTTTGTCCTGCACTTATATTTCTCATTCTCCTGGGATCATTGGGCTTTCAATGTTCTCATTACATCAATGTTTCTCCAACAAAAACTTAAAGGGATAGTTCACCCAAAAATTCACTCAACCTCATGACAAACAAAAACTTGAATCATTTTCTTTCATCAGTGGGACACAAAGAAGACTTCACTTGCTATATTAATCATGTTGCTACTGAAGCTTGTTTCCACCACAGGATAAAAAAAAATAAATAAAAAAAGTAAATGTGACTTTTCATCTTACAATTCTGCCTTTTTTTTTTTTTAGAATTAAAAAAATAGTTTTTATTCCATGGTGAAGATATATATATATATATATATACACATACACACACACACATACATACATACAGGTGCATCTCAATAAATTAGAATGTCGTGGAAAAGTTAATTTATTTCAGTTATTCAACTCAAATTGTGAAACTCGTGTATTAAATAAATTCAATGCACACAGACTGAAGTAGTTGAAGTCTTTGGTTCTTTTAATTGTGATGATTTTGGCTCACATTTAACAAAAACCCACCAATTCACTATCTCAACAAATTAGAATACTTCATAAGACCAATAAAAAAATAAAAAAATATATATATTTTTAGTGAATTGTTGGCCTTCTGGAAAGTATGTTCATTTACTGTATATGTACTCAATACTTGGTAGGGGCTCCTTTTGCTTTAATTACTGCCTCAATTCGGCGTGGCATGGAGGTGATCAGTTTGTGGCACTGCTGAGGTGGTATGGAAGCCCAGGTTTCTTTGACAGTGGCCTTCAGCTCATCTGCATTTTTTGGTCTCTTGTTTCTCATTTTCCTCTTGACAATACCCCATAGATTCTCTATGGGGTTCAGGTCTGGTGAGTTTGCTGGCCAGTCAAGCACACCAACACCATGGTCATTTAACCAACTTTTGGTGCTTTTGGCAGTGTGGGCAGGTGCCAAATCCTGCTGGAAAATGAAAACAGCATCTTTAAAAAGCTGGTCAGCAGAAGGAAGCATGAAGTGCTCCAAAATTTCTTGGTAAACAGGTGCAGTGACTTTGGTTTTCAAAAAACACAATGGACCAACACCAGCAGATGACATTGCACCCCAAATCATCACAGACTGTGGAAACTTAACACTGGACTTCAAGCAACTTGGGCTATGAGCTTCTCCACCCTTCCTCCAGACTCTAGGACCTTGGTTTCCAAATGAAATACAAAACTTGCTCTCATCTGAAAAGAGGACTTTGGACCACTGGGCAACAGTCCAGTTCTTCTTCTCCTTAGCCCACGTAAGACGCCTCTGACGTTGTCTGTGGTTCAGGAGTGGCTTAACAAGAGGAATACGACAACTGTAGCCAAATTCCTTGACACGTCTGTGTGTGGTGGCTCTTGATGCCTTGACCCCAGCCTCAGTCCATTCCTTGTGAAGTTCACCCAAATTCTTGAATCGATTTTGCTTGACAATCCTCATAAGGCTGCGGTTCTCTCGGTTGGTTGTGCATCTTTTTCTTCCACACTTTTTCCTTCCACTCAACTTTCTGTTAACATGCTTGGATACAGCACTCTGTGAACAGCCAGCTTCTTTGGCAATGAATGTTTGTGGCTTACCCTCCTTGTGAAGGGTGTCAATGATTGTCTTCTGGACAACTGTCAGATCAGCAGTCTTCCCCATGATTGTGTAGCCTAGTGAACCAAACTGAGAGACCATTTTGAAGGTTCAGGAAACCTTTGCAGGTGTTTTGAGTTGATTAGCTGATTGGCATGTCACCATATTCTAATTTGTTGAGATAGTGAATTGGTGGGTTTTTGTTAAATGTGAGCCAAAATCATCACAATTAAAAGAACCAAAGACTTAAACTACTTCAGTCTGTGTGCACTGAATTTATTTAATACACGAGTTTCACAATTTGAGTTGAATTACTGAAATGAAGTTTTCCACGACATTCTAATTTATTGAGACACACCTGTATATATGTGAATTGTGAGACTTACAATTCAGAGATATAAATTTAAAATTTTGAGTTTCCAATTCATAATTGTTTATTTTGGTTTATTATTATTATTATTATTATTATTATTATTATTATTTTATTCCATTGTGAAAATAAATAATAATAATAAAAATTTCACAATTCTGATTATTTTTTCTTTTTCTCAGAACTGTGATAAATAAACTCAAAATGGCAATAAATCAACTCCGAAAAAACTCAGAAAAGAAATAAACTCAAGAAAAAAAGAATGCAAAACATTAACTCAGAATTCTGACTTTTTTCTCGTAATGGTTGATATTGATTTTTTCATTTATTTATTTATTTATTGATTGATTAATTTTTTTTTTTTACTCACGATGGAATTAAAAATAAAGAAGGTAATTGCGACTTTTTCTCGCAGTTGTGAGTTTATATCTCAATTCAGATCTTTTTTCTAAGAATTCTGCGTTTATCTCTCACATTTCTGACTTTATATCTCACAATTCTGAGAAAAAACTCAGAGCTGTGAGATAAAAAGTCGCAATCACTTTTTAAAAAAATTTATCCTCTGGAGGAAACAGGCTTCCACGTTTCACATATTCTAGCACGAGTTAATTATAATGCATAGCATATTACCAAGTGGAGTTGCAGATAATTTGTGAGCTGTAATAAAATGTCTGACTGTGCTAAAGAAACTCTCACATGTTCAAATCCAGCTCATGTGTCCCCTGGTAATCCTCAGCTCAGATCTACCCAAACGCATATCATCACCTCACAACAATCCAGGCTAAAGACAGGTAAAGGCCTGTAATTAATAGCAGCATCTGGCTGTAATGACGCAGAGGTTTGACTCGCAGCTCACGCTGAGGCCTAAACAAAACAAACCACCTCACTGAACCACTGTCAGCCCAATGAAGACTACAGAACGCCATAAATCTGAAGATCAGCGACCATCCACCTTAAAGACATCAGAGCAGATTACTTCTGAAGGACGTCTCAGACTACTCAAACACCAGTGTTATGAGCTGCTGAACTTCACTGAAGACTGGAGTAATGATGCTGAAAATTCAGCTTTGATCACAGCAATCAATTAGTTTATCATATATTCACATAGAAAACAATATTTCACAAATTTATTGCAACCTTGGTGTTTCAAAAACACACACAGATATCTATACTATCAGTCAAAAGTTTTTGAATAGTAAGATTTTTAATGTTTTTAAAGAAGTCTCTTCTTCTCACCAAGCCTGCATTTATTTGATCCAGAGTAAAGCAAAAATGGAAAAATTTTGAAATATTTTTACTATTTAAAATAACTGTTTTCTACTTGAATTTATTTTAAAATGTAATTTATTTCTGTGATGCGCAGCTGAATTTTCAGCATCATTACTCCAGTCTTCAGTGTCACATGATCCTTCAGAAATCATTCTAATATGCTGATTTGCTCTTCAAGAAACATTTCTTCTTCTTCTTATTATTATTATTATTGCCGTTGTTGTTGTTAAAACAGCTGAGTAGAATTTTTTCAGGATTCTTTGATGAATAGAAAGTTCAGAAGAACAGCATTTATCTGAAATAGAAATATTTTGTAACATTATTTATCATCACTTTAGAACAATTTAAAGCATCCTTGCTAAATAAAAGTATTAATTGCAGCCTTGGTGAGCAGAAGAGTCTTTAAAAAACATTAAAAATATTACTGTTCAAAAACATTTGACTGGTAGCGTATATATACAAATCTTACTTCTCATGTGGTGTCAAACAACACTCTTATATTTTTTTATTACTCAGTGTTTCTAGGTCGCTCTCACATGCAAATAATTTAAAACTGCGCACTGAAAAGCTATATCTAGTGCTTTATGATTGTCTCTATTATATGATGTATTACAGACTGAGAATCACATCACTTCGAACCGGAAGTGTGCAGTGGGGTAAGAATCCGGCAGCAGCTGCACAGATGGGAAGTGTCTTCATCTGTCCACCCGCAGGCCGTTTGAACCTGTGACCCTCAGCCATCGGCCGAATCAGAGACCTGCAGTTCACACTCAACAGCTGTCCTTAAATCAGATCCATATGTGCAGCAGCCAGGGCTCAAATGTTTGTCGAGTCTTTCATGAGACTTTTAGAAGTTCAATTCTGCATGGGCAAATTTAGTGACATTTTAAATGCAATACATTATTACCAAAAAAAAAAGAGCAATATCTTTGAACAGTCTGGAGCCCCTTTTCATTATTTTTTGAACAGAGGTTTAAAAAAAACAAAAAAATAAAAAAATAAATACAATTTTAATGTACATTATTAGTTGTGACTATAAGTGTTCATGAAAAACTCAAAACACAAATAAATAAATAGGTCTTATACAAAAGTCATAGTTTTAGGAATAAAATCGCAACATTGTGAGATTTAAGTAATACAATTTTGAAAATAAAATCAAAATAAGTTGTAATATTATTAGAATAACATTAAAAGTCATAAAAACCATAAAAAAAACATTTTCGTCATTTCTCATTTTAATTTAGTTTAATGATGTACTAAAATAAAAAAAGAACTGAAAAAATATAATTAAAAATATAATATAAAGAACTGTATTAAAAATTTCTTTAAAAAATAATTACAGTTTAAAACTGTAAAAATGACAAAAATACAAAACTAATAAAAGTGTAACTAAAATTAAAATGAAAAATACAAAAATAAGTGAATAAGAGAATAAAAATAAATAAATAACATTTGCAATGCTCTTTCAGTGATACTAAAATAACACTACTCTTTAGAACAGAGACCAAAGTGAGAATCCAGTCAGTTATTTAATAAAAAAAATATATTATCTTTTAATCTAATTTTAGATAATAAACCAATTTCAGAGCTTATTTGTATATTCGCTCTGAATGTCTGGAAATGTCAGTCATCTGGATTGTTTTGCCAGTTTTATTGTCGGCCAGGTGATTTTCTCAGTCTGATCACTTATGAAACTCATATCCGTAACACAAATGTTTTGGGGGCATGAGAAAGATAAGTATGAGCAACAATAACAGCAATGCTTGTTTAAGCAAGCAGCGCTCATAAATAAACAAAAGAGTGTGAAAAGATTGCGCAGGTCATCTGGCCCTCGGGTTCAGAGCTCATCTGAGTTACAGCTGCCGGATTTCATCGCTTGCGGCTGGAATCTCCTCAGATGAGCACAACAAGCCTCTGCAAGCCTCACAGATGAGAATCACTCCCTCTGTATAAACAAACACCATCCATCAGCTTCAAACGCCTGTCAGAAAACACTGAGTATTACTGCAGAAGAACATCTGCACTATAAACGGATAATACTATAGCATTATCACCACTCCATAAGGGAGTCACTTCCAGAGGATTCTGATCAAACTAGACTCAGATGATCTCATTCTGTGCTTTAAAGCAATAGTTCAACCAACAATGAAAATCTGCTAAAAATGTTCTCACCCTCAGGCCATCTGAGATTAGGATGAGGTTGTTTCTTCATCAGATTTGGAGAAATGTGTCACTGCATCAGTGTCTCAGCAATGGATGCTCTGCAGTGAATGGGTGCCGTCAGAATGAGAGTCCAAACAGCTGATAAAAACATCACAATAATCCACACCACTCCAGTCCATCAGTTAACATCTGGAGGAGACAAAAGCTGAAACAAATCCAGCATTAAGACGTTTTTAACTAATATATGAGTCTATAATCCATAATAACTCTTCCTCCGGTGAAAAAGTGTTCTGGTGTGAATCAGGAGAGAAATCTGCACAGATCAAGCAGCGTTTACAAGACAAAACAGCTCTAAACAAATATGTGGCTGGATTTTGATGAGAGAGACAACAGGAGATGCACTTTTTCACTGGAGGAAGAGTTATTATGGATTATGGACTCAGATTTTAGTTAAAAATGTCTTGATAGATTTGTTTCTTTAGACGTTCATTAATGGACCAGCGTTACTTATGGATTATTGTGATGTTTTTATCAGCTGTTTGGACTCTCATTCTGACGGCACCCATTCACTGCAGAGCATTCATTGCTGAGACACTGATGTAGTGACACATTTCTACAAATCTGATGAAGAAACAAACTCATCCCGATCTTGGATGGCCTGCGTAAGGTCATTTTCGGATAATTTTCAATTTTGGGTGAAATATTGCTTTAAGTGAACACCTCAACCCAAAAGAAAGTAGGATTTTGGTGCAAAGCAACGCATAAACCCAGTGGTTCAAGGTTCTGGTGTTGTTCTGCGAGACTCTTTTATCAAGCAGTGAAACATCCTTCCAGAGGAAGTTTTTATTACTCACAGGTCACTCTTTCATAGCTCAGGAGACCTAAAGACCTACGAAAGAACCGTTGTCTTTCCTGTTTTCACATATTTCTAGGACGGGACTTGTAGTCAAGCCCTTTTAGCTTTTTTGTAAACAGCCTATAGACTTTAGTTCAAAATCATATGCACTTACTCAAAACAACTTTCAATGCAGAGTGTAATAACCAATCATCCAAATTAGGCAGCAGCATGAGAAAGGTTTAACAAAAAATAAAACAAAACAAAACAAAACAAAAAAAAACAAAAAAACAAAAAAAAAACCTACTGCATAAATTAATCAAAGAATGCTGAAAAATCAAATGTATCACAGTTTCCACAAAAAACTGTGCAGCACAACTGTTTTCAACATTGATAATAATCAGAAATGTTTCTTGAGCAGCAAATCAGCATATTAGAATGATTTCTGAAGGATCATGGGACACTGAAGACTGGAGTAATGATGCTGAAAATTCAGCTGCGCATCACAGAAATCAATTACAGTTTAACAGATATTCACATAGAAAACAGCTGTTTAAAATTGCAATAATATTTCACATTTTTTTCCTGCATTTTTGATCAAATAAACACAGCCTTGGTGAGCAGAAGAGACTTCTTTCTGACCACACACACAAATCTTACTGAGAAGAAAAATCTCAATTTGTCTTCATTTAAGCTCGTTCTCTATCAATCTAGGTGATAAAACTGTGCTATCAGAGAGAGATTCATCTCATTGACTGCCTAAAGGCTGATATGTTGAATCTGATGAGGTAAGAGCTGAACTTATGAACTGATGACACACTGAGGAATGCTGGGAAAACAGCGGAGCCTCGTTCCTCTCTCAGAGAAGCTGACACCGCCAGTAGCCGAGGATCTCCAGCAAACCTCTGATAAAAACAATCCATCAGCCTCTGGATACACAGAACAGCATTCACTGCAGAGCAGAGCCTCTTCAAACATCAAAACACACAGAACTAGCAGCTGAAGGAGCAACACAGATGTTTCAGAATAAAAACCAATGACACACACACCTTAATAACAGCATATGGGACTCATTCTGGAGGATGACACACAAATGCTACACCAGCCTTTCCTCTCAAACACACCATATATTACTCATGATATTCAGCCTGAAGCCTTAAAGCTGTAATTAATCACAGTGAGCTGCTTAATCACTCAGATTCGTCTGGAATCGTCCTAAAGCAGTGATGTGAACTGTGTCGCTTTGACTGTTACATAGAAAGTTTGGCAAGTACTTTGAAGTGTATCATTTATTAAGTATTAAAACTTTGTTCAATTTGTCCAAGAAACTGAGTCGCCCTGTGTGTGTCCAATGTCCTAATGCACATTTAAATAAAAAACAAACAAACAAACAAAAAACTTTGATATATTATTTATTGATGAAAGGTTTACTCAGATTGACAATTTTTCTTAATGGAAAAAATGTGAAATTTTGTCTTAGAAATTTTGTCAAGAACTTTCAATTTAAAAGGTTTTTTTTTTTTTTTTTTTTAATGTTTGTTTAGCCCATTTCAATCTACCTATTCAGGACCATTATATTTCAATGGATTCTATGCAGTAAAAAAAAAAAATATATATATATATAAAAAAAAAATCAAAATTTGGTTTTGTTGACATACAATCAAATTTTTCAATTGTTTTAAATAACTGTTTTGAATTGTCCTTGCACCTGTTCCTAAACTCTGTTTTGCTATAACATTTCCACCTTAAATAATAATAATAATAATAATAATAATAATAATAATAATAATAATAATAATAGTAAATAAATAAACAAAGTTTTAAAAGAGCTGGGTCATGTGTTATTAACCTATACTTTATCAACAATATATTTATTTATTAAAATGCCCAAACTGAATGATGATAACAAAATTTGCTATGTTATCTATTGTAATTATATAAAAATATAACAAATTGTATGAATAAATTGGTGTTATTTTAGTATCACTGCTATACCATTTTGTTAATATTTAAATTAGATTTTACTTTTAAAGCTTCCTTTTTAATTTTAATTTTAGTTAAATTTGTAGTCATTTTGATGTGTTTTGCAATTTATTTATTTATTTATTATGTATTAGCTTTTTTTCTTTCTTTTTTTTTTTTTTTTTAAATATGTGTATATAGCTTTTTATTAAGTTTCAGTTTTGAGTTTATTTAGTTTTAGTTATTTTAGTAATTCAACTTAAACTAACCAAAAAGAAGAAATTTTAACTAGCTGAAATAAAAATAAGTAATAATAAATAAATATAATAAATTAAGTTTTTATATATTTTACTTCAGCTAACACTTTTTTTCAGGTAATGAAAGTGTCTTTTTTATGGCTTTAGTTTTAGATAAATGTAACACTACTATAAGTTCAAAATTTAATTTTAATTTACTTAAAACCTATATTTCTTGACCACTGATCTGAATATCTACAATATCTACGGCAGTTAAGACCTTGTTTCTTAGTTCTGAGTTGGGAAAACATTCTGTGATTATGTAACAGTAACCATTTCAAATAAAAGAAAAGTGTTTGGGAAACCTGCTTGGATTGCTTTAGCAATTCCAGTTGATGCCTTCAGTGCTGCAGAAATCACAAACTTATAAACTCATAAAAGATGGAAAGCAAGTCATCACATGGGAAACATCCAGCTCTCTGTTTAATTCAGAGCATGGAACGGCTGAAGGATCTCAGAGACTCACCCTGCATCGTTGTCTTTGTGGGCTCGGCGAAGAGCGGGATGAGTAAGAGGTAGATGAGGTAGACGAAGGACAGCCAGTTGTACCGGAACAAACATGCTGTGAAATAAAGAGAAAATGATGAGCGTGTTTGTCTTCTGTCTCCAGACTGTGATAACAGCACATAAACCAGACGCTTGTTCTAGTAGAGTCTTTAATTAGAGAGAGCACTCTTCATTCATTAAAGGACTGTGATACGGTGCGTATGTGAGTGTAAACAGCCGCAGGGCTCTGGTTGTGAGTGAACACGAATGCTGTTTCTGCATTCCAGCAGATCGACTTCTTCACGACTGAAGCGGAGCAGAGGATCGCCTCAGTCACCGTCTGATCTCATTCAGATCATCTCTGTCAGGCATTTATCACAGTCACCTGTCAATCAATTACCTCTACAAACAGACCTGCAGGCCCTCAATCTGCAGTCAGCACAAACAGCTTTCAAAATATGACATTTTACCAGTCAATTAAATTAACTGTCTGCTTCAAGTAAATGAAGTAAAGGAACGAAATGTAAAAGTATTTGCAAACATTGCTTGAAAAACGTTGCCACTGATGTTTTCATATGTAATGCAGTAAAATGCATTCATTTCTGTGCAGTATAAATATCCAAATAATTTGCTGATGGAGAATAAATGGACAGAATAAAATAAAAAAATAAATAAATAAAATAAAATAAAATAAAATATAATAAAATCGACAATAATGATGGAGTCATTGCACATACAGTAAAAGCATATGACCCACTTTTAAAGTATAGTAAAAGTAAAGTATTATGAAAGTAATTCTTAAATTTATAAATAAATAATATACTGACTATACTGAATAATAACATTTTAAAAGCAGTTTGGAGAATTAATGGATGGAGGTAAAGTAAAGTAAAGTAAAGTAAAAATAAAATAATAAAAAGTCAACACGAAATGATGGAGTCATTGCATATAAAAGTGTTCAAATTTGTATAAAATCAAAATATATTTTAAAAATAAAATAAAATTTTATTTTAATGTTATTTTAAAAAAGCTGTTTGGAGAATTGATTGATTGATTGAAGGTAAAATAAAATAAAATAAAATAAAGCCAATGCTAAATGATGGAGTCATTGAAAAAAATACATTTTAAAAATAAAATAAGATTTTAAAAGCAGTTTTGGACAATGAATGGATGGAGGGAAAATAAAATAAAAATTGTGGTCATTAATATGTACTAAATAAGCAAAATCATACTGATTGAGATGAATTGACCATGTGAGCTTAGCGATTGACACAGAGCTGAACAAACCAAACATTACTTTTCTAATATACCTATAAAATCTCTGAAACTTTATAATAATTATACACTGAAAGAAAGCAAGTCAGAAATGTTTACATCTGCTGGTCAAGACGAGGCTCCTTCAGGCTCTTCTTTGCCAGTTCAGTGCTGACTGACGTCTAATGCGTTTCTGTTAGGCTCAGCTTATAGCTAAATGAGAAGATTAAACATCATATTGCTGGGAAATGTTCAGTCATTTGCTGAAAAAGCCAAACATATGCTTGCTTTATTAATGGTGTGGAGCTGCCCTGTTAGAAATACTAAATTAGTCTTAATTAAATCAAGCGTATCTCTTTCATCCGTGTCACTGAGGCCATTTATGCTCCAGCAAACCCTGCGACTGCGACTACAAGAGCGCGCTGGACTCCATCCGATGAGCTTTAACGTGAGAGTTTTATGTTCTTGCATCATTTCTTTGGTCTCTTTGAAGACGTTTGAGTTCCTCCAAACCATTGGCCTTGTTTTCCCTGACAAATTGTGCAGCGCTAACGCAAAACGAGCTAAGGAAGGACAATTTGCTTTGGTTTGTCTCATTTGAAGCCACATCCTGGGCTTTTCCAAATCTGGAAATTAAACATGTTTTAACTGTACAGTGCAACCTCTTCTCTCTTCCCTCATGGACTAAACCTGACCGCAAGAAAAACGGCAACAGAAACCAAAGGGATTCGACACTTCTTATAGAGGGTGAATGATCATCTTAAGATTCCATGAAAGAAGTATTTGATTTTAATGATCATAATGCTTTTCAGAGACTATAAATGACTGGATGAACCTCACAAAAGATGACATTTCACCCCAAAAATCAAGAAGTAATATAAGAAATCATATGTTGCATGGAAAAAAATAAAGCCTTTTAGGACCATTAAGATTTTATGCCTTGTGACATTGTTTTTGTAATAATTAAGCACATTTCCCTGATAAATAAGTATGAAAGAAATATTAAAAATATATACTATATATCTGAAAGAAATCAAGGATGCATTAAATTGATCAAATGTGACAGTGAAGGCATTTTTAATGTTACAAAAGATTTCTGTTTCAATTAAATGCTGTTCTTTTGAACTTTCTATTCATCTGTGAATCCTGAAAAATAAAATGTATCATGGTTTCCAAAAATATATTGCACAGCACATTGCTAATAATCAGAAATGTTTCTTGAGCAGCAAATCAGTATATTAGAGTGATTTCTGAAGGATCATGTGACACTGAAGACTGGAGAAATGATGTTGAAAATTCAACTTTGATCACTGAAATAAATTACAATTTAACAGATATTCACATACAAAACAGCCATTTTAAACTGTAATAATATTTTTACATTTTTACTGTATTTTTAATCAAATAAATGCATTGTTGGTGAGCAGAAGAGACTTACTGACCTCAAACTTTTAAATAGTAGTGTATATTTATGATATTTGGGGGCCAAATATCCTTAATAATTAAAATGATTTAATATTTATATATATATATATAATTTAATCAAATTTAATTTTTTTATATAATTTAATGCATATATATATAATTTAATGCATATATATAATTTAATGCATATATATATATATATATATATATATATATATATATATATATATATATAATTTAAAATAATTAATGCAAAAAATTATATAGGCTTATTGCAAGATTTTCTGAGCATTTGCTCAAAACAGAGCCTTACAGGAACATGCTAAGACATGCACAAATAACTGTATATGTCTCACACATTTCCCTTAAAAAACACAACACATATCTGTTTGCAGAAACCAGGGGCAGCAGTTTTGGCCGAGGCGGGTTTTGCTGTTTTTAAAGCTGGACTGTTGGTGGCTGTGCTAACATCCTCTCAATGTGTTTTTTGTGGCGGAGGCTGGGGGATTTTCAGCACAAATATTGTGTCAGTTTTAGATATCGGCCATCGCTGTATTGTTTGCTGCTGGGGGTTCAAATGCAGTCAGATTGTGGCATTAGCGGGATTAGCTGTCCATTAACACTTCCCAGACGGCGAGCCTTCATCATCTCTGAGTGTTTAGAGCCCAACCGATGGGCAGCTGGCCATCACAAACACACTGGCCCAAATGAAGTCAGGTTTATTTTCATTGCCGCGCTGCAAAAACTGCCGCTCATTAGCTGCGTGTACATGAAGCATGAGTATGAATGAGAGTGTATTTTGGGCACTCGATTGCACAGACCATATGCACTCTATGGACCATAATGAACCTGAGGTTAAACAGCGTTAGAGCCTCACTAGAGCATTCTGGGATTAACAATGCTACCAATAGGACCGCTGTCTGAAAACAGCAGCTGAGATTATAGTTGTTTCAGACAGACATTTAAACTTTGGTTTTCATGTATTAATCAGTATTAGTGCAACGTTTGTATCTGCTACAGCTGTTATGTTATCTGGGCCTTCTAAATGTGTAATATTATTTATGTGTAACAAAAAGAAACTATGGTGGCAAAATGCAATAATAGAGAAAAAACAAACAATACTGTCTAGAAGTCTAGATCACACCAGCATAGTGTTTCAAAATGGGACAAGACTATTAGATTTTCAACAAAATTAGATCTCAGAGATTTCAAAAAAGATTTATTCATGACAAATTTAATCAATAAATTAATAAAGCATCAGGCATACTGCTGTAAATGAACCTCAGAAAAGATATGCATATTAGTTGTTAGTTGTTGCCTTATTGTTAGATTTGCCCATTGTTTTACCCCATTTATCAGCTGCAAAAACTGTAATACATCTAAAATAAAAAAAAATTAATTATATTTTAAATAAAATTAAATATGATGCGAGAACTAATTTAACTAAATAATACTGAGTATAATATATCAGTATATAATACTGAGTATAAGTGCTATTAAATATCAGAGATATCAAAACTAATTCAATTAATGAATCAATCAATAAAAAAACATCAGAAAAGCTCAGAAAAACATGTTAGAATAAGAAAAAGCTTCATGCAAATTAAAGAAAACTTATTGTTAGTTTTGCCCCTTTGTTTCAAGTTTGTCTGCTGCATAAACAGATAGATAGATAGATAGATAGATAGATAGATAGATAGATAGATAGATAGATAGATGAAGAAATAAAGAAATTAATGAATAAATAATGCAATATGCTATAAAAATTAAATGTTTAAAATTGAATATAAATTAATTTAAAACATTAAAATGGTAAATTAAAACATTTTAATGGTATGTTAAAACAAAATATTATTCAAAAACAATATAATATTGTTAGAAACTTAAAACTGTGACTGCAGCTGAAATTCACTGAGCTCTTTCATCATGCACAGGTAAAGGGTTTGCTTTCACACACTGTTTTGACACAACTTTTATATAAACTTGTAAATTCTCTTCAGTCAAACACCTGTAATCACGTACTATTGTTTTTCTCCGTGTGAGTTTGTGTGTTAGTTTAACAAACCGCTCATGAATGTGAACATCTAATCCACGCATCTTCATCTTCATCTCAAATGAGGAAAAACGGTCTGAAACTGTTGATTTAACACTCTTTCATGTCTGTTAGCATACATGAACAAGAGCTAATTCTCCATTCAATGGCAGAAACAAATACTTATCGCTTTATCATTATTACTCAGATTATTCAGTTCCATTCATTTCATTTCTAGACCAAACTCTGTGTTTGAACGGGCTGTTTGCTCTTGATTTCTCAATCTCATGCAGGACTCTTTGTACACAGTGTTTTTTTCTGCAAGAAATAGGCTGCAAGGAAATATTACAAATAGTAGGATGCATGATTTCAAATAAACAGAGAGGAGATAATCTTTGTTAAATATGACTGTGACTCAGAAAGTGAACAACAGCTGTGATTAATGCTTCAAATGCACAATTCAAAATACATTTCAGTTTGCATTCTGGATGTCAAATATAGTTAACTGTGGTGTTGTAAAGCCATTTGTGTTCTCAGTGGTGCCCTTTAGTCGAAGAGACTCAGAGCTCATGTGGGCTTCTGTGCTAAAACAATGTTAGAGAAAATCTGTGCGCTCTCTGGCAGCGGGACAGACCGCTCAGACCTTTGATTTAATGAGTCACTCAGCCAAGCTTAAAGCCAGAAATGAAAATATCCCAAACAGCAGACAAACCACTAACCATCTGATAATGAGGTCCAGCCTGACGCTCATCTTCAGATCTTTTGTTCGGCCAGTTCGTGGAGGATGCAAATGTAAGGAGATATAAAAACTATGAGGACAGAGCTGGTGTATAATATATATATATATATATATATATATATATATATATATATATATATATATATATATATATATATATACACACACACACAACCTTAAGAAGCTTTTAAATGGGATTAAAACCAAACCAACCAACTACAAAGTGGATCACAACATTACAAACTTTGATTTGAAAGTTTGAAAAAGAAAAAAAGAGGTAGTGAGGGACTGAATTACAATACCATGAAGCACTGCGAATGACAATGAAATTAAAAATGAAGTATAAATATAAAATGATTGATTTAAAAACTGTTAAAGATGTCCCTTAATGTATACGGGAAAAAAAAAAAAAAAAAAAAAAAAAACTGTAATAGATCTCATGAGACATTTCATGTAATTTTACAGTAAAATACTGTTAAAAGTAGAGTTTGTGGAAGTGAAAAAGAACAAGTCATCTTATAATTTAAAGTGAAAAAACTAATTCTGGACATTCCCAGAATTCCATGTGTTTAAAATGCTTTATTTTATTTTATTTAATTTTACAGTTTTTGTAAATTACAGTTTTTAAACTGTAAAATTTAGAGATTGTTTTGTAAATATTTTACATTTTTGCTGTCATTTACAGAATTATTCTGGCAACCACAGCTGCCTGTTTTTTGTTGTTGTTGTTGTTGCTTTTTTTCTTGTTTTAGTTGTCTATGTAAAAACAACATTTTTTTAATTTAATTTAATGTAATTTAATTCAATTTAATTGCCTAAACATAAGCATTTACCATCAGTTAACAACCTCAGAGCTCACAGTAGCTCTGTCTATAACGGTTTTAAGTTATTGTTCAAAATTAATTCCATTAACTGAGATTTTCAACTGCTGTAAACTATTAGGGACCATGTGACAGCTGAATGCTGAGATTGTCCAATCAGAATCAAGCATTAAGCCATGTAAAACAAATGTTTTATAACTGTTGTTCCAATTATTCATGAAAATATATAGTGAATTACACACTGCAGGCATTATGGACACCTTTATAATGCACAAAGGTTTCATGTAAATTGTTTCCCTGTATTTTGTGCACAGGACGCTGTGTTCTAAAGTTAAGCGTGGTGAATGAAAACATGAAAACATGCTGGGATCTGGCATAAGCTTTTTATTTGGTTAGCTGTTGGAATTAAATGTCCCAGCATTCCTGGCAAAGACTTTTACACCCAACCTAAATAACACTCATGTTGACGTTGAAATAATACCAAAGTTCACAAAAATACACTCAAAAATACCCAAAATACCAAATTTTATATTAGAACTAAACATTAATGTCGAGCATAAATGTGTCAGTTCATTGATGCTGGGGAATTTATGAGTGTTTGAGAGGACAGAAAAACCACAGGCAGAAATAGAGAGGTGCGTCTGCATCAAAACCATGTTCCCTCGCTGACACACACACACACTCTCACACACACACTAACACACACGCACTTATACACACACACACTCTACTCTACACAAACACACATACACACTCTCTCTCTCACACACACGCCCACACTTACACACACGCACTTATACACACTCTACTCTACACACACACACACACACATACACACGCTTCCTTGACTCCTTTTACAGCAGTAACTGGATATGTTATTTCTTCAGCTCTGTTTACACTTGGACTGAAAGACTTTCAGATGTCTGCTGTTCACTCATCAGCAGGAAAGTCTTGTGAATCACACCAAAAAGATCAAAATTTCTCAGTTTGGCACATCGCTAAGAGCTTGGTATCGGTTTCAGCTAGGAGTATTAGAGTTAACTATAGCTAAAACACAGACTAAAACCATAAAAAAAAAAAAAAAAAAAAAAAAAACATTACTTAAAACAAAATAACCATTTAAATAAAATTAAAATAAAATAAAATAAGCTTTGTATTTCAGCTTTTCACTACAATAACTAAAACGGAAATAAAAATAAATGAAAACCACAGTGTGATAAGTCATGGTAATGGATGTTAACCAATTAACAGGTTTTTCATTTTAATTTTAGTTCAAGTTTTATTATTTGTGTGTGTGTGTGTGTGTGTGTGTGTGTGTGTGTGTGTGTGTGTGTGTGTGTGTGTTTCTAATATTTAGTATTTTGTTGTTTTAAACACTTCATTTGCTGCCTTAAATTTTTAAGGATAATCAAATTGGCTGTACAAGTCATCTTAACTATATATTTAATTTCAAAATTATATTAAACTGGCTTAAAAAACTGGGTTGAATCTTGTATGACTTAAAAAATTAAGTTGAAATTGGTTAAATTATTTTAATGAGTTAAAATAATGGAAACAAAATGGTACATCACTATATAGGGTGAAAACATAGATCTAATGGGACATTTAATGTAATTTTACAGTAAAATACTGTTAAATGTACAGTATTTGGAAGTAAAGAGAACAAGTTGTTATAAATTACAATGCTATTTTTCATAATATAATATAATATAATATAATATAATATAATATAATATAATATAATATAATATAATATAATATAATAATTAATATAATTAATTATTATATAATATAATAATATAATATAATTCCCAGAAAGTGCAGTTTAAAACTGGTATAAAATGTTTACTTTTTTCAGTTGTAAACTGTAATATTTACAGGTTGCTCTTAAAGTTGTTTATTTTTTTTACATTTTCTGTTTGTTTGTTTGTTTGTTTATATATATATATATATATATATATATATATATATATATATATATATATATATATATATATATATATATATATATATATATATATATATCCAGCAAACCACAGCTGCTAGTTTTGTTTTGTAGAAACAACAGGATTTTATTTATTTATTATATATTTTCCTCAGTGTAGTATTTAGTGTAGAAGGAGTGAAACACACTTTAATGTTACACCATAACAATTAAATAATTAAAGTGAAAATGACTTTACTTTTATTAGCACCATTTGGATTTTATGTCTACGTTGCCATTAAAAAGACTTCATAAACATTTCTCCCTCTCTGTACTTATAGTGTTTATGTTCTAGATACTGTCATTGACATTGATAATGTTTATTTCTGCGTCTGTCCAAAGATATATTTACACTTATATATGAATAGTTTCAAATCTGAATGAGATTATGCTTGGGAAGCTGTTCAATTTGGTTAAATTTTGTCTGTATAATGTGTTTATAATGTGTCTACATTTTGACAAAAAGTCAAATAAAAGCTCTTTAACCTCTATATACTGAGATGTTTCAGTGAGAGAAAATAAACAGGCCTATGCCGTTCCAATGCCCATCATCAGAGGTTACGTTAAATCAGCATAATTCTAATATACTTATGCCAATAGCACGTCTACAGCCTATTAAAGAGCTTTATGAGCCTCATTGTGTTTGAGTAATCTGGATTTAATATTTAAGCAGTACTGGCTCAAGCACCATTGATGGTTTTGGGTTTTGATTGATCATGGTGTGATGGATAACTTTCATCTGAAATATAAAGTAAACTCTCTTTGCTGTGTTGCCACAAATAATAGATCTGTCAGCAGGGTTTTTGTCGTCAGTCGCTCTCTGGAAGGAAAGCGGCTGGCGATGAGGACGGATCTTGATTGTAATGTCATATCATAATGTGCATGACGCGACTGAACAGCCTGAGTCATCGCATTTATAAGAAACCATAACGAGAGTGAGAGGAGATGAGAAACAATGGGAGATAATAGGAGATTCATTCATGAGTAATAGAAACTCTGCAGAAGGGGAATAATGAACTTTAAATTATTATGGTTGTGCTAACAGTTAATTGAAATAAATACATGAAATTACTAATAAATATTTAATTAATTTAAGGTATAATATGTGAAAACAAGTCTTAATATCTTACACAATGTATCTTGTTTCAAGTATGTTTGCATCAGTGTTATTTTAGTATTATAGATTTAGTATTTTCATATTCATTTTTATTTTTACATTTTCCGTTTTCATTTTAATTTTAAAATTTTAGCATTTTTATCATTTTTAGAATTTTTGTTTGTATATAGTTTTCATTAATTTTATTTCATTTATTTCAATTGTTTTAATTAATTATTTATTTTATAAATTATTATTATTATTTTTTTGGTAATTTCATTTCAGTTAAAGTTTATTTTATTTCAAGTACTTTATTATTTTTTTTAGTTTTAGTTATATAATTTTAATTTTACTGCATTTTTTTCAGGTTTTTTTGGTAATTTGATTTGTTTTATTTCAATAATTTTTTGTTAGTATTTTTTTGTATATATCATTAATTTTATGTTATTATATTAATTTTATTGCAGTGGGTTTTTTTGTTTTTGTTTTTTTCTGTAATTTGATTTCAGTTAACGTTTTTAATTTTTATTTATTTATTTTTTTAATTTAACTATAATAACCGAGGTTAACATTTTACTGGAAACAAGACAAAAATACCGATTAAAAGTGATTTTTTTTGTGCTGTAAATCCCTCAATGTCTATAGAAATTGCGTTTGGTCTGAGATGTGTTGTCGTGCACACGAGCAGTGAAGGTGCAGCGTGTTTGTTTTGTCTGCAGATGAACGCTCTGCAACCAAAGCTTTCACGCTGCACCAGCGCTCAATTGTTAACCTTCAGCGTCCGCTCATCACTTCACACCACCCACAAACAGCAGGTACGCAGCTGTCCAGCCCAGCTGACAGAGCACATACTCCAAAAAACCAGCGTCTGTATTACTGTTAAAAAGTCACAGATAAGAACAAAAGGACATGTAATGATAATGTAACTGTCATTTTTCAGTGTTGCAATATTGTCTCATATTCCAGTTTAAAACAATTCCTAGTTGCTGCCTTTAATTTTTACATATAATCAAAGTGGCTATACAAGTCATCTCAAATTAGATTATATTAATCTGACTTTAAAAATGAAGTTGAATCTCACTTCAAACAGCAACTCAACCAATGGTGTCAGTTTGGGGCGGGGCTTTCTGTGTTTCTGACCAATAGCAGATGAGGGGAGTGGTTTTGAAAACTTGTTTCAAAATAGTATTTTTTTTTTTTTGTATAAATCAAAAGTTCATGCAGTGCAAAAAAAAAAAACAAACAAACAAACAAAAAACCTGTAGTCTGTCCTGCATGCATAAAGCAATTATAAAATGCTTTTAAAATATCTTTACTACTATAACATGACAACTACACAAGTTAACATGTTAGAGGAACTTTGAAATATATATATTATATATATATATATATATATATATATATATATATATATATATATATATATATATATATATATATATATATATATATATATATATATATATATATATATATATATATATATATTTGTGAAAAGGACTTTGGAGATGGTTAAGGAAAATGTTGCTACTCTTATCAAAGAATGAAATTAATAAATACCCACCAGGAAGTGTAATAAATTACATATATTGTTCATATTGCCAAATATAAATTTCACATACATTTTCTGAGTAGATGAAGATATAAGTTTATAGCATATATAAAATCCCTATAGTCACATTTGTATACATATGTTAATAATATCTATGATGCTTTTTATGTGGTATAACATTTGTATGTAACTATATGTCAACAATATATATTTTCTTTATATATAGAACTTTATCAAAATAGCATGTAATGATCTGTATGTTTATATATATATATATATATATATATATATATATATATATATATATATATACACACATACATACACAGTATATATATTAAATATAATTAAATATATATTAAATAAGTACGTGCCTATCTTTTATATTTAGCTATATAATAACAACATGTATTGGCAGGTTTTTGGATCCAAATATGCTTTATATGTACATAAACATATATTTGTATGGGCTACATATACAGGTTTCATGTATGTTTTTACTTCATATGACAACATATTTGGAAATATATATGTGCATATGTATGCATCTATGTATGGGTAAATTTGATACAGGATTTAAAAACAGCCTTATTTGAGTGTAAATGGTTTTGAAAGTTAATATTTAACTTCTTGTTCAGCTGAGACATCAAAAAGTCATTTAAAGTAGAATAAAAGCTGAAATAAAATCCAGAATGGAGAAGTAAGGAAGGCTGTATTAGTACAGAGATTTAAGACTCTCAGATGTTCAGAGAACAGAAAGGAAGGTTGCATGAAGTTGGCTGGAGTAAGAATGCTGTGCTCTTTCTTCTTGATGAACAGCGGCTCTGAGGTGTGATGTACAGCGGGACGCTGCTGCTGGCGGCTGCGCTTTAATTGCTGGGCTGAGAAACGGTCTGAATTTAGTTTTTGCTCAGCCAGTGTTGCACAAAAGGTCCTTTCAGGTAGTCAAATGTATTTCAGAGGGTGAGCTGTCAGATTACAGACAGGAAACATTTAAGATAAAACTCCATGAATAGTTCCACTATGCAGCAGGAGAAGAAAAAGCAACACCCAGAAGGAACACATCAGAACGTATTTAACATAAAACTGGCGTTGGACCATTTCAAACCACCTTGTATATGACGACTCTCTCTGGAAATAAAATATGGCATCATATATATGAGTAAACGCAGCGATCCAGTCTTGAATATGATATGGAAAGCTTTAAAACACTTTTATATGTGATCTACACTACCAGTCAAACGTTTTTGAACAGTAAGATTTTAAAGAAGTCTCTTCTGCTCACCAAGCCTGCATTTATTTGATCCAAAGTACAACAAAAACAGTGCAATTCTGAAATATTTTTACTATTTAAAATAGCTGATTTCTATGTGAATATCTGTTAAACTGTATTTTATTTCTGTGATGCGCAGCTGAATTTTCAGCATCATTACTCCAGTCTTCAGTGTCACATGATCTTCAGAAATCATTCTAATATGCTGATTTACTGCTCAAGAAACATTTCTGATTATTATTATTAATATCAATATTTAAAACAGTTGGGTACACATTTTTTCAGGATTCTTTGATGATTAGAAAGATCCAAGATCAGCATTTATCTGAAATAAAAAAGCTTTTGTAACATTATACACTATACCATTCAAAAGGTTTTTATTTATTTATTTATTTTTTTTGGAAAAGAAATGATGGAAATTAACGCTATTTAGCAAGGATGCTTTAAATTGATCAAAAGTGATGATAAAGACATTTATAATGTTACAAAAGATTTCTATTTCAGATAAATGTTGTTCTTCTGAACTTTCTATTCATCAAAGAAACCTGAAAAAAATTCTACTCACCTGTTTTCAACATAATAATAATAATAATAAAAAATGTTTTTTTGAGCAGCAAATCAGCATATTAGAATGATTTCTGAAGGATCACGTGACACTGAAGACTGGAGTAATGATGCTGAAAATACAGCTGCGCATCACAGAAATAAATTACAGTTTAAAATATATTAAAATACAAAACAGTTATTTTAAATAGTAAAAATATATTTCAAAATGTTACTGTTTTTGCTGTACTTTGAATCAAATAAATGCAGGCTTGGTGAGCAGAAGAGACTTCTTTAAAAACATTAAAAACCTTATTGTTCAAATACTTTGGACTGCTAGTGTATATCACGCATCACGCCCAAATCTCCACTGTCTCCTTCAAACTCCAAGACATCATTAACATTTACAGTTGTGCTGTCTGGACGAGCTCAGGCAGAACTAAAACTTCTCCTGAATGGAAGATAAAGTGGCGTGCCAACTGTGCTACAAATGAAGCTAATTTTCTGCAGGAGAAATCCCACGATCGCTGATGTTTCATGACTTCTTCAGCTCCTCTAATCCGGAGCGCTTTTGTCTGCTGTGTAGGGTGGCACCCTGCCTGGATTCAGACACAAAAGAGCATGGAGACGCGAGACAAAGCGCTAGTGAAGCCGCAGAGTCTGACTAAGCTGTGGCTAAATGGAGCATGAGTCTGAGCCATCGTCAGTGAATGCTGCTCCTGGCTGAAGGAGAGGTGTTGAAGACACAATTAAGGTGCAGTCGCATTTAACGCTGTCTGGAATCCTGTGATTTCAATAGGAATCTATGATTGGGAATTTTGCATGAAAGGCCTGTTCACAGCAAGAACAATAATTATAAAGATAACTATATTAGTGTCCACACCAGTGGACGATAATGTTCTGTTTATTATAAGAGTGCTGCAGTTTTGTCATCTGCTGCTTTCAATGCTCAAGTTCATTAAAGTAGATTCTGACTGGCTGTCAATGTTTTTATCATTCATCAACTGGGAAAAAACAACTCTGTAAGTGATTCCAGCCATGGTTATTATATACATCAATATTAAAACAAAAATTGAAACAAACAAATAAATTCTTTACTTGAAATAAAACAATTAACTAAAATAAAATTTGGCAACACTTTACGTAAAAACATTTACATATAATGCATTATAAAGTATTTTAATGTAATGTAATGTACATTATTATATGTTGTATGATTTCATGAATAATTGTAACCATAATTATAATACATTGTAACACTTTTAGAAAGTGTAATGCATTAAAACACATGACAAACAAACCTTCAAATTTTATAATGCATTTTAACTTTGGTTACAATTTATGAAAAGATTTATGCTTTACAACATACATTACGTATACCTAATGCACTATACATAGGTGTTACCAAAACTAAAATAACTAAAAC
Source organism: Spinibarbus caldwelli (assembly GCA_039654775.1). Classification (NCBI taxonomy): domain Eukaryota; kingdom Metazoa; phylum Chordata; class Actinopteri; order Cypriniformes; family Cyprinidae; genus Spinibarbus; species Spinibarbus caldwelli. The sequence goes on from CM077263.1 coordinate 25,284,050, forward strand.
TAAAGCTGAAATAAAAATGAATAAAACCTAACTAGACTTATTTGAAAAAAAAAAAAAATACTAAAATGACAAAAAAAAAAAAAAAAATACTAAAACTTTAACTAAAATTGAAATAAAAACAGAAAATATAAACATAAAAACATATCAAATATTAATAAAATAAAACAGTATCACAATGATACTAAAATAGCACTGATTCCAACAATATTGTTATCAACTCACAGAATTAGAACAATTATTAAAACTTTATCGTTATCATTATCTATATAGTTACTGTTTATGGTGTGAACGTGCCTTTAGGCAACAAAACAAGAACTGATGTTGGTGACCCATTTTACAGTATTTCTGAACGAAACACCACTCACTGGACATTTCACTTTAAAAGTGTCACGAAACGTCTGCAAAGCAACGTGATGTCATTTATTTCCACAAGCATGTTTTTCCATTGAGCCTGGGGTTGTTTATTATATATTTGATATTCAACAAAAAATTGGGTGAGCTGATTTTATCCTTTGGAAGTGACTGGATTGTGAAATGAAATGAGCATTACATTCCAGAATTCATGTTTGCTTTCAAACAACAGTAAAGGCTTCAGAAGTACTAAAGTTACAGCCGAACCCAGCTGAAGGGCAGCGGGTTAAACGTGTCTTCTAGTGACTTCATAGTGGGCCATTTAGAGGAATTAAGAGCAGTAATGAGAGCGTGACTGTGTACAGCATGTCTTTAATGCATCAAACGACATTAAAAGTCATCTTGATTCTGTAAAGCCACAAATGAAGCAGCTGTCCAACAAAACACTATGTGTGGTTTAAGCAGCTCCAAACTCCAGTTTAAACACAAACACAAACAAAACCCAGAGATCTGGACTTCTTAAGTAGATCTTCATAGTAGAACATAAACGCTTCTACCTACGCAAGGTCAAATGCTCATATCGATATGTTCAGAAGTGTCCGATTGCAATTAATATTTCAACATAGTTTGCATGCAGGTAGATGATGTTTCTGGCCTTAGAGAGGATGAAGAGGGTCGTACAAAAGGAAGAAGTCGCAAATATTTGATGCTGGAAGCTTAAGTTGTATCTTTGTGTATCTGATCGTCCTATAAAAGTAAATAACTGCGGTTTACTTCCTGTATACATGCAAACAAAATATTTCCCCAGAGTGCAATAAAATATTTAGGGTATATGGAAATCTACGTTCACCTTAGTCACCGTCCCACCCAAGAGCTTTACTGCTGCGGAGGTCCAGCGTTTACACAAATCACTTCAGCTTGTGTTTATGATGTTAAATTATTGACCTGATACTGATAACATTTAAAAAGCATTCATTTGGTTAAAAGAGGAAGACGAAGCTTTATTTGGATTTGACTTTATTATTTTTGTGAACTTCTTTAGAAAAGCCATACAACTCAAAGTGGATGGTTTGTGTTCAAAAAATAACAGGATTTGAACTTTACATCGTCCTTGAGAACGGAAGAAAGACACTTTCTAGATCTATTTAAGTCTAAAAGCTAGTGAGCTGCCTCGCTGTCTGCTGCCTCACACAGAAAGCGTTTTTTGCAATTAAATAAAGTGACTATAAGTCCTCTTTTTCCTGGTCTGGCTGTAGGGCTGGGCAATGTGGCCAGCAATATTATATTTTTTTACATACCATACAATATTGATATTTATCACAATATTTAATGTTAAGCATTAATGGGAAGGAAATGCTTTCCACACGTTTGTTAGACCTTCAGAGTGAATGTAAACAGAACTTGTTTGTTCACAATTAAACTCCACAGAGTAGCCACCCTTAATTTAAGGCCTCATGAAATCAGTTTTATTTTTCCTCAAATTGTGTTTTACATTTTATTTATTTATTTATTTATTTATTTATTTTTTTTTCTGCATTCTGTGATTTATGATTAAATACAAATGCATCATCAAAAATTTTGTCTAGTGAAATTAATTAATAGAAACTTTAACAATTCAATCAACTCTTTTAAATGTAAACATAATTAATTTACAACAAAACGTATTTTAAATTTTGTCAAATAAGATGCTGCACAACAGAACTGTATGTTTAATATTAAAACATGGATAAAAATCTCTTCCTTGTACGATATTACTTACACTTATAAAATATTATTATTATTATTTTGAGAAGTACATTTTAGTATAGCGTAGTAATATATTTCTGTCATAATTTCTTCAATTTAAACTGAACTTTTATTTTGGTGGGTTGTGGTGAAGATCTTTGAGTGTTAGTGTGTGTTTGATGGTAGTTTTTCTCAAAGTAAACGCTGTGAAGCTGCTGAAGTGACTCTCAGAGCAGCTCTGGAGATGAAGTTCATGTCCTCACATATTGAGACGAGCATCACGTGTGTTTGAGTTTGTGTGTAACAGATTAAACTCCACCATTCATTCACACAAAGACATGCAAACATGCAGACTTATTAGTGACTGACTGCTGCTGTAGTGCTTATTTCTGCTGTTGGATTCATACATATCCAGTACAAATGTCCAGAGCTAATCATTGCCCAGCCCTACCTGGCCGGGATTTATAAATTACTCAAAATGTCTGGCTTTGTTTTCCTATTGTTGTCATACTTGCTGAAGGCAATGACTGAAAAGTGGTTTGACCAATAGTGCACAGACACTGTACATAATCGACCAGTCGTAGCCTGTGAGAAGGTGGAATCAACAGAGAATGGTCAAAGCAATGCAAATACATGTACATATGATGCATGAGGACTGTAGAGAGACCGTCAATAAAGAAAAAAGACAAAACCTAAACATTTTAGACAATTCAGAAAAATCCGGCCTGGACTTGGCTGGGGAAAAACAGCATGTATGGTCATCCTAGTTTAAAACAAGAGACGCAGGGTAGTGGCATGGAAAAACACAAGGTCTAGAGATGCATTTTTACTTATTTTTACTTGAGCGCCATATTTTTAGAACGCTGTGTCATGCACGAGATGCTGCAAAAGATGCAAGACGCAAACGCAGCAGTCAGAAACATCCAGCTAGTGCACGCTTACAAAGAAACAATGGAAAAGCAGTTATGTAGAATGCAAAAAAATGCATTCTTCAGAAATGAGTGAACTGAAACACAGCTGATTACAGCAAAGATTTGTTAGCGTGTTGCTAAGCTAAAAACACAATACTCTAAAAAAAAAACCCCAGCAACTATTGGGTAAAACAGTTCATTTGAACTTAATGCAACCTTTCGTTATGTTTTTAGTACAGAATGAAAGACATTCACTCGGTTCTTAATGGACAGTATCTGTTTCTCTCTCACTCCAGTTGAGTTGATGTTAGCATGTTGCTAAGCTAACAATATGATACTCAAAAGCACTCAGAAATATTGGGTGAAATACATCATTTAAATGCAATGGAATAATATACTGATCCTTTTTTTCAGATTTAAGAACTGATACCTGCTGAAGAAACCAACTGAAAGCAGCCTAAGCTCTTTGGCTGGTTCTATCTGGTTTAACAGGCTGGTAGAGGGTTTTAGACCATTTCTTTAGCCAGTCAGGCTGGTCTTAGTTGGTCAGCCTGGGAGACCAGCTGACTAACCAGCTGAAAACTAGTTAAGACCAGCCAGTACAGGCTGATTTTAGCTGTTTTTTAATCAGCATTTTTCTCTACTCGTCCGAGCTTGTTGCAATGCATTCTGGGATTGCCGTGAAGTGATGCTGCTTTAGAATATGAGTTATCTCAAAAAGCAATGTAATTTTATGGCCAACTTCTATGTTGCTGACAAGGTAGGCAGCTCTCTAGGGATTGAAACAGCTCTGTGTTATGTAGTAGGTTGACTGTTCTCTCTGATCTTGTTTCAGATGGGCGTTTTATCACAAATAAACAGTCTTTGGTGTTGCTGAAGAATGGGTTGTGGGAAAGCAGAGATCTGGATTGTTAGCGATCTGAGCCTTAAGAAGTTCAAGCCCTCACTATCTGAGAAAACACTGTGCATGAGTCATAGAGGCAGATGTTCGACAGACAATCAACAGAGGAGCAGAAGAAGGCGTTTCGCTCAAAAACAGACAACTGAGAGTGTAGATATGAAGTATTCTGTATCTGATCTCAGTGAGAGCGGAAGAGTTGCTCTGCGCTGATAGACAGAAGCTCTGTTGTCTGTCTCTCTGCTATCAGACTCATGCTTACTTTAGCCAGACAGTGTGTTTGCACAAACACTGAGTGCTGTATTACTCATCTCGCACCAAAAGTCGCAAAAGAGTTTGATTTATTACAGGGAAAGAGTTAAAAATGCTGGGTGAAAAACAACTAAATCGTATGACTGTGCATGAATCAGTGCTGGAATTCTTAAATGCTCACAGACTTGTTGCAACAACAAAAAATATCAAACTGCAACCAGCATTCCAGTCAAAAGCAAAAACAGCAATAAAAATGGAAAGTTACAAGAGTTAAATATCATAATGCAAGTATGTACTTAATATGTAAGACAAGCATATGGTTTCAAGATTAATCATTGTTCTAGTTAAATTCTAATTATTAATGTGGCTGCATTTTGCCTATATTGTTGACCTTTGGCTTACTTGGTGAGAGAACAGTGTGTGAAGTGCAAATTATCAATGAATCAATCATAATTGATTCACAGAATCATAACTGATGGCTTTTTATGTACCGTGTCTTTTTTAAAAGATTTCTTCACCTCCAGACCTTAACTTGAGACCTGATTACTTTGCTGTAAATGTGAATAAGGGATCATTCAGCGACAGGTTTACCTTTTTAGGCTCTGCACAACAAATCTCAAATGCATCGTTTTTATTTACAGACTAAAGTGCAAGTTAAGCTTATGCTTAGATGCTAATTTTTCAATTATTTTAAGTCTAAAAAGTAGAGGACCCCAATTGTAACTAGAACATTAGCTTTACAGTCTGTAAAAATAGTTGTTGAGAGATTTTAATAATCACAAAACAGACTAAAATGACTATTAATTGAATAATACCATACAAAAATGTCATATAAGTGACCATAAAATGAAAATGTATCTAAAACAAGACAATACACATTCAATAAGCCAAACCAATTAAAAGCCAGTTACCATTTATAATCATATTGATACTTTTTTTCTTCTTCTAAAATTGATAGTCATTAACATGGGTAAAAATGTAGGATTAATCAAAATATATTAAACTATCTGAATTACATTAAATTAAAATGTATATAAATATACATTTAAAATAAAATAAGAATGATTATTATTTTTTATTATTTAAAACTGTATTTACTTATTTTTCTTTTAATTTAATTACCATATTTAATAACCAGAAAATAAACATGATAATGAGTAAAACTATAACATTTTTTTAAATATAATTTTAGTTAAAATATCAAACTTTAATTAAAATATCTTAAATTAAATTATTCAATTACATTGAATTCAAATTAATATAACTAAATATTTCTAATAAATAAATAAATATTTTACATAATAAAAATAATATTTAAATTGATTGATTTATTTAATTAAATTACCACCTTCATATGGGTTTAATAAATATTTTAAACCAAGTTTGCTCGTATTACTTTCACATTGTGCATTTCTGTTACTTTGTTTCATGGTTTAGTAAACAGCCTTACCTGCGGCTAGACAAACTGGCAGAAGCAATCTGAAGATGAGTCCACACACCACCTCTGAGGCCATCATATCACAAAATAAACCAGATCAGATGCTGAAATGAGAAATCTGCTTTCTGTGGAGTTCGGCCGCTGGACATGATCCGCTTCGGCCCTCTGGAGCCTGGACTCAGTTCAGTCTAGTCTAGTCTAGTCCTCATGGTAATCAAACTTTAGAGTCCAGATAATCCCGAAGATCTCGCACAGGTCTGCTTGAACAGGACAGGTTCTTCAGTTCTCCTCAGACATGCTTTATTTCTCCTCAGAGCAGCAGACTGTGCGGCAGGTTTTTACCTGTTGACAGGAGAGATCATGGTGCTGTTCAGACGCCCTATATAACATCAACAAGTTGCAATTTCATTCATTCCAAGTTTGCTGGTTTTCTCCAAACCGTGTTGCATCGCATATCCCAGTCTTCAGCGAGTTTGAAGCTCCTTCAGAGTTTTGTCCGGCGCAGAAAGTGCGTTTTTCTGAGCTGCGGCGCGTTCAGACGCACAGCTGTGTCTCACTGGCATCTGGACGCACTTTTTCTCCTCCTCAATGAACAGCCTGAACAGGGACCACCCTGCAAAACTGACAAATGAGTCCACCATTCAGGCGCAGATGAGGGCTGGGGTTTGAGGGGAAGGGGTGGAGATCCGCTGGACTCAGGTACTATACTGCTGCTTTACACGACTCTCTGATATCAACATAAAGGGCTTGAGAAATAAGAAAGAAAGAAAGAAAGAAAGAAAGAAAGAAAGAAAGAAAGAAAAAGCTAAAAATGAAACTTTTGGAATAAAAAAATGAAAATTATAAAAACCACATTTTTTCATATTTTTATTTTATTGTTAAATGTACATTTATATTTCAAATGACGTTTTCAATTATTATGTTATATTTTTTGTAGCGTTTGCAAAGTAATGTTTGTTCTGATGTAAAAATAAATAAACCGCAGCGCCACCTGCAGACCATCAAAGGAATCCACCATACAGGCTCTTCCATAGGATGCAGATGTGTTTATACGCACGTTTTTCATACTCTTTGATTTAAAGTCTGTATATAAATTGATCGTCTATGATGTGAGTTACTGACTAAATAAATAAACGTAGTTTTGTGAAAATGTCGAATCTGAGATGAAGTCAACATGGACAAAATAATATATTAAAGGAATAGTTCACCTGAAAATACTCACCCTCAGGCAATCCAAGATGTAGATGAGTTTGTGTCTTCATCAGATTTGGAGAAATGTATCGTTATCAGTGATAAAAAAAATAATAAAACAAAAATAAAAAAATAATACGTGTTATTATGGATTATGGACTCATAGAAACAATTGGACAGTCCATTGATTCTTTTACAGATGACCCTTCAGATCTTTTGATTCCTACTAGGTTTTTAAATTCATTTGAGCCGATTACTATGCAGGGTTTAATGGATTCAGTCGTCAAACTGAAGCCTACTACGTCTGCCCTTGATTTTGTTCCTACCCACTTTTTTAAACTGATTTTTGATACTGTTGGGGCCTGGATTCTAGCAATTGTAAATAAGAGCCTTCTTTCTGGGTGTGTTCCAGATTATTGTAAACATGCAATGGTGAAACCTTTGTTGAAAAAGCCTAATCTGGATACAACTGTTTTATCGCATTTTATGCCAATCTCAAATTTACCTTTTATTGCAAAAATTTTAGAGAGAGCTGTGTTATTACAGTTACAGGGTTTTCTGGAAACAAATAATACTCTTGAAAAATTACAGTCTGGATTTAGGAAAAATCATAGTACTGAGTCTGCTCTTTTAAGAGTATTAAATTATATTTTGCTACTTGTTGACTCTGGGAACTCAGTAATTTTAGTGCTTTTAGATTTGAATGCAACATTCGATACAGTTCATGGCATTATTTTATTGTGCCTTGAAAAGTGTGTGGGCATCCAAGGAAGTGCCCTGAGCTGGTTTAGATCTTATCTTAGTAACAGAACTTTTTCAGTAGGTATTGGTCACGCTGTTTCATCTATAGCTCCTCTTACCTCTGGTGTTCCTCAAGGCTCTATTTTGGCTCCCATCTTGTTTTCACTGTACATGCTTCCACTAGGTTCAATTTTTATGCTGATGACACCCAAATCTATTTACCTTTAAAACACAATGACAAGAATGGTTTAGAAACATTGCTTGCATGTTTAGCTGATGTAAGATCTTGGATGTCCAAAAAATTTTTGCATTTAAATGAGGGTAAGACAGAAGCAATTGTCTTTGGACCCTCTGTGGGCAAAGGAAAAACAAATTTTAACTGTGGTTATTTTAACTCATATCAAACCAACGGTGAAAAATTTGGGAGTTCTTTTTGATTCCTCCCTTAAGTTTGGCCAACATATTAACTCAGTAGTTAAGTCATGTTTTTTCCATCTTAAACTTCTGTCAAAAGTTAAATCTTTTCTATCTTTTAAAGATCTTGAAAGAGTCACACACGCTTTTATCACGTTTGGACTATTGTAACTCCTTGTATATTGGGCTACCCCAATCCTCCATGTCACGGCTTCAAATGGTTCAAAATGCCACAGCCAGATTTTTAACAGGGGTTCGTAAACGAGAACACATTACTCCAATTTTAATGTCTCTTAATTGGTAGCCAGTGCGTTATAGAGTTGAATTTAAAATTTTGCTGTTTGTTTTTAAGTCCTTAAATGGTCTGGCACCTTTTTTATTTGTCAGAACTTGTAAATGTGAGTAGGTCTGCCAGATGTTTGCGATCCTCAGACAGTATTACTCTGTCATATCAAAGGTCAAGATTGAAGTTGAAAGGTGACCGTGCGTTTGCAGTGGCCGGTCCTAGGCTATGGAACAGTCTTCCCTTATCTGTGAGATCTGCATCTTCTGTATATGATTTTAAATCTAAGTTACAGTTTCATCTTTTTACTCTTGCATTTAATTCATTATAATTCTTTGTCTCCTTTTAACTTATATTTAGTGTATTACTTTTATTATAATTCTTTTTGATTTTACTTTTCTTCTTTTGTACAGCACAGTGGTCAACTCTTGTTGTGTTTATTTGTGCTTTATAAGTAAATAAATGAAAAATAAAATCAAAATATTTGGACATTATATTCAGTATTTTAGACATTAAAAACGTCTTAATGCTGGATTTGTTTCAGCTTTTGTCTTCTCCAGATGTTAACTGATGGACTGGAGTGGTGTGGATTATTGTGATGTTTTTATCAGCTGTTTGGATTCTCATTCTGACGGCACCCATTCACTGCAGAGCATCCATTGCCGAGACACTGATACAATGACACATTTCTCCAAATCTGATCAAGAAACAAACTAATCCTAATCTTGGGTGGCAAATGTTAATTTTTGTTTGAACTGTTCCTTTAATGTTAATAAGAATGTGATTCTGGAGCACGACTGGGTCAGAAGAAGGTAATAGTTATAATCGAGGACACTGAGTGGCAGTAATTATTGTTTCTTCATGGTTTAAGTATATATTAGAGTTGGCAGTTTTAAGTGAATTCAGAAAGTCTTTCCAAAGTTGTGGAGCCAGAATGGAGGGTTTTCTGGATCTAAACAGACACCTGGAGACTCTGGACAGATCGTATAGAAGCTGGGCTGAAGGTGGGAATTAAATTCAACTAGATTTGCCAAAATTTAGCTGTATATTTCATTTCCAAAAGCTCTTGCATATGAATTCAAACTAAAAAATTGGTCGACAGCTGGAACCGCGGCCACTTTTTAAAGAGATCCAGCATAATAATGAAACCAAAAATGTCTATTCAATGGAAACCAAATGCTGCAATACCAGAATAAAGCTGCAGATGAGAGAGTACTGAATAAGGAAACAGCCACTAATTAGAGTATCCAAATCCACACATAATTAACTGTCAAATTAGATAAATGGAACTGAATCACTTCACAATTCAACAGTGTTTGAATACTGAGTAAACTCCTCTCAAATGAAGAAAACCTGAAATTAAAAAATGCAAAAGAATCTGTCAAAGACAGTCATTAGAAACTGTACATGGTTCATTTTGACTGAATAATGACTGAACAGCGTTGATTTTAGTGTATGTTTTTAATATTTCATACCAGAGGAATGTTGCCCTGATACTCATAGGGATTAAAAAGTGGATTTCATTGAGATCAACACAGCAGGAAAAACTATAAAAACTGGCAGTGCAAAACTCAAACCTCCATGTATTTATACAATTATTAGATCTACAGATCATCCAGTACTAAAAAAAAAAAAACATACAAATGTAAAATACAGGTTAAAACTGCAGTGAAATTTTGTATAAAATCACAAGGATTTGTTTCGTTTGTTTGGATGATGAAGTGATGGATTTGTTTAGATGTCTTGATTGAGAATTTAACATAATGTCAGCTTCTGCACAAGATCAAATTGCACATGAACATGTAGAACCAGATTTCTATATTTCTTCACTGCATTTTTTTTATTAATCAATATTTTTGTCATGTATTCCAGTAGAAAAAAAAAAAATTAAAATCTAAACATGCTTAAAACAAGATAAATGTTTACCTTTTTTTCCTCGAAATGTTCTAAGCTTTAGGTTTCAAAAAGCCAATTTGATAATAATAATAATAAACATATTATTATTATTATTATTTTTCAACATGCAGTACTTATCAAAAATTTGGAAACATTACTGTTTTTAAATGTTTTTACCTGCTCACCAAAGTTGCATCTATGTGATCAAAATACACTAAAAACATAATATTGTAAAATATTATTACAATTTAAAATGGCTGTTTTCTATGTGAATATTTGTTCAGATGTAATTCATTTCTGTGATCAAAGCTGAATATTCAGCATCATTACTCCAGTCTTCAGTCACGTGATCCTTCAGAAATCATTAATAATAATAATTAAAAATATAATAGTTATTTTGAATTGTAATAATATTTCACATTCTCTAAAAATGCAATATCTTCTTTTTGATGATGATGTTTAGATATTTTACTGCAAAATAAGACATAAAATGTTGATTAATTTAAGATGTTAGCAGTGCTTGTTTATAGAAACCTATGTAATCCTCAGTTATATCTAAAGTAACTGTTTATAATTAAGTCCTGAGCGATGATCTGATTAGCAGTGTGTGTTTCACTACCGTAATATCAAAAGGAATCATAACCAGCTGCTTTTCTTTGATCAAAAGCAGATATTTCCATTTCGTAATGTCAAATCAAACGGTGTGCATGGAAAATCAACTGAATTTGGCATCATCAACATCCTTGTGATTTCAAGGCATCTGAAGCGACTTCCAGTGTTTAACATGCCAACATTATTTCCATGGACGAAGCAATTTAATAAACTACAAGGTATAAAAAGTTAAATATGGTTGTGGGTCCAGTGATTACAATTTATCTTTGTGTTCATCCAGAATGAAACACTCTAACTGATCAGATGATGTTAATCTGATAGAAATGTGAATGTAGCATTAAAAGGACACTGCAGATGTGGCGTGGCAGGATTGTGTGTTCTGAGGTAAATTGCTTAGGATGGGGTCAGAGGTCAGACAGGGTCAGTGTCGTCACGGCCGTAGTTTATAGGCTGCAGCTGCTTGACCACATAGTCGGCGATCTCACGCGTCCCAGCGGCCACAACCCGTCTGGACATGAGGTCGAGCGGGCCTCCTAACACACAGACGAAGGAGAAGAGTGAACTAATGAAGCAACTGGTGATTCTCCAACTCTGACTCTATTAAAAATACTTGCAGGCTATATATAGCCAACATACAAAATTACCAAATTTTTACTATCAGTTTGATATGAAACTTTTGTTATCAGTTTCGCAACATTGCTGTCATTGATGTTAATAGTGCTCATTGTCTGTTTGATAACATGTCATTAAGTAACTGCATGATTTTTACTGTACATTTCTGCCATATGGACATCAACTTGACAAGTAGTCACCACTGATAAGCTACTACTAAATATAATGTAGAAACTTTAATTTTCTGTAATAGTCCAGGTGATATGTGCAAAATTTGAGGTGATATGTTCACTTTTCCATAAAAGCATTAAACTTGGTACAATTGTACAGGTTAGGGCCCTGAGCATTTTTAGAAATGGAGCCATCGCAAAAACACCTCGTGGTAGCCATGGCGACCGTTTTACTTTCCGCCATAACCAAATTATGTGTTTTGTGTCATATCTCCTGAACCAAACATGATAACACAGAAAAGGTGATATCTACTCCTATGTTGTGATGGTCAAGGATTACAATGATACCATACACAACAACATAAACTGTTCAGGTGAAGAGTTAATGGTGAAATCAGCAATGTGAGAAAGAAATCACAGTATCTGAGTATCACAGCATTTACAATAGACCATATTATGGCTATTACATGTTTCTTTTTCTTTGATAATTAACTAATATTTTATTCAATAATAAAATAAAAGATGGTTTTCAAGAACACAATCAGAGATATAAAAAAATCACGTCAGGTAAGTGTATTATTTCTTACCTCTCAGGCAGGCGGTAGTATGTTTCCAATATATTCTTGTTCTCTCTCAACAACACTCTAACATCAAATGAAGACAGCAACACAATCTTGCTAACCTGCGTTCAATCTGCACCTCTTCTATTGCACCTCTCTCTTTTTCTGTGGGTCTCTGGAAATGTCTTGGGCTTGACTGAGACCTGGACTCGTCCAGAAGACTCCGCAACCCAGCAACTGACACCTAATGATCCACTTTAACTTCTTGTCAATGGACTAGGTGCTTCCGCATAATCTTCTGTTGATTATGCGGTTCAGCGTCAGTGGTTACGGGGATCTTTTCATTCAAACACAAACCACTCAAATGTGCAATGCTGCACATTTTCAAAGACTTGATTTTGTTCTGTCTGCTGTGGACATGACCTGTTTTCTCCTTGTGCTTAGAACAACTCTTATCTATAAGATCTGATAAGATCATGAGGTTTGCGACTGTCAAAGAGGCACTCAGAGATTTCTGCATTATGGACTCAATGTATGTTTTATTAACTTCATTTTGTAGCCTTATTTTACTTTAAATTAGTCATAACTATTTTATCTTTTTACAGCCCACGTTTTCATCTAAAAAAAAATATATATATATTGATGCAAAGATAACTGTTTAATTGTAAAATATTAAAATATGTTGTGAAAATTTTGATGGAACAAACTGATTCATGTGCAGAATTGAAAAAAGGATATTTATGAAGATCAATTTATGTCTCACAAGACCAATGTATTTCAGTTAAAAAAAAACCCAATGTAATACACCATGAGTTCGTCAACTTTCATTTCATGAACAGTATGGATTAGTGTATTTCATTCATTCACTGGACCCAAACATAGGTAAGTTTCAAATGCCACTGGCTCAATTAACATAAACAGTATAGTAATCATATTAATGTAGACCTTAGTTGCATTTTACGTGATATCCCTGCTGAAAAAAACAGCATATGCTGGTTAGTTATGTTTTGATGCTGGTTTATGCTGGTCCTTTGCTGGTTTATGCTGGTCATGTGCTGGCAAAGAACCAGCATAAACCAGCAAAGGACCAGCTTAAACCAGCAAAAGACCAGCATAATCCAGCAAAGAACCAGCATAAACCAGCAAAGGACCATCTTAAACCATCAAAAGACCAGCATAATCCAGCAAAGGACCAGCATAAACCAGCATCCCAGCGTCAAAACATACCTAACCAGCATATGCTGGTTTTTTCAGCAGGGATTATAAATCACGTAAACATAAATAGAAGGTAATCTTTGGACTTCTCCGACTCTGCACTGGCGTTTAGCAAAACCGGAAGTAACTATGCGTACACTCGCTAGACCGGAAATCCAAGATGGCGGAGATATGCAACTAGTCAATACTACCCCTTCTAACCTAAAAAGTTGCCCCATGTATAATCACCTTTACTGTACTAGATTTCTCTAATACAAAAAATTAAGTAGGCTTGACCAAAATTTTTATGGGGAAAATAATTTATTGAAGATGGTAGTGTAGCAGTTCTTTAGTAGCGATGTTAGCACGTCATCCTTCAAACAATTCAAACAATAGCTTCTCCCAAAGTTCTGTCTGTGGGATAGACTTTTATACCTGAAGACAAAAGGGCAACAAACAACAGATACTGTTAGGACCTCCCGCTGGAGATCTTGCAATCAACAATCAAAATGATTTCTTTCACAGAATGACCAACTGAACGTTAACCAATCAGTTTTCAGAAGAGGCCATTCAATAATCAGATTATCCTGTCTATCATCACAGGAACTGCACTCTACTGGTTTGACTCTTATCTCACAGGTAAGTATTTCAGGGCGGCCTGGGGAGGAGAGATATCCAAAGAACATCAACTGGTCACCAGGGTTCCTCAGGGATCAGTTCTTGGACCCCTCATCTTCTCTATATACACTACATCACTGGGACCCATTATACAAGCACATGGTTTCTCCTACCATTACTATGCTGATGACACACAGCTCTATTTTTCATTTCAACCAGACAGTCCAACAGTAGCTGCATGGGTCTCAGGCTGCCTGGCGGACATCTCGGCATGGATGAAGGAACATCACCTGCCACTCCAACTCTACAGCATGATTTCATCATCCAGCTAGGTTCATCAACAATTATTCTTTGGTGACCAGCTGACTTTCAAGGACCACACTGTAAAGCAGTGACAGCTCCATCATGCAGGTTTGCACTGCACAACGTCAGGAGGATCAGGCCCTTCCTAATGGAGCATGCTGCACAACTTCTTGTCCAGGCCCTTGTCATTTCTAGGCTGGACTATTGCAATGCTCTTCTGGCTGAACTTCCATCATGCACAATCAAACCTCTACAAATGATTCAGAATGCAGCAGCACGAATGGTCTTCAACAAGCCCAAAAGTGCCCACGTCACACCTCTCTTTATCTCCCTGCACTGGCTACCAGTTGCGGCTCGCATCAAGATCAAGACATTGATGTTTGTGTACAGAACAGCCACAGGCTGAGCACCCTCCTACTTCCACTCACTCTTACGAATCTACATCCGCTCCAGAAGCCTGAGATCTGTAAGTAAGTGATGCCTCATTGGTACCATCACAGAGAGGCACAAAATAACTTTCTAGAATATTTTCGTTCACCGTTCCTCGCTGATGAAATAATCTTTCCACACCAGCAGTAACATAATAGACAACTCCGGCCCCAAGGAGTGACTGTAAATTAAGTTTACATGAAATATATTTGAAATTTCATTCTGCATATTCTGAGATACTGCTTTTTCATTGTAATCCTTCTCATAAAGTGACTGAAATCACCATTAACTGTTCACCTGATTGCATTGCCATCTGCATTTGATGTTAGAGCATTGTTGAGAGAGAACAAGAATTTATTGGAAACACATTACCGCCTACCTGACTCTGCCTGAGAGGTAAGGAAAAATACACTTACCTGAGATGTTTTTTTTTTTTTACATCTCTGAAATATATGATTGTATTCTTGAAAACAATCTTTTATTGTATTATTGAATAAAATATTAGTTAATTATCAAAAAAAATAATAATAATAATAGCCATAATACGGTCTATTGCAGCAGTTCTTAACCTGGGGGTCGCAAAGAGGTAGCAGGGGGGTCGCGGGAAGACTTTTATTTTGAAAAGTTTAATACTATAAAGCTGCTCTGACACAATCTGAATTGTAAAAAGCACCATATAAATAACAGTGACTTGACAACTAAACACAAATTACTGCAGCCAAAACCGCTGCAGTTTTTCCAGAAAATACTACAGGAGTTAACTTACGTTACATGGTCAAAAATCACTGCTACAGAAAGCCGCTACAGTGAATGAGAGAGCTCTTCGCGCTTCCTTCATTATCTCTCACTGGATTGCAAAATGTTGTCGTTCATGAAAGAGGGGGGGGGGTCGCACTCGAAAAAAGGTTAAGAACCGCTGGTCTATTGTAAATGCTGCGATACTGTGATACTCAGATATTGTGATTTCTTTCTCACATTGCTGTTTTCACCATTAACTCTTCACCTGTACAGTTTATATTGTATATGGTATCATTGTAATCCTAGACCATTCAAACATAGGAATAGATATCACCTTTTCTGTGTTTTCATGTTTGGTTCAGGAGATGACACAAAATACATAATTTATGGCGGAAAGTAAAATTGTCGCCATGGCAACCACAAGATGTTTTTGCAATGGCTCCATTTCTAAAAATGTTTAGGGCCACAAACTATACAAGTGTACCAAGTTTCATGCTTTTATGAAAAAGTGAACATTATTTTCACATATCACCTGGACTATAAAGCTGCTTTGCAATGATTTATATATATATATATATATATATATATATATATATATATATATATATATATATATATATATACACACACACACACACACACACACACACACATTAGTAAACATTTGAAGTGGAAATATATATTACACACACACACACACACACATACATTAGTAAACATTTGAAGTGGACCAAAACCTTTCATCAAAGTTGTCCTAAAACCAAAACAATACCTGTTCTTGTCTTAGGACAACTTTGATTAACTTTTTTGTTCCGCTTCAAATGTTGACTACTGTGTGTGTGTGTGTGTGTGTGTGTCTGTGTATGTCTGTCTGTGTGTGTGTGTGTGTGTGTGTGTGTGTGTGTGTGTGTGTGTGTCTGTCTTTCTGTCTGTGTCTGTGTGTCTGTCTGTCTGTGTGTGCGTGTGTGTGTGTGTGTGTGGTGGGCTGGTTGATGGCATGTCTGTGTGTGAGGCGACACAAAGAGGCTTTGTTAAGGGAGGTAGGTTAGGTCATGGTCATGCGGTCAGAGAGAGACGAGGGTCCTGAGAGGAATATCGCTTCCATATAAAAGCCCTAAAATAGAGCCAAAGATTTCCTCACAGTCTAGATGTTCTCTGTTATCCAACTGATGTATTTTTGTATACAGTGATATTACTGTAGTCATGCCCAGATTGTCATCTTACATTTGTGTGACAATTGAACTGGGTCGAAAATATAGTTATGATGACATACCATGAAATCAAAAGGTTGGCAGACATAGCTGTACCAGAAAGTAAGTCAAATAAAATTGGCTTTTACACAGCTCTAAACTAAACTAAACTAAACTAAAAACCAAAATAAAATAAACATAAAATAAAATAAAAATGTTTAAATATAAAAGAACATAAAAACATATAAAAATGAAAACAATAAATTAATATAAACTAGAAAAAAAAATACTTAAAAAAGAAAGACCCCAAATAAAAAAAGAAATAAAAAAGACAATAGAAAAACACACACACACACACACACACACACACACACACACACACACACACACAGAGACAGACACACACACACACACACACTCTCTCTCTCTCTCTCTCTCTCTCACACACACACATTCTCTCTCTCTCACTCTCACACACACACACACACACACACACACACACACACACACACACACACACTCATACTTGAATTTGTGGTTTACGGGGACTCATAGGCGTAATGGTTTTTATACTGTACAAACTGTATGTGGTTGCCCTACACCAACCCTACACCTAAACCTACCCCTTACAGGAAACTACTGGCAATTTTTGAATACTCGACCAAAACAAAAGTAAGCGGCACTCCCTTCCCCGTGTTTTTGTTTCCGTTTTTTTGAAAAGTTTTGTTTAGTTTGTTTTACTCCCGCCATGATGTCTCATGTTCCGGAGAATAACCCACAGAAGACTCCAGCTCCTGTTCCCCAGTCGAGCCCAGGAAGGGCTCCAGTTCCCGAGTCGAGCCCAGGAAGGGCTCCAGTTCCCGAGTCGAGCCCGGGAGAGGCTCCAGTTCCCGAATCGATCCCGGGAGAGGCTCCAGTTCCCGAATCGAGCCCGGGAAAGGCTCCAGTTCTCGAGTCGAGCCCAGGAAGTGCTCCAGTTCCCGAGTCGAGCCCAGGAAGGGCTCCAGTTCCCGAGTCGAGCCCAGGAAGGGCTCCAGTTCCCGAGTCGAGCCCGGGAGAGGCTCCAGTTCCCGAATCGAGCCCAGGAGAGGCTCCAGTTCTCGAGTCAAGCCCAGGAAGTGCTCCAGTTCCCGAGACAAGCCCAGGGGAGGCTCCAGTTCCCGAATCGAGCCCAGGAGAGGCTCCAGTTCCCGAATCGAGCCCAGGAGAGGCTCCAGTTCCCGAATCGAGCCCAGGAGAGGCTCCAGATCCCGAATCGAGCCCAGGAGAGGCTCCTGATCCCCAGTTCAGCCCAGAGAGAGCTCCTGATCCCCAGTTCAGCCCAGAGAGGGCTCCTGATCCCCAGTTCAGCCCAGAGAGGGCTCAGGATCCCCAGTTCAGCCCAGGGAGGGCTCCTGATCTCCAGTCCAGCCCAGGAAAGACTCCAGATTCCCCGTTAAGCCCAGAGAGGGCCCCTGACCTCCAGTCAAGCCCCGTAAGATCCTTCAAGTATCTTACGGGGCTTAGTATGGGGGGGGGGGGGGACCGCCATGGCCTCCTGAACTCCCTGCACCGCCATGGCTTGGATTTTCATTAAAGACTCTGTTCTGATTTATTCCTCGTCTCCCCATTCCTGGATTCCATCTCCCGAGTGTGGAATCGTGACCTCAGACATTTACTTAGACATTTACTATTTGTATTTTGTTATTATTATTATTATTATTATTATTATTATTATTATTATTTATTCATTTATTGTCTTTTTTATTGTATTTTTGTCAGACCAGTGTCCCCATGTCTTGTTTGCCTCCCTCTTGTGCCCATATTTGGTGTTTCCTGTTTCCTGTCTCCTGTCCTCGTTGTGTTAATTTGGTTCCGGATGTGTGTTGTCATCCCCTTGTTATGTTGAGTATATTAAGAGTGTTCAGTTTAGTTTCCAGCGTCCGGTTTTGTAAGTCTACCCCTCGTGCTGCGTGTGTGTTCCTGCCTGTTCCTTGTTCCTTGTTCTTTGAATAAATAAAGATTCTGTTGATGGTGAATCTCCTTTGTCTCCGCGCGCCTTCGTTCCCTCCACAGCACCAGAACGTGACAGAATACCGGACCAAAACAGAAAGTGAGCGGCGCCTTTTTTCCCCCGTTTGTTTTCCATTTTTTGAAAGTTTTTTGTTTTCCCTGTTTGTTTCTCCTCCGCGGCCATGGAGATGGCCGCCACCCGATTCCTGGCCCTAGCCCATAAGGATCTCCCCTTCTATGAGTAAGCCGGGGAATTCTGCAAGCTCGCCGCGGCGACGGCGGTGGATGACGCCACCATCAATCATCTGTTCTGGCTTGGGGTCAACTTCCATTACCCCGTCGACCTCCCAGATACCACTGGACTGAGTTGAGGGAAGGAGTTTTCCGGTATCTGGGGAGTGTCCGGGCCCGAACCAGAACCAGTCCGCCGGCCGTTTTGCCGTCGAGTCCGCCTGCCAAACCCCAGTCAAGCCCGTCGGCGGCGGCTCTCTCCAGCCCGCTGGCCGCTCCGAAGCCAGTACCTGCTCCTCGAAGGCGTTTTGCTGTGCCTACTCCTCCAGAGCGCCCTCTAGTGCCAGCTCCTCATAAGCATTGCTCAGACCCTGAATTAAACCCACGGAGGGCTCCTGTTCCCGAGTTAAGCCCAGGAAGGGCTCCTGTTCCCGAGTTAAGCCCAGGATGTGCTCCTGTTCCCGAGTTAAGCCCATGGAGGGCTCCTGATCCCCAGTTCAGCCCAGGACGGGCTCCTGATCCCCAGTTTAGCTCAGGGAGGGCTTCTGGTTCCCCGTTAAGCCCAGGGAGGGCTTCTGATCCCCGTTAAGCCCAGGGAGGGCTCCTGATCCCCCGTTTAGCCCAGTGAGAGCTTCTGATTCCCCGTTTCGCCCAGGGAGAGCTCCAGTCCCCACCCACGTCAGGGCCTCAACACGCGTGAACTCCCTCAAGTATTTGTTTTTTTGGGGGGGGGTGGTATAGGGCACCAGATCCGCCATGGCCACCCGAGCTCCTTGCTCCGCCATGGCCTCCCAAGCTCCCTGCTCCGCCGTGGGTCTCGGAACAGGCGCCGCCCTGGAGGCCTTCTGTCCCCAAACTCTGCCCCTTGAGGCCTCCAGAGTGCCCACCCCCCCTCCCCGTTGGATGTTGTACGATGCGGGACGCACCTTTCGGGAGGGGGGAGTACTGTCAGACCTGTGTCCCAATGTCTTGTTTCCCTCCCTCTTGTGCCCATATTTGGTGTTTCCTGTTTCCTGTCCCCGTTGTGTTAATTTGTTTCCAGGTGTGTCCTGTCATCCCCTCGTTATGTTGAGTATATTAAGAGTGTTCAGTTTAGTTTCCAGTGTCCGGTATTGTACGTCTACCCCTCATGCTGCGTGTGTGTTCCTGCCTGTTCCTTGTTCCTCGTTCTTTGGATAAATAAAGACTGTGTTGATGGTGAATCTCCTTTGTCTCTGCACTCCTTCATTTCCTCCACAGCAGCAGAGCGTGACAATTTTATTTTATATTAAAATATTTTATATTTTACTTTATATTATTTATTTTTATTGATATATTTTATTTTAGAATCTTATTTATTGATTGATTTATTTAATCTGTTGGTCAGAATTAGAAAGCATTTTAAACTACAAGAACTTACTGATCTAATCTAAATCAATTTCATGCACAACAGATTTACCAAAGCTAACCTAAACTGAAATGATTAAAATGTAAAACCACACTAAATACGATTAAACAGCTATAAAACAAGCAATTGCTTAATATATTGCAGGTGCAGCTTTTATTACAGCACTTTTCATAGCACTATTCATATGTATAAAGAATAGTATGCAAACATCAAGCTATATTAACATCTTACAGTATAAACATCCTTTTATGACTGTAGATTTAGTTACAGTTTATATACAAATACTAAACTATGAATGAAATATCATGCAAATGTTTACAGTTTCATCATGTGCTCACCCAATTCCTCATGTTTAGTTACTGAAGTTTCACGTAGCTCAACACCTTCAAGTTCAACATTCATAACGAAATAATAATCCCAAATCAATCCCCAAAAAGCCCTTATTGTTTAAAATCCAAATTATCAATTAAACACACTCCTGATAACAGCATAATAGTGACCAACTATGGTACATTTTCTACATTACATTTAGTCATTTAGCAGATGCTTTTAACCAAAGCGACTTACAAATGACTTACAAATGACGACAACAGAAGCAATCAAAACCAACAAAGGAGCAACAATATGCAAGTGCTATGACAAGTCTCGATTTTCCTAATGCAGTACACGTAGCAAGGTTTTTATACATGTACACACATTCACACACACACATACATACACGCACACACACACATACATACACGCACATACACACATACATACATACACACGCACATATAAAGAAAACAAGTAGATAGAATAGAAAAAGAATAGCAAAAGACAGTGTTAGAGATTTTTTTTTAATGAAAACAAGTAGTTAGGAAACGAAATAGTGCAAGTGTTCAAGTTTTTTTTTTTTTTTTTAAATAAAAAAGAAAACAAATAAATAAAATAGAATTAGAATAGAGAGTGTTAGAGGGTCAAATAAGGATGGAAGAGATGTGTTTTTAGCCTGAACACATCTGTAAGTGGATCTGTGAGTGACTGACCTGTGGTGTCGATGACGCAGCCGCCCGCTTCTCTGATGATAACAGCGGCCGCTGCGATGTCCCAGCAGTGCAGACCGTACTGATAATAGGCCTCCGCCGCGCCGCTGGCGATGTGACAGAGCGCTAGCGTCGAGCTGCCAATGATCCTCACACTGCAGGTCAGAGGTCAAATCCTGACCTTTACATACAGTACAGTAACACACTGACTATATCACAGCTCACACATCTAGAGTGCACATACGTTCAAACCTAAAATGATTCAGACATCAGATATAATGTCTGATATTTTTTTTACTAATGGGTGCAGGACACTATAGTTGATTTATGTAAGTGAGGATAGCAAAATAAAGTAAACTGTGACATATTATACCCAAAAATTCTTCATACAGTGGATTACCAGTAAAATTTGGGATCAAAAATTTGATTTGACACTTTGACCTGACCATGATACTTTTCTATCAAAGTTATCTGACATTATCAAGATGAATTTGTTCTGACAGTTTAACTCTTGAGTTCTTTCATATTTTATTACCATTTTCTCAACTATAGCAGATAAACTGATAATGTGAGAAATGTTGAAGGTGTCTGAGTAAATTTTGGTTTGACTGTAAGTGGACGAGACGAGTGTTTTCTGATGTACCCATGTGTAGGTGCGCTCAACAATTTCTTCATATTTCCTAAAAAGATTTCCAGTGTTGCAGGGTCTCTCTTCGCCCCGATCTCTGTGAGAATGAGGGCCTTCGACACATCTGAGATAGAAAACACATCATGTTTTTTAAGTCAGGTCAGGCTGGATCAGTATGATGGAGTTAAAATATTAAAGGCAAGCAGAAAAAAACCGGTAAATAAATTGAGATCTATATAATTTTATGAATTATTTAAATATACTATGCTCAAAAGTTTAGGGTTTTGATACTTTTATTCAGTAATGACATTCAATTGTTTAAAAATGTCTGTAAAGATGATACAATGTTTCTATTTCAAATAAATGCTGTTCTTTTGAACTTTCTATTCATCTGTGAATCCAGAAAAATAAAATGTATCACAGTTTCCACAAAAATATTGGACAGCACAACTGTTTTCAACATTGATAATAATCAGAAATGTTTCTTGAGCAGTAAATCAGCATATTAGAATGATTTCTGAAGGATCATGTGACACTGAAGACTGGAGTAATGATGCTGAAAATTCAGCTTTGACAATCACATAGAAAATAGCTATTTTAATTTGCAATAATATTTCACATTTTTACTGTATTTTTAATCAAATAAATGCAGCCTTGGTGAGCAGAAGAGACTTGTGGTTAAATGGTAGTCTATATATTGACCAATCAGCATCAAGGACTGTAACTATTTATTTGTAATTCAAAAGTTACAATTTAGTTGTAATTTAGTATGCCATTATAAATCAAAAAGGTGATTACTATCAATTGCAAAAAAGAACTTCAAACATGTAGAAAAACACGCTGACCTTTTTCTTTTGAAACCTGTAGTCGCACACCGTTGCAAAAGGCTCCATGTCCTTTCCTGGCCGTATACAGCGTCCCGTCAAAACAGTGGTAAATGACACCAAGCTCCAGCTGAGGGGCAGAAATCTTGTGATTATTGAACATAAACACATGACATCAATGAAAGCATTCATAATTCTTGCCCTGGATAGCTTTATCAGTGTTTACCTCTTTCCTTACAGCAAATCCGATGCTCACTGCCACCATGGGGAAACTGAAAATAAAGGATTGTGTGTTGGGAGCTCAAGAATATATTTCTATGATGATTTAAAGCTAATATATGATGGTTATAGTACCTGTGCACAAAGTTACACGTCCCGTCAATGGGATCGATTATCCATGTAGGGCTGTCTGTCAGTTCACACTTCACACCAGCAGCAGACGATTCCTCACCGATAAACCTGAGATTATAATCAACATCACATCAACATCTGACACAGAGAACATCACATTCATACCAACAGTTATTACAGAGGAATTATGAAACATTAAACACTTTACAGAGAGTCTGTAGTGCCCTTTTATGGAAAGGAAAGCTAAAAGTAGGCTGATAGGGCTGATTTTATGAAATTAATCTTTGTAAAACACTTCTGAGATGGTACAGTGACGGTGTTAGATCTTAATATTGAATGATTATCATATTCATATACCAAAATATTTACATGGTTCTTCAAAAAATACTACAGTAAACAGAAGTCACTTGAGTATATATATATATATATATAAAGTATTTATGTTATATAAATTTATATTTACTAAATGAAAATCTTGCCTTAGCACTGAAATGAAATTAGTTTAATCTGACTTACTAAAATTACTAAAAGTAAAATAGAAATTAAAGCTGTATAGAAAATAATTCATTCATTCATTCATTCATTCATTCATTCATACATTCATTCAATCAATCAACAAATAAATAAATATAAACACCAAATACCTTAACACCAAATGATCACATTTACATACCAGATTTATATTATTATTTTTTACATATTATTATTTTCATTAATTGTTTTTTTTTTCAGGTTTCATTTTAATTTAATCATAGGTTTTATTTGTTATGTTCTTTTGTATTTATTATTATTATTATTATTAACATGCTATTTTAATAATTTATTTTTATTTCAAATAAGTTTTACAATTATTTTTAGTAATTTAAAAAAAACAAACAAAAAAAAAAACAGTAATGTTACCTTGGAAACTAACCGAAACAAACAGTTATTGAAAATATTTTTTAATAGTTACCCATTTTTAATACTTTATAATTTAGCTTTAGTTAATATTAACAACACTAGTAGAGATGGTGCATTTCTGAGAAATCAGAGAATGACCTTGATACATGTCCAAAAGACAAGAACGTGTTTGTTAGTTATGTTTAGAACAAAGCAGCAGATGTGTACAGTAGGGCACATGAGGACAGAGATACAGTGGGGCGGATGGAGTGAGACTTGTTTCCAAACATGTGAGCGCTAATCTTGTCTGTGAGTGACCTCAAGTGTACCTGTGTGAGGTGTACACTACCAGTCAAAAGTTTTTGAAAAAAAAGATTTTTAATGTTTTTTAAAGAAGTCTCTTCTGCTCACCAAGCAGATTTGACCCAAAGTACAGCAAAAACAGTACAATTTTGAAATATTTTTACTATTTAAAATAACTGTTTTCTATGTGAATATCTGTTAAAATATAATTTATTTCTGTGATCAAAGCTGAATTTTCAGCATCATTACTCCAGTCTTCAGTGTCACATGATCCTTCAGAAATCATTCTAATAATCTGATTTGATTTGCTGCTCAAAAAACATTTATTATTATTATTATTATTATTATTATCAATATTTAAAACAGCTGAGTACATTTTTTTCAGGATTCTTTGATGAATAGAAATATCCAAAGATCAGCATTTATCTGAAATATTTTTTTGGATTTATTTAGCAAGGATACTTTAAATTGATCAAAAGTGATGAAAATCACAGGAATAAATTACATTTTAAAATATATTTAAATAGAAAACAGTTATTTTAAATAATAAAAACATTTCAAAATGTTACTGTTTTTGTTAAAGTTCGGATCAAATAAATGCAGGCTTGGTGAGCAGAAGAGACTTCTTAAAAAAAAACATTAAAAATCTTACTATTCCAAACTTTTGACTGGTAGTGTATTTGTGTATTTGTTGCACCTGTGTGAGGGGTATTTGTGTGTATGTGTGTGGTATTTGCGTGTGTGAGAGGGGTATTTGCGTGTGTGAGAGGGGTATTTGTGTGTGTGTGAGGGGTATTTGTGTGTGAGAGTGGTATTTGTGTGTGTGTGAGGGGTATTTGTGAGTTTGTACCTATGTGAGTGGTATTTGTGTGTGCGAGGGGTATTTGTGTGTGTGTGAGCGGTATTTGTGTGTGTGCGAATGGTATTTGTGTGTGTGCGAGAGTGGTATTTGCTTGTGTGCGAGGGGTATTTGCGTTTGTGCGATGAGTATTTGCGTGTGTGTGAGCGGTATTTGTGTGTGTGCGAATGGTATTTGTGTGTGTGCGAGAGTGGTATTTGCTTGTGTGCGATGAGTATTTATGTGTGTGTGAGGGGTATTTGTGAGTTTGTATCTGTGTGAAGGGTATTTGTGTGTGCGAGGGGTATTTGTGTATGCGAAGAGTATTTGTGTGTGTGTGGTATGTGCGTGTGTGCGAGAGGTATTTGCGTGTGTGAGAGTGGTATTTGCGTGTGTGCGAGGGGTATTAGTGTGTGTGAGAGTGGTATTAGTGTGTGTGAGAGGGGTATTTGCGTGTGTGCGAGGGGTATTTGCGTGTGTGCGAGGGGTATTTGCGTGTGTGAGAGTGGTATTTGTGTGTGTGCGAGTGGTATTTGTGTGTGTGAGAGTGGTATTAGTGTGTGTGTGTGGGGGGGGTATTTGTGTGTGCGAGGGGTATTTGCGTGTGTGTGAGTGGTATTTGTGTGTGTGTGAGGGGTATTTGTGAGTTTATACCTGTGTGAGGGGTATTTTTGTGTGTGCGAGGGGTATTTGTGTGTGTGAGGGGTATTTGTGTGTGAGAGTGGTATTTGTGTGTGTGTGAGGGGTATTTGTGAGTTTGTACCTATGTGAGTGGTATTTGTGTGTGCGAGGGGTATTTGTGTGTGTGTGAGGGGTATTTGCGTGTGTGAGAGTGGTATTTGCGTGTGTGTGAGCGGTATTTGTGTGTGTGTGAGGCGTATTTGTGTGTGTGCGAGAGTGGTATTTGCTTGTGTGCGAGGGGTATTTGCGTTTGTGCGATGAGTATTTGCGTGTGTGTGAGCGGTATTTGTGTGTGTGCGAATGGTATTTGTGTGTGTGCGAGAGTGGTATTTGCTTGTGTGCGATGAGTATTTATGTGTGTGTGAGGGGTATTTGTGAGTTTGTATCTGTGTGAAGGGTATTTGTGTGTGCGAGGGGTATTTGTGTGTGCGAAGAGTATTTGTGTGTGTGTGGTATGTGCGTGTGTGCGAGAGGTATTTGCGTGTGTGCGAGGGGTATTTGCGTGTGTGAGAGTGGTATTTGCGTGTGTGCGAGGGGTATTTGTATGTGTGTGAGAGTGGTATTAGTGTGTGTGAGAGTGGTATTAGTGTGTGTGTGTGAGGGGTATTTGCGTGTGTGCGAGGGGTATTTGCGTGTGTGTAAGGGGTATTTGCGTGTGTGCGAGGGGTATTTGTGTGTGTGCGAGGGGTATTTGCGTGTGTGCGAGGGGTATTTGCGTGTGTGCGAGGGGTATTTGCGTGTGTGTGAGGAGTATTTGCGTGTGTGCGAGGGGTATTTGCGTGTGTGAGAGTGGTATTTGCGTGTGTGCGAGGGGTATTTGCGTGTGTGTGAGGGGTATTTGCGTGTGTGAGAGGGGTATTTGTATGTGTGTGAGAGTGGTATTAGTGTGTGTGAGAGTGGTATTAGTGTGTGTGCGAGGGGTATTTGTATGTGTGTGAGAGTAGTATTAGTGTGTGTGAGGGGTATTTGCGTGTGTGCGAGGGGTATTTGCGTGTGTGTAAGGGGTATTTGCGTGTGTGCGAGGGGTATTTGCGTGTGTGAGGGGTATTTGCGTGTTTGAGAGTGGTATTTGTGTGTGTGCGAGTGGTATTTGTGTGTGTGCGAGGGGTATTTGTATGTGTGTGAGAGTGGTATTAGTGTGTGTGAGAGGGGTATTTGCGTGTGTGCGAGGGGTATTTGCGTGTGAGGGGTATTTGTATGTGTGTGCGAGGGGTATTAGTGTGTGTGAGAGTGGTATTAGTGTGTGTGTGTGGGGGGGTATTTGTGTGTGCGAGGGGTATTTGTGTATGTGTGAGGGGTATTTGTGTGTGAGAGGGGTATTTGCGTGTGTGTGAGTGGTATTTGTGTGTGTGTGAGGGGTATTTGTGTGTGTGTGAGGGGTATTTGTGAGTTTATACCTGTGTGAGGGGTATTTTTGTGTGTGCGAGGGGTATTTGTGTGTGTGGGGGGGTATTTGCATGTGCGAGGCGTATTTGCGTGTGTGCGATGGGTATTTGCGTGTGTGCGATGGGTATTTGCGTGTGTGCGAGGGGTAATCGCATGTATGAGAGTGGTATTTGTGTGTGGGGGGGGTATTTGTGTGTGCGAGGGTTATTTGCGTGTGTGAGAGTGGTATTTGCATGTGTGTGAGGGGTATTTGCATGTGTGTGAGGGGTATTTGCATGTGTGTGAGGGGTATTTGTGTGTGCGAATGGTATTTGTGTGTGTGCGATGAGTATTTGTGTGTGTGCGAGGGGTATTTGTGTGTGAGTGGTATTTGTGTGTGTGTGAGGGGTATTTGTGTGTGAGAGTGGTATTAGTGTGTGTGAGAGTGGTATTTGTGTGTGTGAGAGTGGTATTTGTGTGTGTGGGGGGGTATTTGTGTGTGCGAGGGGTATTTGTGTGTGTGAGGGGTATTTGTGTATGTGAGGGGTATTTGTGTATGTGTGAGGGGTATTTGTGTGTGTGCGGGGTATTTGTGAGGTTGTACCTGTGTGAGGGGTATTTGTGTGTGTGCGAGGGGTATTTGTGTGTGGGGGGGTATTTGTGTGTGCGCGAGGGGTATTTATGTGTGTGGGGGGTATTTGCATGTGTGCGAGGCATATTTGCGTGTGTGCAAGGGGTATTTGCGTGTGTGTGAGGGGTATTTGCATGTATGAGAGTGGTATTTGTGTGTGCGAGGGGTATTTGCGTGTGTGCGAGGGGTATTTGTGTGGGTATTTGTGTGTGCGAGGGGTATTTGTGTGTGTGAGGGGTATTTGCGTGTGTCCGAGGGGTATTTGCGTGTGCGAGAGGGGTATTTGCATGTGTGAGAGGGGTATTTGCATGTATGAGAGTGGTATTTGTGTGTGCGAGGGGTATTTGCGTGTGTGAGAGGGGTATTTGCATGTATGAGAGTGGTATTTGTGTGTGCGAGGGGTATTTGCGTGTGTGCGAGGGGTATTTGTGTGGGTATTTGTGTGTGTGGGGGGTATTTGTGTGTGCGAGGGGTATTTTTGTGTGTGAGGGGTATTTGTGTATGTGAGGGGTATTTGCGTGTGTGTGAGGGGTATTTGCATGTATGAGAGTGGTATTTGTGTGTGCAAGGGATATTTGTGTGTGCGCGAGGGGTATTTGTGTGTGCGAGGGGTATTTGTGTGTGTGCGAGGGGTATTTGCGTGTGTGTAAGGGGTATTTGCGTGTATGAGAGGGGTATTTGTGTGTGTGCGAGGGGTATTTGTGTGGGTATTTGTGTGTGTGCGAGTGGTATGTGCGAGGGGTATTTGTGTGGGTATTTGTGTGTGTGCGCGAGTGGTATGTGCGAGGGGTATTTGTGTGTGTGAGGGGTATTTGTGTATGTGTGAGGGGTATTTGTGTGTGAGAGGGGTATTTGCGTGTGTGTGAGGGGTATTTGTGTGTGTGTGAGGGGTATTTGTGAGTTTGTACCTGTGTGAGGGGTATTTGTGTATGTGCGAGGGGTATTTGTGTGTGGGGGGGTATTTGTGTGTGCGCGAGGGGTATTTATGTGTGTGGGGGGTATTTGCATGTGTGCGAGGCATATTTGCATGTGTGCGAGGCATATTTGCGTGTGTGTGAGGGGTATTTGCATGTATGAGAGTGGTATTTGTGTGTGCGAGGGGTATTTGCATGTGTGCGAGGGGTATTTGTGTGGGTATTTGTGTGTGTGGGGGGTATTTGTGTGTGCGAGGGGTATTTGTGTGTGTGAGGGGTATTTGCATGTGTGAGAGGGGTATTTGTGTGTGCGAGGGGTATTTGCGTGTGTGCGAGGGGTATTTGTGTGGGTATTTGTGTGTGTGGGGGGTATTTGTGTGTGCGAGGGGTATTTGTGTGTGTGAGGGGTATTTGTGTGTGTGAGGGGTATTTGCGTGTGTCCGAGGGGTATTTGCGTGTGCGAGAGGGGTATTTGCATGTGTGCGAGGCGTATTTGCATGTGTGTGAGGGGTATGTGCATGTGTGTGAGTGGTATTTGTGTGTGCAAGGGATATTTGTGTGTGTGCGAGGGGTATTTGTGTGTGCGAGGGGTATTTGTGTGTGTGCGAGGGGTATTTGCGTGTGTGTAAGGGGTATTTGCATGTATGAGAGTGGTATTTGTGTGTGCAAGGGATATTTGTGTGTGTGCGAGGGGTATTTGTGTGTGCGAGGGGTATTTGTGTGTGTGCGAGGGGTATTTGCGTGTGTGTAAGGGGTATTTGCGTGTATGAGAGGGGTATTTGTGTGTGTGCGAGGGGTATTTGTGTGGGTATTTGTGTGTGTGCGAGTGGTATGTGCGAGGGGTATTTGTGTTTATTACATATGTGAGGGGTATTTGTGTGTGTGAGAGTGGTATGTGCGAGGGGTATTTGTGTTTATTACCTATGTGAGGGGTATTTGTGTGTGTGAGAGTGGTATGTGCGAGGGATATTTGTGTTTATTACCTATGTGAGGGGTATTTGTGTGTGTGAGAGTGGTATGTGCGAGGGGTATTTGTGTTTATTACCTATGTGAGGGGTATTTGTCCCTGAGCGTGGAGATGATGAGCTCCTCCACCTGATGGTCTGTCTCTGTCACCAGGTCTGTCGGTGTGCTCTTGCTGCTCACTCGCTTCTCCTGCTTCACCGCAGACTGAACCACCTGATGCAGAAAACACAGTCTCTGCTTACACTAACCACAGTAACACATGCTAATAACATCGTATGTTCTGCTGCTGGTAGAGTCATATGGGGATCACTGATAACATCCCTGTACCATTCTACAAAATCTGGCGTTATTGTTAACTATTACAAATCATTTCCGTCAAATGAAATAAAGCTAAAATAAAATAAAATAAAATAAATAAAATAAAATAAAATATTTGCATTAGATGAAAATCTTACACTTAAAAATAAATAAATAGAAAAACAATGAAAATTAGAAATCTTGCTTTAGCAACTAATTAAAATAAGTTTAACCTAACATACTAAAATTACTAAAACTAGAGTAAAAATAAATTAAACTTACATAGAAAGATAATAAAATTAAATTAAAATGACAAAAGCACATACCAAAAATGACATAAAATATAAATACTAGATGAAAAACTTTTTCCTTAGCAGCTAATTGAAATTTACTACAACTAAAATAATAATATAAATAATAAAAAAATTAATAAAAATATAAAAAGCAAAATTAAAATATAAATATCAGATGAAAAACCTACAAAAAATTGATGTGATAAAAATACCACAACTAAAACAAAAATAAATTGAAGCCATATAGAAAAAACAACTAATAATAAAAATGAAAAAAATCACACCACAAAATGACTAAACCTTAACTAAAATTTAAACAAAAAAGGGAAATATTCAAATAGAGAACTAATTCAAAAAGTCAGTGACAAATATAATAGCAGATAAATAATACTAAAATAAAACTGACCACACACAGTACAGTTTGTGTAAAGATTACTAGAAAAAAAGAGCACATCATGGAATTAAGATGTCCAAAAAACACTGCAATATTATATTATTATACATTATATAAATATTATATAGTGTTTGCTATTGCTTGGAGAGTTTCATTAATATAATCAATATGTTAACTCACAAAATGTAAAAATAAATGATAATAAATATAGTGCCAGCAACACATTTATAATAATAATAATAATAACACGCATTGTCCTAATACCTTTTCCACAGGCTACACTGTAACGTTAGTCCCTCCCGGGCAAGATATGTAACTGTATCAGAGCTATTTATAACAGTAACAACACGAAAAAGGTCAATGTTATTAGAAATATTACAGAATTTAGACTATTATAGGATAAATATCAGTGCTGAGTCATATATAGCGTGCACTGCAGGATCTGTGTTAGATTAGCATGCTGAAACAGCAGAAGACAATCAGCGGTCATTGTTGATCATCTCTGTTTGTTTATCATCTCTCTGTGCAGCTCATCCAGTCCCGTCTGCAGTTCGGCTGTGTTTGTGATGAATGAACCGAACACCGTGTCGCGACGCGTTACCTGACCGGCTCTGCGTGCGATCTGCGCGGCTACATCCAAACAGTCGCTCCAGTCCTCCATTGCGATCAGACGCGTCACTTACAGCGGCTCAGCGCGTCGCTTTCTCCGCGCCGCTGCTCTCTCTGACTGACGCCCGGCTCCGCGGCCCACAGCGCACATTAATCACCGATAATCGATCAAATCGATCACTATAACGCGATCCGAAAAACATCTGATCGACAGCGATCACCCGCGCGTCCTCAGGACTGAGAGGAGCTGCTAAACCCGATGATGATATGCGCTAGTTATGCTAAGACAGTTTAACACAGGTGATTTCATTGTTAACGTTTTATAATATTTTAAAACACTTTTATCGATAGCTTAATATGTACGTGTATTAAAAATAAAGCTAAACTAAATTAATGTTTGCCTTTTAAAGCAATTACACAAAGTCACCCAGCAGAGGGCGCCAAAACCAAGCCCATTTTTGCGTTAGCATTGCACTTTAAAAAATGTTAAAAACGTACATTTTGCTATTAAGGTTTACAATGAAGGTAAATTAATGCTCTCAAACATAAATAAATAAATAACTATGTATCGTCGAAAGAGATGGGTGTTTATTATTGGAAGATGATTTATTTGTTTTGAATTCCACTCATAAATATCCCTCCTACCTGACAGGTATTTCTAAAACAGGTATCCAGAGAAATTAAACTACTTTTGGTTACAGATCTGAGCGTGTGAACTACACAAAGACAGTTAGCCAATCAGAACTTTTGGAGGAAGCTCTCGACCAATCGCTTGCGTTTAGGGCGGGGCTACATGCTTGGAGGTTTTAAAGTCTCAATATGAACTGTTGATACTTTGTTACATTTTTCCTCAGAGATTTATACATTTATATTTTTCATAAATACCTTAAAAGACTTCAATTGGCAATTAGATGAATTAAGGACCAAGATGATTAAAAGCTCCAATAATTATCATAAAAATGTCTCAGATATATTGCCACATGCTTAAATCACTTCAATGTTTTGGCTGTTCAAAGCACAACTTGATGGATCAACAACAGGATTATAAGAGTTAAACAGCATGCCATATTTTAGTTTTATTTCCATTCCCAAGTATTAATAACAACAACAACAATAATAAGAGAGCAGAGAGCGACAGTCCAGACAAACTTTTATTTACAGCATCAAGACAGTCACTTTGAAATTGGTTGCCATTAAAAATATCATTTATAGTGACAAATCAATTTACAGTTATAACTCTAACACGAGTTAAAATAAACATACAGAAAGACACACGTTCTTCATAGATATATGCAAGTAAATGGAAATGTTATTGATGTGGAATCTTTACCCATGAATGTCCAGTCAGGAGCTCAACACACAAAAATGGCTTTTTTAAACATGACACAAAAAATAAAACTGGATTAATTTACATTTAATTCTGCTCACCTTCATGTCGCAGAAAAACAAACAACATTCATTTTGTACAAACATGGCAAAAAGGAATAATCACAAGCTTGACCCTTATCAAATATTTAAGCTTGGCACCAAAAAAAAAAAAAACAAAAAAAATGGAAAGAGAAAATGAAAAACAAAAAAAATGAGTGAGGGAACCACAACAAGGCTTCAGTAAATTAACATGAAAATATAAAGCAGCACAAACAGAAACAAGAGCAACCAGTGAAATGAAACGAAACAAATACGGTTTGGCTTACAAGTTGAAATCATCAGAGAAGAGAAGAGAAGAGAAGAGAAGAGAAGAGAAGAGAAGAGAAGAGAAGAGAAGAGAAGAGAAGAGAAGAGAAGAGAAGAGAAGAGAAGAGAAGAGTTAGTCTAGCGGTTTGTGGATCAGTAGATGAACTCCTCCTGCAGGGCAGAGAAGGGCTCCTCAAACTTGAAGCGTTTGGAGATGGCCTTCTGGTCTGGGGTCAGGCTCTGTTTTTCGGAGGACTGGCGGCACTGGCCGAGGGTGTAAGAGGCCGTTACGATCAGCTGAGCGCTCTCCTCGTCTGCGTCTTCATCAGGGCTGAGGGGCTCCGAGACGCTCTCCAGACAGGCCTTCATCGCAGGCTCCTCCGGCTGAAGCCACTGGTGCTCGAGACAGTCTTCTGCGGTGGCTCGGCTCCTGAGGAAACATCAACAACATCAGAGCCCTCTGAAGCTAGATAGGGTATTCATATTATACAGGACACTTTGTTTTTTAATATTAATGTTATCTTAAAGGGATAGTTCACACAACAATGAAAATTCTGTCATAATTTACTTACCCTCAGGTTTATTCAGTTGAACACAAAAAAGATATTTTGAAGAATGTTGGTAACCAAGCAGTTGCTGGTCCCCTCTGACTTCCACAGTAGGGGAAAAAAATCCTATGGAAGTCAATGGGTACAGTCAACTGTTTGGTTACCAACATTCTTCCAAACATCTGTTGTGTTTAACTGAAGACAGAAACTCATACAGGTTCAGAACAACTTGAGGGAGAGTAAATGATGACAGAATTTTAACATTTTTGGTGAATTATCCCTTTAAAAGAAAACTTCGCAATTATTTAAGAAATATTTAAAACAAAATTCCCCTTCATCTAAATTTTTTTAGAAGTGTTTTCTTGAAAACAGTTTTAACTTGTAATTGGTGTAAACGTTTTTGTTTGTTTGTTTGTTTGTGATATACATTTAACAAACAAAAGCCAGTTTCTTAATGACATCATAATCCAAGATGTGACATCATTTTAGAGGGAAAAGAACATCAAAAATATTAATAAATATTAACTTCTTTTTTTTTTTCTGTGATGATTTGCGGTGTTGGTTGTTTCTCTCACTCTAAAACATTTCATCCTAAATTAAGAAAATAGATTCATAACAACAACAAAATTAATATTAATAATAATTATAACAACAACAACAACAACTACAGTTCAAATGTTTGGGGTCAGTAAGATTTGTTTCATGTTTTGAAAGTCTCTTCTGTTCATCAAGGCTGCAATTATTTGATCAAAAATACAGTAAAAACTGTAAAAATTGTGAAATACTATTAGAATTTAAAACAGCTGTTTTCTATGTGAATATCTGTTAAACTGTAATTTATTTCTGTGATCAAAGCTGAATTTTCAGCATCATTACTCCAGTCTTCAGTGTCACATGATCATGACATGATTCATCTGTGATGAACAGAAAGTTCAGCCGTGTTTATACTGTCTCTCGTCTTGTCTTACTCTGGCTCTTTGATGAGCAGGCTCTTGATGAAGTGGATGGCGGCTCTGTCCAGATGCTGCAGCTCCTCCTCAGTGTAGCTGATGTTGATCTGAGAGATGTTGAGGAAGGTCTCCTGTTTATCGTCCCCGAGGAACGGCGAGATCCCCGTCAGCATCACGTACGCCAGGACACCAATGCTCCTGTCCGACAGAGGATCAGCATGCTGAAGCTCACACAACACCACTATTAATAGCTGACAAACAGGCTCTTCTCAAAGCTGACACTTTAGGAAACAGATGTTCTTGCATAATATATCCTGAAGCCAAACCTTGAAACCAAAGCCAAGGTCCTATTATGCTTTTTCACTTTTTGAATGTTAGTCAGTGTGTAGTGTGCATGTTTGGGCATAAAAAGATCTACAAAGTTACAAATCTCAAAGTCCACTCCAAAGGGAGATATTTCATTTTTAAAAAAAAATCCCTTTTCAAGAACTACAACGAACGGCTCGTTTGGACTACAAAGTTGTTTTCCTGTATTTGTGACATCACAAATTGGCCGATTAGAATATCATTAAAATAAATCCCGCCTCTGGAAATTTGAATGCACATTTCAAAATCTAAACCCGGTGCGGGTGTTTTTATATCACTGTATTTCTGAAGGAAACCGACTGTCTTCAGAAAATTTTGGATGTCATTTTCATTTCATCTTGCATGTAATGTCTGATAAAGCAGTGTTTGTGAGCGGAGCTCTGCTTTGTGTGCAGCGTTACCGGAGAAACCTCGCTCTCTCCCGCTCCAACAGCGCCTCCCGCTGGCAGAGAATTAATCTGCATATATATGCCGCCACAAATAGTGTAACTCTGTGGGACTATGGTATAAATTCAACTGTATAACAGTTTCACTGCAATTCATGTTATAATGTTAGAATTAAAGAACAATAAACATAATACATATTACCGTTGCACTTATCTGTACATAGTAAATGCAGTTATTTTTAGGCGGTTGTTAACATCCCATCTAAAACGTGATTTAGCCCAAAAAAACAACAACAATATCATTACCACTTTAATATGTCTTGCAATATCCGTGCGTGCAAAGGTTCTGCGCGATCCTTTTGTTCAATATTCTCGGGGTCTGAATTGATATGGCAATAATGACGAACCATAGACTGTATAAAAAGATGGACGACGTGTCTCCGCTTCCTTCCACTATAGGAAATTGAAGCCAATTCATCTCAGTATGGCCGCTGCCATCTTGACAAGTAGTGTCGTGAGGTGGAGCCGCGGTATCAAACTCCCACAGACCCAATCAACCATAACGATACGCCCCGTTTTTATAGCATCAAATTACTAGCTAAAATCAAACTTATCACAGAAATGAACAATTGTACATATATCAGGGTGATAACATCTACTTTAAATGACCAAATCCATATTTCGGAAAATTGTATTGGAAGTGTAATTTACTTTTTTATTTTGACTGAAGTCCCATTCGTTAACATGGAGAGGGCAGGGTTTATGACCTGTACTGCAGCCAGCCACCAGGGGGCGATCAAAGAGCCCACAGCTTCACTTTTCAGGACGAGTGAGACACACCCGTGAGGAACTTGCTGTTTTGTCAAGGGGCGGGGCAGTACTGAAACACCGTCTAAGCTGTTCGCCAATCACAGCGCACTGGGACAGCTAACCAATCACAACACATTTAGTTTTTCGGAAGGCGGGCCTTCATCAAACCCGGAACTAATCGAGCCGTTTGTGTCAGGCTGGGGAGAGAGGTATTGTAATAATATAAATTATGCGAAAAATAATGCGATTTTCGAACCACCAAGCATGAGAGCATGTTCTAGTACACCCCCAAAAGAAAATCAAGACTTTGTAAAAGAGCATAATAGGACCCCTTTAAACAGTGAATAAAGTGTTTGTTTCGAGGAAGATCACACAATTAGACTTGAGGCTAGATTAGAAAGATGATAAAAACTGATCAGAATAGTATTTATTGTGTGATATTGAGCTTCAGGAGGACACATCACATGAAACATGGTAATGTGGGAAAATAACTCACCACATGTCAGTCGCTGTGCTGATTGGCTCATAATTCAGGATTTCTGGTGCTGGAATGATAAAACAAATCAGTTATATAAGTTCAGTCCTGTATCATCTAAACGTTTGACTGGTAGTGTATGTACAGTATATGTGAAAATGAACATTTGCCCAGTGCTAAATGCAAGTAAAACTCATTGTTGGTGAGTGTTAAACTGTGTTACTCACCAGTTGTTTGGTACTATTTTATTGATTACAACAATCCCTGAGAATCTGATATGGTTTAATGCAATTATCAAATCACAAAGACTGTGTTATAATTATATAAATATGTAATCAGATACCCAGCGTTGTCATGTTAACTATAGTTTTTAGTACAGTAAACTGTAGTGTATTGTAGTATAATATACTCTATAGTTGTAGAAAACTTAAGTAATTTATTTATATTGCTATGGTTGTTATCTTACCACAGCAACTACAGAATTACCACAACAAATTAATTCAAGTACTTTACTATAGTATGGTTCAAAAACACTATAGTATTTACTATAAATTACTATAGTATTTTTTCATGTGCTTTGATGTATGGTGTGTCACCACACACATGTAAATAACATGCCGCATATAGGTAGTTTACATGATAAAAAGTAATCTTAAAGTTAACAAATGCCTCTAGTTTTATTAGTTTAACAGACAAAAACTCGTGGACGTGATGTGTTTTTGTGCATTTTATTTTTTCATATGGTGATTGTGAAACACAACACCTCACTTACATGATTTTATGGTGAAATTTGTTATTTTTCATGTTAATCTGGTCAATTTTGATCAAGAACAATACAATGTGGCTTTAATTAAGCGTAAGCAGCGCAGCAAAAGACTGTGTGCAGTGTGAATGCTCTCATCTGTTAACATGAGCGCCGAAAAAAGTGCATTTTAAAATGCAACATACCCCAAACATCTTCTAAACTTTATAATGAGAAACGTTTATAAATCTGCCATCAAGTTTCCCTGCAGTTTTCTAACAAAATAAAAGCTCTATGGTTTGAAAATGAATGATTTGAACCATAAATACTGGTATTGTAATTTCACTGTTATATAATAAAATGACAACAACAGGTATTATTATTATAATTTTACATCAAATTATTATGAAACAGTTACACTTTCCAATAGTATTAGTGCTATTTCCTGTAGCTCAAATAGTAGAGCATGGCGGTAGCAACGCCAAGGTCATGGGTTCGATTCCCAGGGAAAGCAAGAGCTGATCAAATGTAAAAACTGTAACTTGAATGCTATGTAAGTCGCTTTGGATAAAAGCGTCTGCTAAATGCATAAATGTAAATGTATTTCTTATTGATTTGTTAAATAATAATAATAATAATAACAACAATTAGAGATGCACCGATTGCAATTTTCTTGGCCGATTCCGATTTCCGATTTTTTTGTAAGTGTGACCTGCCGATACCGATTTTTGCGATTCCGATTTTCTTTTTAAAAACTATAAATTGACAGCATATGCAAACAATAATCTATACATTTTTTATGCAAAAAATTATTTACTTAATAGAAAATTATTAAAAATTACAATTCCCCCAATCTAGACAAAGTTACAGGATGTTTTCTCACTTAACTCTCAAAATAAAGTGCTCGGTGATTAGAAAAGTGGTAGAAATAGCAATTAACTGAAAAGGAGTTGCTGTATATAACAAAACAGATGTCATTACCAACTATGTTTCTTAAATTGTAATTTCTTCACTAACTTTATTAAATGTGTCATCTTTGATATCAAATTCTTACATTGTTTCAATGAATTCAGTTAGAAAAATAAGAAACTGCAGAGCTGTTAACATTCAAATGAAACCAGTATCATCAAACTCTATCTTTCCACCGCAGTAAACACAGAAGCTGCATCTGAAGAGGCATTAGATGTATTTACACAGACTGTTTGATGAAGCTGAGGTGCCATAAATGCATTTACACTGCAAAATTTCAAATGCATAAAGAATTTAAGATTAATTTTTAAAACATACAAATAAGAAATGTTGGGGAAAATGCAATGATAGTTTTAAATATGACACCAAACCAGTAGGTGGCGGCAAATGACTGTTTGAATGAGTGAGTCATTTAGTCCTTCATTCAACAGATTAGTTCAAACAGCTGATTCATTCAGACTACTGTCTTTATGAATGGGTTACTGAATCATTGACTCATTTGATTCGTTCAAAAACGTGGATTCATTCACTAACGAAACACAGCTGTGTTGCTCAGAGACACAAAAACAGTTCTGCTGTGGCTTTGATTGGAACTATTTTCATCAGCGAAGTTGAGCAAAAACAGTCAATATTGTCTAAAATGTAAGTCACTTAATTTTAACTTCTTGTTTATTGAACTACTATTGTATAAAATCACATTGCAATCGTGTTGAAACATTTTGGTCGTGCAATGTTGCGTATCTAAATCATATATTATAATTGTTTTTTTTTTTTTTTGTTTTTTTTTTCTTTTTACTACCGCAGTATACATCTATAACTTTCTGTGTGTGTGCTGTTGTGCTCATTTGTTTTGATTTCTGCACGAGTCTCTCTCACACACTCACTCAGGCTGCATCAGGCACGACATAAATACATTATCAGTCGCCGCAAGCGTGACGGTCACCGGTCTGAGCCAATCATGCGGAAAACCAGCTAATTCCGGTCTCTGGCCGGTCGGTCGATGCATCTCTAATAATAATAATAATAATAATAATAATGATAATAATAAAATATTAATAATAATACATTTATAATTTAATCAATCAATCAATCAATCAACCAACCAATCAATCCATTTATAAATCTGTTTCCCTGCAGTTTTCCACCAAAATAAAAGCTCTATGGTTTAATGTTTGAATGAATGAATGAATGAATGAATGAATACATAAATACATACATACATATTAGTAGTGTAAATGTACTGTTGAGATATATAGATTGATGGTACAATTTCAATACTAATATTTATGTGTTTTGAATAATAATAATAATAATAATAATAATAATGTATTTTTATTGTTGTTGTTATTATTATTATTATTATTATTATAACAACTACATTTATGTTCACAGTTCAATTTAATTACTTCTGTAAC
The DNA here is from genome assembly GCA_039654775.1 of Spinibarbus caldwelli. NCBI lineage: Eukaryota > Metazoa > Chordata > Actinopteri > Cypriniformes > Cyprinidae > Spinibarbus > Spinibarbus caldwelli. The sequence continues at coordinate 25,323,519 of CM077263.1, forward strand.
TACTTTAATTACTTTAACTACTTCTAAAACTGATTAACTATTAACAAAATGTACTAACTTCAGTTCATTGTATTATAGTGATATTTACTGGTGTGTTTATTTTTAGAACTTGGTTCATAAAAAATATTATAATTATTATTATTAAAAAGAAGACTTTTTAAATGAAATAATGCACAAACAGTTTCACAGCCAATAAATAAAATGTATGCTCATTTTTTCCTCTAGTTACTGACCACAGGTGTATTATCATGTTATTTTATGCCCCGTCTATGATCGGGGACTGGCTCTTACCCACATACTCCGGTGTGCCCATGATCTCCCTGATCTCCTGACCGCTGCTCACCAGCCTCGACAGGCCGAAATCCACCACCTTTATATCCCCGAGAGGAGACTCGCTGGTCAGGAGGATATTCTGAGGCTGAGGGAGAAAAACACTCTCAGCGAAACAGCCAAACAATAAAGAAAACGGCTCAGGGAAACCTATAATCATAATGCTGATATAATTACACAATTGTAGCTCTGGTGAATAAAGCAAATGTATTTAGCCCACAAAAACATCCAGTCCATCAAACACCACCCTCACACTTTTACTGATTTAGCCATGAAAGGCAGTTTTTGCTGCCATTTCAAGCAAGTGAAGTGTGACTGACGTACTTTGAGGTCCAGATGCACCACGTTGTTCCGGTGAAGGAAGGAAACTCCCTCCAGAATCTGCCTCATCAGTCTCTTCACATCTTCCTCTTTGAAGGCCTCGTCTCTGTCTGCCACACACTGGTTAAAAATCTCCCCTCCTGCAGCACTGAACACACAGAAACAAACACACATTCATCTTAATATAAACGTTCAAGCAATGCCAAGCCCAAAATGTCACTATTTACTCACTGTGATATTTTTACGTGGAACAGTTTTTGAAGAATCTTCACACAGCTCTTTTACATATAACGTAAGTTCATAACGATTATTTAGATTCACTTTTCAGTGAACTGAGCTCAATAACCAGATCAGTGATTAAATCAGTCTTTTGAAATGGGTATTTTCATATAATCAGACTGAACGTTCAACTCCATTTAGGGTTAAAAGATATTTTTAAATTAATACTTTTATTCATCAAGGATGCATTAATTTGATCAAAAGTGCCAGTAAAGACATTTATAATGTTACAAAAGATTTCTATTTGAAATAATTGCTGTTTTCCTGAACTTTCTATTCATCTGTGAATCCTGAAAAAGTTCATGTATCACAGTTTCCATGAAAATATTGGGCAGCACAACTGTTTTCAACATTGATAATAATCAGAAATGTTTCTTGAGCAGCAAATCAGCATATTAGAATGATTTCTGAAGGATCATGTGACACTGAAGACTGGAGAAATGATGCTGAAAATACAGATTTGACATATTCACACAGAAAATAGCTATTTTAATTAGCAATAATATTTAACAATTTTACAGGTTTTTACATTATTTTTAATTAAATAAATGCAGCCTTGGTAAGCACAAGAGGCTTCTTTCCAAAACATAAAAAAATCTTACTGACCCCAAACTCTTCAATGTTAGTAATCAACAGTTTTTTATTATTATTATTATTATTATTATTATTTTAAATAGGTTTTTTTTATTCCTTTTTTTTGTTTTGTTTTGTTTTACTTTTTTTTTAAAACAAGCTTGAGGGAAATGAGACTTTAGTGCAATCTTTAAAAAAATGCCAATTTTGCCCTTGTGTTTTCTTTCTGTTTCTAAATATACAAGTTTTGCAGTTCACTAAACCATATCAGTATTATGTTTCTCCTGTATTACAATGACAGCAAAAGGAAGATGAGCTGTTTAATCAGAAGTGATCATCATGTTCCAGACCAGTGTTGGATGTGAGTGTGTTCATCTGTCCGTCTGTGATTTTTAGAACACAGATGAGCTGGTTTACCTCGAAACAACAAGGCAAAGAGCTGAGCAAGTAACATTTCTAAAAATGTTTCTACAACCATGTGATTTCAACTCCAGCACATCCAGAACAATGAGCTCTCTCGCTCTTATGCTTGGGTACGGGACATGCCTGCAACCAAAATAAACACTAAGCTTGTTATTTTGATCAACAGACCGTCCAAGCAAAATCTAAATATAATAAACTACATCTAAAATCTGATCCATATCTACTTTGCTCCTCAAATGTGTGACCCTGGACCACAAAACCAGTCATAATGATCAATTTTTTGAAATTGAGATTTATGCATCAGCTGAATAGATTAGCTTTCCATTGATGTATGGTTTGTTAGGAGAGGACAATATTTGGCTGAGATACAACTATTTGAAAATCTGGAATCTGAGGGTGCAAAAAAATCTAAATATTGAGAAAATTGCCTTTAAAATTGTCCAAATGAAGTTCTTAGCAATGCACATTACTAATTAAAAATTAAGTTTTGATATATTTACTGTAGGAAATTCACAAAATATCTTCATGGAACATGATGTTTACTTAATATCCTAATGATTTTTGGCATAAAAATAAATCAATAATTTTGACCCATACAATGTATTTTTGGCTATTGCTACAAATATACACCAGCAGCTTAAGACATTAAAAACATTAAACCGTGTTTTAAATACAGACAGAGTGTTTTAAATGCACAATAAACAGATTGTTTTAAACGTCCCACAAGCTAAAAAAAACCCTTAATCCAGGGGTGTGTTAAGCTTGATTTAATGTCAGCGCAGGTAGCAGCTCTTGTCCTCATCATGCTCTCATTCACATGCTGGCACACGATTCCCAATGTCCTGCGCTCCTGATCAGACAGCGTGATGAACTCGATTAGACACAGACAGGGAAAGACAGCAGCCTCAGGACAGAGCTGTGTGTGTGTGTGTGTGTGTGTGTGTGTTTGTTTGTCTGTGTGTGTGTGTGTGTGTGTGTGTGTGTTTGTTTGTCTGTGTGTGTGTGTGTCTGTGTGTGTCTGTGTTTGAGTGTGTGTGGATTTGATGTGAGGATGCAGTCTGGTTTTCAAGGACACAATAAGAAAATAAAGCACACTGAGTTGGTTGTCATGTTGATTTGAGTGGCTCTTACAGGCTCAGTTTCAGGTCTCTATAATATACTGATGCCTCCTTCAGTGCCCATCTATAGCTAACAGTTCCGGATGTAAAAATGCCATTGACTTTCTCCACAGGGAAATGATTTTTGAAACTTTAAAACTTTTAAAGACAGAGCTACTGTGAGCTCCGAGGTTGTTAATCTATGGCATATGCTTTAGTTGAAGTCATAACTTTGCATTATGTCAATTTATGTTTTAATAATCGTGTTTAACACTGGAATCCCTGGTGAAAAACTACATTACCCATGATGCTGTTTAAAGAAATCCACCAATCAGAATCGTAGTGAGCAAACTGCGTGCTAAGCTCCGCCCACTCCCACAAAGCACCGGAAATGGAATTGAGTCGGTCTCCTCGCGCTCTTAAAAACACTTAAATAGTTGAATATACATATGCATATTTTGCAATAAACTAAAAATATATTGTTTCTATATATAAAATCAACAGCTTTAAAAAATGTCAGTTTTAAATTTGCATTTTTAATTTGATTATGGCATTTTCATGGGATTGTGGATTTTTTTTTTTTTCACTAAAGCAGTTAAGTACACAGACTTGTATCTTTGTCTGATTTCCAAATATTTAATTTTTTATTTTTTTTTTTGCTTAAAATCAAAGTTTGTACTTTTGAGATTCTCATCACAGCTGGCTGGATTATAATTTATCTTTATATTATATTAATAATCAAATTGCTTTCAAAGGCTCCCGTATTTGTGTAAGGTTTCTATTTACAATGTGCTTTTGCAGTGTTGAACATTGTAACCAATCACAGGTGTTTGTTAAATGTATAAACAATTTTTGCTATGTTTTCCATTCAGAATCCGCTCTATGTGCCAGAGTTTGTTCAGCATGAGAGAATCATTTCACTATAACCAATATATAAACAGACATACTGTGACACTAATAACTAATTTGCAGAAAATCCCAAATTAACAGCAGTCTCTCCTTTGCTCAAACCCAATCTCTCAAAATCTCTAATTATGAGCAACAGTAACACTGATGCTGAAAACATCAGGCTTATCCGGCCCATATCATTGACACAGCATCATGTTTTCAGAAGCTTTACAAATAAGCTCTGTATGCGGGACACCAGTGACGGCTGTTTGTGTGGATTAGACTGCAGACGTCCTCAAGTGTCCAAAACGTAAGCCTGCGTGTGAGATTCTCACCGTGTTTTCTGTAATCCCATTCTCTATTCTTAGATAAAGCAAAAAACTGTGAATGTGTGATGTAAAAGAAAAATATGTCTTTTGGTTTTTACCTTGAGTATTAAATGATTAAAAAAGGAAAAGTTAAACTTTTCCTATTTAAAAAAAACAAAAAAAAAAAAAAAAAAAAAAAAAACTTTTAATTCTAATGTTTAGCAAATAAAAATGAATATTAATTTTCATACTGTACATTAACACGTTGAGATGCCCAAGTTGACAACGTAAACTTAAAATGATACCATTTAAGATGATATACAACTGTGTAAAAAACAACATTTTTTTGGTAAAATAATGAACACAACCTTAAAAGAAATTACTAAGAAATTGGAGCTGGATTCACATCATTTGACTCGAGGAATGTGATTAAATGTATTTTAGAGCATTTATGATATTTCACTTAACTACCAGTAGGGGCCACTGTGTGTACAATTTCAATTCATTTTTAGTAATTTGATTGTTTGTTTGTTTTTTTTTTTGTTTTTTTTTTTTAAATAAAAAAAATAAATAAATTACTTTAATATTAATACTTGGGTTTCAGTTATAGCTTATTGCTCAAGGTTTTCTTTGTTTCTTTCTTTTTCTCCAATTAACAAAATATTTTTAAATATTTTAGTTTTAATTTAATGATAATAATCCTGTTTTGAACCAGGTTTTTAATTTTAAGTTTTCATTTTAATTGTAGTTTAAGTTTTAGCAATTTTTTTTTAGTATTTTTAGTAATTTTTGTAAGTAATTTACTCATTTTTATTAATTTGTATTTATTTATTTTTATTTATTTTTCTAGTTTTTTTTTCTAGTTTTGTTATTCTATTTATCTAATTTCATTTCATTTTAATTTTAGACATTTCAGTACTTCAACATTTCAGATTTTTAAGTTTTACAAACATTTACTGTACATTCTATTACAGCTTTTTTTAAATGACTGAAAACACTTTTTAATAGTTTTAGTTAACCATGACCATATATAAACACACACACACAAACCTGATTCTATTCTGTGAAATCTACAGCAATGCTGAGTGTTTTTAAAACCATAAACCAGGCCCGTCTTACGACCCTCATAACCCGAGCGAGACTGTCTGACGGGAAAGTCATTAACACCCCCACAGCTGTGAAACATGGGCTTTCAGAGGCTCTTCTGTCTGCTGTCCTCTAGAGACACGCGAAACCAAAGGCTCCTCTGTGCAGCGGCCGTAATGAGTGTCCAGCGCTGCCAAAGCTGCTCGAAATATAGGAGGAAAACTGACATCCAGCCAGTGCAGAACTAGGTCATGTTTTGGGGACGTCTGAGCGATCACATCACTAATGTAATGCATGATAAATATGTTGATGATTAGTTCAATTAATTTGATATACCACATCTTGGCCAATCATCTTTTTCAAACAACTTGCAAACTTCAGTCTATATAAATGCATTAATAATAATATAAATAGTATTAATAATAATAATAATAATAATAATAATAATAATAATAATAATAATAATACATATTATTATTATTATTATTATAAAAATATACTACTACAATAACAATGTAATGCAATATATTTTAATAAGTAATAATAATAAAAATTATTTAAATAACAATAATGCAGTATTATATTATACTACCATATATACCATTTACACATTATTAATACTTTACACATTATTAATAGTAATTAATATAATTACTATTAATAATAATAAACATGTATTACCATATAAACTATTTGGACATTATTATTATTATTATTATTATTATTATATAAATGTAAAACTGTACTACAACTACTACTAATTTTGTTATTTAAATGAGTAGAAATAATAAAATATTTCATTATGTAACTATATATACACCATTTACACATTACTAATAGTCATTGCACATAATAATAATAATAATAATAATAATAATAATAATAATACCATAAAAATCATTTACAGTACATAGTAGTAATTTTTAAATGACAAAAATAACTAATTATGCTATTTAAAATTAGTAATATCAACAACAAAATATTGTATTCTATTACCATATGTACCATTTGCACATTATTGTTACAACTAATTAAAATGTATTTAAATTACTAACAGCAATAATAATAACATATATATTATATATATATATATATATATATATATATATAACAACTATATCACATACAAAATTTGCATATTATTATTATTATTATTATTATTATTATTATAATAATATCTAATTTAAATAACATGATAATAATAAAACAACCATCCCTTCCTTAGAAACAAAATATTGCATTATATTACCATACAAAGATCATTTGCAGATTATTACTTTAAATAACCTAATACTCTGGAACACATGGAGAAGAAGCAGGTCAGAGCTGAAGCAGCTGTATGGTGGGAAAGCAGAGGCTCAGGGTGTGAGCTGTCGCTGGGTATTTCCCCATTCAGCTGAAAACACTCCACTGCATTCCTCTCTGGCCAGCATCAGCCTCCATTCAGGCTCAGAGCTGCAGTCGCTGCAATCTCCCAGCGTGTAGGAGGAAACAGCTGAAGAGTGTGAGAACAACAAATATAAACAGCAGACTGTGCTCTTGACTACCAACAGATTCACCATGTGCTGTTGGAGTCTGTAAAACTGTTATTAATTAACTAAAACATAGCTAGAATGCAAATTTATTTGCATTTTGTTTCAGTTCAAGTTTATTTTACATTTTTTAATTTCATTTTTTAATTTCAAGACATCTAAAAAAAATAAAATACTAAAACTTTACAATTAAAATAAAAAAAAAATCTAAATATTAACTATAATAGTATCTTGATGCTAAACACTAAAATGACTTGAAATGTGGAGTGTCTACAGAAACACTGTAGAAATACAGCTTATTTCATTCATGTTGGAATAGATATAATTCTCCAACTGATCATTTAAGTGTGGGAAAACAAAACTCACCCTAACCAGATTTAAGGCTCATTTCACACTGTATTAATGATTCAGAACCACAGTATGCTTCATCATGAGCGTGAAAGCCACAGTGAGCACTAGCAGCAGTTGTTTCAAATCTGCATGAATTACACTGCATGAATTTTTTGTGGCGCATCAAGAAATTTAACTGGTAAATGTGTTTCCATTGTAGTTTGTGCTTGTTTTCATATTGCATGAAAAAAATCTGTGCCTCAATTGAGTGTATAAGCTTTTTTTTTTAATCTGCATTTTAAATTTTTTAATTTAGATTCATTTTGGCATTTCTATCCAGTGTTTTTTCATGCAATATTCCAAAATTTGCATAAAAACATGGATGGAAACAAAAAAAGTGTAACACCACCTTTCACACCAACACAGCAAACTGAGCTCTAGTGCAAAAGTGTCTGTACTGTGAACCTTAACCAATAGAGTAAAATTCAGTAAAACCTACAGACTTTAAGTTGTAAGAGATGAAATAGCATCTACAATGCTATTTATTCATAAACCAATAGCAGTGGAATCACAGAATCAATTAATCTTGATTCTGCATACATGAAAACATGAATGCATGCATGCATGAATGAATGAATGAATGAATGAATGAATGAATGAATGAATGCATGAATTGTTTGTTTATGGTGTGAATAGCTCTGTACCCAACCACTAGAATATGGAAATAACATCTACTGTTTCTTCTGATCATACCACAAAAAAATGCTGTTCTTCCTCAGTATTTTTGTACTGTTTTCGAGTGAAAATGTCTAAAGATTCTTAAATCAAGATACATTTACTTGAAAAAGTATTGTATTCGGAGAAATTGATCAAAATGAAGCGAGTTTGTGATTAAAAAAACAAATATCTCCTAATGGGGTCAGAAAATTACCTTAATTCAGAGGGAAAACATTTTTCATTCCGCACTGGCAGGTATGTGTTCTTGTTTTAAGCATATACTGTTTTTTATTGTCATTTATTTTTTTAATTTTTTATATATATAGAAAACAAGACTTATTTAGATATTTGTACTTAAAAACAAGACAAAAATAGTGTGGAAGATGCAATACATGCAACATTTATTGCCACGAATTTAAAGGGGTCCTATTATGCTCTTTTACAAAGTCTTAATTTAGTTTTAGGGGTGTACTAGAACATGCTCTCATGCTTGGTGGTTCGAAAATCACATTATTTTTCACGTAATTTACATTATTACAATAATCTCCCCAGTCTGACACAATGGCTCGATTAGTTCCGGGTTTGATGAAGGGCCGCCTTCCGAAAAACGAAATGTGTTGTGATTGGTTAGCTGTCCCAGTGCGCTGTGATTGGTGAACAGCTTAGACGGTGTTTCAGTACGGCCCCGCCCCTTGACAAAACAGCAAGTTCGTCATTATTGCCATATCAATTCAGACCCCGAGAATATTGAACAAGAAGATCGCGCAGAACCTGTGCACGCACGGATATTGCAAGACATATTAAAGTGGTAACGATGTTGTTGTTTTTTTGGCTAAATCACGTTTTAGATAGGATGTTAACAGCTTATAAATAACTGCATTTACTATGTACAGATAAGTGCAACGGTAAAATGTATTATGTTTATTGTTCTTTAATTCTAACATTATAACATGAATTTCAGTGAAACTGTTATACAGTTGAATTTATTTATACCATAGTCCCACAGAGTTACACTATTTGTGGCGGCATATATATGCAGATTAATTCTCTGCCAGCGGGAGGCGCTGTTGGAGCGGGAGAGAGCGAGGTTTCTCTGGTAACGCTGAACACAAAGCAGAGCTCCGCTCACAAACACTGCTTTATCAGACATTACATGCAAGATGAAATGAAAATGACATCCAAAATTTTCTGAAGACAGTCGGTTTCTATCACAAATACAGTGATATAAAAACACCCACACCAGGTTTAGATTTTGAAAGTGCATTCAAATTTCCCGAGGCGGGATTTATTTTAATGATATTCTAATGAGCCAATTTGTGATGTCACAAATACAGGAAAACAACTTTGTAGTCCAAACGAGCCGTTCGTTGTAGTTCTTGAAAATGGATTTTTTAAAAACTAAATATCTCCCTTTGGAGTGGACTTTGAGATTTGTAACTTTGTAGATCTTTTTTTTTTATGCCCAAACATACACACTACACCGGGGCCGGCTCCAGGCATGGGCAAATGACTGTCTTGCCCACCCAATCAGAATTATATAAAGACTGCGTTATTTTATTTTATTTTTTATTATTATTTTTTTTTGTGGAGTGTTCAAAACCAATCTGAAGCGGACTGTATTTTGAGAAGTTTAAGATATAGCTGGAGACTGCCCCAACAATCAAATAACACCAGCAAATTGCAGCATTTTTATTTTATTAGCTGAAAGCAAGGCGCGCTGAATTCACTCAGACGCTTCAGTCTGTTGCGGAAAATCAGAGGCTGACAACAAGCGAAAACGGGCAGAAATATTTGCGCACTATCACGGGGAGTTTGTGAGTTACAGGGAGTTTAATACATGAATATGTATAGACTACCACTGAAATTACCTGAGCAGTTGAATTAATGTTCTAAAAACCCGCTCGTTCAATAACGTGCATTCACTGCATGGACGGGGCAAGAACATAATATAAGCATCTAAAATGCATGTAGGCTATACAGTTCAGTTGAAAGCTCCCTTTTGACGATGTTAATGCTGAATGTATAATGAAAACAAAGTAAACAACACTGAAATAAGAGCGATTACGTGATGAAAGTTGTGTTCGTTACTATAGCAACAGTCGGCTCGACTGTAAAAGTAGCGTTCCCCTTCTATGATGTAAACGACCAACAATATCCAGTGATGCAAACTATTTGACTTTTTTTGTCAAATTCCGCCATTTTGGTCTGTCATTTACGTGATTCATGGCATTCATAATTGATTATGACGACTAGCATTTTTCTGTTTTGCGTTTTCAACAATACTGTACAACTGAAATTGAGTAGGTGCATATTTTAAAATAAAAATATTATTTGCAGTTCAGATTGATTACTTTACAAATATTCTTGTTCTTTTACTGTTCTTATTTTCTTTTAATTTATTCCCATGAATCCATTTAAATCCTTTATTTAGTTTCTTTAAATAAATACCATCACCATATAGTGGTCTGGTCTTTATATTTTCCTCAAAACAACTGGTCCCCCAATGTTCTAGACATGATTATGGCCTTGTTTGATTTAAATAAAAAAAGTTAGTTGAAAAGAATCACCAGTGTAGAAACAATGATCCAGAGAAAGAGAACAAAGAGGGCTTTTTTTTCTTTTTCTTTTTTAATATTCAATAAAGAAAAAAAGATTATTTTGTTGTGAAAGTGCAAGATATTGCTCTTTTTTCAGTGTATATAATATAGTCAATATAACAATATCTACAGCATAAATATCTACACTGTATCCCCCTGCAATTTTCCCCAGGAGGAATATCCCCCTTCTGCCTTGTCAATGTATTGGCCAACAGAGTCATCACCAAATTATTATCTTTGTTTTTCAAATACATATTTGTGACCCATCTAAAATGGACGCAAAACTAGGATATGTTGCAGCAAGTCCATTGAGCTGTCATCTCTGTAACGCCGAGGGCTGATATGCATTTATTGACAATTGAGCGACTGCTTAAACTATAGGGGTGTTGAAATTAATCGCTGCATCGATGCATCGTGGACGATTCTGCATCGATGCAGTAATAGACCATAATTGATTATAGCCTACTGACGCTTATAGCCGATTATAGTAATCGATTATAGCCTTCGCATATATTATTTTAGTCTTTCACTTTATATATGCTTTCATTTCTGCCATTTGGAATGCAGTTCGTATTAGATGCACGAAACTCACGTACTGACAGACTTTCACCTGCGCTTTGTGTTTGTTTGTCCTGAAGCTCACGGCTGCCGTTAAATGCACTACTTTTATGATACGAAATTGATGTAAACGCAGTCAGTTATGTTTTCAGAACAGGACAAAACATCTGATATGTGGAAATAGATCTGTGCGTTAGTGTGAACGCAGTCCATTAAAGCTGCCAGTGTCTATGATCTCATCAGTAATAATCAAACAGCAATAATAATGCTGAGGAAAAAAGAAAAACCCATAACTATGATTGTCTGTAAACTTTCGGATACTTAAAGCACTCTCAGATACTGAAAGTACTTTTTGTTTATCACTTGTAATTGTCTTTTTCCCCCTTTATTACTTTATATTTGCTTGTATGTTCTGAAACTATATTAAGCTGGTTAAATTCTTAATAGTTGTTTTGATTTGTCATTAATTTGTAATTATTTTAAAAAGTAGCCTGCTTATATAACTTAATAAAAATGCACAAAATAAATTTGATATAATCGTGATGCATCATGATATCAAATTGAATCGAATTGTTGACATAATTGTAATCGAACTGAATCATGAAACCAGTGCCTATTCACACCCCTAATATATATGTTTGTTTTTGTTTTTATTTTTTTAAGAAAACAAGACTTTAGATATTTGTACTTAAAAACAAGACAAAAATAGTGAGAAAGATATTCATTTTATGCGATGCATGCTACATTTAATGCCATGAATTTATGACTTTCTGCTGTGATTTAATCAGTTTTAAGAACTTAAATTGTGGAAAGGCAAATTAAGACTTAAGACCCACAGAAACCCTGTTATTTTTCTCCACACACACACACAAAAATGTGAAGGCTGGCAAAGTAAATTCAGCACCAAATTATTGTCTTCATTCTTCAAAAACATATTTGTGACCAACTCAAAATGGATGCAAAACTAGGATATGTTGCAGCAGGTGCATTGAGTTGTTGGTCTCTGTAAGGCCGAGGGCTGATATGCATTCATTTACAATTGAGTGATTGCTTAAACTAGCGTTGTAGGCAGGGCTTTCCCAACCCCGGCTCTGGAGATTAAATCCCTCTGTTGCTCTCTGGGCCGTCAGCCACGGTCCGGCCGCTCACGTGCTGCCGCTGAGAGACTGACATAATGAACTCCCAGCTGGAGCTCTCCGTGCAATGAGGCCACGCTCTTGAGCCGCAAAGCATGAATAAGCCCTCTATCACTCCAGCCAGACCCCCATCCCCTCCTGCAAACCGTCCCAGTGCCCCGAAATATCCCTCGGAAGATGGAAAGAAAGGAGAGAGCTGTCGGTTACAACTGGCTCTTTCTGGACTTCACATGCTAGATCAGAGAGACAGAGAGAGAGATGCATTACGCTCTACTTCCCCGCCACAGAAAGAGCACTAAACCAGCTCTGTTATCATGGCAGATTGTGCTGGCGGGGAGAAAAGGGCTAATTTCAGGCACTTTACTCAGAGCAGCTTCTGCTTTTACTGCTTTTCGTATAATTTTTTTGATCTTACCTCTAATAAGAGCTCAACAATAGACTGAGGTTTAAGATGAGGAAAGTGTGGTAGCAATTAAAGGACAATTAAAGAGAGATTAAACACTAATGCAGGACACAAAAAGAATAAGGTGACCTCTGCAAACTTCCAAGCGGGCTGCAAGATGATTTAAAATGACTTCTAATATTTCTACACAAATTTTTCTAAAAAATTTCCAATTTTAAATTTTCAAAATAAATAATTACATTTATAAACAATTTTAACTCAGAAATTGCTCGTACATTTCACCATAAAGCACAAATAAACAGCAAGCAACGTGTCGAATTAAATTTTCAAGTCGAAAGACTGAAATAGTATTTTCTTGTAAACTGTACTTTAATCATCTTTGTTTTATTTACAATCATAATTTATTTATAATTTTATTTGCAATTATTAATATTTTTTATTATAAAAAAAAAACTTTTTTTACAGTCTGGGGGCAGTATTTTTTAATTTTTGAAAGTCTGATGTTCAACAAGGCTGCACTTATTTGATCAAAAATACAGTAAAAACAGTAATATGAAATATTACATTTAGGCATGTGATCAGCTAGAGACAAAGAAGAAGGAAAATCTGCTACGTCTACAAGCCACGCCCCCAGCACTTATTAAAAATATATATATTAGCACATTAAAAGATATCTTATACTGTAAGAATGCATACTATTGTCCTGTAAAAATTAAAAGCAGCACTTAATCATAATATAATATAATATATTATAATAAAGTACTATAATATATTATAGTAAAGTATATAGTATATAGAATTGTTATTATTATTAAAGTACCTGCATTACAATTAATGATTCTGAAATAAACATCTTCTGCTCATCAAGGCTGAATTTATTTGATTAAAATTAAAAAACAGAAATATTGTGAAATATAATTACGAATTAAAAAAAAAAGTTTTCAATTTTAATATATTATAAAATGTAATGTTATTCCTGTGATGCAAAGCAGAATTTTATTAATTAATTTTATTAATTAATTTATCAAATATATTAATTAAATTTAATGAATTTATTAAATAAAAATAATTTTAAAATGTCACTTTTTTTCCACTTTCATGCATGAATAAAATTATTAATTTCTCTCTTTTTTAAATCTTATACAAATGTTTGAGTCGTACCATTGTTTCCACAAAAATATTAAGCAGCAAAACTGTTTTTAACATTGATAATAATGAGAAATGTTTCTTGAGCAGCAAATCAGCATATTAGAATGATTTCTGAAGGATAACGTGACACTGAAACTTCTCTTTGTAAACAACAACAGATTTATGAACGTTTCTAATGACGAATGTTGCGTTCCTAAATGCAAATTAAAGCAGCTCAAACCAATCGCAGCGCAGCAGCACTAACAGTGAAGCGAAACTAAACACAGTACTGTAACAGCAGACATGTAGCGCGTCAGACTACAGCCTGTTATATAATTACATCACAACTGTTGGGAGTTTTATGACAGCACTAGCAATCTCAAATTCTCACCGCCATTCATAGAAAGTTATCGGGTCGAGTAACACGTTTCAGCGCTGATTCTGGCGCTTTGAATCATTTGAACACTTTTAACTGTCCTGCAGATGCACCGCGAGCTCGTATAGCACTCTCAGGACCATCCCATCCGTTATGCTTAAATAACCTTTTCGCAGTTTATTTAGGTAATAGCTCAAGGCCATTTACGCGATTTCAATCATCATTATTTTTTATTGTTTAAAACAGTGCTGCTTCAAATTTTTGTGGAAACCATGATACATTTTATTTATCAGGATTCTTTGAATAGAAAGTTCAAAAGAACAGAATTAATTTGAAAAAAGAAATATTTTGCAACATTATAAAATGTCTTCACTGTCACTTTTAATCAGTGTATCCTTGCTGAACAAAAATTAAAATAAGTAAAACAATTTTCTTTTAATGATCAATTATTAAACTGGTAGCAATTGCTTTTTGTAGTGGACAAAATCATTTGGAAAAACCCTGTAAGCACAAATGACTAAAAAGACTTTGGTGTCAATATGCTAACCCTAAAGAACATTCATTTATTGAAAGCTTATTTGAATTATTTACAATTATTTTATTGAACTATTTTAATATTGCCAACCCTAGTTCATGTAAATAAAGCTTGAAGCTTTCAAAATAAAATATTGGGGGCCATGGAGTCAAAAATGTTCTACACTAGCTTGTTAATGCAATCAATTTTGTAGACCAATTCTGACCAGTTAGTTTGCACGGTTCACTAAAAGTCTGTATCCATTTATTTTCGCTCACGGTGACCTTACGTGGCCTATTTGGACAGGTTTATAAACCCCAGGTGAATTCATCCGGAAAAAATGCTTATCCTGGTTATTGGGGTCAAAGTTGAACATTTGCTTGACCAGCAGGTTCTTGGCCTTGTCTTAGGATGCTAATCTGCCGATGTAATCTATTATCTGCCTAATGGCCCGTCTGACCCCCCCGGGGGCTTGGCAAGATGCGGTCAGAGCAGATTTACAGCACCATATGAAGGCAATCAGGAGCTCACTGACAGCACCGTCTAAAACAGGGCCGTGGATATTATATTTCATCAGTTAACTTGCTTATAAAAACTGGCGTGGTTTTAAATATGATCCCATTCTGTCAAGCCCACCTTGCAATTTCTAAAGACTGGACACTTTATTATACAAAAATCAAATGTGTGCGGTCTCAGCTGACCTGTCAGTCTGACACAGTTATGTTCGCTCTGCATAAACCAACTGCTCCAGTTATTTATATTTATTTATTTAGAAGCAATTTGACTAATCTACTGCAGATTTAGGCGGTGCACAGCGTGTGTGACCTAGTGTGCATCACAAATTATATTGAGCCTTGCTGTTAGTGGGATGGGTTTGTATCGACTGCTGAGGTTTGCTTGGCTTGTCACGAAAGAGCTTGAACATGTGACAGTATGAGCACCAGTGCACTTACACTTACATGTGCAGATGAGTCTAATTAAAGCAGTGTCAAGAGAAATGAATAATGTGTAAAGTGATGAGACAAAACAACAAACTACTGGAGATACATGCAACTAGTTTAAACAAGCACAGAAACATTTTATCGGTCATAATTGCTGGGGGAAAAATAGCACAAAACACTGTACAAGGATGAAATCTATCTATCTTACTGTTCAAAAACTTTTGATTGATAGTATATACATACATCATTGCCATGAATAAAAAGAAAAAAATTGTTCCTATGACTTAGCTCATTCCCTCGTTTAAATAAAATTGTGGTCATGAATTAAGAATAAGTTGTTTTGTTTTATTAAATCATGGCTATGTTGTACAAATTCATTCCCTTATTTTAGTTAAATCAAAATGAAAATCAATAGCCATGATTTAATAAAATGAGAACAAATTCTTAATTTGTGGCCAAGATAAATATATTTTTGTTGTGTTATTGCAGCTCTGTACATCACTCATCTTATTTTTGCTAATAAAAGTTTTATGTTTAATATAAGTGAGTTTCTCATTGTACTATTTTATTGTTGTTGTGTTTTTCATGAAGACTAATAACGAATCCACTATTCATTTTGTTCAAAGACAGGGAAAGAAGTAAAGATCTAACACTGAAGATTAGCGCAAGCACTACAGATCCTGAGCGTCATTGACCCATATCTTGTAAAATGTGTGGTGTAATAACACTGCTGTTTATAGTTTATTAATAAGGGGGAAAATTTGCTCACTATAAAACTAAAGTATAATTTGGACTTTTGAAGTATGCATAATGGAAATAGCAACAGCAAGTGAAACTAATGACACTTGTCTTGCTTATTAACATACATGAACAAACTGTAAAACATAGTTATGCATGCAATCAATTCTGAACAATGCTGGCCAAAGTGGCAGAAAACTCCCAATTGATTTTTAACGATGCATTCTGGAAATTCCCCTATTCTTTCATTCAGGCTCTGGCTCTCATGTTCAGAGACAGCTGCTGGTGAAGGACGGCCGTGTGGGCAGACGATGAGAGATCTGAACTCAGTCCAGCTGAGCACATGCCATCGCTGGTGGGTGAGAGGAAAGGAGAGTGACCTCGCCGCTCGCCCAAACCCAGCCGACTGATATAGATCGGCCTGCAGGGAGTCACAGGAGAAAATGGGATCGGTGTTGAACCCGTCGATACGGTCACGAAATAATCAACTCTTCCTCATCATAGTCGATTGCTTCTCTTTAGCGCTTCCTCAACATGTTTCTTTGTAAATAGGGTTGTGTATCGTTTGAATTTGATCAATTTCGATTCTGCTTATCGATTCCCAGTTTCGATTCCAATGTGGTTAAAAAAAAAATTAAGTCAAACATTTAGAATTCAAACATATTTATTCTGTCTCTCTTTTTGCAAAACATTTAATTGCTGCTGAATACCATTAAAAAATATCAGCCGGCTACATAAAAACTGAACTCGATTAAGAGCTGTTTGTGTGCAAAATAGAGCTGCACCATTCTGGATAAATTGAGACTTATTTTATATATATATAAAATTTGGACTTTTTTATCTGATTGCATTTATGAATGGAATGATTCAATGACTCACTCAAGATTCACTTGTTTCATTATTGGATGAATCAGTGTTTTTGAACGAATCTCTTGAATGAATGATTCAAAGACAAATACATTTTTAACCACCTAAAAAGCACAAAAAAAACAAAACAAACAAAAAAAAAAAAAACATGCGCACACAGGAATTGATAGGCGGAATTTAAATTTTAGTTTAACAACAAGTATCCGCTTCCTGACCTTAAGTATCTGATTCTGGAATTGGAACTGATTTTCGATTCCCAACCCTATTTCTAAACGGAGGCGTCTCGTCAGTTTCCATGGTTGGGAAGAGTCTATGGGCTCTGTGTGTCTGGAGGGGCAGATTAAAATTCCTGCGCTGACCCCTCTCCCCATCGCGAGGGTCAGTCCATTCACGCTGGACACTGGGAATGGGGTCAAACGGGACAGAGGCAGCTGCACAGCGTCCACTCGCTTTCTGCTGGAGGATCTGCATTATATTCCAATGCCAAAGCGCAAATGCTTTGACATACTTGTAGGGATTAAATTCACTTTGACAAAAAAAAAAAAAAAACATGAATTAGTTGCTGCTTGATCTTTTGAAAGATAAGAGTGCAGAGTTGTAATGAAATAATGCAGATCATCTGCTCCAAATTTTATTAGTTGATGAATCCATCAAACTGATCAAAACAAAATGTCCATCGAGACCGAGTTGAATCCCATCTGCGCTCTTTGTCTGGGAAAGGATATGGTTGAGTGGAAGCCAGAAATGTGTGACCCACTTCATGCCAAACTAAATAAACTGTGACCTTTCGAGAACATCAAATCTACTTTATATGACCACCAACGGGAAGAAAACAATGGCTACAGATATTGAGTAGGGCTGTGCAATATTGACAAAAAATGAAATCTCAATATTTTTTGTGATTTTTGTTTTTGATAACAATAATTAAACAATATTTTGTTTTTGTGCTGGTACTTTAGCTGGTTTAGGCCTGTTATGGATAAATAAATGTGACACTAAAACTGCTAATAAGTGGCAGCAAGTCTCTTAATGAGTGATTCATTTAAAAAAGCTTATTCATTTAGAAATTAAGCAAGTGGCTTCATGAATGGATTACTGAATCATTGACTCAAGTGATTCTTTAAAAATCAAATTCATTCAGGATCGGAGATGTTTCTCTGAGATGCACAAATGTTCTGGTCTGGCTTTGTTTGGAAGTATTTTCATTGATGAAACAGGAAAAAACAAAGGAAAAAAAAGGATAATGTGTGTAAAATGTAACTCAGTCAATATTAACTTCACGTTTTTTGGACTTGTGTAAGTTAATATCACATTTTTAATAGTTTTAATATATTTTTATATGTTGATATTGACAAACCACATATTTGTGATAGGCACAGCTTGTATTGACAAGATTTCATGACTTCAATTGATTCGATATTGATTCATTTCAAAATATTTCAGGTACATGCCAGTTTTTCTTATGAAAAAAAAAAAATTCTAAATGAAATAAATACTGGAAATTAACAACAGAGCCTAAACATTTCAAATTCAATTTCCATTTACTTTGTCATGGATCAATAAATGAAAATAAAACAGCCAATAGGTTGAATAAATAGTCCCTTAATGAGTGATTCACTGTATCATTCATCAAATGATTCATTCAAAATGGTTGATTCTTTTAGAAACTAACCAAGTGGCCGACTTTATGAATGGATTACTGAATCACTGACTCAAATGATTTGTTCAGAAACAGATTCATTCAGGAACTGAACAGCACAATGTTGCTGAACTGCTGTATAGGTTAATATTACATTCACAATATATATTGAAATTGGCAAACTAAATGTTTGTTAAAGGCAGGGATGGTATTGAAAAAAATTCTAGATTGAATTAGATTCGATACTGATTCATTTCAAAATACTTCATGTACATGCCAATTTTTCTTATGGAAAAAAAAAAACTCTCGAAATTATGTAAATGCAGGAAATTAACAACATTAACATTAATTCAACTTCCATTTATTCTGTCATGGATAAATAAGTAGGTGGTGGCAAGTCCCTTAATGAATAGATTAATGAGTGATTAACTGAATCAATCATCGAACGATTCATTCAAAACGGCTGAATACAAATCTTATAAAAAAAAAAAAACACGCATAAAGAGATTTTTGGCTTTCATAACTTCAATTATAAAGGCATTCTAACCACGTTTTAATAGGCTTCATCACACTGTGAATGCTTTTGGACTCTAAACTTGCGTTTTAGTCTGTTTTGCGCAAAGTGACTGACATGCTCAATGACACTTGCATATCGTTAAAACAGCAATTCAAAGATGACAAATACTGCACACCCCTAATATTGAGTGCAATAAAGTGGGTGACGGACTACAGCAGCTGTACAGTAAAGATGAGCAAAAGTAGGTCCGGAAATGCTTTGTCCAATAGCCCAAAGTTCACTGTCAATGTCAGCATTTGGCTGCAAGGGAAACTCAATATGCCAGCGCACATGCATGCATTACCACAATGACTGTCTGTGTGTGTGTGTGTGTGTGTGTGTGTGTGTGTGTGTGTGTGTGTGTGTGTGTGTGTGGATGCTGAACGTTGCTGGAATAGCGAGTGCTTACTGATGCATGCTCAGTTTCGCTTTGGGGAGTTTATAGGTGGATTAGTCCTCTGGTTTTCACTCGCTCTTGTTTTCTCTCCATGTACTCGTGTTCGTCTCTTATTTCAGCGTCCTGCTCATTTACCCCTGCTGATCCTCAGGTCTGCGGTCTGAGCTCGGTCTCAATGTACTTTCTTAATTGGATAGGATGGGATTTCACCTCAATATTTAACAGCCTGATGTGATCCTGGCCATTGATTACGGATTAAGGCATGGCACAGTTTATACTCACAAACCTGCAAAATCACTAATGCATTGACTGAATGAGATAACCATAAATGACTTTTGATGTCAGTAAGACCAGATCTGCTGAGAAAAAACATTTCTGAATATATTTGAGAGCTATGTTTGCATTCTATGGAAAAGAACAGCTTTGATATTCCACAGAATAAAGAAAATCAAATGTGTTTGGAAGAGATTTTTGGGTGAATTTCAAGGGCAATGTATTGTTTGTGATAGATAGGGCTGGTACTGACAAGATTTCAAATTTTTTTAGATCAAATATTGATTCATTTCAAAATAGTTTTTGCTTATGGGGAAAATCTCTAAATGATGTAAACAGGAAATTTACAACAGAGCCTAAAGAATTTATTTTTTTTTAGATATAATAATCAACACGTAAATAAAAACTTTGTATACAAAATTGTAAAATGCACATAAGGCAGACATCATATCAACTTTGTAATGATTTTATTATGTTTATACTCCAGTTTGTTGTTGAAATATAACTATAACTACTGTTAAAGATGACATAAATTCACATGGTGTTTGAAATGAAGCAGATACAGCAATCTGTCACACCACATTAAATTTATTGTTTGAACTGACAATTTGATAGCTGAGATTTTGTTTCTTATCAAAATTAAAACACAAGTTTATTATGATTATTTGATGTGAGACACTATATGAATAATATTTAGTGACATTTTATTCACATATCAACTGAAAAGAGCATAGACTAAAAGATTATTCTTGGTATTTAAGAATCAATATTTATTTGTTAAAACAAAGTCAATTATTACGGTTGGCAGGTTAGGAAGATTAAGTAAACAACCAGGCAGTAAGGAATAGTTTTAAGAGAAAAGTTCTAATTGGGGGATTGAAACTCTTGAAATCTAGCAACCATAACTATGAATGCTGCTTGTTACCAACGCAAGATAACGCAAATGCCAAATTACAATGAAGTCTATTCAGGATTAATAACCAGCGGGCAAATATCACAGACGATTATGCTTAATAAATCAAGAGAAGCAGAAGTCATGATGATAATTAAAATATCACTGTAAAAAAGTTGACCTAATTAACAAAAATAAGGCAACCTATCACACTCAACTAGTTAACTCAACTAGCAACCGACAACTGAAAATGTTTAGTTCATCTAGTGAATAAAAGTCAGTCTACTGAGTGTTAAAAGATCTATCCGAGCAACCAAAGATTTTTTTAGTATTTAGCAATGTTAATCTTTTTTAACAATCCTCTTTCTTTTAGATTTATGTTTATTTTCAAAGCCTTCTATTTATAATATGGGTAGTATTTGCCTCTTAAAACTAAAGGCAAACATTTATGCTGATAGGCAAATGTATTAAACAAGTTGCAACGAGATGCACATATACAGTACCTCAGCACACGATTCTCAAACATGGTGAGGATCAACAAATAATAAATCAGTAAAAATATGAACTCTAATTCACATGACAGCTAACTGACAGTGACAACAGCAGCATAAATCAAGCCAGTAAAATGTAAAACGATAATATTTTAATAATAATCAACATAAAATGTTTTCAAGGGAACTTGTGTAATATTGTTCAATGTAAAATTGTTTGTTTGTGACTCAATTTGAAAAGTTGGGAGAACATTTGGATGTGTTGTGAACAAATACTAACTACAGTAAACAAAACAACTTTTGCTAGCGACATGTTTAGACTATTTTTGTTCAGTTCACAAAAAAAATAATTAAACTGACTTCTCCTACTAAAAATTCTTTGTTCAGGCTACTTTTTTACATTGGTTAGTAGAACTTTTCGAAAGTTGGATTTTTTACAGTATGATTCTATCTGAACAGAACCAAAGCTGAACTGAATTGATCTGAATAATGACTCTATTGTCTTCTAGAAGAATCAATATTGATTAGTTACTCACTACTCCAGAACGAGCACCATCTCGCTGGCCGTCTCGTAGACCTGGTGGAGATTGACGACTCGTGGACAGGCCGCTGCCAGCTCCAGCACGCTGATCTCGTGAATGATCTCCGTTCTGCAGTCCTGGCCCTTCCTCCTCTTCCTCATGTACTTCGCTGCGTATGCTTTCCCTGTGCTCTTCTCCACGCACTTCCTCACCACAGCAAACTTACCTCTGACGGGGAGAGAAAACCAGAGGAAGAACGCTTGTTAGACGCCTGAATATTTTACATCGACCTCATATCGCGATAATATTGATGTGGGTAACGATGATAAGCTCTGGAGATTTTTACTCAGTGTGGATTAATCTAAGCTGATCACACAGCAGAAATCAATCTGCAATAAATCTGCATGTTCTGTGTGTCTCTGTGTGAATGAATGATGATTTAGTTTCATCTACTAAACAAACCAAAACACACGTGACGCTCGTCTCAATATACGAGAACATGAACTTCATCTCCAGAGCTGCTCCAGAGTCACTTCAGCAACTTTACACAGTTTCATTTAATAAACAAATAAATAAATAAAACTACAGTCAAACACACACTGAAACTTACAAACCTTCAACACAAACCATCAAAATAAAAGTTTGGTTTAACGAAGAAATGATCACTAAAATATGTTACTAATGTATACTAAAATATACTTTTCAAAGAAATAATAATACTACTAATAATAATAATTAACAAAAATAATAACATTAAAGGAACATCATACAACATGCAGCATCTTATTTGACAAAAAATAAAAATGCAATGTGTTTTGTTGTAAAGTAATTGTTAAATTTTGATTTCATTACATTTTAAACGCATGATTAAATTACTATTTTCGTATTAAATTTGATAGAATTTCAAACTCATTAAATCCGGAATCAATCAATCAATCAAATAAATATATAAAACTACAGTCAAACATACACTGAAACTTAAAAACCTTCACCACAAATCACCAAAATAAAAGTTTGGTTTAACTTGAAGAAATTATCACTAAAATGTGTTACTAATGTACACTAAAATATACTTTTCAAAGAAATAATAATACTAATTAAACAAATAATAATAATAATAATAATAATAATAATAATAATAATAATAATAAAATTAAGGAACATCATACAACATGCAGCATGACAAAAAAAATTAAATGCAATGTTTTGTTGTAAATTAATTGTTATATTTTCATTAATATAACATTTCTTCAATAAAAGCATGATTAAATTACTATTTTAGTATTAAATTTGAAATCATTTAAAACTCAAAGTAAATAAATAAATAAATATGGATTTCATAGAGCCCTAAATTAAAGGGATCTTACTAGGTGGAGTTTAATTGTGAACAAACAAGTTAGATTTACATTCATTCTCAAGGTCTAATAAACAAGTAGAAAGCATTTCCTTAACCATTAATGCTAAATGAATATTGTGATAAATATATTGTATCATAAGGGGAAAAATTTTGATAATATTTTTGGCCACATCCCCCAGCCCTAATTTCATGGTAGTGTCACAGAGCCAGACTTTGGACAATCAAATTCACAGTGTGGCTATAACAGGGTTCGTACAGAAACTGCAAAATGAAATTCCAGGACTTTTCAAGCACTATTTTTTTGGTTTTCAAGGACTAAAATCAGAGATCTCACTTATCAAACGATATTGTTATTATCTTTCAAACTATAATACATAAACTAATAAAACAAAATGGTACAAATAAAATGCAGCACAAGCAAAGCATGCAATGACTGTGGCCACTTTAACATAAAAGGATACTATGGCAAAGTTACGCTTTCCTTATTTTATTGAATATATGATTGACCTGAATGAATGAAAGCTATATTCACTTGGAAAATTATGAGCTATATCATGTTTGTAGACGCTAGAGGTGTGACAATACATTTAGCTCATGAGATGAGACAAAATACAGAGACTTGGTTCACTACAACGAGAGAATATTTTAATACTATTTTTAAGAAATTTTCAATTACAAAAATCACAAAATGCAAAACAATGCAGTTGTATTTTGAAATGTTTTAACTAATCTAGGGCCATAACTAACAATTGTTTTGGTAATCAAGTAATCTACTGATTATTTTAACAATTGAGTAATCTGATCATTTTTAGTAATAAAAATAGACCTAAGTGAAAACAGGCTTTAATTAATATGACCATATTTATATATTAACTAATGATGAGGCAATCATAATTGGTTCAAATAAAGTATCAAAACCAAGTAATTACATGGTTTTATTGAACAACACTGTTAAAATACATAATGTAATATGCCTATATATAATATGAATATAACCAACTTTAGTACGTTATGTATTATACAAATACCTGCAGAGGGCGCCAACGGCCTGGTGATGTTTAATTTTACAGTGTGATTCAAGGACGTTTAAATCTATTTAATTTTAATATTTGGACAAGAAAACTCAGAGCGACTTTATTTTGAAATCGCGATGTACAACAAATCGCATATTTAGAAATAAGTCGATGTATTCTCCTGTGTTGGCATAGTTTTATAAATGATTTATGTTATGAATCTAGTGAGATAACGAGCACTGTTTTCCCAGATGAACGTTAAGCAACCCAAACTCACAGCATATGCAGAGGAAGAGCAGCTGAGATGGAGATGCGCTCCACGCTTGTAAATGACAACAGTGCAACACAAAGCGCGTCAGACTTCACATGCGTTCCCAAATGAAACTCAAACAAACAGCACATGCAATAAAAGACCGAGCAAGCACTATCAAAGGTTTTACCACAAACACAACTTTATACTGATATCGCGAGACTGCTTTTCACCTCAAGGAGTAATAACGCGAGATCTCGTGCGCTGCCGAAAGCCGGGAGAAATTATATTTAACACGTGCAGCATTGTTAATTTTGCGTGAAAAGATTGTTTTTATCGAAAACAAAAAAAGAACACTTATTTCATATATACTGCCTTTTAAAAATTCAAGTACTTTTCAAGTACCTTTTCATAAATATGGCTGTTTTCAAGGGTTTTCCAGGACTTAAATTTCAAAAAGTCAAATTCAAGTACTTTAAGCACCTTGTACGAACCCTGCTATAATTTGATCAAGAACCACCTACTTATCTCATCCACGTGTAAAACTGCTAACCAGCGACACTTAGGAAATGAGAAACTGACAAAGTGCTTTTACTCCACCAGTCTGCTTCAGATATACTGTAGTAGCAGGGCTCAGATTTCCACGCACCCCATTGAAGAGCGCAGGTCACAAACACACACAAAACAACTGTGTTCAGGGCCCCTTTGCATTGACTGAGAGAAAGGCTGGAGCTGCAGGCTTTGAGGGACTGAAAGGCTGCTGTGTGTCTAAAGATGGCACACTTGTTATCACCGGGGCTGAACGTGCTTTTGTCCTGGTGGCATATTTGCAGGATGAAATCATCCCGAAGCCCAAACTGACCCTCTGTATCCCACTTTCAGAGCTGAACTTGAAGATGCAGGGCACATGAGGAGAAAAAAACTGAAATACACGCCAGCAGATGAGGACACAGAAAGAGATGTATGGAAACGACACATGCGAACACATTCCCTACAGCTCAGGCAGTTCTGATCTGTGCCACACAGGCAGAGCGTCCTCACTTACATCTGTCAACGCACAGATTTAGGAAGAACGGTGTCATTTCTGTACCAGCCCCAGCAGGACTTTTATATTATGTGGACAGATAACCCCATTCTCAAACCCAGCTGACATGACAAACCATCCAAACAGTAAATCTGGCACAACATCAGTCAAAAAAGTGACTGATTTAATTGCTATTTAGTTCCATTCTATCAGCCAGAGACAGAGTGAGAATTCCTAATTTACTCAATTCCAAACTCCATTTTCCCCCCTTTGAGCTATTCTGCACTGAAAAACTGTGAACAGTGAGACCAGAATGGATGGCAAAAAACATATATTATTATTATTACTACTATCTTTCATTTTTATTATTATTAGAAAAATAACCAAAAATAGTAAAGACAAATAAATTATTATTATAATTACTACATTTGCCATCATCACTATTATTATTAATTAGTAGTAGTAGTAGTAGTAGTAGTAAGGCAAGTTTATTTATATAGCACATTTCACACACAATGGTAATTCAAAGTGCTTTATATAGAAGGAATTAAAATAATCATACAAAATAATCAACAATAAAAACAAGGAATTTAGAAAAAACAAGATTTAAAAATTGATTTAAAATGAATTAAAACAGTTAAGAGTAAAAGATGATTAAACAAAATACAGTGCAAGTAGTAAATACTAATCCAAAATGTGGCTGCAAGATTAATTTTTAATGAGCCAAAAAGAACGCACGTCACACCTCTGTTTTTCAATGTGCACTGGCAACCAATAGCTGCTCGCATAAAATTCAAGGCATTAATGTTTGCCTACAAAACCACCTCTGGATCTTCACCCCTTTACCTAAATTCAGTACTTCAGACCTATGTGCCTCTAGAAGCTTGTGTTCTGCAAGTGAACGTCACTTTATTGTTCATCCCAAAAAGCCACAAAACCACTTTCACAGACTTTTACATTAACTGTTCCCTCCTGCCCAACTCAATCAGAGCAGCTGAGTCCTTAGCCATCTTCAAGAATCGGCTAAAACACATCTCTTCCATCTTTATTTGACCCTCTAAGGGGCTAAAACGCTAGGTGCGCCGCTTTCTTCTTTTTTTCCAAAGCGTTCGAGCGATTGCGCTCCGGAGGCGTCTGCTGTTGCTAAGCAACCATGACCTGCGTTCTCCATGGAGATGCGGAAGTTTCAGCAAAGGATAAATGGATTTCCAGCACTAAAAATTTATAATTTATAAATTTAAATTTATTTAAAACTGGCTATCCCTATACATCTTTGATCAGCTGTTCCTCCATTTTGGCTGAGCTTTCAATGTTGTTATGGGAAAGGATGAAGCTGATTGGTTGGCTCGTCACATGACCCGCGGTGCGCTTGCGGCATTCTGAAAAGTTGAAATGTTTTTAATCACGATGCGGCGCAGACACGCCTGGAAAAAATGAGCGCACCACACTGCGTGTGCGTCGCAACCGCATCGCTTCCATTATGAGCGCGCCTGCCGCGCATATACATTTGAAATAACGAACTTGAGTGCGCAAGAGACGCGATATGTGAATGGCCCCTAACTCTAGCACTCTCTATTCTAATCCTATTTTATCTATTTGTTTTCTTTTTATTTAAAAAAAAAAAAAAACACTTGACCCTTTAAGACTTGCACTGTTTGTTTTCGAACTACTTGTTCTCTTCAAAAAAAAAAAGGGCTCTAACACTAGCTTTCTCTATTGTTTTTCTATTCTATTTGTTTTCTTTTTATTTATTCTATAATTAACAAAAAAAAAATAAAAAAAACTTTGCTACATGTACTGCGTTAGGCTAACTGAGACTCGTCACAGCACTTGCATATCATTGCTCTTTAGTTGATTTTGATTGCTTTTCTTTGTCCTCATTTGTAAGCTACTTTGGATAAAAGCGTCTGCTAAATAAGTAAATGTACATAATAATAATAATAATAATAATAATAATAATAATAATATTATTATTATTATAAAAAGTAGCAAAATAAAATATAAGACACGTCTTATTACAATAAAAATAATAAATACATTTGGCTTTACTATACAGGTGCATCTCAATGAATTAGAATGTCGTGGAAAAGTTCATTTATTTCACTAAATCAACTCAAATTGTGAAACTTGTGTATTAAATAAATTCAATGCACACAGACTGAAGTAGTTTAAGTCTTTGATTCTTTTAATTGTGATGATTTTGGCTCACATTTAACAAAACCCACCGATTCACTATCTCAACAAATTAGAATATGGTGACATGCCAATCAGCTAATCAACTCAAAACACCTGCAAAAGTTTCCTGAACCTTCAAAATGGTTACACAATAGCCTATACAATCATGGGGAAGACTGCTGATCTGACAGCTGTCCAGAAGACAATCATTGACACCCTCCACAAAGAGGGTAAGTAACAGAAGATCATTACTGAATGGTTGGCTGTTCACAGAGTGCTGTATCAAAGCATATTAAGTGAAAAGTTGACTGGAAGGAAGAAATGGGGTAGGAAAAGGTGCACGAGCAACATGGATGACCACAAGCATGAGAATACTGTCAAACAAAGCTGATTCAAACACTTGGGAGAGCTTCACAAGGAGTGGACTGAAGCTGGAGTCAGTGATCAAGAGTCACCATGCTCAGACGTCTTCAGGAAAAGGGCTACCAAGCCACTTCTGAAACAGAAACAATGTCAGAAGCATCTTACCTGGGCTAAGGAGAAAAAAACTGGACTGGTCCAAAGTCCTCTTTTCAGATAAAAGTAAATTTTGCATTTCATTTGGAAATCAAGGTCCCAGAGTCTGGAGGAAGACTGGAGAGGCACAGAATCCAAGCTGCTTGAAGCCCAGTGTTAAGTTTCCACAGTCAGTGATGAATTGGGCTGCCATTTCATCTGCTGGTGTTGGTCCATTGTGTTTTCTGAAGTCCACAGTCAACGCAGCCATCTACCAGGACATTTTAGAGCACTTCATGCTTCCTTCTGCTGACAAGCTTTATGGAGATGCTGATTTCATTTTCCAGCAGGACTTGGCACCTGCCCACACTGCCAAAAACACCAAAAGTTGGTTAAATGACCATGGTGTTGGTGTGCTTGACTGGCCAGCAAACTCACCAGACCTTAACCTCATAGAGAATCTACGGGGTATTGTCAAGAGGAAGATGAGAGACACCAGACCCAACAATGCAGATGAGCTGAAGGCCACTGTCAAAGAAACCTGGGCTTCCATACCACCTCAGCAGTGCCACAGACTGATCACCTCCATGCCACGCCGAATTGAGGCAGTAATTAAAGCAAAAGGAGCCCCTATCAAGTACTGAGTACATATACAGTAAATGAACATACTTTCCAGAAGGCCAACAATTCACTAAAAATTTTTTTTTTATTGGTCTTATGAAGTATTCTAATTTGTTGAGATAGTGAATTGGTGGGTTTTTGTTAAATGTGAGCCAAAATCATCACAATTAAAAGAACCAAAGACTTAAACTACTTCAGTCTGTGTGCATTGAATTTATTTAATACACGAGTTTCACAATTTGAGTTGAATTACTGAAATGAACTTTTCCACGACATTCTAATTTATTGAGATGCACCTGTATTATTATTAACTGTATTATTATTTCATTATTCAATATTTACATAAGGTAAATATTTTAACTAAACTGAATTGTACCAAAGCAATTCCAAACTTTATATTCTTAATTTATGATAATCTGGATATCATGTTTGGCGGCTGACTAAAGAGCGACTAGACAAATCCTTAAAACAGACTCAAGAGTGATTTAAAATGCAGCAGGTGAAGTCTCAAACGCACTGTTAAGAGCGCCTGAGACACTGCAGACACACGACTCAGCACTCCATTTAGAAACACAGCGGCAGCCAAGAGAAGCACAGAGGAAGATTTAGCGGAAGAGACGGCTGATCTGTGCAGGACATTCACATAAGCCTCTCTGCGAGAGGAGATCCCGAATCCCAGCGTGATGTCCTGAGCTAGCCTTCAGTCCATTTGCTCCCTGTGTTATTCACAACCGCTCCATTCTCAGAGCAGAACGACTGATGTGCGTCCTTGCTTGTAGGCGTCTCTGTGCAAACATAGACAAAACGAGTGAAGAGCAATTCCAGCACGTCCTTTAAAGTACTGCAAGATCAGCAGAACATCTTGCGCATAAACCAAAGTGAAAGCAAGGTGCATCTGCTAAAAGCATCAGTGCTGCTCATTTTAATCGATGCGTGCTCTGTTGGCAAA
Source organism: Spinibarbus caldwelli (assembly GCA_039654775.1). Classification (NCBI taxonomy): domain Eukaryota; kingdom Metazoa; phylum Chordata; class Actinopteri; order Cypriniformes; family Cyprinidae; genus Spinibarbus; species Spinibarbus caldwelli. Next base: position 25,353,314 of record CM077263.1, read on the forward strand.
CATAAATCCATGCAGGAATATGGAAACTGAGACAAAACAGCTTTGCGCAATCCTTGTGCAATGCGCCATCACATTCAGTCCGAAGCATAGCAAATGATAAATGCAATGGACAGATGAAGAAAATTACTCTTGTTTTAATTGGGCTGTATCCCTGAACTCAGATCTGTAAAGTAACCCATAAAGGATGGCCTGATCAAGCTCATGTGAGAGTCACAGGTTTAGAAAAGGAAGTTTTCCTCATTTCTATCCCTTTTCTGTCCAGATCTCCTCAGATTTACTACACACAGCTGGGACTGCCTTCCACCTTTCTTCAAAAAATGTGGAGATTAATGGGTAAGTGGGGAAAAAATGTCCTTGTTCTGAGCTGGCCCAATAAAATCTGGCTGTAAAGTTAAGCATCTCTGTAATGGGTTTCTTCACGACAGGAAGATTTTCATTTGATATGCGAAAAAACCCATCCAACATGTGACCCATGGAAAAGACAAGACGTTACAAGATCTCATTTCGGTCCACGTCAAGGATCAGTGATCGATTCAAAATCAACTATAGAATCTCATTAAAGGAATAGTTATGTCTTCAAGATACTTGAACATTTCAGCGGTTTTCTGTCCATCCTATAAGAGTCAGTGGGGTCCAAAAGTTTCAGGCTCCAAAAACAACAAAGGTAACGTAAAATTCTTTAATGTTTTTGAAAGACTCCTCTGCTCACCAAGGCTGCATTTATTTGATAAAAAATACAGGAAAAACAGCAAAATTGTGAAATAATATTAGAATTTAAAATAGCTGTTTTCTATCTGAATATATGTTAAAATATAAATTTATTTCTGTGATCAAAGCTGAATTTTCAGCATCATTACTCCAGTCTTCAGTGTCACATGATCCTTCAGAAATCATTCTAATATGCTGATTTGCTGCTCAATAAACATTTCTGATTATTATCAATGTTGAAAACAGTTGTGCTGCTCAATATTTTTGTGACATTTTATTATTCAGGATTCACAGATGAATAGAAAGTTCAGAAGAACAGCATTTATTTGAAACAGAAATCTACTGTAACATTATAAATGACTTCACTGTCACTTTTGATCAATTTAATGCATCCTTGCTAAACAAAAGTATCAATTTCTTTAAAAACAAATGATAGATAGCATGCAACTACATGACAGTAAGAGGTTGTTGGTGACTGAGCTGCATGACTCAGAAGGCAGCATTCATAAAATCCCAACGGCCTCGTAATCGCTCTGATTGAGACTGATTCAGAAACACTAAAGCACCTTCCGCTCCTTTGAAAACCTAATAGGCTTTCACTGCCCTTGACTGTGCGGCTTTGGCATACCTTGATTTCCCTGGCTTGCGTTAATCTGGTCCCGCTGCTTAGGATACGAATGCCACGAGGGAATGTGATAAAGAAACTCTAATCTCCTCACATAATACCTGCCACTCCAGAGGACTCCGACCGTCCAGTCAAAGCAGCTTCAGAGAGTCCATCGCTCCCCGCTGCTACTTTGAGTGAGAACTTCAGCGGACGTCGCATAGGTGATAAAACCATGACGATATATCACAATATATTTTTCTCTTGATAGGAGGATAACACTTGTTCGATAAATATGCAGTATGATGTTTACAAACCAAAAGTGGAACGAAGCAGGGTTAATGTTTTCACACAGACCAAATATCAGCTCAGCTCAAATGGCAGCACGGCGTGAGCAGATGCGTCATGGGGAAAGTTACTTATAAAAGTAATGCATTACAATATTGCGTTACTCCCTGAAAAAGTAACTTATTGTGTTAGTTACTTTTTAAGAAAAGTAATTCATTATATTACTTTTGTGTTACTTTTTCTCATCTGGACTGGGCTTGCTTGTTTGTTTTTATTATAGAAAAAAAAAGTTCTATTTTTGGAAAATGTAAAAGCGCTTTCATTCCCTTAGGCTGAAGGAAATGTAAATTCACACTCAAACAAACCTTTCAGCTCTGCTGCCATTCTGGATTGCATGAAGAATAGGACGCAGGAGAAGAAAGTTCATCACTCTTCAGCAATAAAAACAAATTTATATCTAAAGTCATTTTCGCTTATTAGTATGGTTGAATTGGATCAAAGGTCAGCAGTAAAGACACTGGTTAATAAAATGGGTTAAAATATATGATGAAGGATATTTGCGTTATTTAACATTTATTGCAGGTTTGCTGAATTTGCATTTCACAGTTTTTATTAATTTTGAGGAATACTGAATCTGTTTTTGTGCGAGTGAGATGAGCAAATACATGCTGACATTTAGTCTAGGTCTACAGTAACATCAGGGCTCGCAAAATTTCAAAATCCCTGGTAGCTCTTTGGGCAGGTACTCTTCAGATTTTGGTAGCCCTTAAACTAATTTAACTAGCCCAAATAAAAAAGACCATATTTATATATATTTATTTATTTATATTTATTTATATATATACAATGGGTACGGAAAGTATTCAGACCCCCTTACATTTTTCACTCTTTGTTATATTGCAGCCATTTGCTAAAATCATTTAAGTTCATTTTTTTTCCTCATTAATGTACACACAGCACCCCATATTGACAGAAAAACACAGAATTGTTGACATTTTTGCAGATTTATTAAAAAAGAAAAACTGAAATATCACATGGTCCTAAGTATTCAGGCCCTTTGCTCAGTATTTAGTAGAAGCACCCTTTTGATCTAATACAGCCATGAGTCTTTTTGGGAAAGATGCAACAAGTTTTTCACACCTGGATTTGGGGATCCTCTGCCATTCCTCCTTGCAGATCCTCTCCAGTAATGGTATGGAGAGGATGGTAAACGTTGGTGGACAGCCACTTTTAGGTCTCTCCAGAGATGCTCAATTGGGTTTAAGTCAGGGCTCTGGCTGGGCCATTCAAGAACAGTCACAGAGTTGTTGTGAAGCCACTCCTTCGTTATTTTAGCTGTGTGCTTAGGGTCATTGTCTTGTTGGAAGGTAAACCTTCGGCCCAGTCTGAGGTCCTGAGCACTCTGGAGAAGATTTTTTTCCAGGATATCCCTGTACTTGGCCGCATTTATCTTTCCCTCGATTGCAACCAGTCGTCCTGTCCCTGCAGCTGAAAAACACCCCCACAGCATGATGCTGCCACCACCATGCTTCACTGTTGGGACTGTATTGGACAGGTGATGAGCAGTGCCTGGTTTTCTCCACACATACCGCTTAGAATTAAGGCCAAAAAGTTCTATCTTGGTCTCATCAGACCAGAGAATTTTATTTCTCACCATCTCACTCATGTGTCTTGCACTGAGGAGAGGCTTCCGTCGGGCCACTCTGCCATAAAGCCCCGACTGGTGGAGGGCTGCAGTGATGGTTGACTTTCTACAACTTTCTCCCATCTCCCGACTGCATCTCTGGAGCTCAGCCACAGTGATCTTTGGGTTCTTCTTTACCTCTCTCACCAAGGCTCTTCTCCCCCGATAGCTCAGTTTGGCCGGACGGCCAGCTCTAGGAAGGGTTCTGGTCGTCCCAAACGTCTTCCATTTAAGGATTATGGAGGCCACTGTGCTCTTAGGAACCTTAAGTGCAGCAGAAATTTTTTTGTAACCTTGGCCAGATCTGTGCCTTGCCACAATTCTGTCTATGAGCTCTTCAGGCAGTTCCTTTGACCTCATGATTCTCATTTGCTCTGACATGCACTGTGAGCTGTAAGGTCTTATATAGACAGGTGTGTGGCTTTCCTAATCAAGTCCAATCAGTATAATCAAACACAGTTGGACTCAAATGAAGGTGTAGAACCATCTCAAGGATGATCAGAAGAAATGGACAGCACCTGAGTTAAATATATGAGTGTCACAGAAAAGGGTCTGAATACTTAGGACCATGTGATATTTCAGTTTTTCTTTAATAAATCTGCAAAAATGTCAACAATTCTGTGTTTTTCTGTCAATATGGGGTGCTGTGTGTACATTAATGAGGAAAAAAAATGAACAAATGATTTTAGCAAATGGCTGCAATATAAGAAAGAGTGAAAAATTTAAGGGGGTCTGAATACTTTCCGTACCCACTGTATATATACACACACACACAGTATACCACAAAAGTGAGTACACCCCTCACATTTCAGCAACTATTTTATTATATCTTCTCAAGGGGCAATACTATACAAATGAAACTTGGATATATTTTAGAGTAGTCAATGTGCAACATGTATAGCAGTGTAGATTTACTGTCCTCTGAAAATAACTCAACACACAGCCATTATTGTCAAAATTGCTGGCAACAAAAGTGAGTACACCCTAAGTGAACATTTCAAAACTGTGTCCAAAGTGTCATTATTTTGTGTGAGCACCACTGTTATCTAGCATTGCCTTAATCCTCCTGGGCTTGGAATTGACCAGAGCTGCAGGTTGTTGCTGGGATCCTCGTCCACTCCTCCATAATGACATCCCGGAGCTGCTGGATGTTAGACATGACGCTTCTCCACCTTCAGCTTGAGGATGCCCCACATGTGCTCAACAGGGTTCAGGTCTGGAGACATACTTGGCCACTCCATCACCTTCACCTACAGCTTCATCAGCAAGGCAGTTGTCATCTTGGCCGTGTGTTTGGGGTCATTATCATGTTGGAAAACCCAGTTTCTGAAGGGAGGGCATCATGTTCTGCTTCAGAATGTCACAGTACATGTTAGAATCCATGTTTCCCTCAATGAACCGCAGCTCCCCAGTACCAGCAGCACTCATGCAGTAGGGTTGCTGCGATAGACGGTGTTGGCGGTGATACCGGCGTTAAGCCACAACACCAGTTGCGTCACTTGCCCACCGTGGCACCGTCCCTCACCATCATTTAGATTTTTTTAATAGTAATAAAAATAATTTAGTTCAGTTAGAGAACAGACACTACAATTAAAACTGAACGCGGTTGCTCAATGCAGAACACCGAACGAACGACAGTCGCGCATCACAGATCAGATTTCATTTATCACGTGATGAGAGTGAGTCGAGCTGACTGACAAGAAGAGAGAGGTGAGACAGACAAGACGATGGCAGAAGAGTTTCAAAATGAAATGTAAAAGCACCTGTTTTAAAAATATTTTGGATTTTGAAAAGCCTGTTGACCTGCCATTTATCTAAGGTGATATTGGAAGGTTTTTTTAACATTAGTTCCTTATTTATTTGGTTCCACAGTATTTGCTGATTTTTATTTTATTTAAACTGTGTGATTTTTCCCCCCATTATTTTACATCAAAATGTATGCAGTCCTTGCCTCCAAACTTTCTTAATCGTTTTGTTAATAAACGTTCTACGTTTTATAATTATTTGTTCCTCAGTCTTTACTGATTTTCAGTTTTGTATACCTATTTAAAATTTGTAAGTTATTTGTTATTTTATATTAGGCATATAGCATGGTGTATTTTTATTCGTTTTGTTAATAAAAGTTATAAGTTGTATTTTGTTGTTGCTTGAATTGAATTCAAGCAATTGATGCTGAATTGCCGCTAATTTAAAAGTGAAAGTAAAATGCGCACGGTGCTTTTACAAGTTATTTAAAAGCGAAGGAAAGTGAAGAAAGAAAAGAAAAGACCGGTATCACAATTTTCTTGGTACTCCTCACCAGGGCATCACCACACATGCTGGACACCATCTGAGTCAAACAAGTTTATCTGAGTCTCATCAGACCACAGGACATGGTTCCAGTAACTCATGCTCTTGGACAGGTTGTCTTCAGCAAACTGTTTGAAGGCTTTCTTGTGAGCCAGCTTCAGAAGAGGCTTACTTCTGGGATGACGGCCATGCAAACCAACTTGTTGCAGTGTGTGGCGTATGGTCCGAGCACTGACAAGCTGACCTTTCACTTCTGCAACCTCTAAAGCAATGCTGGCAGCACTCATGCATCTGTTTTTTGAAGCCAGCTTCTGCACCTGACGCACACCACGAGGACTCAACTTCTTTGATCGACCCTTGTGAGGCCTGTTCCGAGTGGAACCCGTCTTAGAAAATGTCTGTGTGACACTGGCCACTGTACTGTAACTCAGTTTCAGGGTGTTACTGATCTTCTTATAGCCTAGGCCATCTTTGTGGAGAGCAACAATTCTAATTCTCAAATCCTCAGAGAGTTCTTTGCCATGAGGTGATGTTGAACATCCAGTGGACAGTATGAGAGAATTGTACTCAAAGTACCAAATTTTAACTGCTCTAAAACAAGATACACAAATTTGTATAGTCCTGTCAAGCAGACAAAAACATGAACATGATGAATAGGACATGTGGCTTTGCATGGTTAAACGACATATAGCTGTTATCACTTAGGGTGTACTCACTTGAACAGTAAATCTACACTGCTATACATGTTGCACATTGACTACTCTAAAATATATCCAAGTTTCATTTCTATAGAATTGTCCCTTGAGAAGATCTAATAAAATAGTTGCTGAAATGTGAGGGGTGTACTCACTTTTGTGAGATACTGTGTGTGTATATATATATATATATATATATATATATATATATATATATATATATATATATACACACATACACACCAAAATCTGAAGAGTACCTGCCCAAAGGGCTACCAGGGATTTTGAAATTTTGTGAGCCCTGATGTTACTGTAGACCTAGACTTGCTCATCTCACTCGCACAAAAACAGATTCAGTATTCCTCAAAATTAATAAAAACTGTGAAATGCAAATTCCGCAAACCTGCAATAAATGTTAAATAACGCAAATATCCTTCATGTATTTTAACCCATTTTATTAACCAGTGTCTTTACTGCTGACCTTTGATCCAATTCAACCATACTAATCAGCGAAAATGACTTTAGATATAAATTTGTTTTTGTTGTTATATACCGTGTGCCGAATTATTAGGCAAGTTGATATTCTGGTCATATTTTTTTTCCAAGAACAGTTTTCCAATTCCAAATCACATCAATCTTAATAACTACTATTGACTTTGTATTTAATCATTTATAAGTGATATATAATTGTCCATGAAGGCTAGAAGTCAACAACTCCTCATATTCAGGTGTGCTGAATTATTAGGCAGGTTTTCTTTTACAAATAAAATGAGCCAAAAAAAGAGATTCAACTCAGACTAAAAGTCAAAAATTATTAAATGCCCATGAGAAGGGTGCAATACTAATGCAATAATAGAATTTGAAAAGTTAGGGCATGACTGTTGGACAGCGAAATGCTCATTGGGTCAGCAGAGTCAGAAAAAACAGGTGGAGAAGAAAAGACACTTGTTAACTGCAAAAGAATGAAGAACTAAGGTGAGGAATTAGGTAAGGAACCATTTAGTCTCCAGCGCCGTCATTTTCCAGAACTGCAACCTTCCTGGAGTCTCCACAAGTGCAATGTGTCAGGTTCTCAGAGACTTTGCTTGGGTAAAAAATCCTAAAAAATGACCCTCACTTAATAAGAATAGCATGCTGAAGTGTTGTGAAATACATTAAGATTGATTTTTCATAGGCTTTATAGATAAAGAAGCTTTGAGTGACTCTTGAAGGACCAGCACCACATCCTCTTGTAGCACTGTTTGAAGAATTGATCTTACAGAATCTGGCAGTACGTTTTAGGAGCTCATTTCCATCTCCTCTCCTGAAAAGTCTGTCTTGCAGAGATTGACTAATATCTGCTGACTAAAAATCTGTTTACAACTTTAACTCACGAGAAGAAATCTGCCTTTAAACTTGAAAGAAATAAAAATGTGACATTTATCGTGATAATTAATAATATCGGCTGATATGAAAAATTTTATTGTGATAATTTTTTGGCCATATCGCCCATATCTGTAACTAATCATGAAAACAGTTTGCAACGTGAGCAGATGATTTACAAATGAAATTTGACCAAAAACAATGCATGATGTGGTGCAGATGTTTGTCAAATATGACTTCTATTATTGTAAGGAATGCAGAAAGTGCTGTGCGGTTAAACCAAGTTGAGGGCCTTTGCCTGAGTTCTGAAGCTGCTGGAAGGACAGACTGTGATTTGGAGTCGGTGACTTTGGTGTCTTTAAAATCGAGCTGCAGTCTCTCTCCGCAGTCGTGTCGGCACATTTCCAGAGCCTCTGGACTCGCAGACAACACCCGAGCGCAATGGCTTTCATGTGTGCGGGTCTAGGGTTGAGGGCAGGGTCACGGTTTATGTGAAATAGCGGCCATATCAAGAGCAGATGGTCTGTCTGCTCGAGTACGCCGTTTATATGGTCAGCAGTCGCCCAGCTTTCAGGAGAGTAAGAACGTTATTCAGAAATTCTGAGACTGTGAACACTGGTTGTCGTTTGTCCAAATAAAATGCATTTTAAATCCTCTTATGCTTATCTAAGTAAAACCAGACAATGGAGTCAAGACAAAGACTATAATAAGCATTCAGATTCTGAGTGCACTAGACGTCAGTCGCATGCTTGACGTTAGATTAGTGTTATTTTAGAGACAGCCCTTGCAGCGGTCTAGAAGCCTTGCAGCATTTAAATCATGTTGGCAGCTCTGGCGTCTTCTCCTGAGCAAAGGAGGTCATTAAGTCATACAAATTCTTACGGAAACCCATTGTCCATTTGGACGATGTGTAAAAATGAGAAGGATGCCGGTTTGACGGGTCTCCAGAAACACTGACAATGGAGAAACAATTCAACAAGATGCCATTATTCTTCAATTCAAAAGATACAGTCCATAAAGCTCAACTATGCAGCCCTCAAGCAAACACTAACTTCAAGTCTTCTTTCGATGCATCATTTGTGACCCTGGACCACAAAACCAGTCGTAAGGGTCTTTTTTTTTTCTTCTTTTTTTTTTTTTTAAATTGAGATTTATACATGAAAGCTGAATAAATAAGCTTTCCATTGATGTATGGTTTAGGACAATGGTATCCTATGGTTAGGATAGGACAATATTTGGCTGAGATACAACTATTTGAAAATCTGGACTCTGAGAGTGCAAAAAAATCAAAATATTGAGAAACTCACCTTTAAAGTTGTCCAAATGAAGTTTTAAGCAATGCATCTTACTAATAAAAATTTAAGTTTTGATATATTTACAGTAGGAAATTTACAAAATATCTTCATGGAACATGATCTTTACTTAATATACTAATGATTTTTTGGCATAAAAGAAAAATTTATAATTTTGACCCATTCAATGTATTGTTGGCTATTGCTACAAATATACCTTGGCTACTTATGACTGCTTTTGTGCTCCAGGGTCACATACTACTTATAAGTGGGTGTTTACACTACACTGTTTTCAACTAAAAACAGAAAACATTTTTGTTTTGGTCAGCGTTGGTGGTAATGCATTACAAGTAACGCGAGTTACTGTACGTAATCAGATTACTTTTTTCAAGTAACTAAAGTAACATTACTTTTTAATTTAGAAGAAGATATCGGAGTTACTTTTTCAAATATGTAACACCAGTTACTTTGTTTCCATGCATTGACTGACAGCTCTCCTGTTGCCATGTTGAGAGAAATCGGGAGTAAGTGCAGAGGCGTTGTGTGTACGGTGTGAACATGTTACTGTAGTTCTAGACTAAATGTCAGCATGCATTTACTCATCTCACTCGCACAAAAACAGATTCAGTATTTCTCAAAATTAATAAAAACTTTCAAAAGCAAAGTCGGACTATTACGCAAACCTGCAATAATAAAATGTTAACACTAAAATCCTTTATGTATTTAATCCCATTTTATTAACCAATGTCTTATAACCATACTAAGCAAAAATTAATTAAGATAAACATAACATTTGTGTTTCATGTATTTACTGCAAAGAGTGTTGAACTTTCTTCTCTTGCGTCCTGTTCTTCATGCGATCCAGAACGGCAGCACAGCTGAAAGGTTTGTTTGAGCTTTTTGAATTTACATTTCCTTCAGTCTGAGGCTTAATTTATTTCACTTTTGGTGTGAAAGGGCTTTTATATTTGCCAAAAATAGAACTTTTTTTTATACTAAAAACAAACAAGCAAGCCCAGCCTAAATGAGAAAAAGTAACACAAAAGTAGCGTAACGCATTACTTTCCATAAAAAGGACCCCAGTAGGGCTGACACTAACGATTATTTTGGTAATCAAGTAATCAGTCGATTATTCTGACGATTCATTGAGTAATCTGATAATTATAGTTAATTTTTTTTTGTAGTAATAAAATTAGACCTAACTGAACAAAAGCATTTAAAATGACTTAAAATACATATATAATAGCAATGAGGCAAAACTAATTAGTTTAAATAAAGTATCAAAAGCAAGTAATCATATGTTTTATTGAAAAAAACTGTTAAAATACAATGTATTATTAACAACAGAGCTATTGTACATTATGCAGTATAGCAAATGCCAGCAGAGGGTGTTTTTACACTTTACTGAGTGATCTAATCCTTGTTTAGTATTGACTCAACAACATCTAATTCAAATGCCCACTTAATCTTTACTATTTGGCCATTTCTTTATGATAGAAATGCTATATCCACTATAATTTCTTGAATATGTGGACATCAAAACGTGTAAACGAGTGAGGGTTTAAGCTTTTATTTTGAAATCGCGATGAACAGTTAGCATATTGAGAAAGATACTGATGTATTCTCCTGTGTTTGCATAGGTTTATAAATGATTTACCTTACAAATCTGATAAAATAGCGCACGTTGCATTCCCAGATGAATGTTATAATAAACCCAAACACACAACAACTACAACAACATGCAGAGATGGAATTTAAGGTGCTACACACATGTAAATGATAACAATTTGTGTGGAGCAGCATTTACTGCGAACAGAGCAGATCTGACATGCACTTACGTAACCTAACCATGTACATAATTAAAGTGCATATATTAAACTTGCATCGCAGGTTTAGAAAGTTTAGAGAAGTTTTGAGTGACTCTTGAAGGACCAGCACCACATCCTCTTGTAGCACTGTTTGAAGAATTGATCTTACAGAATCTGGCAGTACGTTTTAGGAGCTCATTTTTAGTCCATCTCCTCTCCTGAAAAGTCTGTCTTGCAGAGATTGACTAATATCTGTTGACAACTTTAACTCACGAGAATAAATCTGCCTTTAAACTTGAAAGAAATAAAAATGTGACATTTATCGTGATAATTAATAATATCGGCTGATATGAAAAATTTTACCGTGATAATTTTTTGGCCATATCGCCCATATCTGTAACTAATCGTGAAAACAGTTTGCAACGTGAGCAGATGATTTACAAATGAAATAGTCTGATGAATCTGATGAAATAGCTCACGTTGCGTTCCCAGATGAATGTTATAATAAACCCAAACACATAACAACTACAACAACATGCAGAGATGGAATTTAAGGTGCTACACACATGTAAATGATAACAGTTTGTGTGGAGCAGCATTTACTGTGAACGGAGCAGATCTGACATGCACTTACGTAACCTAACCATGTACATAATTAAAGTGCATATATTAAACCTGCATCGCATACATTTATTTAATTCAATCGTAGTGTTTGTGAATTCTTAATAGTATTATGCTTTATTATGATTTTTAAATAGGTTTAATATGTGGAATGTACCACTTCCGGTATTTTGCCGATCACTCGACACGGGCAAAATGCAATCGAGAATTTTTTTTAAATCGAATACTCAAATAGAATCGAGGAATCGTTCCAGCCCTAGACCTAAGTAACGCAATTGGTTACTTTTTTAGAGAGTAACACAATATTGTAATGCATTACTTTTAAAAGTAACTTTCCCCAGCACTTATTTTGGCCATTCATTTACAGCAACAGCATTTTGGGGGCCTGACAATGAAAACATTTGAAAACAGGTTTTAAAGTGCAAGTTGTTTTGAATGCAATATCGTTATTGTCTCTGTGTAAACTACAAAAATGCAAAACTGTGAAAATAGTGACGTCATGCGCATGCATATTTCTGTATGTGTCCATGTAGTGTTTTTTTTTTTTTTTTTTTTTTTTTTTATTATTATTACTATTATCATTTTAAAACATGACATCAACTACTGGCCTGGCATAATAATACAGTGTTTTAAGTCATTTTTAACGAGTCAATGTCATGTAAATGTATCCTATGAGGGCAGAAGACACACCCAAAGACCATCTGTACTCATTACTTGACCATCCAGTATTAAAGGTTTAGTTCATATGAACAATATTTGAACAGTCTAGCTGCAAAGACTTGGGATCAGAAATTAGCTATTTAAGGTTAATTTGACTTTTGTATAATCTATAGAGGAAGTGCACAACATGGGCAATCTGAGGTAAATACCTTAATCCTCTTGAGTCGCTGAGCTTTTGTCTGCTAGAAGGCAACATCACTGATTCAGAATGAAAGTAAATCAACAATACTTCCTCTATCAAACACTTAAGAGGCCTTCACACAAACCACAATGAAATAACTGGGGGTCACCAAATATACACGTTCATCCATTGCACAATATTTCAAAATAAATCAATATTATGATACAATATATAAATATGCACTGCATGTTTCAGAGTGAAGCACGGCGCTGTGCTCATTTACACGCGTGCAGCTCATGAGTCTGTGTTTCAGTGACTCTGAGCGGCTTTGGATATTTACTGTGAATCGAGTCGCTCTGTGACACTGAAACAAAATATCATGATTAAAATGTAACATTTATTTGCCACCAAAATGAAAGCCACAAATGTTCAGTAATTCCATAGTTATACAAGATAACTTTTATTATTTATACTTTTTACTTTATTATTTTTACTTGATTTTTCCACTTCATAATACTATTTTTTGAAATACATTTCTTATTCTGTTTATTATTTTATGTAGTAATAAAATCACAATTCATTATATTATTTTGTAGTCATACTGAATGGGTCCAACAGTAGGAATGTGGCAAATGAAAATTCAAATAGAAAGGGGTTATTTTATTTATTTATTTACTTATTTATTTATTCATTCATTTATTTACTTTATTTTGTTAACTTTATGCTTTCTGAAAGAGGTTTGAGCTGGTTCTTACAAAGAGTATATGTGACCACCCACATTTTCAACCCTTAAAGGAAAAGTACACACTCTTCAGTGTAAAAAGTTTTGGTAACAATTTAGTATAGGGAGCAATTCTCACTATTAACTAGTTGATTATTATTGCCTAATATTAACATATTGGCTGTTTATTAGTGCTTATAAAGCACATATTCTGCATGACCATATTCCACATCCCTAATCCTACCCAATACTTAAACTTAACAACTACCTTACTATTAATAAGCAGCAAAATAGGAGTTTAATGAGACAAAAGTCATAGTTAATGGTTTGTCAATAGCGAGAATTGGACCTTATAATAAAGTGTGACAAAAGTTTTTATTTTTATTTAGGCTATTTGTTTATTTTTTTAATTGTCCATGCAGATTCACTCCCCACCAAAAATCACCCCAGTCATTCTAAAACTATTAATTTTACTTTAAATATCTTCTCAAGTTATCTGATAAAAATTCCTGGATAATTGCAATAAATATTGCATTAAAAACAAAACACTGCAAAATCTTTTTTTATTTATTTTTTTGTTTTTTATTTTTTTTCAGCCCTAGTCTCTGCATTGTGTTTGCACTTCCATAGTTTGATCTCTGCACTCTGTCGCATCCCCAGTGGTTTCTGTCACTCATGTTGCCACAATGTGGCAACTCTCATTGAAAATGAATGATTTCCAGTCGCTTCGTCTTTTCAAATCACTGTCACTGCATGCCATTTCTCATAATGAGTGACAGTTTTAAAAAGCAAAGTAAGTTTGGGACGGACTGTGCTGTGTAGGACATCACAGCTCCCTTACTGACGCCCTACAGCCATTAAAGGCAGCGGAGGAAAAGGCTTAAAATATTTTCCCCCCTATGTACTTTCTGCCACGCTACACTTCTCTTAATGAATGTGTTATATGAGGGCAGCAGCACTTTATTTTCTGCCAAGTGAGCAAGTGTGCACTTTAGCTAAACATCAGAGTTTCTCGGGGGAAAGTGCAGCTTTTCTGTGCTGCATTAATCAGCAACAGGTATCTATAGAGGGCGCAGGTAATTACCCTCTGACAGCAGCAAAAGCTCTTAAAGGCAGGGTATGAAAACAAAATTTGACTAAAAAGTCCCATCAGCGCACGGACGTTCACAGAAGGGTGAAAAAGGCTGCTGGATTGAAAGCGGAGGCCTGTTTGTTGTGTCTGTGACATGGAGGAATAATGAACTCTGACATGTGACCCCAGAGCGGAGCAGAGCGAGGGGCTCCTGTTCTCATGCTCCACGGATACTTCATAAATATCCAGAGAAAGAGCATTACCTCATCTGAAAGCCTTTACACTGTTTTTTAGACCTGACTATGTCCTTTCAGCACCTCGCTTTTGTTAAACGGTGGTAATTATGCAGAAAACAGATCTGGTTTGCCATGCCTTAATGCAGCCAAAAATGACGTGTCTTGACAAACAAACCCCATTACCTCAGTTTGGGCTGTAGTTAAGGAAATATGGAAAATTACATGGATTTTTTAAAAAAAGAAAAAATATAACTGCCGTTCAAAAGTTTGGGATCAGTAAGATTTTTTTTTTTTTTTTTTTTAATAAGTCTCTTATGCTCATCAAGGCTTCATTTATTTGATCAAAAATACAGAAAACAATAGTAATAGTGTGAAATATTATTAATGTAAAATAGCTGTTTTCTATGTGAATATCTGTTAAATTGTAATTTATTTCTGTGATCAAAGCTGTATTTTCAGCATCATTACTCCAGTCTTCAGTGTCACATGATCCTTCAGAAATCATTCTAATATGCTGATTTGCTGCTAAAGAAACATTTCTGATTATTATCAGTGTTGAAAACAGTTGTGCTGCTTATTTATTCATTTATTTTTGGAACCTGTGATTTTTTTTTTTTTTTTTTTTCCAGAATTCTTTAATAAATGAAGTTAAAAGTTAAAAAGAACAGTGTTTAATTTGAAGAAGTCCTTTGTAACACTATACACTACCATTCAAAAGTTTTGGGTCATTTTTTTTTTTCTTTTTTGAAAAATTAATACTTTTATTAATCAAGGATATGTTAAATTTATTTAAAACTAAGTATAACTAAGTATAAAAAAATGATAAAAATATTAAAATAGAAATGAAATTATTATAAATTATTTTACACTGTAATATTTCAAAATATTACTTTTTTTGTATTTTTGATCAAATAAATGCAGCCACGATGAGGGTAAATTATACACACACACACCTCAAAAAATTTGAATATCGTGAAATCTTATTTCAAAAAGTTAAACTTTTTTATATTCTAGATTCATTACATGTAAAGTAAACCATTTCAAAAGTTTATTTTATTTATTTATTTTTTTTCATTTTGATGATTACAGCTTACAACTCATGAAAGTCAAAAATCCAGTATCTCAAAATATTAGAATATTTACATTTGAGCTTCATTAAATGACCATCCCTATAGTATAAATTCCAGGTATCTCTTGTTCTTTGAAACCACAATAATGGGGAAGACTGCTGACTTGGCAATGGTCCAGAAGACAATCATTGACACCCTCCACAAAGAGAGTAAGTCACAGAAGGTCATTACTGAAAGGGGTGGCTGTTCACAGAGTGCTGTATCAAAGCATATTAAATGCAAAGTTGACTGGAAGGAAGAAATTGGGTAGGAAAAGGTGCACAAGCAACAGGGATGACCGCAAGCTTGAGAATACAGTCAAGCAAAGCCGATTCAAACACTTGGGAGAGCTTCACAAGGAGTGGACTGAATAATTCGTTACATTTATATAGCACTTTTCTGGGTACTCAAAGCACTTTACATAGTAAGGGGGGGGATCTCCTCATTCACCACCAATGTGCAGCATCCACCTGGATGATGCGATGGCAGCCATACTGCGCCACAACGCCCAACACACACCAGCTTACTGGTGGAGAGGAGACAGAGTAATGAAGCCAATCAGTGTATGGGGATGATTAGGAGGCCATGAGGGTCAGAGGCCAATGGGCAAATTTGGCCAGGATGGGTCAAATTTAAGGTTACACCCTACTCTTTTTCGAAGGGCATCCTGGGATTTTTTTGACCACAGAGAGTCAGGACCTTGGTTTTACGTCTCATCCGAAGGACGGTGCTTTTTACAGTATAGTGTCCCCGTCACTATACTGGGGCATTAGGACCCACACAGACCACAGGGTGAGCACCCCCTGCTGGCCTCACTAACACCTCTTCCAGTAGCAACCTAGTTTTCCCAGGAGGTCTCCCATCCAGGTACTGACCAGGCTCAGCCCTGCTTAGCTTTGGTGGGTCTTGGGATACAGGGTGATATGGCTGCTGGACTGAAGCTGGAGTCAGTGCACCAAGAGTCACCACGCTCAGATGTCTTCAGGAAAAGGGCTACCAAGCCACTTCTGAAACAGAAACAACGTCAGAAGCATCTTACCTGGGCTACGGAGAAAAAGAACTGGACTGTTGCTCAGTGGTCCAAAGATCTATTTTCAGATGAAAGTACATTTTGCATTTTGTTTGGAAATCAAGGTCTGGAGTCTGGAGGAAGACTGGAGAGGCACAGAATCCAAGCTGCTTGAAGTCCAGTGTGAAGTTTCCAAAGTCTGTGATGATTTGGGGTGTCGTCACGTCTGCTGGTGTTGGTCCATTGTGTTTTATCAAGTCCAGTCAATGCAGCCGTCTACCAGGAGATTTTGGAGCACTTTAGCACCTGCCCACAGTGACAAAACCACTTCCAAGTGGTTTGCGGACCATGATATTATAGGGATGTAACGATTAATCGCGAGCCGGTTGAAAATCGATTCAAATATGGGACGATTCAAATCGGTGGAGATGCTAAACAAATCGCGATTCAATTAGGGGTAGGAGTTTATATGAATGTATGTCTGAAGGGAACTTTTCATCTTGCCTCTGTATAACGCATATTAAAGTTCAAAAGTGCAGCGCTGCTTTGTTTACAGTGGAAACCAAGGAAATGCTTTAAGCACCACCTGCTGGCAGAGACTGAATCTGCGTCTTATTCAGCTCGTCTGCTGTTTTTGTTTCATGCAGATATTTTTATGTATAGTTTCACAAAACTGAAGTCAAACCATTCTGTTTTTGCTTCAAATTTCGAAATTATACAATCAAATTTAGATTAAAAACTGCTCATGTTGCATGTAAGCAGCATCTTGTTTGGATTATGATTAAAATGCAGTGGTTGCCTCTAATTTTAAATGGAAAGAGCACAGACAAAGTCTTTTGTTTATATGAAGAGATTTCTTTTACTTGTGTTATTTATTTGATTTGGGGCTTGTTTTAAAATTAAAATTTAGTTTTGTTATTTACATTTATATTATATTTAAATTTTGTTATTTAGCAGACGCTTTAATCCAAAGTGATTTACAAATGAGGACAATAGAAGCAATCAAATCCAACAAAAGAGCAATAATACGCAAGTGCTATTTTAGTATATTATTATAGTGTTACATTTCAAATTCACAAAGAAACATGCAGCATTTTGTCCAGGCAACAATAAAAGGACACATTTAATTGATAATGTCTTAAATCCCATTTTGTACAAAAAAAAAAAAAAAAATCGTGAATCGAATCGTGAAATCAAAATCGTGAATCGAATCATGAGCTGAGTGAATCGTTACATCCCTATGATATTACTGTGCTTGATTGGCCAGCCAACATGTCTGACCTGAACCCCATATGGAATCTATGGGATATTTTCAAGAGAAAGATGAGAAACAGTTGATCCAACAATCCAGACGAGCTGAAGGCTCAATAGTGCCTCAGCAGAGACACAGACTGATCGCTTCTATGCCACACCTCACTGATGCTAAAGGAGCCCTGACCTAGGTGCATAAATTGAGTATTAAGTGCATAAATGAACATACTTTAAGGAACTTGAACTTTTTTGTTCTGCAAATCCTTTTTTTGATTGATTTTAGGAAATATTCTAATATTTTGAGATACTGGATTTTTGACTTTCATGAGCTATAAGCTCGAATCATCAAAATTTAAAAAAAAAAAAAAAAAAACTTTTGAAATGTTTTACTTTACATGTTATGAGTGTAGAATATATGAAAGTTCCACTTTTTGAAATAAGTTACAAAAATGAACTTTTTCATGATATTCTAATTTTTTGAGATGCACCTGTATATATTCTTTTAACACAATTTGAATTTTAATACAAAATTCTCACTATCACTACACACTATCACATTGTAATTTTTTATTTTATTTTATTTTAAGTATATTTCTATATATTACTTAGTAGTAGCACAAGCTGCACAATTTGACACATCAATAATGTCAAAGTTCAATACTTTAGTGCTTTGTTCTATTCCAAAAATTTTGCAAAAAAATTTTTAAATAAATAACAAAAAAAAAAAAAAAAAAGTAGTAGTTTGATGTGGAGGTGGTTGATTAAATTGATATTTAGACACTTTTACACTGGCACTCTTGGCCCAGGTCATCACTGCCTCTTTCTGGCACTCAAGCACTAAAACGGCTTAAATAACAAACTTGGCTTTCAAATGACATCGCTGTCACCCGCTCCGTTTCCATGGTGCACAGCAGATGTTGCCACTGCGCTTTGAGCCCCATACGATTTGAATGGCACGACAATGATGTCATGGTGTCCCACTCGGATGTGAGAGCAGGGATTCTCTGGAGGAGAGAGCGGAAAAGACTGGGCTTTAAAAAAAACAATAGACAAGGGAAACAGAAAGGGAAATATATACTGTAAATCACACTGCACAGATCCGTCAATCAAGCAGCGGATCTCACCCAGAAATGAAAGAAACCCCTGAGATTTATGAAAGAGGGGTGAGAAATTCTCAGCTGATGACATGCTGTTTAAGACAACAGTGAGACTGGTGTCATCCATTTTTACACTGCAAACACATCCCTCCCAAATGTACGAGCTTAATTAAAAAATAACATGGGCTCATAGAGCTCAGTACTGACGCTGAACTTTGGACAAAGAGCTGATCAAACAAACATTCAGAGCAACTTTAATTTTTAAGCAGATTATGCCCTTAAAAATATTTTAATTTAGTGTCAAATTATTTGCTGATAATGTGCTCACCCTCAGGCCATCTGAGATTAGGATGAGTTTGTTGCTTCATCATGTTTGTAGAAATGTGTCATTGTATCACTGTCTCAGCAATGGATGCTCTGCAGTGAATGGGTGCCGTCAGAAAGAGAGTCCAAACAGCTGATAAAAACATCACATCCAAGAATGTGGCTGGATTTTGATGTGAGAGACAACAGGAGATGGACTTTTTCACTGGAGGAAGCGTTATTATGGACTCGTATTTTAGTTAAAAACCTCTTAATGATGGATTTGTTTCAGCTTTTGTCTTCTCCAGATGTTAACTGATGGACTGGAGTGGTGTGGATTATTGTGATGTTTTTATCAGCTGTTTGGACTCTCATTCTGACGGCACCCATTCACTGCAGAGCATCCATTGCTGAGACACTGATGCAATGACACATTTCTCCAAATCTGATGAAGAAACAAACTCATCTACATATTGGATGGCCTGAGGGTGAGCACATTTTCATCAAATTTTAATTTCTGGGTGAACTATTACTTTAAATCATTATTGTAAAATGCACAAGTGGCATGCATTTCAGTTGATAAAATTAAGAGTTTTAAATTACATCTTTTCTTTTTAACAACAGCAGAACTGTAAATGGCACGCTGCCATTACCGGATCTGTGACACGGCATTAAGAAACTTGGCACTTAGATGCAAGAAGATAAAATGTCGCCCAAATGTTTGAAAAATTACACTTCTCAATTTACATGGCACTCTTCCCATCAAATATCTCAGGCCTCATCTGCAGTGTGCAGAATGTGTTCTCATACACACAAGACGAAGACATTTGTTGATCTAAAGCTCTTGGCTGGTGTCCACACACAACGGTAGAGTGCTGGTTCTGATCCGTCAGGACTGGGTGTTCCCAAAGCACAGTGGCAAAGGAATGCAGTGTGGCGGCCCTGCAATTATCCACATCTGAGCATCACACAGCACTGCTCCGATTTCACCTCATACACTCAAGACACATCTGAAGCTTTAAAGCAATAGTTCACCCAAAAATCAAAATGTGCTCACCCTCAGATCATTCAAGATTAGGATGAGTTTGTTCTTCATCAGATTTGGAGAAATGTAGCATTGTATCACTGTCTCAGCAATGGAGTGAATGGGTGCCGTCAGAATGAGAGCCCAAACAGCTGATAAAAACATCACAATAATCCACAGCACTCCAGTCCATCAGTTAACATCTTGAGAAGACAAAAGCTGAAACAAATCATCATTAAGAGGTTTTTAACTAAAATACGAGTCCATAATCCATAATAACGCTTCCTCCAGTCAAAAAGTCCATTTCCTGTCGTCGCTCACATTAAAATCCAGCCACATTTGTTTAGAGCTGTTTTGGCTTGTAAACGCTGCTTGATCTGTGCAGATTTCTCTCCTGATTCAGACCAGAACACTTTTTCACTGGAGGAAGCATTATTATGGGTTATGGACTCGTATTCGAGTTAAAAACGTCTTAATGATGGATTTGTTTCAGCTTTTGTCTTCTCCAGATGTTAACTGATGAACTGGAGTGGTGTGGATTACTTGTGGATTATTGTGATGTTTTTATCAGCTGTTTGGACTCTCATTCTGACGGCACCCATTCACTGCAGAGCATCCATTGCTGAGCATTTGATGGAATGACACATTTCTGCATTTATAACATTATATTGTTCCTATAAAGGTGGTTACTCATTTACTTTGTAATGAAGCATGAGCACAAAAATAATAATAATCATTAGGAGTCTCTGCCTTTACTAATCCTGATTCGTTCCTCACTAATGCAAGTCTTATGAATGAAGCCTAAACCATTTAGTACTTTACAAGTTCAACAATTTTGCAACTCTTAAAATCTGTCAGTATGTCAATCAGTCTAAACCAGTCTGCTACTTAAAATATTTGCTTTACATCAAAATCAAATTGATGTTTGCATCATCCATCCAGTTTCAGCTGTGCTTGGGTCTAAATGATAATTTCTTTAGTGCAACTTATAACACAACTCTTATACTTACAGTCTTGACTCTTGAGAGAATTCAGGTACAACAAGCTGTCCTCATGTAAGATTACATATATTTGAGCTAACTAGATTACAAATGCCAATATCTAGGCTAATGTGATTCTCAGAATGAAAATGAGAATCATAACCCTTTGGCAGCCATTGAAATCGCTCACTGAAGAATAAAAATGGCTTGTCTCCATGAGCACAGCCATCAAAATAAAACCAGCTGGAGCAGCCAATCACATCCCTGAAATCCTGAGCCATTCAAGTTTGCCTTTGGGAAACAGGCTGAGAGATTGGTAAATCACGCTGGACATGAACTACTCACTGATTTGTCTTTTCTCTTGTTTTACTGTACTCAGATGAAATGGGTTGGCCTAAACGGCAGTGGCAGACATCCAGACAGTTGCACTTTCAAACCCATTAATCCTGATGTGTTTTGCAAACAGACGGATCAGATAGCCTGCTGATATTACATGTTAGAGAGTTCATCTTGTGACTAATACAGCAGATAATAAACCATTCGAAAAAGACTCTCTTTTGTAACTTGTACTTCACAAGCATTCAACTTGAGTTCAAATTTCTGTCCAACATGCAAAAGCTAAATGTCCCTATCCATCTCAATCAGCACTTTGTTGATATTGGACAAATTAAAGTGACTTTTCTGCTAGTTTTGTGTAGGCGTAAAATACTACACATGCCCAAATCTTTTTGTACTTGCACTGCATATTCTCGGTACAAACAAGAGTAAGCGCAGTGAAATCAGAGGAGTGTTTTCATAGTGCTGAAGTCTTACAGCGACTTGGTAAAGGAACACCCGCCAACAATACTGTGCCCTGTATGACTTACTCGCTGATTTAAAAACCACTGAGCCCTGGCATCAATGCAGTGTGCCATCAAACAGCTCTGTTTTCCAATCACATGATCCAGCTATAATGCACTGCATGCAAAAATTTATTGGGTGTTTCATAAAAATGTGTAGATCAATGTATCTGAAAACCATCTAAAAGACAAAACAATGCCAAATCACACTTTAAAGCAGTGCAGATGTTAAAAACACTGTGATGCATGACTTAAAATACATGACTGTATGCAATGCAAACAATAGCCTAAATGCATGCAATATCCACAATGACTTGGGGAAAAGCAAAGTCTGTTCATGTAGAAAAATTATGTTGATATGTAAATTAATTACAATATATTTATTTTCATTAACAACTGAATCATTTGCATTGCGTTTGCATTGCAAGCAAAAGGTTTTCATATGCAATTTCATGACTTTTTACACATTATCTTGAACTCATATCCAAAAGGAATACAAAACACGTCATTACCTGAAAGCCATCTAAATGACAAAACAATGCCAAATCACACTTTAAAGCACTGTAGCTGTTAAAAACACTAATGCATGACTTAAAATACATTACTGTATGCAACATAAGCAATAAATGCATGCAATATCCGCAAAGATTTGGGGAAAAGCAAAGTCTGTTCACGTAGAACAGACGAACATCAGAAAATTAGGCTGATATGTAAATTAATTACAATATGTTTATTTTAATTTATATTTATTTCATTATTTATTTTTCATTTCAAATGCAATTTCATGACTTTTACACATTACCTTGATCTTATATCCAAAAGGAATACAAAACATCAATATCTGAAAGCCATCTAAATGATAAAGCAATGCCAAATCACACTTTAAAACACTGTAGATGTTCAAAATACTGTGATACATGACTTAAAATACTGCAATGTAAGCGATAAATGCATGCAATATCCACAATGATTTGGGGAAAAGCAAAGTCTGTTCATGTAGAACAGACGAACATCAGAAAATTATGTTTATATGTAAATTAATTACAATATAGTTAGTTTCATTAACAACTGAATCAGTTTGCATTGCATGACTTTTTACACATTATCTTGAACTCATATCCAAAAGGAATACAAAACACGTCATTACCTGAAAGCCATCTAAATGATAAAGCAATGCCAAATCACACTTTAAAGCACTGTAGCTGTAAAAAACACTAATGCATGACTTAAAATACTGCAATGTAAGCGATAAATGCCTGCAATAACCATTTAAGCATGCAACTCCATTAAGAACACAAAGGGACTCTTGAAAGTAAACATTTTCAATGCACATGCACACAGTCAGACTTTAATACAAGTAGGATATAGCATGCCAAAACTTTTACTGAGCATTTATTCGTGGCTTTTCTCTGACCACAGACAGAACCTACTGTACTTCAAAAGTAGTACTTTTTAATCCAAACAAGAGGTTCAGAGTGCATGCATCAGATAAATAAGATATAAAAACGTGCGGTGACTGACACAAACACAGGCAGACAGGTAAAGGTGAGCCTTACCTGCCCAGCTCTTTGCCGGGGATGACGTCATAGCGCTCGCTGAACGGCTCGCTTCTGATGACGGTTCGGATCTCGCGCAGCAAACCGGATTCACACCGAATTCGGCTTCTGGGCTCGGTCGTTTGTGGACATTCGGGAATCATAACGGCTGTTATAAATGTCAATTGGTTTTATTTGTGTACCGATACCGGTTTTTACCTGCAACAGTCCAACAGGTGAGCTGATCCAGTGAAACAAATACTATCACGCTACCTCACTTAATAAAACACTTCCTCTCGCTGAATTTTCAACTAACGTTAACAACATGGAAACATGTCTAAAATATTAACTGTTAATACTTTCATCTTCGATTAAAACTCCTCCTAAAGTGAGCAAAAACGCTGAAGTGTATGACTGCTGCTCTGCTCGGCTCGTCTGCTTTCATCCAGACCGAATCAACGAAAGCCAAGCTGTTCCTCAGACTTCAGTTGCCAGGGCAACGGGCGTGATTGACAGCGCTTTCCACCAATTACGATCAAGCGCTTGCTGGTGGGCGGGAGGAGGTGGTCCTTGACGGTCACATATGACCAATAACAAGTCACCAATTAATTAATTAAATGTTACAGATATAAAAAAAGAACGAAGTTAGGCTTTATTTTGAGAGGACAATAGAATCATTTAATGTTTATGGGAAATTTAGACACTCAAAGACTATCATCCTCTGTGATTTGCATTTATATTTAACATAATATATACATTCACACACACACACACACACACACACACACACACACACACACACAATACACACACACACAGTCAAAAGCTTTTGAACAGTAAGATTTTTAATGTTTTTTAAAGTAGTCTCTTCTGCTCACTAAGCCTGCATTTATTTGATCCAAAGCACACCAAAAACAGTACATTTTTAAAATTGTTTTACCATTTAAAATAACTGTTTTATATTTGAATATATTTTAAAATGTAATTTATTCCTGTGATTTCAAAGCTGAATTTTCAGCATCATTACTCCAGACTTCAGTGTCACATGATCCTTCAGAAATCACTCTAATATTCTGATTTGCTGCTCAAAAACATTTATTGTTATTATTATTATTATTATTATTATTATTATTATTATTGAAAACAGCTGAGTAGAATTAGAGTATATATATTCATAAAGCTATATATCCCTGATTACATCAAAATAAGTGTCCCTTTTCCAAAGATGATTATTATTATTATTATTATTATTATTATTATTATAGACTTTGCTCTTATTCTGGGCATTTTTAAATATTTTGACCTCCTTAAGTTTAGCAAAACATTCACACATATTGAAGAGATTCTTGTGATGCCCTCTAGTGTTTGGACAGTGTAAGGATGAGAGTGAACGTGTGTTTATGAATCAACATAATTACTACAACCCACTACAAAGTGATTGTTTATTGACATTTATGTACAACGATTTGGGGAAGTCTGTTCATGTAGAGCAGATGGACATCAGAAAACTAGGCTGATATACAGTAATTTGTGTTCATAATTATATTTACATACGCATTTTCATTAACAACTTTATCAGTTTACATTGCAAGTAAAGGGTTTTTATATGCAATTTCATTTTTTACACATTATCTTGAACTCATATACAAAAATAATATAAAATGCAAAACTGGCAACAAATAAAAATTATAAAAAATACATCATAATAACATCAACTCAACAGTGCACAGCAAATGGTCAGATAGTCATTTCACAAGTTCTGTCAGTGATAAATAAAACAAGTTTGAGTTCAATACACAGATTCAGTGTTAGTGGACATCCTTCCAAATAAAGTTCAGAGTCATTGGGAACATGTTTATTCCCTGTTGAATAATAAGCAATAAATGCAATTATAACGCAACGATAAACACCATCATAAGACCCCGCATGCATTAAATGATCAGTGAAGAACCATCCATGAACTAATTCTCTTTTGATGGCGAGGTGAGAGGCGTTCGACCAACAAAAAATGTATATATAAAAACATAAAAGCATCACTTAGCATAAAGAAAATCTGGTTTTGTCATCTGTGGTTATGAACAATAATATTATTAATATTAGGAGACAAAGCCTGTTTGCATTTAAAGTTTTACAGTTATGAGCGACAAACCAACTTATATTTGTGTGACTGTCGCAGTGGAAGATGTGCATCAATAAATTAAACAAATAAATCATTAAAAATATTTATTTTAATTAATAAAGATATACCTGCAATATACAAGGTGGATGTGGGGTCTTACATTTGTTATCCGTGGCACAACTTCACAACAAAATACATTATACCAAGTTGGTTGATCATACCTTTTTTTTTTTTTTTTAATTTGCCTAAAATGTCTGTTTTGATTTCGTTTTTCTATTGTTTTCATACATGATGAAGGCAATGACTAAAAAGTGGTTTGACTAATAGCGTGCAGGCATTGTACATATCAACCAGTCGTGGTGTGCAAGAAGGCAGGATCTACAGACAACAGTCAAAAGCAATGGAAATATAATATATGAGGACTGTAGAGAGTCCATCAATAGGAAAACAAAGCCAAAACCTGGATATTTTAGGCAATTTGGAAAAATTCGTCCCGGACATGTCTGGGAAAAAGAGGACTTTTGCGAATCTGTCATGCCATTGCCAGTGTCATTATTAAATGCAGCGCATCTCTGGGCCCTAAAAAAGCTTTGGCTTTAAGAAGCATTGTTTGAACAGTTAGGGTGTTATTTCTAATGTGGCCACATGGACGCTGCTGGCAGAAAGTTCTGATGAGCTTAGTGTTAGTGTCACTACTTTGGTTACACAATAAAGACGCTTACATCACTATCAAGTGAGCTTTCGTGTGTGCTTGAGCACATATTAGTGAGAGTGAGGTGACAAACTTCTGCTTCAAAAACAGAATCTACAGTTTTAATGACATCAACAGTAAATCAGCCATGAGAGTAAATCAGGCAAAACAGTTCAGGAATTATGTATAGGCAAACAGTTTTCTGTGGTTTGGAGTTCAGCCAGTGAAATAAGCATGCATTTTTAAACTGATTTAAAGGAATAGTTCACCCAAAAATGAAAATGTGCTGTTAATTTACTCACCCTCAGGCCATCCAAGATGTAGGTGACTTGTTTTCTTTAGTAGAACAGTAAAGAAGAAACCATTTCAGAAACCGTGCTCCTTGGTGATTCATAAAATGAAAGTCAATGGCTTACGCCACTTTTAGAGCCAAAAAGCACATCTGACGATGTTTTGAGTTCTTATGAAGCGGAATGATCGGTCTGTGCAAGAAACGGAACATTATTTACAACGTTATTATTACATGTAATTCAGAGCCTCAGGCAAAGGAGAAATCAGATTCTTTTCCATGAACTGGTTCTTTCATACAGTTTGAGTCAATGAACTGGTTCAGTTCACTAGTTATAACGATGTGAAACGTGGATGATTTAAATGTCTAAAGCTTATAAAGTGAATGAACTAGTCTTCATCAGCTCACCTTTTTACATAAACAACGAGAAACCATAAAAACAAAATAAAAATGTCATTTTCTTCTTCGTGTTCAGTCCGAGTCAAACTGTTTCCTCAGTTCAGTGACTGAATAAGTTCATTCATCATACATATTACAGGTAATAATGTTGTAAATAATGTTAAATTTTTTGCACAGACCAATTGTTTCACTTCATAAGACCTCAATATATCATCAGGAGCCACAGGTATTAATTTTGTGCTCTTTGATATGCTTTTTTTATATTATATAATCAGCTGCTGACTTGCATTTTATGAAATCACCAAGGAGCACAGTTTCTGCTAAAAATATTCTTTACTGTTCTACTCAAGAATACAAAGTCACCTACATCTTGGATGGGGTGAGTAAATTAACAGCACATTTTCAGTTCTGGGTAAACTATTCCTTTAAGGTTTGGTCAGGGGCTATGTTCAGAATAGCATACTACTCATACTATTTATGCAGTGTCAATAACATGCACAGTATGAACGTTATCTGTAAGCATACAATACCTAGATAATGTTTTACATTAACCACAGTGTACATGACATATCTAGAGTATTGTATCCCATAATGCAATGTGACTACTTGATGTAATACCAATCCTGGACTTATTATGTGATCATTCACAAACTAAAAATGCAAAATAACTTTTGATTTCTGATATGAAAAGTGGGCGACGCATGCTTTATTAAACATGCAGTGTAATAAGTTCATGTGACAACTACTGTATATTGCATACTGTACCGCACAAGTGTTTATTTGTTGCATATTGTGTAATGTTCCACATACTACAGTACCTGCTGGTAGTATGAATTACAGTATATACCATGCAGTATTCAGTAATAATATGTTAGTAGTCCATTTCAAACATAGCCAGGTGTTGAAAATCACAGTTGACCACATTTTAAGGGAATATCCAATCAGAAAGAAGATGTACTGATGCCTAACCAATAGGATGATGCCAAGGACGAACATGAATAGGATGCAATAGGCTGGAGTAAGGTTTTCACTATTGCATACATGTTGCTTTAGACCCCACACTCCCACAAAGTACTATATATCTTATATTTCAATGCAGAAACATGCTATTTCATGTCATTTTAAACAAAATTATCAGATATATGTAGTTTAAAAATCTCTAAAAATCTCTCGTGGATTGAGTTACTGAAAATGTTTTTGCAGTAATAAAAAAATCAAGTCTCAAATCTCACATCTTCACTCCAGACCAAAAGTGCTGGTCTCCTCCACAGCGGTGAGAAGTTTCTCATACAGCATAGGGTATGATGGATAGGGAGGCAGATCCAGACGATTGAAGCATGTGTGCGCCCTGCAGAAGATGAAAATACAGAGGTCAGAGGTCAGGAGGGAGCTTCTATCGTGACCTCTGACTAAATAGGTACTGTACATTTCTGTGCTGTAAAATACAACTTTCCCCAGCAGAGCATGTGAAATTCTGTATGTGAGTGAGGCATCTGTATCCTTTCCATCAGATTGGCCTTATTTAGCTCTGACTGCTGACGCTGTGCACACACAATGACAAACTCTGAGGCGTTCTCACCCTGACAGAGAAATATGAGCCTGTACTTTGGTGCTGACGGCGCCAGGCTTTGATCCGCAGTCCCTTCTGTTTGCCAGAACAGGATGAAATGATTTTCAAGGTGAAACGCTGGATGCAAATTGAGCTTTTGAGCCTAACAGTTGGTTTTCAGGATGACACTTTGTCATCTCGGGTAGCTTTATTTACAAGTCTAAACAGTGAGGTGTTTTTCTTGCTGTTGTGATTGAATTGCACAGTGTGGCAGGTAAACAAAACAGTATTTGAACAAGCTTATAGTCAACCACACAAAGAATCTGTGGGTTAAAGAACTGCTGTCCTAAATACATTCATTATTTCTGTGCATTGCGCTCTTTGTTTTTCATTTCACGTCTCACATTTGTTTCGACTATCAAATATAAATGGAAATGTGAGGATCTTAAAGCACTGCTTCAATCTCATGATTGTTCTTGTTATAAAATGAGACATAACATTCATTTTATGAAATATTAACTATATATGAAATTAACATGTAGGAATATGAAATGAATGTGTAATGGTAGAGAAAATCATTTGGTTTTTAATATTCATTCCAGGTTTTTAAGATCCTGAGCCTTTCTGTGTAGCATCTCTAATCTAGCACATATGCAAGTCGTCTATATGATAATGTACTTCAAAAAGTTGACAAAACAAACTTTAGCAAATGTATGCACATTTCAAATATCCTCTCTATGGAAAATGGACCAAAAATATTCATAACGTCACACTTTTTGTCTCTAGAATGAGAATATCCACTCTTCCTAATAGCATCTTTCAGTGACTAGCATTAGCAACTAGCTATTCATGGTTTAGCAAGGCTAAAGTTCCACACCAACTTCCTGTTTCAGTAGGAAATGCCCCAACACACAAAAGAAAACTGTTTAAATTTGTCAGTTTCACGGGGTTTGCGCAGGGTTATAAGAGATAACTAAAACTAAAACTGAGAAAAAAAAAAAAATACATTTAAACTGAAATAAAATACATTTAAACTGAAATAAAACAAATACAAAATATTTAATATTTTTTTTAAAAAAACCTGATGTACTAAAAATGATAAACAAAAAACTAAAACTGAAATAAAAATAAAAACTATATAGACATATTAAAACAAAACTAAAATGCCGAAAACAACAAAGTTACTAAAAAATTAACAACAAATATTAAAATAAAAACAAATTCAAAATATAATAAAATAAAACCTATAATAATCTCTCAATGATAGTGATCCTCGATAAATCTGATATATATATATATATATATATATATATATATATATATACTTTTTTAACCTCAATAGCATAAAGCATTTTCTCTTGATGAATTCACCTTCCTCAAGTACTGAAAAGTCATCAAGAGTTATATAAAACTGTTTTGCAATAATTATATGTAATTATTGATATATGTAATTCTGCAGGCAGAACGTGTGTTATTTATTGTATTATACCTTGGTAGAGAGGTGATCTTTCCCCACTTTTCAATGCAGAAGCGCCGCAGGCCGTTGCTCCCACGAAGCGCTGCGAAACCCTCGTAGGGGACACTGGAAGTTCCCGTCACGAACTGCAGCAGGCGCAATCTCTGTTCATTATTGAAGCGCTCCACCGCATCCCAGAAACAACGAATCACAACGTGCCCATCATGGTAACCTTTAGAGTAATGGAAAAACTGGTGAAGTTAAGCACCAATATGTGTTACGTCACTAGGGTTGGGAATCAAAAATCAATTCCAATTCTAGAATCGGATACTTAAGGTCAGGAATCGAATACCTGTTCAATTAAAATTTCAATGCCACCTATCAATTCCTGTGTGCGCATTTTTTTTTTTTTTAGGTGGCAATAAGGGGCTGTAAAATGTATTTGTCTCTGAATCATTCATTCAAGAGATTCATTCAAAAACACTGATTCATCCAGTAATGAAACAAGTAAATCTTGAGTCATTGAATCATTCCATTCATAAATTCCATCAGATTTTTAGTTGTCTAATATTTTTTCTTCAGAATTGGGAGAGGACTAAACCTCCATTAAAAAAAGTCTCAGTTTATCCAGAATTATGCAGCTCTATTTTGCACACAAACAACTCTTAATTGAGTCGAGTTTATGTAGCCAGCTGATTTTTGTTTATGATATTCAGTAGCAATTAAATGTTTTGCAAAAAGATACACAGAATAAATATGTTTGATATCTAAATGTTTGCCACATTGGATTCGAAACTGGGAATCGATAAGCAGAATCAGAATCGGAATTGGAATTGATAAATTTCAAACGATACCCAACCCTATACGCCACTGGTAGTTTCTACTGTGTTGGTTTAGACTCTACTCTGAAGTAGAAGCTAATTTAGTCTCCCTAAAAGGTGTCTTATAACTAAAATCACTCCCAGTTCCTGTGGTGCAACAAGCCAAAAAGCAGGTACTTCCACCAGGAGTTACAATATAGGAACTATGAAGAAGTTCCTCTGATGCCAAAGCCCTTCTTGATTAGTTGATTCAGGTGTTTTATTGGGTCTGGAGCTGAACTCAGCAGAAAATTGGCCTTTTGGGAGCAAGAAATTATCTTATTTAAATTAGCCAAAGTATAAAAAGAAAAGAGAATGTGTCCCACTGAAGATGCCCTTCAGGCGTCTTTATCCGAATGTGCATGGGCTGTGCAGTAAAAGTAAACAGAAGACTCCAGAGATTCAAGTGAGGTTATCTCGACACCGTGAAACCACTATACCGCAGGGTTATATGAAATTATACAGGGTTCACCCATCACGCATTCAATGTCAACAGCTCCGTTCTAAGTAATGAACTGCAATCTAAACAGATGGGATTCTTGTTTTGGCATTAGCTGTGGGATAAAATCCTGTTGACCCTCCATAGTAATTCACAGCAGAGGACCTGAAAGAAAACTGAGACCACTTCACATGGAACAAATGCTTAACCTGAGCAATCAAGCTTCTACTCACTAATGAAGACCATGTGAGCATTTCTCTCCAGCAGTTAATGATTTATTGATAGTCTTTTCAGCACAATTGACAATATTACCCAGCAGCTGCCATGAATTTTTAAAGACAACGCAACCATCCGCTCACCTCCTCTATATTCTGTGTTGGATCTCCAGTCATTCAAATCGATCTCTGCCGTTCCTGCAATGACCAACTCCAGCTCACGAGCATCAAACACTGAAACCAGACGGGAATCTACGACCTGCATTGTAAAGGAATAGTTTATATATCACATTCAAATCATCTGAATTAGATTAGTAAATAATTGTTGACAGTGCTGGGTAGTAACTGATTACATGTAATCTGGATTAGGTAATCAGATTCCAAAAATTGATTATATTAGATTATATTACATTTTAAAATACTCGTAATCAGACTACAGTTACTTTATTGATTACATAATTACATATTATTCACACAATACCAATAAATTATTCACAATTTATTGATTCTCCCTAAGTCTTCCTTTCATAAAACTCACAAACCCCCTGCAGCTCCTTTAACGAACCCCAGTTTGGGAAACCTTGACATAATGTAATGTTTCATGCACTTCATGTTGTTAATAATAATGGAATGGAATATACGTTCTTTCTCTTTGTACTTTTATATAAATATGGTACAAGATTGCCCTATTTAAATCAATGCGATAAATGTGTAATGTCAAAAGTAATCTAAAATTAATCTGATTATATTAACTTAAATGAGTAATGTAATGGATTATGTTACTGACTACAATTTTTGTCATGTAATTTGGAATCAGTAACAGACTACAATTTGCGAGTAATCTACCCAGCACTGATTGTTGAAGTAATTTTCAGTGAAACTACTATTCAAGCTAACGCACCTCATAGAAACCTCTTACAAGGGCTTCGGTCTGCTGCATAACCCCCCTCTCCACCCTCCATCTAGCCATGCGCTCAATGTATTCCTTCTTGTTCTTCTCCGTCACTTGGGTATTGGAGCCCCCCGACTTCAGTTCCCTCTCTATAACCTGTCAAAAGATGTAACACGTTTTAAGGGTTTGTACAAACCTTTGTTGCAGCAGTAATGTTTACAAGTATTTGCGACATGGCACCTAAAAAGCATGGATTCATCCTGAGCCACCTTTTTGTTGTGTGTAATTCATTTAATGTTAAATTATTTATGCCAGATTCATGTAAGTGAGCCAGGTGAGTCCAAACCTGCTTCTAAAGGGCTAACGTTCTGTAGAGTTTAGCTCCAACTTATTTCAACACACCTGTCTGGAAGTTTCTAGTGACCCTGAAAACACTGATTAGTTAGTTCAGGAGCTAAACTCTGCAGGACAGTGGCCCTCCAGGAACAGGACTGGACACCACTGAGGTAAACCATTAAGAAGTTGAGTGTAAACCAGTGTTTCTCAACTCTGGTCCTGGATTCTCCACTGTGGTTGGGGTTGTAGTGGGATTGAGAAACATTGGTGTAAACAGTGTGGCTTGGTTTCCATTGGTGACCCCGATGTGCCATATTTTATAACTTTTAGTACAAAGTGGTTTTAGTACAACTTTAGTACAAAACTGGTAACCAGGTTTGGCTTGAGACTAAATTTTCTTCGATCCTGATCACTGAACATTGTCATTGCTGGTATTTTGCTAAGACACTAGGAGCCAGTTTTACTAAACAGGGCAAATTAGCATGAGAGCACAATTCCAAAACAGCACCAGTGGGTGTGGAAATTTCTGTGAGTGACATACTAACAACGCGCAAATTAAAGAATCTCATTTACATACCGATCAACGTAATATACCAAGCGCAGCGCAAATTAGAGTAGTCGCAAATAAAGAATAAAGAAATCAAGAAGCCACAGTACGTTGAAAAGAACCGGAGGCCAAAAAATGAAGCTAGAATTTGCAAGAAGTCTTGATAGACCTGGAATTGTGTGACTCATAACTGAGGGTTCCAAGTCGTCTTTTATATCCTGACGCAAATTAAATATAACATGGCTTGGCAAACGATATTTTTGTGTTCTTCTTGCATTCCAAATAAATTATAATAAATATGTATAATTATTATAATTAGAATAAATTATAATAATCTCTCCCTTCCACCACACACTCTCTGTCCTCTGCGTTGCCTGCGTTAGTAAATCTCGTTGCGTGATTCATTTGAATACTCTCCTCCCATAAATTTAGCGTCTGAAATGGAAACTCCTACAAACGCATATTCAATAAGGTCAGGCGCAAAAATAACTGTCCATGCCTTTTCAGCGCTAATTCGTCACTGCGTGACTTTAGTAAAACCTGACAGTACTATTTTAACGCCAAAAGACGGTTTGCGCTGACGCAAGCTTTTAGTAAAACTGGCCCCAAGGGTGAAACGATTAGTCGACAACGTCAACAATAAAAAACTGTTGTCAAATATTTTTGTTGTCGAATAGTCACTTGAACCAGTAGAGTGTGAGAAAGTTTTATAAAAATGCTAACAAAAATGCTTTCGTGTAGAGGCTCTGATATACTGATGGCGAAGTTCTTTTTCATTCTTCGGTTAAGGGTAAAAAGAAGTACGATATACACAAGCAGAGTTTTTTTTTGTTTGCAAAAATCCCAACACTGCTGAGAGCTGCATTTAGATGAATATGTAAATATATGCTGCATGCTTTCCTCTCAGTAACAAAATAAACAACAAAAATGACAGCATGAGAAAACAGTAGTTAAGAAAGCATCTGATCAAAGTGATGTGGATATGTTTGAACCAGCTGTGCAATAGCCACTCCAGTCATGACACATTTATATAGCTCTTTATACAATAGATTGCTTTAAAGCAAGCAGGACCACAAAACCAGTCATAAGGGTAGATTTTTTAAAATTTATACACTGAAATCTGAATAAATAAGCTTTCCATTGATGTATAGTTTGTTAGAATAGGACAATATTTGGCTGAGATACAACTATTTGAAAATCTGGAAACTGAAGGTGCAAAAAAGTCAAAATACTGAGAAAATCACCTTTAAAGTTGTCCAAATGAAGTTCTTAGCAATGCATATTACTAATCAAAAATTAAGTTGATATATTTACGGTAGGAAATTTACAAAATATCTTCATGGAACATGATCTTTACTTAATATCTTAATGATTTCTGGCATAAAAGAAAAATCAACAATTTTGACCCATTCAGTGTATTTTTAGCTATTGCTACAAATATACCTGTGCTACTTAAGACTGGTTTTGTGCTCCAGGGTCACATTTTAACTAATTGAAAAGCTGAATAACTGATCAAAGCCTACTGATTAATTGTTGAAATAACTGATGATTAGTCAATCATTCTAATAATCGTTAGATTAATCGATTATCAAAATAATCATTTGTTGCAGCCCCATAAGACACATGAAACCTTCTTCAAGGTGCTTCAAAAACACAAAAATGAATTATCCAGCACCTGTCCGAAGACCTCCTCATTGACTGTAAACGTCAGATCCAGGAGATCCGTGATATCGTTGTCCTTCATCCACTGTAAGCTCTGGTGGAACTCCTCATCCAGGTATTCCAAATCACTCAGATCTGTCACTCTATGGACCACACAATACAGACATCCAATCAAAAATCATAATTATGTGTCATTGACTCCAAAGAACCTTTGAGACTCACAGTCTGAGCAGGGCCTTGTAGAACGGTCGAGTGAAGAAAGCATCCAACAGATACTGGTGGATCAGAGCCAGACCCAAAATACGGCCACTGAAACGGAACCTGTGAGGTCCAGAAAAACATTCATTCATGCCATACCCTGATAAAAAAGTCATACATTTAAAATACATTTATTTCATACTAAGTATAGTTCAAATCCATTAACATATTTGCTGACGTATCGCTCGAGACTTACTGATATAAAAATTACAATTAAACTTTATTTGGAGTACTTCTTGTGTATAATACACATTTCTTAATATTAAGCCTAAAATGTGTGTTAATGTGACTATTGATTAGGATTGTATAATCTTTGAATAATATCGGACTTAAAATGCAAAATATTTAAAGTGTACCTGAAGTATACTTGCAACAGTTCCACTTTAGCACAATCAAATACACTTCAGTATACTTTAGTTGGACCTCAGCACTACTTCCGCACAATTAAAGTGCATTAAGCACAAAATTAGTTGTTCCAATTTATTAAGTACATAAATATGTAAATGCATTCGTAGTATACTTAGCATTAAATAAATGTATTTCAAATGCATTTTAGCATATTTATTTTTCACTAGGGTAATGCTCTGTACATGCTCTAATATAATGCATATCCTGTTTTTGAACCAATTATAGGCTTTTAAAATTCTCTACTTTCTGGATAGGGCTTGAAAGCCAGACACTGGGCTGACTTTTAAATTCATTTAAAAGTTGTGAATCTGAACACTGACATTCACCAGACGTGTCCTCTGCTTGGATGAAGTTCAAGGCAAACGCTGAGAATTTGTCTTTGTATTTAGTTTCCTAACGCTATAATTTACTCAACAAGAGGGCCGTTTTCCCTGTCAGTCAAAATCCCGAAATAAGAGACAAAAAGACGTAGCGTGACCGCTTCTACATGGCTTTCTTTCCAGCTGACCAGAAGGCATGCGATTCCTCAACCACATGCCACATCAACTAGAGAACTACAAAGCTGAACTTCAAAAACATTCCAAGTCTAAGCAGCAATAATTAGGGATAAAGAGAGATAGTAAGGTAGAAAATAGAAGCTCTCTCACCATTCTAAATGGTTCTCTACAAATGCAGACATGGGGCTGATCTGCACTGTATACGTGTCATTGGCTGAGTACTCAAACAGACCGTAGTAAGGGTTAAACAGCTCCTGAGATAACAGGAAGAAGAACTCCCGCGATGGGCCGCTGTAATCCAAACTGTAGGGAACATGAATGCAGTATTTTAGATCAGTTGATATTCCAAGTTCTGGTTTGTATGTCTGTCAATAGCATGCATGTGAATGAGAACAGACTGACCCTTCCTCTCCAAAAAAGGCGATGTAGAGCTTGTTTCTCTGGAGCTCTTTGCGTGAGTAGGCCATTACTTGATTAAAGGTGCCTTCCAGTAGATGCTCCCTTCTGATGATGAGCCTTCACAGCAACACAAAATGAAAGCAAAACAAAATTAATGTAATATCTATCTATCTATCTATCTATCTATCTATCTATCTATCTATCTATCTATCTATCTATCTATCTATCTATCTATCTATCTATCTATCTATCATCCACAGACACACTCACTTGATTTTTCCTGGTCCCTGGCCGTAGCCTTTAGCCTCCAGCTTCCTGTAAAAATTGCGAAGCTTTGCCTCAAAGTCTCTGCGGTATGGAGCAGGTGCTCTGGCCCTCTGCAAGCCTGTCAAAATATATAATACCACTGCATATAATTACACACTGGTCTATGTATGAACATTTCCTTATTTGAAAATGTCATACAATGAATTAAAATGAAAAAAGTGGGCAAGAAGGGAAAGAATAGACAGATTTAATACATCTAAAACATCTGGGGGCCTCAATGTGAAACAACAAAGCAGATGGAGCAGGGCTGTCAGCACCATGCTGTGAAATAATTTTACTCATACTCTGAGTTTCTCATCAAACACTAGCTATCACAAATGTACCGAACAGGCTCATCAAACCGCCACAAACACGTTCTGTGCAGCACAGCGGGACGTGTGCCATGAAATTAAGTCGCTTTAACTCATGTTTCTCTGGGGTGCAAGTGTATGTGATCATGCTTCAGAAAGAGCCGTCCTGATGTGAGGAATGACCTGTGATTTGTTTAAACACGAGGGAAGTGGTAGACCGGCCAGATTGCAACCACAAACACACAAGCGATACACATATGAGACTGGCTCATGTTTCCATAGACTTTTTAAAGAAAGCCTTAGAAGTTAGTATGCTGATGTTTGTTACTGAAATAGAGAGCATGTTTTATAAGATCCTATTATAATAATATAGGAAAAGTGGTTAGATGGCATGTGAAAGCATGTGAAATTGTCTGTTTGTGGTGCTTAGTTCATGTTTTTTGTTTAGCTTTGATGCACTCTATCTGCTTGTGTTATTCTAAAAATAACTTTTAGCACTTGTATAGTCGTTTTCTTTGGTGAAAATGGAACAAAAATTCTGATTCCTCATCTTGAATACACAGGCGATTTTTGTTGGCTACAGATTTAGAACTACCAGTAGTTTCAAAGGTAAACTAGGGGTATCATTTTTGTCCAACTAAATGAGCCTAAACAAACCCAATGATGAAAGTCTTGCTTTCAAAAAGTAATATGATCATACCCGGTGAACTCTGAGGCGAGGATCCAGGAGAGCAGCGTGGAGAGAAACTGAGGCCGGGGTGGAAAGAGTGAGATGGAATATACGACATGATCTCCTCATCAAACAGACTGCATGACAAAGGAAAAAAATATTAGAATAAATGCAGATTTTTATTTATTTATTTATTTGTTTGTTTATTTGTTTATTTATTTTTAAATATTGTATAACTGCAAAAAATTAAATCTCAAAAATTAATAAAAATCATAATAATTAAAAGAATAAAATAGATAAAAATAAAAAGAATAAAAATAATATTATAGATACATTTAATATAAATAAAATTTATAGAAATTAATTTAGCAAGGATGCTTTACATTGATCAATGTTTTTGAGATTTATAATGTTACAAAAGATGTCTATTCAGATAAATGCTTTTCTTCTGAACTTTCTATTCATCAAAGAAACCTGAAAAACCTGAAAATTCAGCTTTGAAATCACAGGAATAGATTATATTTGAAAATATATTCAGATAGAAAACAGTTATTTGAGATAGTAAAAATATTTCAAAATTATACTGTTTACTGCTTGGTGAGCAGAAGAGACTTCTTTCAAAAACATTAAAAACCTTACTGTTCAAAAACTTTTGACTGGTAGTGTATATTCCAGTATTCTATCTAGTATTCAGCTGTGTGTTAACTCTTTGGAGAGTCTGACTAGTTGATTAAGCCAATTATAACTAGTCCTGCATGCTGTTCCATGCGAGTCATATGTTGGCAAACGCTGGCACCGAATCAAACGCTGAGGATTGTGTTCAAAGGCTCTTATATACTACTGCCTGTCCAGGCTTGTGGTTTTGGTTTGAAGCTAAAACACCAAACTCAAGCATGTTTCCCCTGCTTCACACTGTAGTCACTGTACCTTAACAGCATGACCAGGTCGGCGTCACAGGACAGCTTTTCAACGCCCTGAGGACCTTCGGTTCTGATGTAATGGATTTTATCCCTGAGAGAAAGCATGCATGGAGCATGTAAACATTCACAAAATCTCACATTTCCACACTGAGTAGCTTTTGAAAGGTCTGAACTAATGGAATGTTAATTGTTTTAAAAGTAACAGTAAAGCTCTGTTAATGCACTGTTAACAGTTAAATGCTGATTCACTGCCACAAACTTTAGTTTTTACAAGTTTTAAGCATGTTTCATGCATCTATATTATGTCAGACTGTAACTGTATTGCTATATGAGCTTAACACGCCAATGTTAGTCATAATTCAGTGATATTTTAGTATTATTTATATATTATTACTTATAAGTTTTAGTAAATTTTTTCGTGCTTTTGTCAGTTTCATCTTTGCGAGTTTTATTGTTTCAATAATTTAACTTTTTTTGTAGTTTTAGTAATTATATTACTTCATTGAACTTGTTTTATTTCAGTTAGTTGCAAAGGAAACATTTCTAAGTTTTGCTTAGTTTTACTTTAGTTTTTCATTAATATATTTTATTGATTTTATTTCATATCATCTTTAATTAAGTTTAATTTTTAGTAATTGTATTATGTGTTTTTTTTTTTTTTTTTTTTTGCCATGTTTGGTCGTTTTTAATATTTCTTTTTAGGTTTAATTTATTTATTTTTAAATTTTAGGGGACATTTCTAATTTGTTGTCATGTGATATTTAGATTTTATTTTATATCAGCTTTATTTTAGTTTAAGTAATTATGTTATGTGCTTTTGCCATTGTATTAGGTTTTTTATATATTTTATTTAGCTGTTATTTATTTATATAAATATTTATTATGAATTAATATAATACATATTCATTTAACATTAATATTTATTAATAATATTTAATTTCAAATTTATTTTAGTTCAAATTTCCGTAATTTAGTTTTTTTTTTATACGTTTATAATTGTACAGTTTTTTTTTATTTAGCTTTAATGCAATTTTATTTCAGTTTTTTTTTTTTTTGTTTAGTTTTAGTAATTTTAGTACTTCATATTAAACTTAGTTTAAGTATTTAATTTTCATTTCAAATTTTCATCTAATGTGTATATTTTATATCAGCTTTACTTTAGGTTGTAATTTTAGCAATTTTAATACTTCAACTTTAACTTTAAAATTTGATTTCTGTTAGCAGCCAAGGCATCAGTTTTGATTAGGGTTTTCAAGTTAATCTTTTTCAACTAATATTTATATTTAATTTATCTAAGGTTTATTTAAATTAACTAGAATGTTTCTAACAGTTTTAGATGATAATAACAATACTGGTTCCACTAAAATGAGTCATAATGGATTTACGCATCTCCCAGAATAAACTCCCAGATTGCAACAGTTTTTGCTGGTATGTTACAATGCTTTTATTTTCTTTGGCATAAAATGACTGTCAGGTTCAACTCACTGTCACAGAGCATGACATATATAACAAAAGCAAGTGTGCTTGAGGAACTAAATATTCAAACACTGCTGATAATGAGAGACGGCTCACCTGAGCGTGTGATTCCTGGTGAGACTCGGCTGTCTCTCCTGCAGCAGGTCCAGTATGTTCGGCTGACGCAGGAAAGCCACAATCTTATCATTGTAAGCTGAAGATGAAGAAAACGGACGAAAGCATAATAAAGAATGACTGAATGTCATATTGATAATAATCAGAAATGTTGTGACTGTATTATGGAGATGCCAAAATAAGTACAGCACAAACAATAATATTGTACAATAAAAAGTACAATAAAAACAGTAAAATTGTGAAATATTATTGTCATTTAAAACAGCTGTTTTCTGTGTGAATATCTGTTAAACTGTAATTTATTCCTGTGATTTCAAAGCTGAATTTTCAGCATCATTACTCCAGTCTTCAGTGTCACATGATCCTTCAGAAATCATTCTAATATACTGATTTACTGCTCAAGAAACATTTCTGATTATTATCAATGTTGAAGACAGTTGTGCTGCACAATATTTTTGTGGAAACTATGATACATTTTATTTTTCAGGATTCACAGATGAATAGAAAGTTCGAAAGAACAGCATTTATGTGAATTTTCTGAAATTGAAATTTTCTGTAACATTATAAATGTCTTTACTGGCACTTTTGATCACTTTAAAGGGATATTCCACCCCAAATGAAAATTATGGGGTGGAGGTGGAGTATCCCTTTAATGCGTCACTGATGAATAAAAGTATTTTTAGTATAGTATTGTTTCAGTAGGGTTAGGTTGGTCATCATCACTGACTGACCTAGAGGCACTGAATCGGGCTGGTATTGACTCCTGACGGCCGATACTAAACCGTTTGCAGGTCTGCTGACCAGAGACGCTCCTCTGTTTCGGGACACTTCTGATGCCTGAGACAACACACAACATGAGCAACATTACAGTCACAGCATGAAATCTGAGCGCATGTGTGTTGTTTTTGTGTGTGTGTGTGCTGCGCAGTCTCTGTTAGTGCTGTTTATGAGTGTGTGTGTGTGTTTGTGTGTTTGTGAGTGTGTGTGTGTGTGTGTGTGTGTGTTGCACCTCTCCAGCGCTGTAGCTGCGCAGTCTCTGTAAGTGCTGTTATGAGTGTGTGTGTGTGTGTGTTTGTGAGTGTGTGTGAGTGTGTGTGTGTGTGTGTCGCACCTCTCCAGCGCTGTAGCTGCGCAGTCTCTGTAAGTGCTGTTATGAGTGTGTGTGTGTGTTTGTGAGTGTGTGTGTGTGAGTGTGTGTGTGTGTGTGTTTGTGAGTGTGTGTGAGTGTGTGTGTGTGTGTGTCGCACCTCTCCAGCGCTGTAGCTGCGCAGTCTCTGTAAGTGCTGTTATGAGTGTGTGTGTGTGTTTGTGAGTGTGTGTGAGTGTGTGTGTGTGTGTGTTTGTGAGTGTGTGTGAGTGTGTGTGTGTGTGTCGCACCTCTCCAGCGCTGTAGCTGCGCAGTCTCTGTAAGTGCTGTTATGAGTGTGTGTGTGTTTGTGAGTGTGTGTGAGTGTGTGTGTGTCGCACCTCTCCAGCGCTGTAGCTGCGCAGTCTCTGTAAGTGCTGTTATGAGTGTGTGTGTGTGTTTGTGAGTGTGTGTGAGTGTGTGTGTCGCACCTCTCCAGCGCTGTAGCTGCGCAGTCTCTGTAAGTGCTGTCTGTGTGTGAGTGTGTGTTTGTGAGTGTGTGTGAGTGTGTGTGTGTGTGTTGCACCTCTCCAGCGCTGTAGCTGCGCAGTCTCTGTAAGTGCTGTTATGAGTGTGTGTGAGTGTGTGTGTGTGTGTCGCACCTCTCCAGCGCTGTAGCTGCGCAGTCTCTGTAAGTGCTGTCTGTGTGTGAGGTGATTCGGTAGACATCCGTTCTGAAGGGGAATCCTGGGGTCAATGAAGGTCGTTGCACGACTGTTGTGGTCCACAAAAAACGACTACCACAGCAAAACATCACACACAAAAAACTTATTCATTAGTTTTTATTTTATTTGATTTCATTTTTTTGTACTACAATTAATTTTTTATTTCATCTAACATTTACACTTTATTTTATATTAGCTTTATTTTATTTTTAAATTTTAGTAATTTTGTTATGTGCTTTTGGCATTTTTATTAGTTTTTTTCTTCTTTTTAAATATTTCTATAAATGTATTATTTATTTCAGTTTTAGGTTTAGAAATTTCATTATGTATTTTTTTTCTTAACATTTCTATTTAGCTTGAATTTATTTTTTAGTTGTAGTTTTAGTTATGTGCTTTTGTCATTTTTCTATTTTAAATATTTATTTTTTTGATATTTTTCTATTTTAAATATTTATTTTTAGCTTTAATTTACTTTATTTCAGTTTTAGTTTTAGTAATTTTGTTATGTGCTATTGTTATTTTTATTTATAAGGTTTTTTTATTTCTGTTTTGCTTAATTTTATTTTTATTTCATCTAATATTTACATTTTATTCTACATTAGCTTTTTATAGTTAAGTTTTAGTAATTTTGTTACGTTTTTTATTTTCATTAGTTTTTTTATATTTCTATTTAGCTGTAATTTATTTTTTATTTCAGTTTTACTTTTAGTAATTTTAGTACTTCTAACTTAAACTTATTTATTTCAGTTAGTTGCCAGGCAACATTTCTAATAATCTTAATGTAAATCTAATTAATCTGGATCTAAACACTAAAGCAGTTTCACATTATGCTAGTATACCCTTTATTATTCTCCATCCATGTGAAACCGTACGCAGCTGCTCATCATTGTGTGTGTATGAAGCCGTTCTGAAGCAGTGTTTGTGTGTGTTTGGAGGCGTCTGGAGGAGCTCACCTTGCCCTGCGGGTCTGTCTTGATCTCCCAGCCTCTCGGCAGCTCCAGCTGAGTATCAGCGAATTTGTTGAGGAAAGTGACGAGGTCGCGGTTGTGTTGATATCGCTCAAAGTTGCGCGCATCTCGCCGTATTTTCAGAATCATGTGCTTCAGGCAGGTGCTGTTAGTGAACATCCGATACGCACCCTGAGGGAGAAAGACAGGTGTGTGTGTGTGTGTGTGTGTGTGTGTTAGAATAATGAAAGGACATTAACTGCACATGACTCTATAAATAATGAGAATGTACAGGTTCACAGGATTTAGCATTTCCAGAGACCCATAATTAGGAACATCAACACACACACAGAGCACATTTACATCATTTGCTCATATTAATTAATTAAGGTCCACATTCTGGTTAAGCTTTCATTCTGGAAAAAAGATAGAAAAACATGCTTGCAATAAAACAGTTGCCTTGTTTTTCAGTAAGCTAAAAAAATATCTGTAGTATTTTCTTAAAATTAAATGAGAAGCAATTTTTTTTTTAATAAATTTACCTGAGAAACAATTTCATTATTTTTAAAATATTATTTTACAGATATTTTTATAGCTTAAATATTTTACTGAAAAACAGGGCAATTATTTTCTTCTTTTTTTTTTTTTGCACTGATATTTGCTATTTATAAATGTACATTGATTTAAGAATGTTTAAATATTTTAACAAAAAATATTTTTTATTATGCTTTATTATAAATACATACTTATTTTTATTATGCTTTATTATTTTAATAATTTTGGTTGCTGGTCCCTATTGACTTCCATAGTATGAAAAAAAAAACACTATGCAATTCAATGGGGACCAACTGAA
Source organism: Spinibarbus caldwelli (assembly GCA_039654775.1). Lineage (NCBI taxonomy): Eukaryota > Metazoa > Chordata > Actinopteri > Cypriniformes > Cyprinidae > Spinibarbus > Spinibarbus caldwelli. The sequence goes on from CM077263.1 coordinate 25,397,086, forward strand.
GGTGAACTATCCCTTTAAGAGCATTAAATGGTTGGAAATTGGAATTGGAAGTTATGATATTTTGATTAAATGCTACAAGTTCAAAACATAGAGAGAGAGAAAGAAAGAAAGAAAGAAAGAAAGAAAGAAAGAAAGAAAGAAAGAAAGAAAGAAAATAGGGTGATTTTTTTACCATTCTGACTTCAACAAATGTTACTTTTGACATTTATTCAGTTTGACATTTTTTTTTTTTTTTGCAAAGGTTTTAACACAGCCCAAAATTCTGTCATAACTGGCTTTCAGGAACCAGAATATTGCCAGATGAATCCATAATCTTGTGAATATCTGATCTGTTATAGTGAGTAATAAATTGGTAATAAACTGCTGTTGGGTGTGTTATCAAACCAAACACAAACAGCAGGACTTCAGTGTAATCATGCTCAATCAATGCTGTGTATTTACGAGAGTGAGCTCTTTGTACAAGACCTGCATGAAATAACTTGAAACTGAATAAAGACGTCTCTGAGAGCACAGAAACACAAAAAAAAAAACAATTGCACCATATTGTAAAGGAGCACTCAAACGCACACATCCGCTCCCACACATCCACTTCAGTCTCGGCACGCTTTATCTTTGACTTGTTAATGTCTGTTATCTGTTGCAGGGCGGCAGGAGAGCTTATGGGATCAATAAAGAGGGAATCTGCAAATAGTTCAATCAATATCACCCTTCAACTAAAGTGCAATCTACTTGTGGACAGTGTCTGTTCACAAGCGCTGAACTGATCGCAGTAACATCCTCACACTGGCTACAAATGGTCTGAATCTTCTTTCTTCAAGACAAAAAAACAACATTTACCAGAATACACATGTAAACCTATATTTGAAGCTTGACTTACGTAGTTAGCGTGGAGGACAGTGAAGAATTCTGGGTGGGTGACGAACTTCACGGCTGGACACTGAAGCAGAAGCGTCACGTTTTGATTATTCACAGGAGATGAAGGACCTTCCCTTCGCTGATCTACAAACATTACAGACACACATACTGACTTATTTAAAGGAATAGTTCAGCCAAAAATTAAAATTTGCTGAAAATGTATTCAACCCTTAGGCCATCCCAGATTAGCATGAGTTTGTTTCTTCATCAGATTTGTAGAAATGTGTCTCTGCATCAGTGTCTCAGCAATGGATGCTCTGCAGTGAATGGGTGCCGTCAGAATGAGAGTCCAAACAGCTGATAAAAACATCACAATAATCCACACCACTCCAGTCCATCAGTTAACATCTGGAGAAGACAAAAACTGAAACAAATCCAGCATTAAGACATTTTTAACTAAAACCATCATAATCCATAATAACTCTTCCTCCAGTGAAAAGTGCATCTCCTGTTGTCTCTCACATCAAAATCCAGCCACATTTGTTTAGAGCTGTTTTGGCTTGTAAACGCTGCTTGATCTGTGCAGATTTCTCTCCTGATTCAGACCAGAACACTTTTTCACTGGAGGAAGCGTTATTATGGATTATGAACTCATATTTTAGTTGAAAACATCTTAATGCTGGATTTGTTTCAGCTTTTGTCTTCTCCAGATGTTAACTGATGGACTGGAGTGCTGTGGATTACTTGTGATGTTTTTATCAGATGTTTGGACTCTCATTCTGACGGCACCCATTCACTGCAGAGCATCCATTGCTGAGACAGTGATGCAGAGACACATTTCTACAAATCTGATGAAGAAACAAACTCATCTTAATCTCGGATGATCTGAGGATGAGCACATTATCAGCAATTTCAGCATTTCTGGATGAACTATTCCTTTAAGCTTGGAACAGTATAGAATTACTAATCAATAAATGCATGCAAGTGGGAATTTATAAAATCACTTCTTTTGGGTCTATCAGTTACTACAAGTATTTCACCTTCTGATTGGATTATAAATGTAAACGCATACATTTTAACTTAAAATTAAGACTGTATGACACCTAATCTGTTTTCTGGCAGCCTGTCTGCTAACTCCTCCACAGAGCTCTGCAACTGCTCAAAACTCAGTTTATTCTCATCAAGCAGCATCTGAAGAAAGGCCAACCTGCAGCTTGTGTTGTGGATTCACTATCTGTGTCTCCTCCGCCGTTTCTCTCAGGTAAACGACTGGCCGGCTCATCTTCGGTGGCCATCGTCCTCTGGATGTTCTGATACCTGGAGACAAAACAACATCATACTCAAACTTCTTAATGCAAAACAGTGTACTGTTTATACCACACATCATAATAATAAGAAAACTTATGAAAGGCATCATGTTTTTTTCTTGCCTTTTTATTTATGTATTTATGTATTTATTTTTCATTGTGACAGTGAGATCAGAGCAGTGAAGAGTCTTGGTTTGCCTAAAGCAATATTCATAAACTCAGCTTTACAGAAAAGACTTGTTTTCTTTTTTGATAATGTGAATGTATTTGTTTAATAATATCTTGACAATACATCAATCCAAATCTAAATGAAAAGTCATATTTAATGAGGACAATAACAATCTTAAATAAGGAATCTTAAAACGTCTCTTTTTATGAATCTTAAAAAGCTACTTGCACGGTATTTCAAAATTACCAACAGTTAATCATTCAAATGTTGCTACAACCAATCAAAAGTTTGAAGCTTGAGGTCAGAAATTTTTTTAATGTTTTTGAAAAGAGTCTCTTCTACTCACCAAGGCAGCATTTATGTGCTAAAAAATACAGTAAAATTGTGAAATATTATTACAATTTAAATCAGCCGTTTTCTATGTGAATATCTGTTAAAATGTAATTTATTCTGTGATGCACAGCTGAATTTTCAGCATCATTACTCCAGTCTTCAGTCTCACATGATCCTTCAGAAATCATTCTAATATGCTGATTTGCTGCTCAAGAAACATTTCTGATTATTATCAATGTTGAAAACAGTTGTGCTGCTGAATACTTTTATTTTTCAGGATTCTTTGATGAATAGAAAGTTCAAAAGAACAGCATTTATTTGAAATAGAAATCTTTTGTAACATTATAAATGTCTTTACTGTCACTTTTGCTGCCTCGAGGTGGCAGCACCAGCTCAAATATACTTGAAGCTGTTTTTGCTCCATTCATTCCGATCTGGTCAATTCACTAGCATGACAACAACACATTTAGGAAATACTAACACGGCTTCTATACAGCCAGCTTCAAGAGTAACTGCATCATTATTAAAAGAAGGTTTCATCAACACTGATTGAAGTCTGCAATAATGGGCTAATACAGAAAATATTCCACAGGGCTATAAACAAATACAGTGGTGGCCAAAATGATTAGAACACTAGTATTTTAGCAGCTAAAAATGGTTTTAAGTCAGTCATTTCTATCTTTTGCTGTAGTGTGTCAGTAGGAAATATCAGTTTACATTTCCAAACATTCATTTTGCCATTAATTGTGATAATTCAGTGAGATTTTTGTCTGACAGCAGCCAGAGATCTGATCTGATCATCATCCAGTCTGTCTGGAATGACATGAAGAAACTGAGACAGACTAAATCCAGAAGAACTGTGGAGAACAACGTCTCCAAGACGCTTCAAGAGACAAAGCTCCTGAGAAACTCTGCTCAAGTGCACCGAGAGCAAACGCTGCTTTAAACACAAAGGATGCTCACACCAAATGTTGATTTAATTTAGTGAATAGAAGTTAATTGATAAAGAAAATCTATTTATGACATTATTTTTGACAGCATCCTCATTTTACAGCATTTTTACACAAGTGCCTAAAACTTTTAACAGTACTGTAGCTTTGCAGGTAGGTTTCTTGAAGCGTCTTGGAGACACAGTTCTTCTGGATTTAGTCTGTCTCAGTTTCTTCATGTCATTCCAGACAGACTGATGATGATCAGATCAGATCTCTGTGTAGAGCAAACAACAATCTCACTGGATTATTACAATTAATGGCAAAATGAATGTTTGGAAATGTAAACTGATATTTCCTACTGACACACTACAGCAAAAGATAGAAATAACTGACTTAAAACCATTTTTAGTTGCTGAAAATACTTGTTCTAATATTCAAGAATGCTATAGTTAATGAGCGTATGGGGATTGATCACGCTGTACCTCCTGTTGAGCTGCTCCATCTGGTGAGTGGAGCCGGATCTCTGGATGCCGCTACATTTGGCTTCATGGCTGGGCCTCTGCCACGTGGTGGTGCGGTTCACATGGTCCACATAGAAAACACGGCCATGACTGTCTATCCGGGCCTCCCAGTCTGTGCCAGTTATGAAGAAATACATCAGCTTATATATAAGAAGCATATAAACACATACAATCAGACTAGAGACTATTCAATGCGATTTTCAAAGGTTGTGAATATATCATGAATCATATATGAAGCATATAATGCATAGAGTTTAACAATTTGAATGGAATTTGAATTGATGTTAGCAAACAAGATGCAGTAACTGGAGTAATAACATGTTTAATTATGAATTAACCATAAACGTTATCAAACACAATATATGAGATATTTGTCAAATTATGATTATCATTTGTACAATTTTTTTTTTTTTTAAATAAACCTTTTATCTAAAATTATAAATCTTTTATCTAATATATAGTATACATCATACAATATATCATTAAATAAATGCCATTCTTTTGGTCTTTTTATTCATCCGTAAAGCTTGAAAAATAAAATTTCTATTTATATACTGACTGTGCTTCTGTAATGAGGAGTCAGTGGCGTTAGGATCCATGTGCAGCTTTATTAAAACAGAATGTAAGTCAAACAGGCAGAATTCAAATCACGAGCTTCAAACACAACGTAGACAGGGCAGAATCAAAGTGAGAGTTCGGGCTGAAGATCAGGGCTGGTGGCAAACACCCAGGATAATCAAATAACAAGGCAGGTTGAATCAGAGTAGGCAGGCGGCAGAGAATCAGAGTCCAGTAAATAGTCCAGGTCATACACGGGAGAAACGCTCGGAAATGTTTGCATGGCAAGACTAGACTTCGCAAAGAGGTGACTGGGAGAACAGCTTAAATGGGCCAGAGTCAATATGAAACACCTGTGGAGGTAATCAGCCACAGGTACGGGGTATTATGGGAATTGGAGTTCGTGACAGTTAATACTCAGGTGACGGTTCCCTCTGGTGACGATCGGAGGGAGCCACAGAGGCTGAATTCGTGACAGAGCCCCTCCCCTGTGAGCGGCTCCTGATGCGAGGAGGCAAACAACGCCAGGGTCTTCCTCGAGGTCTTGGGGCAGGTCTGTCCGGGTGGACTCTATGGAAGTCTGTGGTAAGTGAAGGGTCTAGGATATCATCAGCATTGACCCAGGACCGTTCCTCCAAACCGTACCCCTCTCAGTCCACGAGATACTGGAGGAATCTGCCCCGACGACGAGAGTCCAGGATTTCTCGGACCTGGAATGCCTCATCACCATCAACGACGATGGGAGGGGCCCTCTGGTAACCAGCCTCGTCTAGGACCTCCACTCCTCTCGGACCACCAGCAGGCTTGAGCAAAGAGACATGAAAGGTGGGTGAGATACGGTAATGAGCAGGTAAGGCTAATCTGAATGAAACTGGAGTGATTTGTCTGATGATTTTGAAGGGACCCACGTACCTGGGATTGAGCTTTTTGCAAGGTAACCGGAGTCTTAGATCACGGGTGGACAACCAAACCCATTGCCCCGGCTGGTAGTTGGCACGCCGATGACGATTGGCCTGTTCTCTGGTGCGACGAACTGCTCTTTGTAGATGGACGTGAGCATCGTTCCATGTCTCCTCACTGCGTTGTAACCATGAGTTGACTGCAGGTAAGTCTGAGGGTACTCCAGACCATGGAAACAATGGGGGTTGGAAGCCTAGGACGCATTGGAATGGAGTGATACCTGTAGATGGTTTGCAGAGTGAATTTTGGGCATACTCAGTCCATAACAGATAGCGACTCCAGTCGGACTGATTCTTATGGCAGTATGAACGAAGGAAGCGGGTGAGTTCTTGGTTCAGCCGTTCCACTTGTCCGTCGGCTTGAGGATGGTACCCGGAAGTGAGGCTGACATTTATGTTTAGTTGACGACAGAAGGCTGACCAGACACAGGAGGTGAACTGCGGACCCTGATCAGAAACTACATCCTCTGGTAGACCGTAGAACCTGAATACATAGTTGCAGAGAACTTCAGCGGTTTCTAGGGCAGTGGGAAGTGGTATCAGCCTGCAGGCCTTGGAGAAGCGATCAATTACAGTGAGGATAGTAGTGTGGCCCTGAGAGGATGGTAAGTCAGTCACAAAGTCAATGGCTATGTGTGACCATGGGTGTTGTGGGATGGGTAACGGATGAAGGAGCCCAGCAGGTAGTTGATGGAGACTTAGATGTATTGCAGACGGTGCAGTTCTGGATGAACGTGATAGTGTCAGTTCGTAGTGTGGACCACCAGAACTTGCTGTTGAGGAGTTGTAATGTGGCTGCAATACCCGGATGACCGGAGCTGGGATTCGAGTGGACCAGTTGCATCACTCTCTGTCTTAAGACCTGCGGAACGTACGTGAGGTTGCGTGGAGTTTCAGCCGGTGGAGGATCAGTGACCTGAGCTTCGGTGATTTTGGTCATTATGTCCCACTGCACGGGTGCGAGAATGATGGTGGATGAAATAATGGGTTCTTGATCTGGGGATTGGGAGTCAGACACATTGAGACGAGAGAGAGCATCAGCCTTGGTATTATGAGAGCCGGGACGGCAAGTAATTTTGAAGTCGAATCTGGTGAAGAAGAGTGACCATCTTGCTTGTCGGTGGTTGAGTCTCTTGGCTGATTTCAGATACTCTAGGTTACGGTGGTCAGTGAGAACAGTGAATGAATGTTTTGCCCCTTCCAGCCAGTGACACCACTCCTCGAATGCTGCCTTCATAGCGAGGAGTTCGAGGTTGCCAACGTCATAATTCTGCTCTGTCGGGTTCAGTTTGCGGGAGAAGAATGCACAGGGGTATAGTTTGGGAGGATCACCCTGGTGTTGTGAGAGCACTGCTCCAATGCCTGTACTGGAAGCGTCTACTTCCACAATGAATTCAAGATCTGGGTTGGGATGATGCAGGATAGGAGCAATCGTGAATCTCTCCTTCAGTGACCGGAATGCTGCTATTGCCACCGAAGACCAGGTGATACGTCGGGTTCCCTTCTTGATCATGGACGTCATGGGGGCAGCGATCATACTGAAGTTACGGATGAACCGTCGGTAGAAGTTAGCGAATCCTAAGAAGCGTTGTAATTCCTTGAGAGTGGTAGGCTGGGGCCAGTTGACTACTGCTCGCACCTTCTGTTCGTCCATGGCGACCCCTCCTCAACTGATCACCTACCCGAGGAAGGAGATGGTCTTTTGATGGAACTCGCATTTCTCTGCCTTGGCGTAAAGTTGGTGTTGTATGAGGCATCTCAGGACTGCTCTGACATGTTCCTCATAGGTTTCGGAGTAAATCAGGATGTCGTCGATGTAGACAATTACCCATTGGTTCAGCATGTCTCTGAAAACGTCATTAATGAATGCCAGGAACACTGAAGGACTATTGGACAGCCCGAACGGCATAACAAGATACTCATAGTGCCCCGCAGTGGTGGAAAATGCCGTTTTCCATTCGTCCCCTTGACGAATGAGGTTGTAGGCACAATGAAGGTCCAGTTTGGTGAAATATCTAGCCATAGATAAATATCTAGCAATAGAACAATAGAGTTGTTCGAGGGCTGCGGGAACGAGTGGTAGAGGGTAACGGAACTTGCTGGTGATGTTGTTGAGAGACCGGTAGTCGATACAGGGACGAAGACCTCCATCTTTCTTCTTGAGAAAGAAGAACCCGGCCGATGCGGGTGACATGGAGGGACGGATGAAACCCTTGGCAAGCTCCTCCTCAATGTATGATTTCATAGCCTCTGCCTCAAGTTGTGACAGCAGAAAGACTCTGCCCTTGGGAGGTTGTGATCCTGGGAGGAGATCTATGGCACAGTCGCTGGCTCGGTGAGGACGTAAGTGCGATGCCTTAACTTTGCTGAAGGCTTTGGCTAGATCTTGATATTCGCTGGGTAATGGGTCTTTCAAGGAAGGCTCACTCCCCCTCTTGACGGGCATGCTGCGGAGACAATTTTGAAGGCAGAAGTCTTTCATTGAATGATTTTTTTTCTTAGTCCATGAGATGGAGGGGTTATGCTGCTCCAGCCATGGAAGGCCGAGGATGATGGGGTTTTGTGGAGATTGGAACACAAACAGGCGGATGGTTTCAGTGTGGAGGAATCCGGTACTCAACTGGAGATTTTCAGTGGTGAATTGAATGCAACCGGAGCCCAGGGGTCAGCCATCTAGCGCTGCAACTGCAAAGTGAGAGTCACAGGGAACAAGAGGGATATTATTTTCAGTGAATGACAATGAAATTTCCTGCAGCACCTGAGTCGATCAATGCTACCATCTCCTTAACCCTCCCAATGATCTCCAGAGTGGAGATCTTTATCTCTCTCCTCCTCGCTGATGCGTGTCAAGCCAATTTGCATGGGTTCTACGTCTGAGTATGCTGCTGAGGGTTCAACGGGGAATGCGGGCAGACGGTTGGTGCGACGACAGCAGAGGAGGTTGTCGATCTTGATGTACAGCTCAATGAATTGTTCCAGTGACTTTCCCTCGTTGCGACAGGCAAGTTCGGACTGTAGCTCCGTATTCAATCCTTTACGGTAATGAAGTTTGAGGGGATCGTCTGGCCACCCTGTCTGAGCTGCGAGAGTGCGAAATGAGAGAGCGTAGTCAGCCGCCAAACCCCTTCCTTGATGGAGAGACAGTAGTTGCTCATCTGCCTCCTTTCCTCCAGCGGGGTGCTCGAACACCTCCTTGAAACGTTGAATAAATGCCCTGAATGAAGGGAAAGTTGGTCTATCCTCACTCCACACCGTGGTGGCCCAATCCAGTGCTCTCCCCGAGAGAAGTGAATACACGAATGCGATGCGACTCTCATCTGTAGGGTACAGGATGGGTTGTTGGTTGACCAACATTGAACATTGGAGTAAGAAGCCCTTACATTTGGTTGGAGATCCGTCAAATTTCTCTGGGAAGGTGAGACGAGGGCTGGCGGTGGTGGAAGTGCCGCGTGCTTGAGGCGGGCTGGAAGGTGGAGCAGAAGCGTTGGACGCTTGGAGACGAAGCGCTTGTAAAGTCTTTACCAGTTCTTCGGTTACTGAGGTCAGGGCAGAGACCTCGGTGGTGAAGTGGTAGAATGCTCCTGGATCTAAGTCTGTGAAGTCTTCTGTAACGAGGAGTCAGTGGCATTAGGATCCATGTGCAGCTTTATAAAAACAGAATGCAAGTCAAACAGGCAGAATTCAATCACGAGCTTCAAACACAACGTAGACAGGGCAGAATCAAAGTCAGAGTTTGGGCTGAAGATCAGGGCTGGCAGCAAACACCCAGGATAATCAAATAATAAGGCAGGTTGAATCAGAGTAGGCAGGCGGCAGAGAATCAGAGTCCAGTAAATAGTCCAGGTCATACACGGGAGAAACGCTCGGAAATGTTTGCATGGCCAGACAAGACTTCGCAATGAGGTGACTGGGAGAACAGCTTAAATGGGCCAGAGTCAATATGAAACACCTGTGCAGGTAATCAGCCACAGGTACGGGGTATTATGGGAATTGGAGTTCGTGACAGTTAATACTCAGGTTACGGTTCCCTCTAGTGACTATTGGAGGGAGCCACAGAGGCTGAATTCGTGACAGCTTCTCAGAACTTCAATTCAAGATTTTTTTTTTTTTTTTTTTTTTTTTTCCAGTCATTCCAGTTCCAGAATCTTGTATGAAGTGGACATTTCAATTCAAATTCACAGTCATGAACTGAAAGGAAGCCAGCTATCAAGTCTGGCATATAGAATATGCATGAAAACTCACATGTATGTTGGACTGTGAAGAAGCACAGCTTTAAACACACACACACACACACAAGCACACGCACACACACACACACACACACACACACACATGCACACACGCACGCACACACACACACAAACACATTTGGATGTTGTACGGACATAAATAAGATATCGTTATACTTCAGGCCTTGGCAAACTAGAGCTCTCTGCAAGGAACAGGATTTGATTTATTAGTCTCTGCGGTGCAGCAGCGAGAGTCACGCGTTTCTCTGCCTCTTTCTGAACACAGACAGACATTTGCCAAACCACATTAATAACTGCACTTGTAAATAGCAGATTTGCACAGAAATCAATCAACAGATGTCAATCTACATTACAAATCCCTTGTGATCCATTCATTTATCTTCACTATCCACTGGAAACTGGACCGGTTTGCTGCATATTTCAGCATAGAGACTATGTGTGTGTTTCAGGTCAAAACATGATTTTCATCCATTCTAAGAATATTTCAGCATTCTGGAGCTGATAGTGCTGTATATCAACATCATTTAAGCTCTCTGCAGTATTTAATGATGTCAGAGGCTTTTGAGTGCATTTTAACATTTTAAATGTGTTTCGATTTTACAGTAAAATGCCAACAGTGTGACATTGTGAGTATCAATACACAACCTAAAACCTCACAGCTGAACCAACACCTGCACAATAGGAGGATTATGACCATTTTATGACAATCTATGCCACAAATCTATGCCATAATTCTTAACTGGTGGGGTGAGAATTTTTATTTCGATGTCACATAAAAAAATAATAAACTATTTTTTTTTAAATGCAATAAATATAATTTAATGTTTAACTAAAAATATTTTGTTTTATAAAAACATTTTAAAAATTAAATTAAATTAAATTACAATATATAATATAAAATTATTACTTTAATAAATCAGAAATATTACTTTAATAATGTTTTATGTATTTATTTATTGTAACCTTGTAACATTTTATATGTGCTTCTATTTTACAGTAAACTCAAAGCTCAACATCGTTCCAATAAGTGACAGATTTTGTCCATTATGAGTATCAGTACACTCAAAACCTAAACAGCTGAACCAAAATAGGAGCATTACAAAGCATTACTTGATTTCAGACTGACAGAGAGTCCCTCACTAAAATCACAGCAAGCAGGATACATTGAATGCTTAGTTGTATTCACAAAATGTGACAATTTTGAAGGGTAAATTATTGTAATAATGTAGTTATTTTGCAATTGGTCACACTGCAAACCACCCATGTTTGAAAAATGCCCATGCAAATGACTTTATATTTAATTATTCTGAGCATTTTTCTTCTTAAAAATGTCTTGATGTCTTAGTTTTCCTTTGCTTTCAAGCTATTTATTTGAGAATTACTGGATTTGAAAGTAGCATTCATGGTGTAGCTGTAAGTTAAAACATTTGAACTGACTTGCTTTTGAATGATAAAAATGCAATATGCATACTCAGCCTCTTTATGGCCCGTATCACTATGGTAACTGTGAAGAAACCCTTGAGAGATCAGATCAGACCATTACGTATCTCTTGAGAGACAAGCTCATTTATGTCAACTGTGCTTCGAGTTCCCAGGAAATCCTTCTTGAGAAGAGCATACAGATCAATTCTGACACCTAAAGGCTTCTGTTCTTTCCAATTCTGAAAGCTTTTGCCCCGCTCACTTGCCTAAACAAGCTCATGATATTGTGTACTAAACACCAAGACATATTAAAGCATGCGTTAAGATCCAAACAGTAATTTCCAAATTCATTTCTGTTGAGAGTGAAGAAAATTTCCGATATTATTCAAAGACCGGTTACAGTCTAACACCTGCTTCCTCTGACTAATGAACTATAAATGATGCTTGATTGGGGATTTTATTGCATTTTATTGTATAGCCAACACTTCTGGTAGTAAGGAGAGGCTGAGGAATGTCACTGAGATGGACAATGGTATGAATGGATTGTCATTGATGAAGATTAGATGCAGTGCTGGGAGTGAGCATTAATAAACATGGGATCAAGTGAATCTCGTGTCAGTTCAAACAATGAACATATCAATATACACACACTTCTAACGCTCAGACATACACACACACATTCTCACACAAATGAAGGTAGCAGGTTAATGGCATAAGCGAGGGTAAGGTGTGACTCAGGAAAGCTTACTTGGTGGTAATGGTTCATCAACACTTGGGTAATGATGGGGATCAGGCCGCAAAGCAGGAAGCTGTGTGATTGCATGATGACGGCATTGCATATGATAACTGCCTACAAACAAAATCAAATACAGGCCAATGACTTATGACAGTCTACACATGCCATTAATCAGTGGTTCTCAACTAGTAGACTGAGAATTTTCCAGCCAGTGTCACACAAAAAATGTAATAAAATTTAAAAACTGCAAACAAAATTTTATATATACGTATATATATATATAAATCACAGTTTATTCGCTATAGTTTAGTAAATCGTAATAAAATATGACAAGAACTCACAAGTTAAACTGTGTCTGAACAAATTCATCTTGATAATGTCAGATAACTTTGATAGAAAGGTATGTAACAAAACATGGTCAGGTCAAAGTGTCAAATCAAAATTTTTGTCACAAATTTGTATCAGTTTTAATGGTAATCCACTGTATGAAGAATTTTGGGTATAATATGCCACAGTTTACTTTATTTTGCTATACTCACTTACATTAATGAACTATAGTGCCCTGCACCCACTAGTAAAAAAATAAATAAATAACAAAATATTCTAAAATTATATCTGGTGTCTGAATAATTTCTTTCTTTCTTTGTGTTTTTGTTTTGGATATACAATTTTGCGACTCTATTGTGTTTAAAATCTAAGTCCTGAAGTAAAACAAGTTGAGAACCACCAGCATGAGAAATATATAGGCTGAATTCAGGGCCAAAATTGACAAAAAAAAGTTACACAATTTACCTGAATTCACCCTATATATGTAATATCTCAAAAACAAATTCAGTGAGATATCATGGACCAGGTAGCCTTTCTGGTGACTGTCTATTAAATGTGGGCAGTGAAGGTGAAAGACTAATTAGAGAGTCATTATCGGTCCTCAACAGGTAGAGATGATATTCTACAGTGTACCGGAGGTTCAGCAGTAATTGGCTGCCAAACTCATCACGGGGCAAACTAGCAAGCAGCACTGCAGCAATTAGAAGTGGTGTGGCTTTCTTTTAATGATGATGTTATGTGACAAATGCTTCCTGTGCTTTAATGAAGTACAAAAACAACCCATTACAGCAACTTAACCATAGAAAGCTAGCTGAAAAAGTGTGTTCGGTGTTATGAGAATGTTTCAATAATTGCTATGTCCAGTACCATACTACTAGTTATATTTCTGTAGTATGCAGAGGGTACATTGTGTGCAATATAAAAGCAGTATATAAGCACCTAGATGACCAACTGCATACAATTACATACAACAAAGCACACTGCACAGAACACTGTATCCCACAATGCAATGCTGATGATTGATCTGGAAATAATATCAGAGGAATTTTCAACATCAAACTCTCAAAGGATAAGAAATTTTAACACAATATTGGATTAAACATGCATAACAACAATTTAATTCTTACTAAATATAATTACAATTACAATAAAAAGCATGGCATGTAATGAGGACGTGACAAAAATTTTGCATACTAGTGATGCTAGTATTTAATTGTCTATCTATTATACTGTTTCACAAAAATAGTAGGAAGCATACATTGTATACTGTGCAGTATGCAGTGTGTCAATATTCTATTCTAAACACAACTTAAATGCTCATTTAGCTGGATGCTAACATGATAATATAACTGAACTTCTGAACCTTATTGCTCATTGTGATTAGTGGGATGCTAATATGACATAGTTAGAAGCTACTTGTTCAATTAACTACTACTTCCATTTGTACTCAGAAGCCAGAAATTCACAGTTCCGTGTAAGAATTTTTGGAACACCCCTAAAGTCTGAGTTCCCAATTGGAAACTCAAAGAAAATGCAACAACCTCAACTTCCACTGTATAAACATAAGCGAAACAGTAGTAATATATTAATTTAGTTACTATTTGTTTGTCTCAAACTCAGTGGTGCACACAGTACTACCTAACCTCTATTTGTGGACACGATACTTCGGCATTACCTGTGGAAAATATCACTTTGTATGTATTTTTATTGACTGTTATTGCTAACAATGGAGGCATCCAACTTGGTTTTCCAACTTGTGTACTGGAATGCAGTCAACTCAGGTGTGATGTCATTCCCAGCTATGACATCCAACTTCTGAGCTAAATGGGATGTGGCATTAGATCCAACCTGCTTCAACATACCTGCCTGTGAATTTCAAGTCATCCTGAACACCTTGATTAGCTTGTTCAGGTGTGATTGATCAGGGTTGTATCTGGCAGGACAATGGGTCTCCAGGAGCAGATTTGAAGACCTCTGCAGTAACCAGTTATGTTAGAAGTCAATTCTGAATATAGTTCAGCTCATTAAGCTGGATGCTAACATGAAAGTAACTGAATTTACTCAACTGCTCACTGGGATTAGGGCAGGAGTGTCCAGTCCTGCTTCTGGAGGGCCACTGGCCTGCAAAGTCTAGCTTCAACCCCAAATAAACAAACCTGAACAAGCTAATCAATGTCTTACTAGGCATACTAGAAACGTCCAGGTGTGTTGAGGCAAGTTGGAGCTAAACTCTGCAGGAAAGAGGCCCTCTAGGACCGAGTTTGGACACCCTTGGATTAGCGCAGGGGTGGCCTTGAGAGCCACAGTCCTACACAGTTTTGCTACAACCTTGATAAAAACTCACCTGCCTATGGCTTTTTAGTAACCCTTAGACCTTGATTAACTTGTTCAGGTGTGTTCGATTAGGGTTGGAGCTGAACTCTGCAGGACTGTGGCTCTCCAGGATTGAGATTGGCCATCCTTGGATTAGCGGGATACTCAAATGTTGGGGCAGTGCTGGGGGTAACGCATTACAAGTATTGCGAGTTACATAATCTGATTACTTTTTTCAAGTGACTAGTAAAGTATCACACTACTTTTAAATTAACAAGAAAATTGTTAAAAAGATACTTTTTCAAATAAGTAGCACAAGTTACTTTGTTTTTCTATATTTTCACTAATACCTTTCCTGTCCTCGTGTTGAGGGAAATTGGGAGTAAATGCAGAGGCACTTTCTTCAGCCTGAGGCTTATTAATTTCACTCTTGGTATGAAAGGGCCTTTAGAGTTGCCAAAAATATAACATTTGGGTTTTCTGTTATTAAAAATAAACAAGCAAGCCCAGCCCAGGTGACAAAAAGTAATGCAAAAGTAATGTAATGCATTACTTTCCATAAAAAGTAACTAAGTAATGCAATTAGTTACTTTTTTATGGAGTAACACAATACTGTAATGCATTACTTTTAAAAGTTACTTTCCAAACACTGTACATGAGATAAATATAATCAAATACTGATCATCTTTGACAATGAAACATCAACAATCCCTACACACTTGAGCAACTGCTCCAATCAACATGTTTTAGCAAACATCCAAGACCTTTCCGCAATGCATAACTTGGACAAAGCTCCTCACCTGTTGACCTTACACTAGGCCCAGGTACTGGTGACATCTCCACCTCCCCTTCTCTCTGGGGACTTTCTTCCGATGACAACTCCCTCCAATGAACTGACCCGTCTCCTGGTTCTCTTATATCTGGACTCTGTATTGAGTCCGAGACCGACTCAAAAGCACTGTTCTCCTCCTCCTCTTCCTCCTGCGAGGAGAAGACAGTGCTCTCCGAAAGACGGGTGCTGTCAACTGAAGATAGCCGCGTATGGCTGCAAAGGTGGTTACGCCCCTCGTAACCTGAGTTACTGTAACAGGAAGTGCTGTAACAGGACGTGCTGTAACAGGAAGTGCTGTAGCAAGAGTTGTCACACAGTTCGCACTCACTCTCTCGAGGTTCCCTTCTGCTTTCCATGTGTTCGCTTTCCAGTCGGAGGGTGGAAGGTGAGGGTCTTTCGCCCTCCAAAAGTTGGTTGAGTTCGGAAAGGCGCTCGATGGAGAGGCTTCGTCGTAGAGTTCGCCTGCAACAAGGTCTAGGACACTCGGGCACGATGGATGGAGATTGGGCTTCGGACACCTCGTCTTCTTCCTCTTTGTCCTCTTGGGGTTTGATAGTGACTTCTTCGGAAGATTCTGGGTCAAGTACCTCGTCTTCATCTTGGCTGTCATGGTGGCACTGAGCTGAAGGCAAGCTGTGCAGGAGATGATGAATGCGGATATAGTGAGAACGTGGCGTCTCTGGTTCCTCACAGGCTGAAGCGATGACCGTTTCTAACTCGGACACAGGAAGCGAACATGGCCGGCTCTTGCGCTTCAAGGCACTCCGCATCCTTGGCGAACAGGGTTCTTCTTCATTCCCATCTTCTTGCACCTGCTCTGAGCTTGTGCCTCCCTCAATCTCTGCAGGCTCTCCAGTAGGTCCCATTCCAGTTGGTTCAGCATCATGGTTCTCCAGAACCTCCAAAAGAGTCTCAGCCACAGTTTCCTCCTGCATCTCCTCGGACTCTGTTTTCCCAGGGTCTTGCTCTGCAGTTTCTCCTTGAATGGCATCGCTCAATAGTGTCTCTCCTCGAGCTGTTACAAGCTCATCAGCTGATCCTTCTGATTCCGGTTGGGTATCCTTACTGGGCTCAGCTAGAGAGGTGAGCAGCACAGCATTCTCGGTCTCTAACTCTGGAGGACTTTCGGCGGGCGGCTCCAGCATGTCAGGACCCAAACTCAATGCATCCTCCACAGGCAGATCAGAAGCTGGTGGTAGGTCCTCATTGGGCTCCTGCTCTGGCTGCTGGTCAGGTGTCGTATCAAAGACTGGCATAGCATTGAGGGAGACCTCCTCATCATCTACCAGAGGGAATAAGCAAATATGTCAATACGGTTAAACAGACTGGCTATGAAATAACACAAGATACCTTCCAGTTTAAAAATTCCAACCCAGTCTCACAGGAAAATGTAACTATTTTTTACGAGGTGTATGAATTTGTACAGTGTGAACTGTATGAAAGCATACAATATTTAGAAAAATAAGTAAGGTCATAATTACTACAAAAAACAACCTTACTATCAATAAGAAGTAAATTAGGACTTTATTGAGGGAAAACTCTTGAATATGTGTTCCTTAATTGTAAGTGTTATTGAAAATTCATATGAATTAGCAACCAATTCTGCAAAATGTAAAATACTTATAAATGGCCATGAGATTGTGTTGGAAATTCCCTATTTTAAAGGAATTGCTCTGTCATCTGTATTCATTTATTCATTTTGTTCTAAACCCAAATTGTTTATTGTTTATTTGGATCCCCATTAGCTTCCACAAAGTGGTTGCTAGTCTTCCTGGGGTCCACAAATCCATCCAAGACAAACAGTCGTACAAATAATTAAAAAAGAGCAAAAATACAACGCATCACAAAACTATACAACTATACATCTTATGACTTTACATCTTATATGGAACACAAAAGGACAGATACTGAAGAATATTCACATTGGTGAATGAGTGACCAGAGACTGTCAAGGCCCTATTATACACCCGGCGCAATGCGACGCCAGGCGCGACACAAGTATATTTTGCTACTTTCAGCCTGAAGCAGTTATCATTTTCATGTCCAGCGCCACGTTGTTTAAGTAGTAAATGCACTTGCGCCCATCTGTTCGCCCATGGGCGTGCTGGTCTGAAAACGAGGTGTGTTCAGGCGCATTGTAATCGCGTTGCTATTGTAACAATTGTGCCATTGACCAACTAAAACCTGGTCTAAAGTCAATGGCGCAGTATGTGTTTATTTATTTAAAGGGCGCGTTAGTAATATGTGCCTATAGGCGAGTGCACAATGCGCGTACACTCTGCTTATTGAACAAATACGGACGCGCAGCAGGACACAAACATGCCAAATATTAAAAAAAATGAAAGGATTACACTATAAAATATTATTGTGCTCATGCTTGAACAGATCCGTTTCCTCACTGGAGAAGCATTCAGTCATTGCTCTTGCAAATTCCGCCAAGTAAATTACAAATCTGCCATGGTGCAAATGCAACTGGCTTTTAAAGGGAATGGGAGATGAGACTCTGATTGGTTTATTGCATGTTGCATCCAAAACACACCCATTACTTATTAAGAGAATAGGTACGCTTTTGGACCTATTCTCTACTACTTTGAAACTACTACATACTTTGAAACAACATGATGGTGAGTAAATGATGACAGTTTTTATTGTTGAGTGAACTAATCCTTTAGGTTACTCCTGCAATAATTTTGGAAATATTAAACATTGGGGATGGTTCCCGCAATGCCAGAATTACTCTACACTGTCAGAAAAGGCTTCATACTCCTAAAGGGGAAAATTCTGTGTGATTTACTGACAATGCACACATTAAAGAACACAAACGCAGCCAGATCATTTCTGCAAGTGCAATCTACCAAGAGCAGCGCAAATTACCACCTGCTTTAAGACATGCTTTTTTGGGCATTAAATAATGGCGCAAATGCCAGTAATTTGACGAGCGCAAACGTTAGTAAATCACATTGCGTGATTCGTTTTAATACTCTCCTCCCATAAATTTTGCGTCTGAAAGGGAAACTCCTACAAATGCATATTCAATCATTCATATTCATAGTCTTTAGTAAATCCTGACAGTACTATTATAACGCCAAAAGCTGTTAGTAAATCTGGCACTAAAATTACATCTGTATTATTACCTTAAGGGTACATATTACTACTCTAAGGTACTAATATGTACCCTTTAGGAGTACAAAGGTGTCAAGCTGTTGTACCCCTAAAGGTACAATTTTTGCACATTTTTTTCTGACTGTGAAGCTCAAACAGTAGATCATGGTGCTAGCAACAACAAAGCCATTGGTTCAATTCCTGGGGAATGCATAAACCGATAAAATGTATACCTTGAATGTAATGCAAGTTTCTTTGGATAAATGTTTGGCAAATGCATAAATAATGACGACAAAAACAACGATAAATATCAAACATCATAAAACAATTAAATAAAATAAATAACAATAAATACTGCTTTCTTTTAAATGACATAATTAACCAGATTAACATAGTAACAAAGATGTGTACTATGGGTTTTGCTTATGTTGTTTGTGAGAAAAAACAGACACAATAGTAAACATGCTGCAGACCTGGATGAATCGATGAGGTTATCTCAAAACGAAACTGCAGCTGGCCGCTGACATGATCTGTTGGAAACCGTCGACCTAAAGTGTAACTCACCACACGGTCCCTGTTTACACACATGAGAGACAAGGATGCTTGGCACTTTAAATCCCAAAGGCAATTTACCATTAAATAAATTGAATGGCACACCAAAAACCTCACTACAGGAGCCTATCCATGTATTTTCAGTCTTTTAAATGCATGTACTTTCTTGTAAATATTAAAAATAAATTGATATATTTAGGCCCATGAAAACTGAAACCCTGGAAGAAAAAAATTATGCACAAATGGACCAGTAATTTGAGAAACAAGTCAAGAAATAGAGTGTAATCATAGTTCTCAACAGGCTCACAGTCAGATGAAATATGAATGATTAGCAGGAGATTTAGTAGAGACTTACCCGATAGCATGCTTCTCCAGCAGCCTCTGTACAGGCACAACCAACTTTCCCAGGAAGCGTTTGATGATGGGTCTGCTCTTGGCAAATTTATCTTTAACCTCAATCTCCAAAACGTCCGTCGGCAGGGACACAAAGTTAAATCGCTGTGAATGCAAAAAAAAAAAAAAAAAAAAAAAAAAAAACAGAAAAAGAGTGCTCAGTTAACAGATTGGTGTTAACTGCTGGTATTCGGTTTGGTTTATTCTCTTTGTACTGCATGATTTCCATTCTATTTCATTAAGTTTGTTACCTCAAGGGAATTTGATGGCTCATAACACATGGACTGGAAATATGTTACTAATATGTTGCTTCATTCCTGACCTTCTCAAATGGATAATCATGTATTAGATTTATAAAAATGATTTATTTGTTGAAATTCATTATTATTTTTTAAATACTTAAAAAAAAAATTCATTCAATCAATCAATCAAAATAGACGAGTGTTTTTTAGCTTTATCGTGCCCATTGGCTTATCAGAATATAAGAAACTATTTTTTGATGAAACATTTTTTAAAAACCTTTTTAAAGTAAAATACCTGTAAAATGTGAATTAAATTCATAATTTAAAAATAATTAAATACACATTTTTTTATTTGAAATTTGAATCAGAATTTAAATTTGCCTTTATTATATCCTTTAGCGTATCATAATTTTAAAAAATATATATTTTTAAATACTTGTAAAAATACATTAAATTCATAATTGAAAAAATAATAATAATAAATACAATTAAAATACATTCAGCTATTGTTATTGGCTTTATTTTACCACGTGGCATATCAGAATATAAAAAAATCATTTATTCTGATGAAATTCATTAACAATTTTTAATTTTTAAACTTAAAGTAAAATACTTGTAAAAATAAATGAAATTCATAGTAAAGTAAAATAAATAAATGAACAGATTGAGCTATTGTTATTGGCTTTATTGTAGCCCCTGGCTTATCAGAATATAAGCGTGTGTGTGTGATGCAGAATGTTCTTTGTGTTCTGGGATGCTGCATCCTGGCTGCAGTCCATCAGAAAACTGCAGCGGTGACAGAGTCTATGAAAGCACAAGACTGGCTTGTTTTGTTCCCTGTGGCAGTTCACCAAAGTATCATGATTCTTTTTCAAGGAGGCACACAGGACTTTTTTAGGACAGATTTTCAATCAGCCACACACAAGCCCAAACTCAGCGGCTTCTGCCATCACAATGACATTAAGCCAAACCCCCTCCCTACTCCCATAACAAAATCCAGTGTGTTCTCAAACAGGCTCTGGAAAGACATTACGCTAGTTAGAAACAGACCACAACTGAGCGGAAGATAACAGACACAATCAGAGGAGAACTGCTGCTCAAATGCATTTCATTTAGATGTTCAGGGGTAGCATGTTTATGAGCTAAAGGTTGGTGCAGCAGTAATGTAGCAGCAATAATTCATACAATTACAATTAATAGAAATATCATAATCAAATCAAATGCAAAGAATTATTTATTTATTTATTTTTAGAAATGAATACTTTTATTCAGCAAGGATGCATTAAATTGATCAAAAGTGACAAGACATTTAGAATGTTACAAAAGATTTCTATTTCAAATATATGCTGTTCTTTTGAACTTTCTATTGAACTGTGAATCCTGAAAAATAAAATGTATCACAGTTTCTACAAAAATATTGGGCAATATTGGGCTGTTTTCAGCATTGATAATAATCAAAAATGTTTCTTGAGTAGCAAATCAGCATATTAGAATGATTTCTGAAGGATCATGTGACACTGAAGACTGGAGTAATGATGCTGTAAATTCAGCTGCGCATCACAGAAATAAAATACATTTTAACAGATATTCACATAGAAAACAGCTATTTTAAATTCTAATAATATTTCACAATATTACTGTTTTTACTGTATTTTTAATCAAATAAACGCAGCCTTTGTGAGCAGAAGAGACTTCTTTCAAAAATGTTAAATACTCTTTTTAATGTGCATACAGTAGCACATTACATTTCATCATTCTATAGTAATGAGGTATTTTCAGACATTTACCATAGTGGAATTTCAACTATTGTCATATAAAAATCAAGATAATCATATTGTAATCATTCAGTGTAGGTATATATCAAAATACCATAGCATTACCATCATGATGTCTAATATACAGTAACTACAAGTCTGTATTTATGTATAAAAGATCAGTGCAGGAGTTAATACAAAAGACAGTAAATCACACATGAATAAATCAGAGAGAATAAGAGCTTGTTCAGATGCACATCTGTCTGCTGCTGTCAAACAAGCTGCACAGAATAAAGATCAGCTCTCAGCCTTGTTGTGGGACGTAACATACACAGGCAAAACTGAAACATGATTATTAGTGAATAAGACAGTGTCGGTAGGTTTCAATATAGTTGTGATTCAGAAAGACACTGTCAGCAGAAAAATGGAGCATTAGTGGAGATATGACAGAAAATGGCTTTGGACATAACAACACCGAAAATATCCACAAAAGCCATTAGGTCTGTCCTCTGGGCAACACTCTCAGCGGAAAGACTTCTCTACATCAACGTCAGGACTAGATCTGGGTCAGCGCTAGACGAATAATATCATCTGGGCAAACAGACTGATTCATACCAACATATTTCCACTTATCAAGAGCCCTATGGCTGCCAGGAGCAGCAGTTAGGAATCACATCTGGAGCAGGTGGGTTGGGTGATGTATTGAATATTCATGATGTTTGCAAAGATTTTGTTGGCAATATGAATTTAAGCAGCATCTTAAATATGTTCAATTGGTCCTTCAGTTTGCTGATCTCAGTTTTCTCCTTGTCTCATGACTTACAAGTAAAACAGCAGTAAGTAAGGCTGTAGACAATAGATTTGGAAAGTGAAAAGAATTTCCAATTTGTTAAAAAAAAAGAGAATAAGCATTTTACATTAAAAACATATATTAAGTAAATACTGTTGTTTAAGTCGGTACATATAAATAAACTATGAACAAAAAATATTATAATTATTAATGTATCTGTCAGACCTGTGTTTCCCCATGTCTTGTGTGTCCCTTCATCTTGTGCCCATATTTGGTTAGTTCCCGTTTCTTGTCCTCGTTTGGTTTGATTATTGTTAATTTGTTCCCAGGAGTGTCTCTTTAGTTCCCTGTCCTTAAAAGCCCCAGTCCTTTCAGTCAGTGCTAGTCGGTCCTCTTATGTCATCCCATGTCTCCTGTGTTTGGCTTTCCATTAAAAAGAAACCTGTGATTTGCTCAACCCCTCGTCTCCTCGCTTCAGTGTTCGTGACAGAAGGACCGACCGAACACCGACGCCTCCATGGAGGAGGCCGCCGTCCCAGGCCGCCGCCGTCTGCGGCTCGTCCCCACCCGCCGGAAGGATTTCAGCCTGATTCGGCTGCCAAGCCCGCTGCCGTTCGCGGCTCACTCCAGGCCGCCGGCTGCCGTTCGTGGCTTTTCCTTGCCCGCCGCAGTCTGCGGCTCTTCCTCGCCCGCCGCCTTCCGCGATTCCCGCCGGTTGTGAGTATGGCAAGCCAACCGGCTGTTAATATGGCAAGCCATTCGGCTTTTAATGTGGCAAGCCAACCAGGAGTGCAAGCACCCCCAAGTGTCCGTGCTCCCAGTGCCCACACCTCAAACGTGCCTCCCAGTGCCCGCACCTCGAATGCGCTTGCCAGAGTGCCCCCAAGTGTCTGCGCTTCCAGAGCGCCCCCAAGTGCCTGCGCCATGAAGGCGCTTCCCTATCTCCGCGCTTCCAGAGTATGGGTCTGACGGGAGTACCGTCAGACCTATGTTTCCCCATGTCTTGTGTGTCCCTTCCTCTTGTGCCCATATTTGGTTAGTTCCTGTTTCTTGTCCTCGTTTGGTTTGATTGTTAATTTGTTCCCAGGTGTGTCTCCTTAGTTCCCTGTCCTTAAAAGCCCCAGTCCTTTCAGTCAGTGTTGGTCGGTCCTCTTATGTCATCCCATGTCTCCTGTGTTTGGATTTCCATTAAAAAGAAACCTGTCTGTGATTTGCTCAACTCCTCATCTCCTCACTCCTTGCTTCAGTGTTTGTGACAGTATCAAGACAGAAGATTCCAAAAGTCTGTGACTCCATTAAAAAAATAAATAAATATGGAATTTAATATCTAATTTAAATAAACAGAAATGTAAAACATGCTAAGTTATAAATATTTTGTATTAAAATTATATTTAAGTGTTTTTAAATATTTTAAGATTTATTATATTCTATCTACTTAGTGTGTTTGATATTTTTCTTTGAGTTTAGTATATTTGTCTTCATTTAGTTTCTGTGTTTTTTTTTTTTTTTTTTCCCCTCTGCTTTCTTATTGGTTCATTGACTATCATCTTTCTTGTTTAGTTCCTTGTTTTGTCTCTGCATTTACCGCCCTCAGTTTATTCAGTTCATTGAGTATTGTCTTTAAGTTTGTTTTTCTCCAGTGTTTCTTTACCTGTTTTTATCTTTATCTTAGTTCGTAACAGAAACGCTGCCGTTCTCAGCTTTACCTGCCTTACAGGATATGAGCCATTTAATAATCACACAGTTGAGGAAAAATGACACAGTTTGTCTGTAATTAATACGAGTGATTATTTCGTGGATCCTGATGTCAGTTGTGAGTGATGCTGACTGGAGCGAATACAAATGCCACATGCAGAAGAAGATCGTCAGGTATGAGTTTAGTATTAAAGACACAGTCTGTGCCTGTTAAAAATTAACCATTGTAAAATGTTCACCTGAGAGCGAATGAGACCTGACTGTGCTAATGCATAATGTTTAATACATAATACAGAATGAGTGTGATGAAACATAAGGCAACAGTGTAAAACTGAGCAATGCTCTTCAGTCGTGTCACAGCGAGCCTGCTTTCTGCTGCTGGACGCTGCGACAGACAAACGTCAGGATAGTAGGGCTGGACGATTTCTCCGATTTTACTGATTAATTTAAATGTAACGTCTTAAATTAAGGAATTGCATTTTTGAATAAAAATATTAGCAAACATTAAAATTAGACACATTAGTGGAATAGGAAAAACATAAGGTTATGAAACATGAGTTGAACTTCTTTTAACTCCTCATTTTTAGAATGACATTTCAAAAGACGCTGCAAAAGACGCAAGATGTGAGCGCAATGCTCAAATGTGTCCATCAAGCATGTTTACATAGAAAAACAATGGAAAAGCAGAGCAGTGAAATGAAAAATCTGTTTGATATTTCATGTTTGCATGTTGACAGGCTGAAAGCTGCTGCTATTTTTATTTACTGTTAATAATCGTAAACATTGCCACTATGTTAAGACGTGTCTTAAGAACTAATTCGACCAACTAGCAGTTAACCAAGTGGTAATCTTACTTTTCAGATTCAAATTAGACCAATTTATTTATTTTATGAAAAATGACTTTACAAAATTATGACCAGTTAGATGACTAACTTTTAAGGCTAGTCTAAGCAGTTTATGAAGCTGGCACCTGCCGTTATGCTTTCACTCATTATGCAAATTTATTTAGCCTTTTTCTTATTTTAGATTATTTCTGAACAGTTTGTGCAGTATTTTTCTTCAAAGTTATTTAACAAGTCATTTGTTTTATGTTTACGTCGTACTGACCACTTTTCCATTAGTGAGAGAATGCTGCTGCATGTGTTTGTGATTGAGTCACATTTCTGCGCATTCTGTATTATATTCAGTGTGGTTATTCACAACCCATTTACCAAGGAAATGATTAAACAAAATATTAAAACATACTCGATCACTGGGATTAAAACATCAAAACGAGAAAAAAAAAAAAAAAACTACATTCAGTTCAAAACAATGTAAGAATAAATGGAATATTCTAGGGACATTCTGAGCCTCTTGCAGTAAACAGGCAGCAAAGCACTGTGGGAAACTCAGCAGGTCATGTTTCATCTAGCAGACATTAAATGGTGCCATTAACCCCCAAAGGGCTGGTGAAACCCTTCTGTGGCTCACGCTTGCTCTCTACTGGATTTCAGCCAGTTCAGCCAAGCATGTGAAGAGAAATGAGCCTATATTTCACCCGCTGACTTACTGCCTGAGTATTTCACACGCGCTACAGACTGAGAGAACAGCTATCTGAAACCTACAGCAGAAGATAACAAACCCAATCCAACAGAAATCAGGTGTAGTGTGGAAGCGCAAGTCTGCTCATTCACTCACAATACAGTCAGGATAAGCACACAGCATAGTACATACTAAGTACTGCTTACTATTTTTTCAAAAATGGTATTTTTTAATGTAATTACTATTTTAAATCTCTAAATATGATTATATAACCACATCATAGAATCAAATTTATGTATGTATGTGTGTGTATATATATATATATATATATATATATATATATATATATATATATATACACACACACACATACACACATACACACACACACACACAGAAGTCTCTTCTGCTCACCAAGCCTGCATTTATTTGATCCAAAGTACAGAAAAAACAGTAAAATTTTGAAATATTTTTACTATTTAAAATAACTGTTTTCTATTTGAATATATTTTAAAGTATAATTTATTCCTGTGATCAAAGCAAAATAAATATTTTATAAATATCCCTAAATCTATTTAAAATGTCAAAAATGTAAAATTTAAAACCACCACAAAGCAAAATGAAAAGATTCCTTTATTAAAAAAAAAATAAATAAATAAATAAATAAATAAAATTAAAGCAAAATAATTGATTCAAATAATGTAAATGCAAAAAAATGAACAATAAATACATTTTTGTGCTTCAGGAAAAAAAAAAAAAAAAAAAAAAACTACAGCGGGAAAAAATGAACTACAAAAGTCCGTAATGTATCAACTTTTCTCCCACTTTTATTTTGCTGGTTTTGCTTTCTTAGAGAACAAACTCAAAACTAAGGACTAATGTGAAGAAACCAAATTTATTATTTTAGGATTTTTTTTTTTTTTAGTTTGCCCCAGGGAAGCATTTCTATTAATATAACTGATTAAGTAGTCAAACTCATTCCATATCAGCAGAACAGTGTGGTACAGAAAGTCTATGTCCATAGAAAAGGTTCTGAATGAATTATGTTACTGATACCTAATGGTCAAAAGCAAGAGCAAAAGTATGCTTCACTGGGGCAAAAAAAAAAAAAAAAAATCCTAAAATAATAAATAGAATACCTCATAACATCAGCCTTTCCAGCAGTATCCAACATTTCTCAATCATGATCTTACTCAGCTAAATGTGACTATTAGCTGAACAGCTGTATTCGTTGTTTGCTAGCTATCTATGCACATACAGCATACAATGTAAAAATGTACATTATGAACCTTAATCCAAAAACCTTTATCTTCATACACTGTAGATAATTGTGACCCTGCCTGTGGAAACCCAGGTAAAGTTTTTTTTTTTTTTTTTTTTAAAAACGGTGGATGAGTAATTCACTCCTTGATTTGCTTAATAAAAGCCTCCTTTGAGATCGTTTTGACAGACATGTTTATTGTGTATTATTTTCAACGTGTTTATTGCTAAATTTAGTGTGGCAAAATAGAAGCGCAGCCGTAATAACTCGCGTGCAGTGTATCTGGTTTCCATGACAAAGAGTGAATGAGCTGCAGTGAAGACATTCAGGAGACTGAGCTGTATGGATTAACAGCCTGTGACAACACGTGTGTGTGTGTGTGTGTGTGTGTGTGTGTGTGTGTGTGTGTGTGTGTGTGTGTGTGTGTGTGTGTGTGCTGAAGCTGTCTAGAAGACACTGCAAGAACAGACACGATTACCACAGCTTCAGTCAGTTCACCCAAAAATTATAAATTCTGTCATCATTTACTCACTCTTTTGTCATTTCAAACCTGTATGACTTACTTTCTTCTGTTGAAAAGAAGAAGAAGAAGAAAAAAAAAAGATATTTTGAAGAATGTTGGGAACCAAACAGCTGACGGTAGTCATTGATTTCCATAGGAATTTCTTCCCTACTATGGAAGTCAATGGGTACCGTCAACTGTTTGGTTCCCAACATTCTTCAAAATATCATCTTTTGTGTTCAACAGAAGAAAGAAACTCACACAGGTTTGAAACAACATGAGGGAGAAGAAATGATGACAGAATTTCCATTTTTAGGTAAACTATCCCTTTAACAACATAGTACAAATTCAGTTATTGTGTGGTTTATGTATTTAATTTTAGATTTAAAATTTTCTGATTGCACAACTGATTCCATTACAGGTTAAAATGGTTGATTATGGTTATATCTTTAGTTATAATGGTTATAATCCAACATCCTCAGATTTAAAATCCTGGGAGTGAATGTAAAGGACATAAACATTATTAAAAGATCTAATAAAAATCTAAAAACGCTTGTCTGAGTGTTATGATTAAACCCTTTAAAACTCCTTGATATCCATGAATCTTGTAAATATTTGCCATAATATCAGATATCAAAAGCTCCACTGCATCGATTGTAGAGGTGATGTCAGCTCTGTTTGTGCGTTTATGTTTCTCCCAAATGTGCTGTAGACAGAAGCTGGGATAAAATACCTCATAGTTTGGGTCTGAATCAGAACTTCAAGTCATAAAGTTATCAGAGAACTTCATTTCCATGCTTTTGTTTTCAACGAGTCAGAGCTCTGTCACCTGAGGGAATCTGCTTTCATGTTCGGCTCAAAGCTGCAGTTGAGCACAATTAAACACAGACTCGCCGTCACATGGTCTTCAGAAAGAAATGTGGCAATAACAGCTCCAGACTCAAACTCTTTAAATGTCAGGATGCCTTTAAATGATCCGTTATGTGAAAGAGGAGTGCGGAGGTTGAGGAGCAGCTCACCTCTCTCTTCCAGACGGGGTTGACCGTGTTGCAGATGATCCCTGAGCGTTTCTCCTGACCGTGGTGCAGCAGCGCAGGGAAGATGCTGTGCTTTCCAGGCTGGATGGAGATCTTCAGATATGGATCAGGATTGAAGAACATTCCCTTCTTCAGACCCACTGCCTGAATGTCTGAAAAAACCAGAGCAAAGGAAGAGTTTATGTAGTATAATTATTAACATAATTATTACAATTAGCAAATTATATATATATATATATATATATATATATATATATATATATATATATATATATATATATATATATGAATTTATTTATAAATATGTATTTATATATAAATATTGGAATTTTTTAAATATATTTTGTATAATGATTTAATCATTTAGAGTTTATTTACATTTACATTTAAATTTAGTCATTTAGCAGACACTTCTATCCAAAGCAACTTACAAATGAGGACAATAGAAGCAATCAAAACTAACAAAAGAGCAATAATATGCAAGTGCTACAACAAGTCTTGGTTAGCCTAGGTTTTAGCAAGGTTTTTTTATTTTTATTTTTCATATATATATATATTTATATATACATATAACAATATGTGTAAAAACAACACAAAAAGCCAAATCAGAGAATCAAAACACTATGTATGTGTGTGTGTGTGTGTGTGTGTGTGTTTCTCTGTGAATTATGTTTTAATATTATAAGGACACCAGGAAACACAAAAACGAGAGAATGTGCAGCTGAATATTTCTCTCGTTTTTGTGTTTCCTGGTGTCCTTATAATATTAAAACATAATTCACAGAGAAACAGCAGACGCGAAAGGCTTGAAGGCTAAAGCTGTAAAGTCTGAGTCTGGGAATATGAAGAGAAAAGCAGGAAGTCTCAGAATCCCACAGGAGCTCATTATCTGCTCCAGGATCCAGACAGCGCTGTCATAATCTACTGACGATCAGCTTAATGCCTTTTTAACACTATAGATGCAGCGTCTTAGTGTGAGATGCCATTTAGAGCCACAGGACCTCCCGCATTCACTCAGATTCACTGAAATGATTGCACATTTATTTTTAGGACCTACTTCTTCATTATTGCATGCTTAAAATGACTTTGACTGGTGTTACCCAATGGATTTCTATCAGGTTTCTTCTGCCAAACTAAAAGAACAAGAGGATGTCAGGTTTTTGCAGGTTGTCTGTCCACAAGGCATCACTTTGGGCTAAAAGGAGTCGTGTTTTCTATTTCTCGAGGGGGTTTTCTGCTCACAGAGAAGATTCACTGGTAGCTGGAGCTTCCACAAAGCTGTTAATGTGCATGTATTTGTAGCAATATTTTCAGACAGACCGTAAGCTCACAGCAGGAGATGTGTGTTATGAATAAAATATACAGCACTGAGGGAGTCCTGAAGAGTACAGACCATAGTTTGGACATCACAACTTCAGATACAATTGAGAAGAAAGAGAAAAGGATGAGGAAAGATAGACAATAATCATAATTGTATAATGATTCTTTTAAATTGTTCGGGTTATGAGTCATTGGATTCATTCAGTTTAATTCAGGAGATGAAGATAATACAGAAGCCCTGCTGAATATTTCAAAGAATAGCTGCAAGAAGGACCAAAAATCTTGTTATTCCTGCAGGTTTCATTGAAACGGCTCCACAGTGAGTGTGAGACACGAGAGGATTCATGGGAAATTGTTACTCAGTACAACACAGAAACATAACAGAACAAGGTTATAAAGGTTTTATGAAGCTCAGAGACATCACTGAGGAAGAGATGTTTCTATGAAGATAAAAAAAGTGTTGAGATGCTTCTCTCAACCAAAAAAAATGTTCTCTTGAAGATCCAAAATATTGTCAAACGAAGCAAGAAAAAAAGGTAATGGAATTAAACACTGGCTGTCACAATTCATTGGGAGAAATGAGAGAGAGACGTGGAGAAACGTTGAACAGTCTTTAATACTGGAATCACGGGGGAAAATCCATCACAGGAAACACACGACATCCAACAAGTAGACCTGACAAACACAAACTGAATGGACTGGGGCTTTTAAAGACAAGGAAATCAGGGGAAAACAAGACACACCTGGAGCAAATTAACACAATCAGCCTGGGGAGAAACTGGGTCACAGGGAACACATGGGGAGCAAAAACCACAACAAAACAGTCCAGGGGTGTGACATTACTCCCCCCTCCCGGAAGGTGCGTCCTCGCATCGTGGAACAACAGAGGGGGGAGGGAAGAAACGGGTGGGAACAATGGTGGAGGCTCAGGAGGAGCACGGACAACCGGGAGGGGGCCGGCAGACAGAGACCAGGGAGGCGACGAAGGAGGAAGGAGCCAGGGAGGAGACAGGAGGGACCCGGAGTAGGAGGAACCTGGCAGGACCCAGGCCACAGCCATGATGATGGCCCATGGTGGAGCCGACGGAGGGAGGAGCCATGGAGGAGGGCCGACCAGCGGAGGCGGAGCAGGTGGGGGAGGAGCCCGAGGCAGAGACGGAGAGCCAACGAGCCAGGGGGATGCCGAGGATCCGGAGGGCCAGGGTGGAGCCGAGGGCTCTGGCGACCGAGGCTGAGACGGAGCTCCGGAGATCCGCGGCGGAGTCGGAGCGACTTAGGACCAAGGTGGAGCTGGCGGGAGGAAGGAGCCCAACAGAGCCGGTGGGACAGAGCGACGAGGTGCAGCCGTAGGAGCGGAGTCCTGAGGCGATGGCGGGTCGACGCCCGACCAAGGCGGAGCCGGAGGGACGAGGGAGCCCGGTGGAGCTGGTGGATCGATGGATGACGGTGGAGGCGAGGGAGCTAGGAGCCGAGGTGGAGCCGCTGGGTCCACGGGCCGAGGCGAAGTCCGGGCCGAGGAGGCTGGAGGTGGAGGTGAGGGATACTCCAGCCCCGACGCTGGAGGATGGCAGTCCCATGGGGCTCGCACCGCATTGATGGTGGGCTGAGGGCGAGCGGAGGGGCTGCCAGACGACAGCGGTGGAGGAGGCAGGAGCGGGTGGGAGGGCGGGCATTTGGGTTTCAGGGTGAAACTCTGGAATGGGAGCTGACACTGGAGGGCGCTCTGGAGGTGCGGGTACTGGAGGATGCTTTCGGGGAGCGGGCACTGGAGTGCACCCCTGAGGAGCAGGCACTGGAGGGCGCTCTGGAGGCGTGGGCTCTGGAGGATGCTTTCGGGGAGCGGGCACTGGAGGGCGCTCTGGAGGAATGGAGCTGGACGGGACCAGCTGAAACAAAGGAGGGCTGGACGGGACCAGCCAGGACGAAGGAGAGAGGAGAGGGGGAATGTCGGCCTCCAGAGCCGTGTCCCAATCAATCAGATCCCCCTCAAAGTCTAGCAGCCCCAGATGTCCTATCAGCTCACCCTCAGCTGCGGTGCAGGGGGCGGAGCTCCACTCCACACTCACACCGTCCACAGCTGGCTCCCTCGTGATGGGCACTGTCGCCGGCTCTTGCACATGATCTAACGTGTTGGGCTCAACTTCCGGGACGATCTTCTGTTCAGTCGCTCGGTTTTGCGCTGGCTCGCAGATCGTGGCGGGAAATGCCTCTCCGTCATCGGTGGGCTCGGGCTTATGCTCCGCACCGCGGGGAGTTGGTGGGCTGGGCTCTGGGTCTGGAGTGGATCTGACGAGATCATCCTCGGGAGAGACGGTGAGGGGCATCGATTGTAGAGGTGATGCCAGCTCTGTTTGTGCGGTTATTATTATTATTATTATTATTATTATTATTATTATTATTTATTTATCTAGTTATTTATTTTTGAATTTGTATGTAAATGGGACTTAATATATAAACTGCTTAAAAAGCAATAGGAAACAAGTTGAACATTAAGAATAAAACTGGAGAAGATTTTCAACAGTTGGCAAGCTACTACATATTCCTATACTTCATCACTAAAATCACTTACCAATTTTTTTTTGCATTATCTCATTACATTTTTTATTTATTTAGCACAATATTCATTCAAGATGTTTACCATATAGAAAAAGTGGCAAGTGTTTATTTTTAACTGATTGAGCTTTACTAGCAATGGTTTCTAACAGGAATTCTTAGTTTTTTCAGATGAATGAATGAATGTCTTACCTGACAGAGAGAAGCTGATGAGTCTCCTGCTGCCCAGAGTCTGAGGAAGCTCCTGACTGATGACAGGCTTCTGCGCCTATCAGAGAGAATGACAGCGGTCAGCTGATCATGTGACTGAAGGACAGAAAGAGCTGCTGAGAACAGGAAGTAACTCCACACAGGCCACGCCCCTTTCTTTCTTTCCTCTTCTGTTCTTTCAGCGCATCTGTCCTGATATACTGTGCTTAAAGCCCATTACAGACGGCCGGCTCATGGCAGCAATCAATAGCATGCATTCATTAGGATTGCATTGATTCAGCATCCAGGAAGAGGAAGGAGGAGAGGCTCATGGGACAGCACTTCTCAGAAGAGGAAAAACTCAAGCTCTACGGCTGATAGGGAACACTGGCTCCAAGGTTATCACTGTAAACTAGAGCTAAGACTAAAATAAGAGATGGAAAAACGTGTAAACTGAAGGAAAAAAAAAATACTGCAACATAAAAGTGGAACAAAACACAAAATACCATCAAAAAAACTATAATCATCCATCTTCAGATGACAGCAGAATTATCTCACCTGTGTCTGTGTGCAGTTAGAAATCCCACCTGCAGAGGGCAATACATGTGTGATGATGCAGGTTACATATATATATATATATATATATATATATATATATATATATATTTATATATATATATATATATATATATATATATATATAAAATAAATAAATGAAAATAAATAAATAAATAAAATAAAATGTTACTAACTGGAAATCAATAAAAATATCTATAATACATAATTTGTGATAGTAAAATGACATTTGGGTCACTTCACTGAAATAAAATAAAATAAAATAAAATAAAATATGAAATAAAATAAAATAATAAAATATAATAAAAATAAATATAAAATTTGAAGTGTTGATGTACTAAAGTTGCTAACTGGAAATCAATAAATTTTAATACAACTATTAAAATTATTTTTGTTTACTGAAATAAAATAAAATAAAATAAAATAAAATAAAATAAATGAGAATGAGAAATGTTAGCAAATAACTGAAATAAATTGATTTGATGCACTAAAATTACTAACTGGACGTAAATAACTAAAACGGAATAAAAGTTAAAACTAAAATAAAATAATTTAAATCTAAATAGTAATATTAAAAATAAAACTAATAAAAATGCTTAAAAAACTAAAATTAAAGCAAATACTGAAAGTATAAAAGTAAAAACTAATTTAAAATATTAATAAAATGATAATATTCTCTAAATAATACTAAAACAACACTGCTAGAGTGTCTAAACAGAACAGAAAACAGAGAAACTTAAATAATAAAATATTATTCAAATAAAATAAATGACCCAAAGCAAACTAATAATAACATGTCTGCACCAGACATCCTCAGTCTCCAGGATTTTGTGTCTAGTCTGTTTAGCTCTTTAGAAATTCAACAGTCCATTCATTAATGAGATGGAGAGGATTGTTTTCATGCCAAACACTTTCACCTCTTTCAAAAGGAATGACGTGCACAGAATGACAGTCAAAGGGATTTACGGTGCACAAAACTAACACATTTAGTGCTGAAGCGCTTCTCAAAACTTCATTTCAGTCAGTCTATTATAAAATCCTACTTTTCGATCTTTGTAATGTACAAACACATGCAGACCTTCCAGAAAACAGCCTATAAATGAGTCCAAACATCCTCCAGAGTGCAGAGAGAAAAGCAGAGCAGCTGTTTGGACGCTTCGCACCCAAATGAGATGCAAATCATGTCCTCCTGAGCGCCGCGGCTTTACCAAGATTACTCCGATTAAATGGACCTGCGGGAGACTCTGCTGAGCTTCAGACCACACATTACTGTCCCATCCAGAGCGGGGTATTACACAAAAGGTGAAATCCTGCTTCAGCCTGTTGGATCAATCTGCTTGTTGCAGTTCTGCGGTGATGCTTTGTTTGTTTTTAGAAATTATTAGATTTTTATTTTATGAAGAAAATGTTCTGGGTGGTTGCTAAGTCAAAATAGCCCAATCACAAATCTCTGACTTTCAAGTCTCTACAGGTATAGATTAAGAAATCTCTGTGTTTAATCTCCCTAAGATACAAAAGAGTAAAACTCACTTTATGGTCACTATGGATTAATGTCATTAACAAAAACATGCCACAAAATACCACAGAGCCAAATTCAAATATTTTGGTTAAAAAAAAAAAAGAAAAAGAAAAAGAAAAAACATGAACATAAACCATTAACTTTTACTACATGATATATTATAAAAACTTGCATTAAACAAATAATTTCCATCAGATAGCACTAGACTGTACTGAGAAAAGTAATGCTGTTAAATATTTTGAATGATACACATTAACTTTTGCAGCCCCAAAATAAAATAAAATAAAATAAAATAAAATAAAATAAAATAAAATAAAATAAAATAAAATAAAAAATAAAATAAAATAAAATAAAATAAAATAAAATAAAATAAAATAAAAATGGAAATTAAACTACATTAAAATGTTTTTAGATGTACAATAGTGCCTTCACTGTGAAAAGTGGTAGAGCTGTTTCTACCTGATTTACCCAATAAAAAGGATTTTTTTTCTGTAATTTATTTAGCAATATTAAATTATATTTTTGACTTAATAAAACCAGTTAATTTAGATGTTACAATTTGTATGTTACCTTTTTTTTCAGTATTCAGTAGCATGGTATATATCAAGACAAAATTGATTCTGAATATTATATGGAATGATATACACATATACATCAACATAAGTGAATAAATCCTGTAACATGTAGAAACAGGTAATCTGAATGCATCCGTCCCAGCGTGAGAAGAGCAAACTGCATCTGTGATGCTGTGCAGTCATCAGAACACAAGAAAACACTAACAGGAGAGTGACTACTGTACGTGTGAGTTTGTGTGTGTGTGTGTGTGTGTGTGTTTGTGTGTGTGTGTGTGTGTGTGTTTGTGTGTGTGTGTGTGTGTGTGTGTGTGTGTGAGTGTGTGTGTGTGTGTGTGTGTGTGTGTGTGTGTGTTGTGTGTGTTTTTGTGACATGAGGACACAAATTTGTATAATGACATGGGTATGACATAAGTATTACAAGGAGAAGGTGACTTATGAGGACATTGTCCCATGTCCCCATTTTTCAAAACGCTTATAAATCAGACAGAGTGAGTTTTTGAGAAAGTAAAAATGCACAAAGTTTCCTGTAAGGGGTAGGGCTAGGTGTAGGGCAATAGAAAATACAGTTTGTACAGTATAAAAACCATTTCGCCTATGGAATGTCCCCACAACTCACAAAAACGTGTGTGTGAGTGTGTGCTGTACGTGAGAGTGATGCTGATGCTATAAGCAGCCAATGAACAGGAAAACAGCTGAGAGAGAGAGAAAGAGAGAGAGAGAGAGGCTGCAGAATGCTGAAGGAATGCTAATGTGTGACGCGTGAGAGGAGAGCAGTGAGTCAGCGCAGATTTATAACATTAGAGCAATGCCAACATTTACAACAATCTGCGAGGCTTCTGCTTTCATGCACTTCTAGTTATTTTAGCTGTTTGATATTGCAAACTGGAATTTCTTATATTATTTTAATATATTGTTGTAAAAATAAACAAACTGGTTTGTAGCGCCAATGGTTTTACTGTTATTCTTCTAGGTATTTATGGCTAATGAATCAGAAGTCGTGACAATAGCTTACTTCTGCATTCATAAAGTGGATTCATACTACACACTAGCTGTGCAAACACACTAAACAATACAATTATCAAATAAACCTTAAATTTCACAAAAACAACCTCAGTGTGTGGTTTCCTTATTAGTGTTGCACAAAATATTGGATATTCATTAAATATTTGCAAATATTTTGTAATATAAATTTAAGCCACATTACGTTGGTTTTGATACGGTTCTTCTTTAAGTTTCCTGAAGGCTGCGTCATAAGACTAGTTAAAAAAAATTTTTTTTAAAAGAGTGGGTTAGTTCAGTTCAGTTCAGTTCCCTCCACTGAATCAGTGCAAACTCTCATTTTCAGTGAATAGATTCAAAACTTAAAGATTCAATGACTTGGTTGTGCCATCACTCTTATCCAACTCATTAACATATATTTAAAATACATTGTAAAATAAATTCTGTCACTTTTACAGAAAAACAAAAATCTGTACAATACAGTAAAAATTTTAATATATTTACAAAACAATCTGTATATTTTACAGTTTAAAACTTACCATTATTTAATTTTTAATTTGTAGCATTTTACAGTCTTTATAGTTAAAATTACAATCATTTTTACAGTATATATTATAATATTTTTGTAATATATTTGCAGATAAATGTTGAAAATATTGATGCTCACTGCTATGCATTTTATATTGGTGCATGTAAATTAAAATGATTAAGATTTGTCCTAGTGTTCAGACTTCTTATGCTTTACTTTTTTGCATGAAATATTTGATATAAGGCATATAAAATATTCATATAAGGCAGAGAAAAATAAATAAGTTATAGCTAATAAAATTACGTCACCAACTACACCTACAACTACACACATACATTCTCTTACACAACAGCTCTTAAAAAACAAAGGCAAAATACTTCACCGAATCAAAAAAACATGCCCACGAAAGCTATTTTTGTTCAGACTCCCAAATGAGTTCTTTTCACTCGACTCACACATATTGCATTACTCTGAAATTACACAGTATGCACAAAACAAACTCTTTAGAAAGCGCTCAAGCATCCATCACGTCTGGCTGAACTACACTGTTCTTCTCTGTTCACAGCCAAACAGAAACTCTCACTCTCTTTCATCTGCATCAGTTTGACGTGACCAGCGGAGGAACAGCGTCTTTCTGCTGACTACACCAACACAGTCATTTGATACTAAAGGACAAAGTTAACAATAGCGCAGAAATCTGCTGCCCATCCTGATCCAGCTCTGGAGACCCAATGACAAGCAGCCAAACGCAGGGAAGACATCCTGACTTGAAAAGGTCTCTCTGACTGTTAAAAGGTCAGTGAGCAGATCACCTTCAGAGTCATAAAGCTACACGACTGCATTGCTCTCAAACTCCACAAAATCCCATCAGAAACACTAACTGGAGTCGGTCTGGATGAGAGTTAAGGGATGGTGAGGCCATAAAATCATACAGCTTATTGCTGTACAGGGAACCTTCAAACTTACATAGATTCCAAAAAAAAAATAAAAATAAATAAATAAATAAATAAATAAATACATAAATAAACGTAAAAAATACACCGTTTACTATACAGTACACTCTGTATTGGATGTATATGAACATATAATAATATAATATATTAAAATAATATATTAAAATCTATAATATATTAAAATACTCTACTACTGGTAATAATAATAACTTTATCTTGAGTTCATTAGTATTTACTTTAGTGCTTTTTTATTGCCATACCAGCAGCAGCAAAATTTTTTAAATACTTTCTGATGACACTTTTTCTAAAACACAATCTTGAGAAAGGATTCATCAGACTGATTCAAACAGTAACTTGTAAATCTTTTTTAAATGATTAAAAATACGTTTTAAGAGCCATTTGTTGGTGAATCTGACTACAATGGTCACGATGTATGTTATAGAGTGCAGCTGAACCACAAATGGACGTGTTCTTGCCATTACTTCTGAAAATAGTTTACTTCCGCATTGAAAAACAAGGTGGATACATAATGTGCAAAGAAATAAAACAGGATAAATCACTTATTATTATTATCAAATAAGCCTTGAATGTCATAAAACAGCCTCGATATATGTATTGTTCATTTGTTTTGTGCAAAATATTGAATATTCATATTAAATGAATATTAAATGTTTGCAAATATTTTGCAGGTGATATAAAATTAAGCCACATTATGCTGATTTTAATATGGTTCTTCTTTGGTGGGTCATACGACTTAATATTACAAAAATATTAATTTAAAAAAAAGCAATGGATTGTTTACTATATACTATGTACTGTTTGTAAATGAATATAAAATATTCCATCTTTCCATATTATAATATTCAATCACTGGAAGTAATAATAACTTAATCTTTAGTTTATCTTTATTTATTTTATTCTTTCTTTTATGGAAGGTCAGCAGTAGAGTTTCCTTCATGGCAGGAACAAAGCACATGACAAAAAATCATAAAATTAACAAAAACATGTATAGGACAATTAAGGATAATACAAGAAAGAAATTCAAAAATACCTTTTTTAAATACACTTGATATTGAGAAAGGATTAATCAGACTGATTATAACTGTAACTGCTGAGTTTGTAAGTCTTTTTAAAATGATTAAAAGAGCCTTTGTTTGTGAATCGGACTACACTGGTCACGCTGTAGGTTACTGCGTGCAGCTCAACACTTAATAGAGAATTAATGTTTTCTTGCCATTATTTCTGAGAAGAATGCTTTAAGACTGGTTATATAATTGTTAAATAACTTCACTTTATAAATGATAAACTTATTGTTAAATAACCTAAAAACAAATCTAAAAAAATTAATTAATAAATAACTTTTGCTGATATACAACAATGATGTTCTTTTAAATTTTAAACATTAAATGTTAAAAGTGAAAACATTTTATTTTATATTTGAGATGTTTTTTTTGAGGATCAGGGCCCAGTTACGCTGGAAATAATAATAATAATGAAATGTTGTAAAGCCATTTTCACTCAGAAATTACTAGTAAATTTCACACTTAATTACAAAGACAAGTCACACACTGAATTAAAAGTGACATTTTAAAGCCTAAAATAGTATGTTCATGTACAACATACTACAATTATCGGTAACACTTTATTTTAGGGTATCTTAAGTAGTTGCTTATTAGCATGCATATTACTAGAATATTAGCCATTTATTAGTAGTAATTAAGCACATATTAATGCATTATTCTACATGACCTTATTCTACATCCCTAATCCTACCCAATACCTAAACTTAACAACTACCTTACTAACTATTAATAAGCAG
The DNA here is from genome assembly GCA_039654775.1 of Spinibarbus caldwelli. NCBI lineage: Eukaryota > Metazoa > Chordata > Actinopteri > Cypriniformes > Cyprinidae > Spinibarbus > Spinibarbus caldwelli. The sequence goes on from CM077263.1 coordinate 25,436,481, forward strand.
CAAATTAGGAATTTAATGAGGGAAAAGTCGTAGTTAATAGTGAATAAGTGTTCTCTATTCTAAAGTGTTACCCAATTATTATTATTATTTTTATTTATTTATTTATTTTTTTACAGTGCACAACAAACCCCTTAAGTCACAGAAAAACTTAATATTGCTTTTGTATTATCCATAGAGTTTGCTGCAAATGGCTGCAGGTGAGTTAAGAGGTCTAAATTGTAGTGCTGACCAATTATAAAGCATTCATGGATAAAACTGCTGAATATACGCAAATATGCAGAAACGAGGCAAAAATTAATGCCAAGTAAACATGCAGACTGCAGCAGCCAGAAATCTCACTCGTAATCATCTCAAGAGTTTCCAGCAATGTCAAGCAGACCATTCACAATCACAAAATCACAGCAAAATAACTCTTGGCCCTAAACACAGCTCTAGAAGTTTCCTAACCTTCTGTCATAACAGCTCAAAGCAAAGCAGCTACCTTCAGCCAGCCAGGAATCCAGGTGAGAGCATCCTCCCTCTTTCTCCTCACAGTCCACATCAGTTCACGCTCAGCTCGCCCCGAATTCAGAATCAGAGCCCTGGCTAACGGAACGTGTCCATAAAGACGGGTCAGTCTCGCTTTGCCATCCATTAGTGTGTCCAGAGCTCTTCTTCACTATCCTCCGAAACCCATCCGCCGCACCTGATCCCAGGCTTTTCCGCCTCTGCTTCCGCTGAGGTTATTTTTAAACAGCTCGCCCGAGAAAGGGCACTGGTGTTGAGATCAAGTTTTCTGGCTCTCAGCATTTCTGGAGACCACGCCAGCACAAAGGCAGCGGGGCTGCGGAAACTCAATCTCTGGCTTTGGCTTAGTACTAACAAAGGGTTATTTAGGGGTGCTTGTGCTGAAAATGGTGATTATTAGCAGATAATCTTTGGGCGGGATCTCTAGAAACGTTCTGTCTCATCGATCTGTCCATGTGGTGTAAGGTCACAGAGGTATTTGATCAAATACAAAGAGCTTATTGCCTAATGATTGTCTTTTGTATCTTAATCTAATTTATGAATGCCGAGAGAAGGGCAAACCATTTTACTTGGCTTTAAACAGCCAAAATGCAAGATAAGAGCAGCAAAAGAACTTATTATCATCCAATAATTCCAGTTGCAGTGAAAACCCATGCATTTTCTTAACACACACTTCAAAACGTGAACATGTGCTGTTTCTCAGACAGCTTCATAACTTCTTAATGAAAAAATGCTTGCTATTATGCTTTTCAGAGCCTCTGAAACATAACTGGGGACTGGTAAAACATCTACAATAGTTTAATGAAATGTTATTCAAAAAACATGTCATTAAGATTAAATTACCAGCAGGAGCAAACTTGCCCAAACTGAAGCCCTTTGATCTAACTCATAAAACCTACTTTCATTGGTGTAATCTAATTTTAAGAGGTTAATTCAGGCATATTTAATAATATATTTAACCAAATAAAACCAGTTATTATTCTTTTTTTATTTATTTATTTGTTCACTACCATTCAGAAGTTTGAGGTCAGTAAGATTTTTTTAAATAATACTTTAATTATGCAAAGACACATTAAATTTATCAAAAGTGACAGGAAAAACATTTATAATGTTACAGTAGTTTTCTATTTCAAATAAATGCTGTTCTTTTGAACTTCCTATTCATCTGTGAATCCTGAAAAATAAAATGTACCACAGTTTCCACAAAAACATTGGGCAGCACAACGTCTCTGTTACGTATGTAACCCTCGTTCACCGAAGGAGGGAACGGAGACGTCATGTTGGACCGATGAATTGAGATCTCGCTTAGAGAGATCAATCCACTTTGAATGTAAACTAAACGAGCCAATGCACACTGGCATGCGATGATTGCATCCAACTGCCGCTGATGTCAGCACGAGCATAAATAGGCAGGTTTTTGCTGAGGAGCCGAGCCGGTGACCCGGCCGCTCAGCGGTGGTACAGCAGCCGTGGCGACGGGGCATGACGTCTCTGTTCCCTCCTTCAGGGAACGAGGGTTACATATGTAACTGAGACGTTCCCTTTCAGTTGGTCACTATGAGTCACGTCGGACCGCCAAATTGGGATCCCTAACAAAACGCCATGGATGCTGCCCCTTCCAGTGTCCTGTGCGAGCCTCCTGCACCCCCTTTTTGGTGTAGGCCGGGGCTCGCAACAAGAAGGCCAATCACTGTTGTTGTAGCACTACCCACACAGTGATATTGGATAACACTAGGAAAACACACCCGTTCCACTTGGAACAGGAACATTGCGGAAGCCCCATCCTTCCCGAAGGAGGTTTCGGAAGCACTTACACATATGGACAACCATTTAGGTGCATATGAAAGATTAGAGGTGATTGTAACCCTCTTGAAAAATGGCAGAGAGTCTGCCGGGGAAACATGGGCTCTGAAGCTATACCGTGGACTTTACACATATGGGATCCACTTAGGTCTCTACATATGGAACCCAGCCCTCTACCGGTTCTCATGGATTCATCGAGTGAGGACCTGGCTCCAGACGTTCCGCCACGTCTGGCTGCCGAGGGAATGGAGGAGCTCGACAGGGTCTACAGTACGGACTCTCTGGAGCGGTTTTAGCAAGCCGACACTAAACCTGGGCCTCTCAGAGCTTCTAACCATTTGAGGTGAGAACACAGGAGGATACCGGCTCCACACGAAGTTCTATAGAATCTAACGAATGTGTTGGGGGTCGCCCAGCCCGCAGCTCTACAAATATCTGTCAGCGAGGTGCCACAAGTCAGCGCTCAGGAGGATGCAACACTTCTAGCAGAGTGAGCTCACAACCTGAATGGACAGGGCACACCCTGTGCCCGATAAGCCAGGGTGATGGCATCCACTATCCAGTGGGCCATCCTCTGCTTGGAGACGGCCTTCCCCTTCCCCTCCGTGACAGACAAAGAGCTGGTCTGAGGTCCTGAAGCTTTGTGTCCGGTCTACGTACCATCTCAAGGCTCGGACGGGACAGAGCAAAGCTAGGGCTGGGTCTGCCTCCTCTGGGGGCAGCGCTTGAAGGCTCACCACCTGATCCCTGAAGGGAGTAGTGGGAACCTTGGCACATAGCCAGGCCAGGGCCTTGGGATTACCTGGCAGTCAGCCGGCCCAAACTCTAGGCACGAATCGTCGACTGAAAATGCGAACAGGTACCCTACCCTCTTGATGGAGGCCAGTGCAAGCAGGAGCAGAGTTTTCATTGATAGAAACTTCAGCTCAACTGACTGCAAAGGCTCAAATGGGCCCTGCTGTAGTGCTTTGAGCACTAGAGACAGGTCCCAAGAGGTTATAGAGGGGGGCCGGGGAGGATTTAACCTTCTCACCCCCCTAAGGAATCTGATGACCAGGTCATGCTTCCCTACCGACTGCACTTCCACGGGGTCGTGATAGCAGCAATCGCAGCAACATAGACTTTAAGGGTGGAGGAAGACAGCCTTCGTTCCAACCCTTGATGCAAAAAGGACAGCACGGCTCTGATCAGGCATCTTTGGGGGTCTTCTCGATGAGAAGAACACCACTCGACGAACAGGTTCCACTTCAAGGCAAAAGCATGTCTCGTAGACGGTGCTCTCGCCGAAGTGATGGTGTCAACTACCTCCTGGGGTAGGACACCTAGAATCTCCGCGTCCCATCCAGGGACCAGACATGAGTTTCTAGGTCTGGACGTGGGTGCCATGGGGTGCCCGTGTCTGAGTCAGTAGATCCTTCCTCAGAGGAATCTGCCAAGGAGGGGCTGTCACAAGGAGCATCAGTTCTGGGAACCAGGTCCGAGTGGGCCAGTACGGCGCCACTAGCAGGACCTGCTTCTCATCCTCCCTGATCTTGCACAGTGTCTCACTGGGGGAAACTCATACTTGTGCAGGCCCTGCGGTCAGCTGTGTGCCAGTGCGTCTGTGCCGAGTGTTCTCTCGGTCAGGGAGAAAAACAACTGGCAGTGAAAGATCTCTGGAGAACCAACCAGACCTACCTGAGCAGCTCCAAAACATCTCCTAATCAGCTGGACCGTCTAGGGATGGAGTCTCCATTCTCCCGGGAGCGCAGCTCGGGACAGCTCATCGGCTGCCCGGTTCTACAGACCAGAAATGTGAATGGCACGAAGCGACCTCAGTGGCGGGTGAGTTGTGACATGCGACGGGAGCATAGACCACCTTGTCGGTTGACGTACGCAACGGTCGCAGTGTTGTCCATGCGGACCAGCACGTGCTTGCCTCGTAAGCGCCCTTAAGACGATTCAAGGCAAGGCGTACTGCTAAAAACTCCAGGCAGTTGATGTACCAGTGCAGTTGGGGACCCGTCCAAACCCCCGACACTGCATACCCGTCGTGCGTGGCTCCCCAGCCGGTGGTAGAGGCATCAGTGTAAACCACAGCATGCCTGGAGACCTGTTCCAGGGGCACTCCTGCCCAAAGGAACGCAGGGTCTGACCATGGGATAAAGGTTTGGCGGCAGGCCGGTGTGACTTGAACCCGGTAAGTGCCACGTTGCCACACCCACCTCGGGACTCGGCCATGGGGCCAGTGTTGAAGCGGCTCATATGGAGCAGCCCCAGCAGCGTGACTGCCGCTGCAGCTGCCATATGCCCCAGGAGCCTCTGAAACTGTTTCAGTGGGACCGCCATCCTGCTCTTGAACATATTCAGGCAGTTCAACACCGACTGAGCACGTTCCTGCGTGAGGCATGCTGTCTGTTCGACCGAATCTAACTCCATACCAAGAAGAGAGATCCTCTCCAAGGAGAGTTTGCCCTTTTCCCAGTTGACCCGAAGGCCCAACTGGCTGAGATGTGCGAGCACCAAGTCCCTGTGTTCGCACAACTGATCCTGAGATTGAGCTAGTATGAGCCAGTCATCGAGGTAGTTGAGAATGCGAATGCCCTGCTCTCACAGGGGTACAAGGACTGCCTCCGTAACTTTCGTGAAGACACTGGGCGATAGGGACAGCCTGGAGGGCAGGACCATGTACTGATATGCATGTCCCTCGAACGCAAACCTCAGAAATGGTCTGTGGCACTGAAGGATTGACACATGAAAGTACGCGTCCTTCAGGTAGATCGCTGCAAACCAATCTCGGGACGGATGCACCCGAAGATGCATTTCTGCGTCAGCATCTTGAACGGTAACCGATGAAGGGCCCGGTTAAAGACACGCAGGTCCAAGATCGGTCATAACCCACCGCCTTTCTTGGGTACAATGAAGTAGGGGCTGTCAAACCCCATCTTCATATCAGCTAGAGGGACCGGCTCTATTGCATCCTTCGGCAGTAGGACTGCGATCTCCGCACGCAAGACAGGATCATCGGCCGCCTTCACTGATGTGAAGCGGATGCCACTGAACTCGGTGGGATGCCAGGCGAACTGAGTCGCATAGCTGAGTCTGATGGTCTGCAGGAGCCAGCGAGAAATTTTGGGTAGCCAGGCACCTAGACGCCGTACAAGCTGGACCAGCGGGACCACTGACATACTCGCGGTGGGGCAGCGAAGTGGAACGCAGGGACCCGGTTCGTGGGCGGACAGAAGAGGGGTCTGAGTGCGCAGTGCAATGCTTACCTGGTTCCATGGTTTGGGAGAGGGTGCCGAAGAGCAGTTCCCTCTCCCTCTGGGTCGCCCGTCCCGGGGCCTCTTGCTCTTCCGCTCACGGGGCGGGGCGGCCTGCCTACACCCAGCTTCACGGCACTGCTTGACTGGAGGCTGCTACGGATGCGGCGCGGGGGTGGACACAGGGGGCCGCCCTCAGCGACGAGCTGGCTGGGGCGCTGCAGCCGGCGGAGGGGTGGTGTTGGATCACCTCAGTCTGCTCCTGTGCAGCCAAGAACTGCTGGGCCAAGTTCTTGACTACGTCGCCGACGAGGCCGGTCTGGAACACAGGGACCTTGAGGAACCGAACTTTGTCGGCGTCCCTCATGTCGACCAGACACAGCCAGAGGTTGTGTTCCTGGACCACAAGTGTGGACATTATTTTTAATCTTAAAATCAATTTTATACACCATCATTTTCGTTTCTATAATGTGTGAATATATCCCCTATCGTGTTCTACAACAAAAACAATCTTTGCTACACTTGCTATCACTAGTTTTATTTTGATTTCCCCAGTCCGCTATTAGCTTATAGCTCGTTAGCATCGCCAGCGAGGTTGCATCGCCATGGAAGGTTGCCGCTAATCTCGCTTACATTGCTAATACTCTATTCACACACATTACCATTGTTTTACTCACTGTTACTTGCTTTAATGGCGGATGTGTGTCTACCTTTGAGTGCAGCCGAGGACATGTTCGAGCTGCATTCGGTGCAAGCAGGCCCAGCTGAGAGAGCGGCGAGCCGCGCTGGAAACATCCCGGGCTGACGCTCACAAGTTCGGGGTAAGTATACAGCGCGCCGCTAACACTCCCACCACCTCTACTCCGTGTGTTTCTGTGCACAGGCCCCGTGCACCCAGGATGCGATCTTCCCAGATGTCCTTCACTCCGGTGCCGGGACACCACGGACCCTGGGTGCAGTAGCAGCGGAAGACGTGAGCCAGGTCCATCGCGAGGACCTCTCCCCCTCCGCCGCCTCCAGTCTTCGAGATCTCCACCTGGAACCGCTTCGCTCCCCTCCGCGAGACGGAACGCAACGCTGTGATCGTTGGAGACTCCATTGTCCAGCACGCCCGTGCTACGTTAGCTGAAGGTAAAGTGCACACTCACTGTTTCCCGCTTGTGTTCTCGATGTTTCTGCGCAGATAGCCACGATCCTGAAGGACAACAAGAGCGTCAGAATGATCGTTCTGCACGCGGGGGTGAACGACACCAGGCTGCGGCAGACAGAGACACTGAAGAGGGACTTCAGGAGCCTGATCGAGACGATGCGCAGCGCATCGCCCGTGATGACGATCATCGTGTCAGGACCGCTTCCCACGTATCGACAAGGACACGAAAGTTTCAGTAGACTTTTTGCTTTAAATGAGTGGTTATTGTCATGGTGCACATATCAGACCTGTACACCATAATTATTTATATTATATATTGTGTTCTTGCTATTTGTACATTGCCTATTTGTATATTATTCTTTTATTATCTGTGTCCTGTCCTGTTGCTGTCTTTCTGTTGCACTGTAGAGCTTCTGTCACTAAAACAAATTCCTCATATGTGTAAGCATACCTGGCCAATAAAGCTCATTCTGATTCTGATTCTGATTCTAAAGAACAGAAACTGCTCTTTGTTAATAATTGGAATCTTTTCTGGGAGCGTCCTAGGCTTTTCCGTGCTGATGGCCTGCACTCCAGCAGAGTCGGAGCAGAACTCCTGTCGGACAACATCTCCAGGATGCTACGCTCCATATGACTAGTAAGCCAATTCTCAAATAACTGCTATGATGACTTTTGTTCTACCCACTTAAATGATAGAAGTACTTGTGCTGTCCAATCTATAAAGACTGTGTCTGTTCCCCGAGCAGTGAGGCCAAAATGTAAATTTAATGCAGGATCTAGAAATAATCTGATTGTGATTAATCCTGAAAAAGTTTGGGCTCCTAAACATTAGATCACTCACACCCAAAGCAGTTATAGTAAATTAAATAATCACAGATAATAGTTTTGATGTGCTCTGCTTGAATGAAACCTGGCTCAAACCAAATGATTATATTGGTCTAAATGAGTCTACTCCACCAAGCTACTGTTATAAGCAAGAGCCCCGTCAGACTGGCCGTGGCGGCGGTGTTGCAACAATATATAGTGATATTTTCAATGTTACTCAGAAAACAGGATACAGGTTTAACTCATTCAAAATACTTCTGCTTAATGTTACACTGTCAGATATGCAAAAGAAATCTCTCCTATCTCTTGCTCTGGCTACTGTGTATAGACCGCCAGGGCCATATACAGATTTCCTAAGAGAATTTACAGATTTCCTCTCAGACCTGTTGGTTACTGTTGATAAAGCGCTAATTGTCGGAGATTTTAACATTCACGTTGATAATACAAATGATGCATTAGGACTTACATTTACTGACCTAATAAACTCTTTTGGAGTCAAGCAAAACGTCACCGGGCCCACTCATCATTTTAATAATACGTTAGATTTAATTACAGTATATCGCATGGAATCGATCTTACTGATATAGATATTGTACCTCAAAGTGATGATGTTACTGACCATTTTCTTGTATCGTGCAAGCTGCGTATTACTTACGTCCAGGAAGAACTATTGTTCCAACCACTAAAGATAGATTCAGAAATAACCTGCCTGATTTATCTGCTCTGTGTACCCGTAAATACACATGAGCTAGACGAAATGACTAGCATCATGGGCACTATCTTCTCTAATACATTAGAAGCTGTTGCACCCATCAAATTGAAAAAGGTTAAAGAAAAACATACTGTGCCATGGTACAACAGTAATACCCATACTCTCAAGAAAGAAACTTGTAATCTTGAGCGCAAATGGAGAAAAACTAACTTGGAAGTCTTTAGAATTGCATGGAAAAATAGTATGTCCAGTTATAGACAGGCTCTAAAAACTGCCAGGGCTGAGCATATCCACAAACTCATAGAAAATAACCAAAACAATCCAAGGTTTTTATTTAGCACAGTAGCTAGATTAACAAATAACCAGACACCACCCAATCTAAATATTCTTTCACAGTTTAGTAGTGATGACTGTATGAATTTCTTCACAGACAAAATAGATAACATCAGAAATACAATAACAAATGTAGATTCTACAGCATCTAATACTTCAGCTTCATTCATCGTACCCAAAGAAAAAATGCAGTGCTTTACAATTATAGGACAGGAAGAGCTAAATAAACTTATCACTGCATCTAAACCAACAACATGTTTATTAGATCCTGTACCCACTAAATTACTGAAAGAGTTGTTACCTGTAGCAGAAGAACCGCTTCTCAATATTATTTACTCGTCGTTATCTTTAGGTCACGTCCCAAAACCATTCAAGCTGGCGGTTATTAAGCCTCTTATTAAGAAACCACAACTAGATCCTAGTGAACTGGCAAATTACAGACCCATTTCTAATCTTCCGTTTATGTCTAAAATTCTAGAAAAAGTTGTGTCTGCTCAATTGTGCTCCTTCCTGCAAAAAAATATCTCTATGAAGAATTTCATCATAGCACAGAAACCGCACTTGTTAAAATTACAAATGACTTGCTTCTTGCGTCAGACCAAGGCTGCATCTCATTGCTAGTTTTACTTGATCTTAGTGCTGCGTTCGACACCATAGATCATGACATACTCATAGATCGATTACAAAACTATACGGGTATTCAAGGGCAGGCTTTAAGATGGTTTAGATCCTACCTGTCCGATCGGAACCACTTTGTTTATTTAAATCATCTTGAGTCATCTCAATTATCACCAGTAAAGTATGGAGTACCACAAGGATCTGTCCTAGGTCCTCTGCTATTTTCAATATACATGTTGCCCCTTGGTAATATTATTAGAAAATACGGGATTAGTTTGTACTGTTATGCTGATGATACTCAACTATATATCTCAACAAGACCAGATGAAACTTCTAAATTATCTAAGCTAACAGCGTGTTAAAAATGTAAAAGGTTGGATAACCAGTAATTTTCTCCTATTAAATTCAGATAAGACAGAGATATTACTTATTGGACCAAAAAACAATACACAGAATCTCTTGGATTACAATTTACAACTAGATGGATGTACTGTTACATCCTCTACAGTCAAAAATCTGGGTGTTATATTAGATAGCAACTTGTCTTTTGAAAATCATATTTCCCTTGTTACAAAAACAGCATTCTTCCATCTTAGAAACATTACCAAGCTACGAAACATGTTACTTGTTTCTGATGCAGAAAAGCTAGTTCATTCATTCATAACCTCTAGACTTGACTATTGCACTGCTAGCTGGCTGTCCTGCATCTTCAATAAACAAGCCACAGGTAGTCCAAAACGCAGCGGCTAGGGTCCTTACCAGATCAAGAAAATATGATCATATTACCCCACTTTTACAGTCTCTGCACTGGCTACCTATTGTCACCCTAAAATCTGGCAACACCTTTTTTCCTTTGGGGTCAATTTGACCCCAGCAATTTAAACCTCCAGAATATGATTTTATTTATTAAAAAGTTTGTGTCAGGTCATTTATGTCTTTGTTGACTACTTAAATAAGCCTTTAAATAAATCCCCCACCCCCATGCCCCACACCCCGCCCCTTATACACCCAGAATACCTATTGCATGACTACGGACAAATGTGCAAATCACCATAAAATCTCACTGATTGACTTAAAATTGGAAAAGTATATATATATTTGGTGTTTTAATTGTTATATACTATTTTTAAGTATATATTTTTGTAATTTATAACATTTGGAAAGAATAACAGTTTCTTTTATCAAGGATAGGAACACAAATTCGCCTATGGACACCTATGAAAAGTAAATGTGAGCATTGTGTCAGGAATTGTTTTATGGGACTGGAAGTGCTTTTTATGCAAATATAAATAATAATAATAAATAATTTGTTGCATTTATATAGCGCTTTTATAGACACTCAAAGCGCTTTACAATGTGAGAGAGGGATCTCCTCATCCGCCACCAGTGTGCAGCATCCACCTGGACGATGCGATGGAAGCCATATTGCGGCAGAACGCCCACCACACACCAGCTTACTGGTGGAGAGGAGACAGAGTGATGAAGACAATCAGTGTATGGGGATGATTAGGAGGCCATGATGGTCAGAGGCCAATGGGCGAATTTGGCCAGGATGCCGGGGTTACACCCCTGGGATTTTTAACGACCACAGAGAGTCAGGACCTCTGTTTAACGTCTCATCCAAAGGATGGTGCTTGTTGACAGTTTAGTGTCCCCATCACTATACTAGGGCGCTAGGACCCACACAGACCACAGGGTGAGCACCCCCTGCTGGCCTCACTAACACCTCTTCCATCAGCAAACTAGTTTTACCAGGAGGTCTCCCATCCAGGTACTGACCAGGCTCAACCCTGCTTAGCTTCAGTGGACAACCAGTCTTGGGCTACAGGGTGATATGGCTTTGACAGAACACAAACAGCATAGATAGAATATGAACAGCATTTTTCCCTTATAGCCCACCAGAAGGTACATTCCAGCCTTTTGTCTGCACTACTTTGCAGGGCGTATGATGTGAAAAAAATGATCACATGTAATGTTATGGCCATACAGTCCCTCAGCCATGTCTAGTACCACCCTCACCCATTTTTTAGGTGCTTGTCCAGTGGATTTACCGGTGTAATCTTGCATAGTGCAGGCACAGCTTGACTGTGCATCATATGCGGCCCATATTTCTATGCTATATTTGGCTGGTTTGCTTGGCATGTATTGGCATGTATAATGGGAAGATAACTCATCCACGAACGCCACCTCAGCGTGCTTTATGCCCAGACACGTGAGACAGCAATCGTGACCATCTCCCAGCACCAGGTAATGACCACATCCAGAAATGCAGGGGTGATACGTTGTCTATAGCAAGACCCATATCATCTTCAGAAAGACGTAATGTCGAGTTTGCCAGACGCGACATCGTCTCTAAAAAGATGCACCCGTGAATGCTCTTTTAGGGAAAAAGCTCTTTTAGCGTGCTGAAGTGCACAGGGGAGATGGTCACCTGCAACACAAACAGGGGGTAGTGCAGCCTGATGTGTGCAACCCACTCGACATGGGAGCGCCGCACTGCCAACACGGAGAGCTCTCAAAGAGCCCGCTGAACTCGTTCAGTCTTCTCTCAGTAGAGTAGTCAGGAGCAAACTGATGTGATCACTCGGCTCTGAAGCAAAAAGCTGAGTATGTGTTGCACCTGCTGCCTATTTATGCTCCTGCTGTCATCAGCGGCAGCTGGATGCAATCATCGCATGCCAATGTGCATTGCCTCGTTTAGTTTACACTCAAAGTGGATTGGTCTCTCTAAGCGAGATCCCAAATCACTGGTCCAACGTGACTCGTAGTGATCGACTGAAAGGGAACTGTTTTTAGCATTGCTAATATTCAGAAATGTTTCTTGAGCAGCAAATCAGCATATTAGAATGATTTTTGAAGGATCATGTGACACTGAGGACTGGAGTAATGATGCTGAAAATTCAGCTGAGCATCACAGCAATCAATTACATTTTAACAGATATTCAGATAGAAAACAGCTATTTTAAATTCTAATAATATTTCACATTTTTTACTGTATTTCTGATCAAATAAATGTAGCCTTGCTGAGCAGAAGAGACTTCTTTTGAAAACATTAACAAATCTTACCAACCCCAAACTTCTGAATGATAATAGTACATAGTCCATGTTAAATAAACAATCTGAGTCAAATCTGAATCTGATGTCAAATACATATTAATTAAGACAAATATAACACTAAACACAAAATGCCACATCACTAACATATTCAGCCAATAATAAAACAGTTTCACAGTTAAAAACATCATTCCAGACCTTGTTTGTAACTTCTGCCCTCTCTAGTACTATTTCAGCATCACATGCACCTCGTCTGGAGTCAGTTCATCATCACTGTGACAATAGATGTGCTGGAGGGGTTTGTTTAATGCTGAGTTTATATGAGCGTCCTGCCAGCTGTCATGAGGTCAGCCTCTTCCTGACCCCTGCTGACCCACATGACCTCATGTGTCACAACCGATTTAACCACAAATACAAAACGTCCCAAGGTTTCGTATGTAACCCTGGTTCCTCAAGGAAACGAGACAATGAGTCCGAAAACGCTAGGAGAACGCCTTCAGCGTGAGCAGCTCTGAATAACGTGTGCAATCTATCCAATGGATGGGCAAGACATCACGGACGGGGTGACGTAATGACCAGCATGTATAAAAGCACGTGCGGTGAAACCGGAAGTCTGGCTTCGAGACGCAGCGTCTCATTCCCTCGAGGAACCAGGGTTACATATGTAACCTTGAGACGTTCCTCTTCAGGAACTCGAGCTGTGTCTGAAAACGCTAGGGGAACGAGATACCCATGCTGCCAGACTTACAAGTCACTGCCCAGTGTGTATCCCAAGGAGCACATCTAGGGAGAGAGAACAGAGGAGCCCGGAGTGGCTCGCATGTCAAGGCCATAAAACCCGACAAAGGTTAGGGGCATGGACCATCCCGCAGCATTGCAGATGTCCTGGATAGGAACACCTGCTAGAAAGGCCTTGGAGGCCGCCACACTTTGAGTCGAGTAAGCCCTAACTCCCATCGGTGAGGGGAGATCAGAGGACTCATATGCAATGTTAATGGCATCCACGATCCACCGACTGAGGGTCTGCTTCGTAGCTGGCAGACCCCTCTTAGGGGGACCATAGCATACAAGCAGTTGGTCTGCCTTCCTCCACAGGGCAGCTCTGTGGACGTACGTGTCCAGTGCTCGCACTGGACACATACAATTATGCTTCTGCTGGTCTGGCTCCCTGAAGGGAGGTGGACTGAAGGCCTGCAGTACGATAAGCTGTGGTGTGATGGAAGGAAATTTGGGGACATACCCTGCACGAGGGTACAGAAAGGCTTTGGCCATGCCGGGCACAAAGTCCATATGAGTAGGGGCCACTGAGAGGGCCTGCAGATCCCCAACTCTCTTCAGAGAAGAGATAGCCAGAAGAAAGGTAGTCTTCAGCGTGAGATGGCGATCAGAGATCTCCTCAATAGGCTCGAAGGGAGGCCTACAGAGAGCTTCCAACACCACAGCCAGGTCCCATGGAGGGACACGAGACCGTACTGGAGGCCCCAGCCTCAGCGCACCGTGGAGGAAACATGTAACCAGGGGGTGTCTGCCCACTGACTGTCTACCAAAAGGGGCGTGGTAGGCCGAAATCGCCTCCACGTAAACCTTCAAGGTGGAGTCAGTCAACCCTGCGGAGAGTCAGGACTGCAGGAACTCCAGCACTGTACCAATCGGGCAGTTAACTAGGTCGAGTTGGCGATCCCCGCACCAAGAAGTGAAAAGTTTCCACTTCAAGGCATACAGTTTCCTCATTGAGGGAGCTCTGAACTGGAGGATGGTCTCAACAACCTCGGTTGAGAGACCAGAAGCTATGAGCTGTGCCCCCTCAGGGGCCACACCCACAACTTCCACAGCTCCGGGTGGGGGTGAAAGATGGTACACCCCGCCTGTGAGAGGAGATCCCTCCTGACGGGAATCTCCCATGGAGAGCCGTCGAGGAGAGAAATCAGGTCCGAGAACCATGCCCGGCCCGGCCAGAATGGCGCTACTAGCAGTAGACTGACCTCGTCCCGGCGCACTCTCGCCAGAACTCCTGGGAGCAGAACGATTGGGGGAAAAGCGTACAGACGAAGCCTCGGCCAAGTCTGTACCATGGCATCCAGCCCCAGTGGAGCTGGATGAGTCAGAGAGTACCAGAGGGAACATTGCGATGTCGCTTGAGTCGCAAAGAGGTCCCTTGAGCCTGGCCAAACACCCTCCAAATCTGCTTCACCACCTCGGGGTGAAGCATCCATTCCCCGGGCCTTGGCCCCTGCCTCGACAGGACGTCTGCTCCCATGCTGAGATGCCCAGGGATATAAACCGCTCTCAGCGAACGGAGTTTCCCTTGAGCCCACACAAGGATCTGTTGCGCCAGCCTGTACAGGGGTTGCGAACGCAGACCTCCTTGGTGGTTCATGTAAGAGAGGTAAGTGTTGTCAGTGCGCACCAACACATGGTGATCTCTCAGGTCCAGGAGAAAGTGTTTCAGCGCTCGAAACATGGCCAGCATCTCCAGACAATTGATATGCCAGGTGAGATGGCGACCACTCCACAGACCGCGGGCAGAGTGGCCATCCATGACCGCACCCCAACCGGCGAGGGACGTGTCCGTTGCTAGCGTAACGCGGCGACAAGGAGCTCCCAGCACCGGCCCCTGAGACAAGAACCAAGGCTTCCTCCATATGTCCAAGGCACGTAGGCATCGCTGCGTAATCTTGATCATGTGAAGCTGGTTCCCCCTCGGGGAGAACCCCTTGGTCTTTAGCCACCAATGTAGGGGTCTCATGTACAGCAGGCCAAGAGGTATCACGTTGGACGCTGTTGCCATCAGACCCAGCAGTCTTTGAAACTGCTTCACAGTGAGTGACCGGCCCTCTCTCACTCTCGCGACTGCAGTGAGGATCGACTCGATACGAGCAGGAGACATACGTGCCTGCATCATGGTCGAATCCCACACCATGCCCGGATAAGTGGTTCTCTGAGCTGGAGAAAGCACACTTTCTTGGCGTTCAGCCTTAGCCCAAGCACTTTCATGTGGTCGAGAACGTCATCTCGATGTCGAACCACCATTTGCTCTGATTGAGCTAAAATCAACAATCGTCGATGTAGTTGAGCATGCGGATGCCCTGGAGTCACAATGGAGCCAGCGCAGCATCCACACACTTCGTGAAAGTGCGGCGTGAGAGTGGTAGGCCGAAAGGAAGAACCCGATATTGGTAAGCTTCACCCCCCGAAAGCTAACTTCAGGAACTTCCTGTGAGTGGGAAGGACGGAGACGTGGAAATATGCGTCTTTTAGATCGATCGTGAAAAACCAGTCCTTGGACCTGATCTGAGACATGACCTGTTTTAGTGTAAGCATCCTGAACTTCAGTCGCATGACTGAGCGGTTCAGCTGACACAGATCTAAAATGGGACGCAACCCTCCATCCTTCTTTGGAACTATGAAGTATCAGCTGTAGAACCCGGACTCCCTTTCGTAAGGAGGGACCACCTCGATGGCCTCCTTCCTCAAGAGAGTGTCTACTTCTCGTTCCATTACCAGAGCCTGCTCGGGGCCCACCAGAGTGGCATTCACCCTGTTAAACCGAGGCGGAGGAGAACCGAACTGGATTCTGTAGCGTCTCTCTATAGTGTGCAGGACCCACCGAGACACATTTGGCAGTAGTTTCCACGCTGCCAAATAGTCTACTAAGGGAACCAGTCTCTTGAGACTGGCCTCTGGTATAATCAGAGCAGCTAGCCCGGTGCCCTGGAACGGCGCACCAGCAGGAGACGGCCGAACTAGCGGCTCTATAGGCGCCCCCGCAGGAGTGGTGAGCCTCTCAGCTCCGCTACGTTCCCGGGTGGAAGGCACTGAGATGTATGCTCGCTGGAGATCGCTGCGCCCTGAAGCACCATAAGTGGTAGGGTTAGCAGACCGATCTCCTGAGGGCACTGAGGAGAGACGGGCACCGTGCACTGCGGTGTACGCCGCTCTTCCCCAGAGGGGCCTGCCCTAATAAGCCCTGGGCCATGGGGATCAGGGCTTTTTGGCGGAGCCCTTCTTAGCCTGAAGTACGGCCCGCAGGTCCATCTTTGGCTTCGAAGGCCCCGGCCCAGAGCGTTTCTGCGCTTCCCTGTATGAGGAGCCGGTACGCGGAGGGGGCTGCTCCCGTCCAGCAGCCTCCTGAGCTGGAGAGCCGTGAGGCAGGAACCGCTGAAACGGCGCTGCTTGTTTATGGGCCTCCTAGTACCTGCCAACGACGGCATCACCGAACAGGCCAGAAGGGGCAAGCGGGGCATCCAAAAGGAAGACCCTGTCCTTCTCTTTGATGTCGGACAGGGTCAACCTCAAATGTCTCTCCGCTGCCACCAGGGCTGCCATAGACCGCCCAATAGCACGGGCGGTCTCCTTGGTGGCGCGGAGAGCCAAATCAGCGGTTCGCCTGAGCTCTGTGATGTCATCAGAGCCCATGGATAGATCCATTGGATAGATTGCACACGTTATTCAGAGCCGCTCATGCTGAAGGCATTCTCCTAGCGTTTTCAGATGCATCTCGAGTTCCTGAAGAGGAACCAAGAGTGTCTCTGTCTGTGTGTGTGTGTGTGTGTGTGTGTGTGTTTACTTACATTAGCGGAGGGGTTTCGAACCGTCACGCTGGGCGTCGTGGCTCTGAGCGCTCCACTCAAACCATGATAATATTTGAAGCAAACCTTCGTCTCAGCTGAACAGAGAGAAACAGAGGAACAGAATGATGTGAAGGTCAAGACACTGTCAGCTTACACACTGATCCACAACTGAGGAGGAAAACCAGCAGAAAATCTCCTCAAACTGAGTTGGTGTTATTATACTAATTACATAATCAGTATCCAGCAGCATAACTGTTTTCAATATTGCTAATAATCAGAAATGTTTCTTGAGCAGCAAATCAGGATATTAGAATGATTTCTGAAGGATCATGTGACACTGAAGACTGGAGTAATGATGCTGAAAATTCAGCTTTGATCACAGAAATCAATTAAATTTTAATAGATATTCACACAGAAAACAGCTATTTTAAATTATAATAATATTTCACAGTTTTTTACTGTATTTTTGATCAAATAAATGTATCTTTGGTGAGCAGAAGAGAGTTTTGAACACTGGTGTACAATTATCATGCATTTACAGTATCTGTAAATGCATGATATACATTATTTACAGTATATCATTTACAGTATATACAGATGTGTCCATTAAGAATGCACATTTTTTCCACATGTACGTGTTTCAATGGTACTCCAGAATGCAACACCATGGTATAAACATGGCACAACATGTCCAAAAAAGTCATGGTAGAATCACCATCACCATCCAAACAACTACATAAAAGTTTAGATAAATATATCACACTCAGATCGGTGCAATGAAAGCTGACAGCTTGCTAAAGTGAATGTGAAAGTGAACAGAATTGCATAACTCGTGTCCCAGGGTGCGTTTCGTATTTCATTTTCATTTCTCAAGGCACCCTGCTAGTGCGTGTGGCATATACTAGCGAAACACAATGCATTAGATATGTTACATCTGCTACTGTCATGTACAGTATGAAGACTTCAGCAGAGGGATGCACGTCAGTGGCTTTCAGATGTGTGTGTGTGTGTGTGTGTGTACTGGCATTCACTACATTAAGAGGACCAAATGTCCCCACAAGTATAGTAATATCAGTAAATTTTGATCTTGTGGGGACATTTTTTTGGTCCCCATGAGGAAACAAGCTTATACTGTAAGTCATACAGAATGAAGTGTTTTAAAAATGTAAAAGTGCCTGTAGTTTTGTGTGAGGTGTAGGGTTAGGGTAAGGGAATAGAAAATACAGTTTGTACAGTAGAAAAGCCATTTCAAATATGGAATCAACCCATAAAACACATATAATTATCTGTGTGTGCTGATGGACTGTGCTCCTCCAGGTGAGCTGCTGAGCTAAATATGTCTCCTTATTTAGTTACTACGCCTTCTAAAAATGGAGTTATCACGACTGGCCTACTTCCCTGCACGGCCCACACCTGGCTTGATTTCACCTGAATAATGCAGAGCAATTTCTTTCCTAACTGCTCGCATTTGTGCATGGACTGTAGTAGCCTCAAAAAGTGTTTTTGACAGAAGCCTCATTCCTAAAATGTTTAAATGATATTGCATTATATAGCAAAATAGCAAAGTTTCTTTAAAAAAAAGCCAAAAAACTAAATTAATTTAACAATTGTACCAAATTAATAACAATTCTTTGTAAATAATGATGCATAGTCATGCTACAGTATATGTATGTTTAACAGTCCTTATTAACTGCAAAAATGAATGCATTATTTTTCCAGCCCTATTTTTGATCACTATTTGTGATATAAGCTGTATTAATCCAGCAGCTACAAACAAACCGTTCATTTCTTTGGTGCTTCATTCATGAAACAACTGGAACAAAATTAGTTATACATAAATATGTAAGTATAACTAGTTTAATTAAAATTCACCTCATTCACCAGAGGTAAACCAGGCTTGATTCATCACATTAGAGGCCCTGAATTTAGCAAGTGCATGATGTTTTATGTAAATTTGCTTGATTTATATGATAACTGTGTCTTTCACTTCATTCAAACTTCAGATAAATACTAGACTGATCACACATTCAGTTTTAGCAATTCAGTTGTACAGTTTTAAATGAACAGTAAATCTATAGCGCATCTCAGTTTATGCCGCAGCTGCGCAGGAGAAAACACATTGAGACAGAGGAGGAAGCAGCACGTCTCTGAAATAAAGGCAGAAGGCGAGGAGCTTCAAAAGCTGAGATATGGAAAGAGATGCATGGAATGAGAAAAGAGATTTATATAATCAAGCTGTTCGATTTGACAGCCAACCGGCATGAAGGAGTCGAGGTGGAAGATCCCCTGATCAAAGACAAAGACAGTTTTGAAAATGTGCAGACGCTGAGAAATATCCTCATGCAGGAACTTCACAGGAATCAAAAAATAAGCCGACTGCAGAAATACAGCGACATCTGAAACGGTTTCAGTCCTGAAGATGATGAAGTCCATCAGACTCCCCAACTGCATCTGTGGCTGTTGTGAAATTGGACTGTCGATTGCCTTTTTGGCAACATCAGCGATACACAGAGAAATAAGTAAAATCCAAACCCTGAGGAGACTTTGTAAATGTGCATTAATGGAAGAAAGAGACAAAAAGTCAGGAAGAGGAATACTGACCCTCCATGAAGTACAGGCTGGCATCGATTCTCCACACGATCTGGCCTTTGTGTGAGCCGCTCACGCCACGACTCTTATAGTCCAGAAAGTTTTCTGACAGAACCTCATCTGTAAAAGACAGAGAAAGAAAAGGTAGTAAATAACAGCAGAAGGTTGTTTTCTATTGTTCTGCATCCATTGTAAGCGCAAATAATATGCTAAGGTTGCTATAGAACTATTCTATGTCATTACATTGCTTTGGGCATGAGAAAAAAAATGGGATTTTTTAAAATTTAAATAAGATATTTTTTACATATTTTATTTCTTCTGTAGAGTACATCACAACTCATTTATAAAGAAAATGAAAAGAAAAAAAAAATATAAATATATATATATATATATATATATATATATATATATATATATATATATATATATATATATATATATATATATATATATATTATTTAGGTTCCAGGCTATTTGTTTGAGCAAAACTTTGTATAAAGATATTCTCAACTATGTTATGAAAGATATTACAGAATCATTTGACATACTATTTTATACAATATGTGTGTAAGCATGGCCATAAATGGGTATTCTAATTTGCATATTAATGTGTTCTTGGGGTAACAGGTATTGAAAAAAGAAGTGTAATAATATTAAAAATAATAGTAATATTAATAATATAATAAAAGCATATTAAAATATATAAAATACATAAAAATAATATTGTGAAATATTATTACAATTTAAAACAATCGTTTTCTGTTTCAACATATTTTAAATTGCAAATATTCCTGTGATGAAAAGCTGATACTGATTTGCTGCTTAATTATTATAATGTATTATTGGTGCTTAATTATTAGTAATGGATTCTTTAATGAATAGAAAGTTCAAAATAACAGAAATCTTTGGAAATATTATGAATTTCTTTACTGTCACTTTTGATCGATTTAATGCAACTCTTCTGAATAAAAGGGTTAATTTCATTTTATTATTATTATTATTATTATTTAAAATCTTGCTTAAGCCCAATCTTGTATGATGGTTTCCATAAAAATATTCAGCAGCACAACTGTTTTCAACATCGATAATAATCAGAAATGTTTCTTGAACAGCAAATCAGTATATTAGAATGATTTCTGAAGGATCATGTGACACTGAAGACTGGAGTAATGATGCTGAAAATTCAGCTGCGCATCACAGAAATAAATTACAGTTTAATGGATATTCACATAGAAAACAGCTATTTTAAATTGTAATAATATTTCACAATTTAATTGTATTTTTGATCAAATAAATGCAGCCTTGGTGAGCAGAAGAGACTTCTTACAAAAATGTTTGAAAATATGAATTATTCCAAAGTTTCGACAGGTAGAGTGTATATAATCGATTGGCTATTAATTAAAGACCATGTTAAAGACCTAAAATGACATTACAATTCATTCATTATTGCAGAAAAATACATGGAGAACTCCCCAAAGTACTTTTTTTTACTTTCTTTTTCATATCTCTAAAATTATAATAACTCCATCTTCAAAATTTTACACTGTAAAAAAATTCCACCTATTTGTAACCCAAAAACTTAAGTTCAGTTGCTGCCTTAAATTTTAAAATTTAATCAACTTGGTTGTACAAGTTATTTCAAATTAAATTACATTAAACCAACTAAAAATCAAGTTGAATTTCATATAACTTTTAAAAAACATTGGAATTGCTCGACTTATTTTGATGAGTGTATATTTCGGTTGGCCATTAATCAAGTTAAACGACATCTTCTCACCGATGAGGTACATGCCGATCCAGTCTCCAGCGTCCACCTCCTCTCTGATGTCCCAGCAGATGAGGAGGTCTTCTGACTGGCCGATGCAGTAGAGTGAGGTGCTGACGCTCAGAGTGGAGCGGCTCTGTAAGGACAGCAGGTCTGTGTCGCTGGTGGATCTGGGCAGAGCCGAAGCTGAAGAGCTGAAGCGCGGCCCGTCTTTACACCGCCGCCGGCTCTGGGAGCTCCGTGACGGAGAGGCCATGGCCGCCAGACCCAGAAACCTGCTCTGGTATAGGTTCTGCAGAGAAAGACATGCCACTTTGAGAAACTTTACATTTTTATGGAAATGGAAGGTGTTATTTGGCTTGGTGGCTTCTTTATTTATCGCAGCTTTACATGAGAACAGTTGGTTGAACTGATCATACTAAATACTTATTTTAAAGTGACATTACAATTCTGGTTCTGCAGAGAACATGTCACTTTAACATTTTTATGGAAATGGAAGGTGTTATCTGACTTGGTGGCTTCATTTTCGTGGGAACAGTTGAAGTGATCATAAATTAAAATGACATGACGATTCATTAATTATTGTAGAAAGATACATGGAGAACTGCCCAAGGTATTTTTTATGTTATTTTTTTCTCTATCTCTAAAATTCTATAATAACTCTATCTTCAAAATTTAATACTGTAAAAAAATTCCACATATTTCTTTTCAAAAACTTACGTTCAGTTGCTGCTTTAAAATTTTAATTATAATCAACTTGGTTGTACAAGTTAGTTCAAATTAAATTACATTAAACCAATATATATATATATATATTATTGTATATTACAGTAAATAACTAGTAAAATAATAATCTCCAATTTTTTATGGCATAATTTCTATAATAACCATTGCATGCACATGGTGTATTAAGAAACCATAAATAAAACATTTTAAATGTTGTCACAGATGTTTATTCAAGGCCTAAACTCCCAGTCACATGGATTCCTATTGAAATGACTGGATTCTGACTGTGAAAATTCACCTGAGAATGAATTGTGGCTGCACATTTACTCATTACATACAATTTCTGAAGTCATACAATATCTTTGTGTGAGAAACAGGCTGAAATGTGCATTTCATATTTCATATATCTAATGCTGTCCAAGCTATTTAAAATAATTAGTGGCCTTAAAATGTGTTATTTGTTATATTGTAGACATGTAACAAAGATCTGTTCATCAGGAATTATGGCACTTTCCAGAAGATGGAAGTGAAAAGAGTGCTGTGAATGGAGAGGAACATGAAACATCCAAATCAATTAGCATCTCATTACTACTTTTTAACTGAAATGTAGATGGAATATGGCTCTAATATGACATGTATAGTTTATTATCCAGTCACAGTATAAATATATATACCGAAAAGCTTTAACATCAATTTTTATGCACATTAATGAGGCATTCTCATAATTTCTTTACACAGGGTTTCTGCACGTTTTATGAAGTTAACTTTTTAAGACATTTTAATAAGTTAAAGAACAATTAAGGAATACATTAAAACCCAATGTGAGTATTGTCTCTAAATTTGTAAATGTATTGTTTAAAAATACAACTTCCAACAGATGTTTTCATTAATTTTAACAAAACAAAACAAAAAATAACATTTAATGTTCCTTCTGATCACACTGCATAAAAGCAATGTTCTTTATTAGTATTTTTGTCTTGTTTTCCAGTGCAAAGGTCTGAAGATTCTTAAATCAAGATACATTTACTTGAGAAACAAAAAAGTGAGTTTGTGATTAAAACATGAACAAATATCTGTCAATGGGCTCAAAATATAAACTTAATTTAAATGGAGAACAAGGTTTCATTGCTCAGTGACAGATATTTGTTCTTGTTTTAAGCGTGAACTCACTTCATTGTGTTCAATTTCTTAGAAAACAAGACTTCACATACTCAATTTGCATCTTAATGAAGTAAATGCATCTTGATTTAGGGATGTTTAGATATTTGTACTGGAAAACAAGACAAAAAATAAGGAATGCATTCTTTTTAGTGCATGCAACATTTAATGCCATGACTTTATGAATTTAAGACTTTCTGCTCTTTTTAGGTCTTAATTTGTGGAAGAGTGAATTAATGAATGAATGAAGCATTTATATAGCGCTTTCTTGTGTATTGCCATACACCCAAAGCACTTTACAATCATGTAGGGGGGTCTCTCCTCAACCACGACCAGAATTAAGACTTTTTAAAACCTGCAGAAACCCTGTTTACAGTTTTATGCACAAGACAATCAACCATTGGACACATAAGGGCTGAAGTACAATGAATGACAATCTTGACTTCAACGTACAAGCACAACATCACTCTGATATGACGGGTTTTGCTCGTTCACGTCAGTCTATGACACAGCCATCGACAGCATCTGCACCTGCAGGCTGAGATCAGCTCATATTCACTATGTTATGCCCTAAAGGATTCGCCATTATCAGCAAGGTGTGATGAAATACAACAAAACAGTCAACATATCTCTGAACGCCTGCCAAGAGCTCACACACGCGGACCTTAAAATAGCAAAGCCTCTGGGAGCTGCTCCACAGTAAATGGAGATAGAAAGTGTCAGAGAAAGCAAGAGGACTCACAAACAAGCCCAAAATGACACAACACTTACTTTCAAAGCTTTTCTTCCCTGCTGGAAACAATAGTGTCTTCTTTACCCTCATAATGCATTTGGAAGAAATAGAATTTTATTTTATTTTTTTCTAAAAAATGCATTGTATTTCAGTAAGGGAACAAAACTTTGCAGATGCTTTAGATCCTCAAAATATAAATCAGTAATTATTATTATTATTTTAATTATTTTTTTATTTATTATTATTTTTTTTTTTACAATTTGTTTAAATAAATATAACCAATAATAAACAATGATACAAGTTTCGTGATTGGCTCATTTTTGACCCAGGTATATATGGAGTCCCATCTGGTGTCAGAAATGTTTTTTGTATAATTATCTTTTAAGTTATGTTAGTGTCAACAAATTTAAATATTTAAAAATTAAAATATAAAAATAATTTAGCTTTTTCTCCATATTTCACACACTTCTGGGACTGAATTTTGTTGATAGACATTAATATGTGCGCCTTTTGACAAAATTGATCACTTTTTCATCTGAAAGTGAAAGCTTTCATTAATTTATTATGTTTGAAAATGTTTCAGAGTAATATTTATGTTGTTTTGATGCTCTTTATGTAGGTTTCATAAATTTTGACTGTTTTTGAGCAATCATAGTTTTATATATATATATATATATATATATATATATATGTATATATATATATATATATATATATATATATATATATATATATATATATGTATATATATATGTATATATATATATATATATATGTGTATATATATATATATATATATATATATATATATATATATATATATATATATACACGTATATATATATATATATATATACACATGTATATATATGTATATATATATATATATATATATATATACTATTTTGCATCCTAGTTTTTTTGATATGTAGTTTGAAATATCAAAGAATTTCTCTTTTTTTTTAATAATAAAAAAGGGGTAAATGGAGATTCTTAAATCAAGATACATTTACTTGGTAGCATCCAAATTTGCTGATGTTTTTAAGTTGCTGATCAGACAGAATATGGTTTTAGCTGAAAAATATTTAGTTATGACTGTTTAATTCAATAATGATTCTTCAGGTCCAAATGGACCCAGAATGTGAAAATAGTGCACAGGTGAAAAGATTAATGCATTATGAGGGTTAACTTAACTTAGTAAGAATAAACTAGCCTTAATTTTTCAAACCATCCACGTAGAAATGATCCATTAAAGTTAGGAATGATCTATAAGGTGTGTGTCAGTAATTTAAATTTAAGTACTGAACAAAATCCATGACGTAACAGTCCACAGGTTCACATGAGTGCTTTAGAGTGAGAGTTTTGGTGGTGATGCGGCGGTGAAGATGATGGTGATGATGAAGGAGGATCACATGCTGAATGAAAGAAGAAGAGCACACTGACCTTTACACTACACAGGTGTAGCAGCATTATGATTCAGCGACTCAAAGCACATCAAATCCTGAGGAGAAGGTCAGGAGTTACTGAAACGGCATAAAACAAACCTCTGAACACCAATCAGACGGATAACTGACCACTCAGTAATTCCCTCGCGGCGCTGCTACAAAGCTAAAACTTCAGCTCAGGATAAAATACTGTAAATTCATGTAACATATTTTCACAGTGATATTAATGTGTCAAATGCAAGAATGCAATCAAAATCAAAGCTGCATTGTCAAACAAGAAAGTACATCAGAATCAGAAACAAACAGTGAAAATGCATCAATTCACAAACACAACAAACACCCAAAGCAATATTCCAGATCACAGTAGTGCACTAATAATGCAGGTCTATGCTGAGATTATAACAGGATAGAACGTGAATCACTCCTTTTTCTTGCGCCCTTTTGAATGTCATGCAAAAGTTAATCACAATATACACTACCGTTCAAAAGTTTGGGGTCTGTAAGATTGTTTAATGTTTTTGAAAGAAGTCTCTTCTACTCACCAAGGCTGTATTAATTTGATCAAAAACACAGCAACAACTGTAAAATTATATATCGTAAACTGTAATTTATTTCTGTGATGCGCAGCTGAATTTTCAGCATCATTACTCCAGTCTTCAGTGTCACATGATCCTTCAGAAATCATTCTAATATGCTAATTTGCTGCTCAAGAAACATTTGTGGATTATTACTTAATTTAGATTATTTTCACTGTAAAAATGTTTTTACTTTTTTTTTTGTTTTGTTTGTTTGTTTAAAAAACAACATTTATTTGAAATATATTTTTAAATATTATATTGCATTATGTAAATACATGTATATGCAACCATGCTAAATAAAATAATTCATTTAAAAAAAAAAAAAAAACACTTTTGAACGATAGTGTATCTGTACACAAGCAGTGATTTCCATGAAATACAAGCAGAAAGTTGAAACACAGAAACTTTCTCTGATGTTTTGTATTTTTTATTTATTCCTTAATTTGTATTTAACTTTGAATATTCTTTATGCAACCCACCTGTAAGGTAATGAAGTTAAACAACAGACACATCATGCATTTATTTCAACACATTATTTCTGGGATTAAGTGGAATCTGTCATTGCTCTTTGTTTGAAGATGCTAATATAATCAATAATTTCAATAAAATTGATTATTTTTAACATATATAACAATTCAAAACATGACAGTAAATCAGTGAATTTGAACAACTAGCTACTGCCTCTGTGATGGATGTTAATGTGCTGAATGATTATCATGTGTAATCCAGGATTTCACTAACACTGACATCCCTCAATCTCAGTACTTACCGAAGAACACTTTTAATGATTTACAAAGGAAGCATCGATCACCAAACAAGGAAAAATGGCATAAATTAAATTTCAATACTGTGTGAAACAGGGCAAATGCTCTTAATGTTAACATTACATATCCTGCATAGCAAACAAAAACATCCTCTACATGACTGAAGTGAATTACATCCCATCTGAGATTCACAGCTGATGTATTTCCATGCTGTAATGTTGTGGACGGGTCACTTTCATCAGCATTGATCTGTCTGAAAAAACACTCATAGCAGCAAGAAAGAGCCGATTAGATGCCAGCAGCTCTAATGTTCTTCTGGAATCAGATACCAGCAGATCCTGAACCCTGAAACACTGCCAGAGTTGATATGTGTGATAATGGAGAGTGTGTAAATAACACACGGGGGTTTGATGTGAAATATCGTTTACACCTCCACAGCATCATGCGTACATGACAGATAGTAAACATAGGTTTATACTGAAAACCTACAGAAAAGAAACTATAGAGAATCAGAGAGTCCAGAAACACACCAGTATTTTGAGCTGAGCAGTAAATAAGACAAAATCTTTTCAAATATTAAAATTAAGGAGAAAAAAAGGAAAACAGATAATATTATTGTTTACTTTAACCCTCATGTTGTGTTCCGGTCAGTTTGAAGAGAAAACATTTTCTTTTTCCAGAAAATACTAGTTAATATTACTGCAACATCGCCCCAAAAATTATATTTTTTATTGATTAATTTATTGATTATTGATATTTTTTGTTGTGTTTTAGGATATTTTTCCCTACCTTGTTTCACTCAAAACAGACTGGACTACAGAAATATTTCTTATAAATTTCTCATTATGATATATTATTACTAAATATTAAATTCAGTCTATTTATCAACTTGTTTTTCTTGAATCAGCACGTTTTGTGTTTCTTTTTGGAGCTGATTGATCATAGGCCTCATTAATCTGAGCTTAAACCTCAGTTTTTGAGTGACCATTGCCAAAATTATCCATAAATAATACTTTTTCTCTCGAAAACCGAGGAGCATAATCTCTGATCAATGATGCCTATATATGTTCATTCTGTTCCGAAAAGAAACACAAAACCTGTGCTAATTGAAAGAAAACAGGTTTGAATCCAAGATAATATCACATAATGAGAGATTTACAAGCAATATACAATTACATTAAAAGGGCAAGTCATTTTTGACCAAATTAGATAAAGAATTTTCAGCACAGCACAAGGATTGAAATATTTTAAAACTATATTTAATAATATTTGAAAAATGATCACATCTTGTGTGGTGCATTAAACATTTTTTTTGACAGCAAGCGTTTACTTGTTGCAGCAGAAGCGTGTGTAATATGTGAGCTGGAGCTGCAGCACAGAAACACATTTCAGGGACGCCCACTGACCCACTGACACCATCGGCACAGATCCAGAGAGAGCCCTCACAGCGTCTGCACAGAGATCTGCTCATCATATCCAACAAATGCATGCGGTCCATTCCTATACACACTACATTTTCATCTACAATATTACTGTAAAATCACAGTTTTCACAAACTGAGATCATATTAAGCAATATTCAGTATCACAAAATGAATATGGGGTGAATTTGAAATATTTCACTATAAGTGCATATTGCCATTATTGCCATATCCTCAGGTGCCACCATGCATCCTCAATGTTTTTTTTTTTTTTTCCTGCCCTATCTTGTTAGGCTTTTATAATGTCATTTTAACTAATAAAGTCAGTTCTTTAATGACATCCTCATCCAGGAAGTGACATCATTTTGGAGGGAAAACAGCAGCACAAACATTATTAGGTATTACTAAAGGATTGGATTATTTATCCTATGATGTTTTGTGGTAATAAACTGAGGGAAAAAAAAAAAAAAAAAACAGGTGTAGAAACAATTTTCACTCAGACATTCATTGTATTTAACAATTAATTACAAAGAAACGACAAGCAATGCATTGAATTAAATGTGAAATATTGGCGTAGAAATATTGAAGTAGTATTTTCTTGTAAAATGTATTCCAATAATTTGTATTATTTACAAGTAAAAAAAAAAAAAAATACAGTGTACTGTTGCTGATTTTGTTTTTTATTCTAAAACATTTTATCCTGTTTGATAAAACTACATCATCCAAAAATATCAGTCTTCTTCCTAGTGAACAATTTTATGTTTTAAGAAGGTTGCAATGTTTTCAAAGCATTGAATTCATGAATGCTTTAAGAACGTTTTTATGTAGGCCTAGTTATATGCGCAATCTGGAAAGCATATAAGAACGCTCTATTTTTGCAAATAATACACGCATCCACTCAGCACTCAAAACTTATGTTGTTCATGTACTAAAATTAAGTACAAGTGTGAAACACACAGGAACGATTGTGTGTTCGCTCCCTGTTTACCTCCCACAACAGAAACAAACCAACATGCTGGCACTGGTCAATCCCTTTAGCTCCCCACTGAGTCCATATTAAGATTTTGCATGGCAATCTATTCCTGTGAGGACAAAAGTAGTGATGATGTGACTGTGTGGTGTAATTAAAGCCCTGTAATCTGACTTTCACACCGCTGTCACTCAACACATTCACTCACATGAGGACTAATCGATAAAAAAGTGATCATAATGACAGCAGTCTTTTTCACTGCTAACATTCCTAAACTCTTAAACCTTTAAAGACAACTTTAACCAGCAAGTATGTGTTCAATACTATATGCCAGGTCCTGTAGGTTAGTAATTAACGTAATGGACTGCAGTGCTGTTCCCTGAGTTGAGCATGAGCTGCTTTGATCCATTACCCCTCTCTAAAATCATCTGTTTCTGGAGGTGCTTGAGGAGTTCCCATGCTCTCTGATGGCCATATTTCTAGCCAAAATCAAATGAAAATGATAAGTAATTGCTGTAATCTTGTATATAACAATTATTTCATGCATTGTGACATTATGGTCATTATTATTAACCACATTTCCTCAAAATTCATAGAAGTGTCTAAAAGTTTCAATGATTTATCTTTACTGTAATAGAAAAGTATAAAATTATAAGTATGCACATATTCTATTTTAATATACGTAATTAGACATCTTTTTTTTTTTTTTTTCTTTCTCAGATTGCAGTAATGTTAACTGGGGAATACATCTACTTAAATGTCATGAGAATAATCTTATAATGTAAATAATAATAATAATAAATCTTCCAAAATATACTTGATAAATTTGTAAAATACATATTTTTATTTATTTATTTTTTATTTAAGAAAGGATTTAAAGAAACGAAATAACAATAAATAAAAATATAACAGTAAATCAAAATAATAAAGATTTTTTATCAAACTATTTTTGGTTATGAAAACCTGAAACTTGTATTTGTCATTCTGCACCTTAAAAAGTAATTAAGCATAAAACCATAAAAATTACTGTCACTAGTGCAACCTATGTAGTTAGGTTAATGTCATGTTAAGTAATATTGTGATTTTAATGAACTAATTTTGGAACAGAAAGCACATTTTAGATTAGTAGATAAAACATTTTCTTAGTTTGAGCTGCTGTGCTGTTGTTTCATAGTAATGTGTCCTTCTGGAGCATAACATGATTTTAACACCTGTAACTATACTCCTTTGAAGCTCCTCGCAGCTTTTTTCATGAGCAGCAAATGAAAGACAGGATAAAGTGTATATTTAGAGGTTAAAGCATGTATTCTTTTACAGACAGTCTTGATTCTGAAACACAGTCAGTCTCTTATCGTCATCTCGGCAGCCTGAATATAAATTTACATGCAAAACCAGACACAATCCACTAAGGATTTGACAACAAAGATCCACAGAGGACAAAAGAAAGACAATGAAGATATTATTATGTTAAGTATACCTTGCGTGATTTTTCAGCCATCTGTACAACTGCAGATCAACTGAACATGAATGAAAACACATGGACAATTCACCAAAGGATCTCCTTATAATAAAAAAGGAACTGTGACCTTAATATTCTACACTATTTTTTCCATGAAGCAACAACAAAATCCCTATGTCTTTTGTGATCTTGTGTATGTGGGTTATTATAGGACTGATAAGAGAGCATTGTGAAATCAAACAGGGTCATGATGATGTGAAGTATATTGGGAGAGCCCTGAGCGTAGGAGAGCGTAGTGAAGCGTGGCAGCGCTCGCACACGTGAGGATCGCAGCAAATATAGGTCAACTCCACTCATAAGGAGAGCTTATGAAGATATCATACGCTCCCTCTGGCACACTGTGTGTTTCCCATTAGCAGCAATCATCAGCTTTCAGAAAAGACAAAGTATTTTCATTAGTTCAGGGGCCGCTGTGGTTTTGTTTTTCAGATTTAGTCTTATCAGAAAGAAAAAAAAAAACAACAACAACAACAAAAAAAACAAACATATGTAGTTAACATTAATGATTGTGTTTAATGATAGTGTCTGCAGTTTTCTATCTCCATATATGTAGGATTTTATGAAGGTAAATTAAGATTTTTTTCAGACCATTTTTAGACCAGTTAAAGAAAAAGTAAGTAATAAATTGAAGGAAACACAATACATCAGGATGTTCTGTAAATGTACATTTCTCGAGAGCAGAATATGAGTTATTATTAACAGTTTAGAAACAACTTTCCATTGCTTTTTAATAGATTTTACCAAAAAATGAATTGTTTTCCCATGCAAATGTTTAAAGATTACTAAATCAAGATACATTGAGAAGCAAAATTATACAAGAAGTCTTGTTTTCTGTGAAATTGATCAAAAATGAAGTGTTTAAAACAAAAATATCTGCCAATGAGGTCAGAAAATCTACTTAATTCAAAAGGAAAACATATTTTCACACCCTACTGACAATTTTTTTTTTCTTGCAAGCATAAACTCATTTCATTTCATTCAGTTTCTCAGAAAAAAAGACTTGAGCTATACACATTCTGCACCTCAAGTAAATGTACCTTGATTTAAGGCTGTTTAGATATTTGTACTAGAAAACAAGACAAAAATACTGAGGAAGAATTATTTATTTATTTATTTATTTTTTGCAGTGCATGCAACATATAATGCGATGACTTTAATATATTCTAATAGCCAAAATCAAACGGAAATGATAAGTAATTGCTGCAATTTTGTATATGACAATTATTTTATGCATTGCGACATTATGGTCATTATTATTAAGCACATACCGAAGAATATATTCTTTTTTTTTTTTTTTAACTTGAATTTAATGCCAAATTTAATACTTTCTGCTTCAGTTTAAGACCTTTTAAGTCTTTAATAAGTACAATCAGCTTTCTATAAAATGTATGTGCCCATTGAGATAAATGTGTGTGTGTTTGTTTGGATCTGAAAAAGCCCATTTACCAAGCCATGATTGTCCCAAAGTGCCCGGGTAAATACCAGCCTGCGGCTTCGGCCTGTTTGATGAACCTCGAGGGCAAACCCTGACCATCAATCCTAACCTCACATCCAATAAAGGCCAAAGCCACTGCATCAGGAATCTCATAATTAACAGTGTGGCATCAGATCCATAATAGTGAGATAGGAAACATATGAAGCCAATCTTCTGTTTTGACTGAAAGGCATAATTATGACGGCACAAAGCTAATAATAATGAAGTCCTCACATTATATTATAGTTCATGCCATCCAGATTCATTCAACACACCCTCTTTATTGAAATATAGTATTAGTTCACCAATCCAGCACTTCTGAAGTGCATGTGATATGACAAAAGCATTTATAATTGGGTTATACTTGGTCATAATCAGTGTTGGGAAGGTTACTTTGGAAATGTAATAGGTTACAGATTTACAGAGAAGTTACTCTATTTAAAATCTAGTGTAACTATTTCAATTACTTTATTAAAGTAATGTAACTAATTACATTTGATGTCTTTTCTAAATTTCTAATAAATGTTTTCAGCTGTTATTTTGAAACATTTAAAGCAGGCTGGATTAACCTCAACACTGATTACGATCAGACTTTCAAAATCCTTCTTTACTTGAATTAAGATTATAATCATTTTAAAGCACAGCCACCACAAAATCAGACTTTAACACCTCTTATTACTTTGAGATCATTCTGAGGTTAAATACAGATTTGAAATCATAAGATCAAATCAAATCTTTGTATAGCTATCAGGAAACACTGGCATCTAACAATGCTTTGGAAAAAAACAAAAACAAAAACCTTAAACTTAAAAAATAAAGCATATACATAAAACCAAATAGGAAATAAAACAGTTATCAAATAAACATGTGTCCTATTCTGAAATCAATCAAATCTGTATGTGTGTGAAAATATTCAGATGTAACCTCCTTTGTAATTGTTAACATTTTCTTAAGTAACTATGTTAAAACTGTATTGTCTTCAAAAATGCATGATGCTAAATGTATTTTAAAGAAAAGATAAGCACTGCCATGTCCGATAGTGTCACTGATTATAAAAGAAGAAAATAAATCACTCTTTCTTATGGCAGAATCTTTGGTTGAGTCTCATGGTTCAGATTCTCAGCACCAAGAGCACAATAATGTACAGTACATAGTCTATATCACAGGTGTCTGTGTTATTCAGATGTGAATGGTGTTGTCTTGTGGAAGTGTGTAAACAGCATCATGCTCAAATGCATGTCAGCATCACTCTGTCATGCGCTTCGTGATTGGAGGGAAGAGAGGAAAGCTCAATGACACCAGAGAAAGAGATCCCACTGGCAGCAGTCGCAGGGGGTATAGAATTCCCATTGGAATTAAACACACGCAGACCAAACACACTCGAGATTGATCAGACGACATCTCTAAACGACTGACGCGCGTTTGCAGAGCGCTAACTGGCTCTTCAATGACACACACACACACACACACACACACACACACAATAAAGCCCCTCAAACACACCTACCTGGGACAGTATGAGCTGTCTGTGAATCATACTCCAACTCCAGCCGCGATCCTAAAAGCCAAACGCGATAATCCCGCGCGGAAAGGTCCAGTGGAAGCCCATTAGAGCAGCAGAACGCAGCGCGATGATCGCCACTCTCTCCCGCATCAGCACCGCGGACAGCAGCCAATCAGCAGCCGCAGCGCTGTGACTCCGCCCCCTGCCTGACTCCTTCCACAAAACATCATCTCTTATATTTACTGCCAAGATCAACTGTGCCTGGAAGTCCAGAAAAAACAAAACAAAATAAAAACAAACAAAAAAAAAAAATCTTTTTTTTTTTTTTTTTTTTTTGTTTCGCCAGTAATAATAATATTATTATTATCAAATACATTCACTATAATCTGTTAGAATTTATAATGTACTATTTGTGACCCTGGACTACAAAATCAGTCATAAGGGTAAATTTTCTGAAATTGAGATTTATACATCAGCTGAATAAATAAGCTTTCCATTGATGTATGGTTTGTTAGAATAGGACAATATCTGGCCGAGATACAACTATTTGAAAATCTGGAATATGAGGGTGTAAACAAATCTAAATACTGAGAAAATCACCTTTAAAGTTGTCCAAATGAAGTTCTTAGCAATGCATATTACTTATTATAAAAAAAATAATAAAAATAAAAGGTTTTGACGTATTTACGGTAGGAAATTTACAGAATATCTTCATGGAACATGATCTTTACTTAATATCCTAATGAATAATTTTGACCCATACAATGTATTTTTGGCTATTGCTACAAATACACATGTGCTACTTAAGACTCTTTTTGTGATCCAGGGTCACATTTGTCACGTTATTCACTGACTTTTGTTGTAAAACAACAACAGCAACAACAACAACAACAATAATACTAATAACTAGTTTCATTTATCAAAAACCCAATTTTGAATTCTCAGTTCTGTTTGTGACCGGATGAGTTTATTCTGGTTTGTGGATTCATTGGAATCGGTTTCCATTTTAATCTTTGCGTATTTTAAATGGGAAGACACGCCCACTGGCGTTGAGTGGCGTTTTGTCATTGATCACACCTGGAGGCTCAATCATTGAGGTGTGTTTCAGTGGTTTTATAAGAAGCAAGTCTAAGTGTGGCATGGTCATTCCGCTCTGTGTTCCTGTTTTGTGGGCTGTAAAGGTCCAGGAGTTCATATGTCCTGTCGCGTTCCCCTGGGATGTGTGTGTACAGTGACGAGCACAGGTAGCATAAAGCTTACTGTTGTCTAAGAATGAGGTAAGAGACTTTATATTGCGGGTTTCCTTTCTTCTGAAGAGGGGGGAATTGTTTAAAGTGGATGTCTATTCGTGTTTTTATTTGTGTTTTAGGTGCAGCCTGAGAGCGCTAGCTGTTTCATAACCCTGTATCTACGGCTGTTCATATGGCTGTTTCAGTATACTGTCTGATCTTATGATTTCATTGTCCTGTGCATGCAGCTGACTGTGTGGCCATCACGGTGCTGGACCGCTGCTCCCCTGAGTGTTCTGTGCATTTAAATATCCTCAGGTCAATGTTTGACGAGCTGTGATGTTGAAGCTTAACAGAAGGGGAGAGTGTTTAATTAATTAAATTTTATTTATTATTATTATTAATAATAATAATTATTTTTTTTTTTGTCACTTGCTTTGAATTTGTATGCACTGATTTGCTGTGGGGCATGCCCCTTCTGTTAAAGTAAGATTTATTACGGTCTCTTTGAAACTGTGGGTATTTAATTGGTAAACTGTTGATGAGACCATTCTTTAGAATGTTTTAGGATTGATGATTGCTGTGTAAAATGTTTTATTTCGGTAAGTCACATCTCCTGCTCATTTAGTAGACTCGAACCTGTGTTTCCTTGAGTAGCACCTGAGGGTGCGTGGTATTTCCCTGGGTGCAAGTCCTAGGGTGTCGTCTCTCCACTGTTTCTGTTGCTCGACGTCGCGTTGCTACATGTTCCTGCACAGATCTTCTCCTGTTGCAAAAACTAGGCTACACATTGCTTAAAATTGTAACACACAAAATAACATTTTTCTTGTTCTGCATCATGACAGGAAGAAAAATGAATGATTTTATTCAGTTTTCTCAAATTTAGCACAAAGCGCATTGTTGTCCGCTTAAACAAGCAACTCTGCTGCTGGATTATTGTTGATAAAAAGTTATGGGAAGTATGAGTTTGTCAGATTACAGTCCAACACTTGCTTCCAAACCTGGCCCCTGCAGAGCGACAGTTTAGATTATTGTTTTAATTTAATAAAACGTGTCTATTCGATTTTTAGTTTAAGCGAAGGTGCATTGTGGAACTTCTACCTCTCTAACTCCATCTGTGGTTGGAACATAATGCATGTGACGTAACTGGTGGCGTAGCTTTACGTCAGGCATTGCTCTTCAGAATAAATCTGATGGTTTGAGGAATCCCCATGGTTACCGTGTATAGCCATATATATATATATATATATATATATGTATGTGTGTGTGTGTGTATGTATGTATGTGCTGTCAATCGATTAAAAAATTTAATCGCGTTAATCACAGTCATGGACTGTGATTAATCATGATTAATCGCAAATTTAAAATACTAGGATTTACCTGTAAATGTGTTGAAATGAAATGCATGACAAACTAGTTTAAGGAAACAGAACCTTTCACACCTCCGCCAGGTATGAGACATAATCCTTATTATTCTTTTATCATTATTCTTCTGTTTTTATTCAGCCATCATCAGTCTTTAAACTGACAATAAAACGTTTACTAAGCCACATCGCTTCAATCCCAGTATACATTTACCCAACTATTATCAAAAGTATTTCTAAATAAATGCAACAAAACATTTTCTTGCGACCTTACGTTAAGTATTATGACAAAATAAACGCATTATGAAGAAGAATTGGACCTGTTCTGCAGCTGCATTAGAGCTAATATTAGCATCATGCTTCATAAGACAATTTATGAGATTAATAGTACACTTTTACTCAGAACTCACTTCAAACCACCATCGAGTGTTTGTAATAACTTCATTTTACGATCACGTGTGGAATTTGGTCGTTTACTGTTGTTAAAATATGCTATTTATAGCCTTTTATATCGCTGCACAAATTAGCATTTCAGATGTAAACATTCATCTCAAGAAAATCACATACAACCCATATCCTATTGTAATCGTGTGTTTATTATCTTATATAATCTATAGATGCTGTTGTCATGTTTATTTCTGCTGTGTAAAAGCCTTAACATGTGCTCTGCTGAAACTCACGTTGTTTGTGATGTTTACAGTCGCCTCTCCGTTCTTAAGTTGCCAGGGATACATTCCAACTATAATACACATTAGTAAAAGGATCTATTTTCATTTTTATTTGTCTATATACACTTTGGGCAGCCGCGGTAGATTATAAAAGTAGCCCAAAAAAACGCAACCCGCGGCTCTGTAATTTTTCCCGCGACTGTATTTTCAAAATAACCCACTTGTGCCGTTACCCTGGCAACACTGGTTCACTGTGACCTCATCACACAATGATAGATAACCTTCCGCGCTGCGATGACGGCAAGAAGTTGGGGTCAAACCTTATCACATGATTAATTTGCGTTAAAAAAAGTATTAACGCGTTAAATTTTTTTGATTAATCGCATGCGTTAACGTTGACACCCCTAATAAATTATATATATATATATATATTGTGTGTGTATATATATATATATATATATATATATATATATACATACAGGTGCATCTCAATAAATTAGAATGTCGTGGAAAAGTTCATTTATTTCAGTAAAAAAAGTGAAAGCCGTGACGTATTGTCAAGTATGGTGACCCATACTCGAAATTGGTGCTCCGCATTTAACCCATCCAAGTGCACACACACAGCAGTGAATAAATGCGCACACACACAGAGCAGTGGGCAGCCATTGCTCCAGCGCCCGGGGAGCAATTGGGGGTTCAAGGGCACCTCGGTCATGGTATCGAAGGCAGAGAGAGTGCTGTTCATTCACAATCCCCACCTTCAATTCCTGCTGGCAACCAAATCAAACTGGCAACCTTCAGGTTACAAGCCCAACTCCCTAACCATTAGGACACGACTAATTCAACTCAAATTGTGAAACTCGTGTATTAAATAAATTCAATGCACACAGACTGAAGTAGTTGAAGTCTTTGGTTCTTTTAATTGTGATGATTTTGGCTCACATTTAACAAAAAAACAAAAACCCACCAATTCACTATCTCAACAAATTAGAATACTTCATAAGACCAATAAAAAAAACAAAACAAAAAAAAAAACAAACATTTTTAGTGAATTGTTGGCCTTCTGGAAAGTGTGTTCATTTACTGTATATGTACTCAATACTTGGTAGGGGCTCCTTTTGCTTTAATTACTGCCTCAATTCGGCGTGGCATGGAGGTGATCAGTTTGTGGCACTGCTGAGGTGGTATGGAAGCCCAGGTTTCTTTGACAGTGGCCTTCAGCTCATCTGCATTTTTTTGGTCTCTTGTTTCTCATTTTCCTCTTGACAATGCCTCATAGATTCTCTATGGGGTTCAGCTCTGGTGAGTTTGCTGGCCAGTCAAGCACACCAACACAATGGTCATTTAACCAACTTTTGGTGCTTTTGGCAGTGTGGGCAGGTGCCAAATCCTGCTGGAAAATGAAAACAGCATCTTTAAAAAGCTGGTCAGCAGAAGGAAGCACGAAGTGCTCCAAAATTTCTTGGTAAACGGGTGCAGTGACTTTGGTTTTCAAAAAAACACAATGGACCAACACCAGCAGATGACATTGCACCCCAAATCATCACAGACTGTGGAAACTTAACACTGGACTTAAAGCAACTTGGGCTATGAGTTTCTCCACCCTTCCTCCAGACTCTAGGACCTTGGTTTCCAAATGAAATACAAAACTTGCTCTCATCTGAAAAGAGGACTTTGGACCACTGGGCAACAGTCCAGTTCTTCTTCTCCTTAGCCCAGGTAAGACGCCTCTGACATTGTCTGTGTTTCAGGAGTGGCTTAACAAGAGGAATACGACAACTGTAGCCAAATTCCTTGACACGTCTGTGTGTGGTGGCTCTTGATGCCTTGACCCCAGCCTCAGTCCATTCCTTGTGAAGTTCACCCAAATTCTTGAATCGATTTTGCTTGACAATCCTCATAAGGCTGCGGTTCTCTCGGTTGGTTGTGCATCTTTTTTTTCTACGCTTTTTCCTTCCACTCAACTTTCTGTTAACATGCTTGGATACAGCACTCTGTGAACAGCCAGCTTCTTTGGCAATGAATGTTTGTGGCTTACCCTCCTTGTGAAGGGTGTCAATGATTGTCTTCTGGACAACTGTCAGATCAGCAGTCTTCCCCATGATTGTGTAGCCTAGTGAACCAAACTGAGAGACCATTTTGAAGGCTCAGGAAACCTTTGCAGGTGTTTTGAGCTGATTAGCTGATTGGCATGTCACCATATTCTAATTTGTTGAGATAGTGAATTGGTGGGTTTTTGTTAAATGTGAGCCAAAATCATCACAATTAAAAGAACCAAAAACTACTTCAGTCTGTGTGCATTGAATTTATTTAATACACGAGTTTCACAATTTGAGTTGAATTACTGAAATGAACTTTTCCACTACATTCTAATTTATTGAGAAGCACCTCTGTGTGTGTGTATATGTGTATGTATATTGTACGCTTAGTGTAAAGCTAAGATATATATATATATATATATATATATATATATATATATATATGCGTAAGCTTAAAGAGTTAAATGAAGGATTTTTAAAATATTTTTCTACTCTATATAAGTACCAAATGCTTTAGCACGCCTCATATAATGTGTTAAAATGGCAGTCGCTGAATATGATACTTATAAAAGGTTAAGTGCCGGAACAGAGTAGCACAGCTCAGTGCATATTATGCTATTATACACTTTCCTTGCTATAACAGAGTTTAATAGAATTTACTGGTACCCTCACTCTCAGGCATTTGAGCTCAGTGAATGCTGATTATGACTATCAAAGAATAGGCCTGCTAGTTTACACGTTTTATATTATTGACTTTAACTGAACTGCCTAATCCATGGAATTATCAGTTAGATGTAGTGTATCTTATATTATTCAGATATCTGAGAAATGAGGACATTTCCCAACAATATGCAGTTTCTCAACAATATGCAGTTTCTCAGTAATAACAGAGCACAGGAGGATGGAATCATGACTTATTTTCACCTGTAAACCAATGCATCTCAAATGGTTAGTGACCTTATATCCTACATACATAGGAAGTATCAGTAGGACTATGTCAATTTTTCTAAACAAAAATATTTCTTATAGTTTATCAAGCCTAAACACAAATTGTTTTTGCCTTTAAGATATTAAAAAAAAAAAAAAAAAAAAAAAAAAAAAAGCTGAAAACTATTCTATAGAATATTGATGAAAATAAAAATTGTTAATTTCTTCAGGCAATCTGAAATATTAGTTATTTAGAAAAAAAAGAGAAATCACTTGGAGCAACAAAGCTTATGTGCATCTTCGTATTTTCATTTTAAAATCAGTAAGGACAGCTGAAAAAAATGCTCAGGTAAATAAAATATTTCAGAGAACAATGTGATGTAAAAGAGCTGTCATAATGTGGTTGCTGAGTAACTAAAACATATTGCAACATAGACATCTAGTGGCCATATTTGACTATTACAGTTTAAAATAGAAAATACACAGTCAAGTCTGTATTTTCAACTGTTACAGATACATTTTTCTGCCATAGAAACACTAATAAATACATACATAACAGAAATGTTAAAACTGAATTCTGACTAAAATTCAGCAGAGCACCTGAATAGCCCCTTAGTTCATGAGATTTTCCATGCATAAATTCTGACTACATAATGCCAGAAATGTTGGACTTTTCACCATGAATCAGTAATAAGTATTATGTCTGCAAACTGTCCAGTTACACAGATAAAATACAGCCTATTTAGACAATATATGTCATGATTTGGAGATTTTATGGCTCTAGCTGCCAGTTTTACAAGCTGGTATTTATTTTTTTTATTATTTTTTTAATTTAGGATTGCATTTCATGATCTCAGACAAAACGTCTCTCTATTCCCAAGGTATGTACTGTGATACTTACCTATGCCATTATTTGATGCAGCAGGGGAAAGATGCTCGTAAATATATAAATTAGAAAAAGAAAGAGTTACTGAAAAAAAAAAAGTCTGTGATTGCAAAGATTATTTATGTATTTGTCATTTTGCTTTTACATTTGTTCTAAGTTGAGATGTATCACATGTATTTTTATTATAGAAATAAATTATACACTCTCAGAAAAAAAAGGTACAACACTCAAAAGCTAAAAGGTACTAACATGTACTTTCAAAATACTAATATAGCTTTAAGGTATTAATATACATAATTTAGGGGTAACTAATGTACAAAGATTTACCTTTTAGCTTTAGGGTACTAGTGACAGCTTTGTACCTTTTTTTTTTATTCATTCATTTTTTTTTTCTTTTTCTCTGAGAAACATCCTGCTACACAAAAAACAAACAAAACCAAACACTGATTTTTGTTATAATGGTGCTTTATATAATATAATATTGTACCTCATCAGTAGGGCATGCATGCACTGATATGTGCAGTTTATATTCAGAGAATAAGTTGCTACGCCTACTTACACGCCCAGAAAGCTATCTCAGTTTTTTGAAATGAAAGTTGATGTTACCTGTTTAGACAATATTTATCTACATTAGACTATTTACATTAATATGAATGTCTAATATTGTTAATATTTACAAAAGATACACCAATACTACATTTCTCTGCTGATTATTTAGAATGGCATCTGCCGATACCAACAGTTGTTTTTTTTCATTAACTAATGCTACTGTATAAACTATCTAGCGAACCCCCTTAAGTGTGTCAAAACACCATTTATTGTTTGAATTTAGTAATAAAATGGACAGATTTTGAGAGCTAAGCCTTTGTGTTTTTTTAATCAGAAGGAACAAAGCACTCTATTACTGGATGAGAGGCATGCTATAAATAGTGTTTGTTGAAAGAGAATCCATTGACCTGGCAACCCTGGCAACTATGAGGGTGATTCAAATAGAACAGAGTCAAATATAATCTGTGTTGAAGCTATTTATTTAATTTTTATTTTACTGCTTTAAATTGAGATTAATGCCTAATGCCTATCTACACAAGAGACATTTTCTTCACACACACAGACACGTTTTCCCGCCCCCTTTTGATTGACAGTATATAATCGGCCCTGATAACTAGCTGTTTTTAAACAGCCAATACCGATTATCGGCCGATAAATCATGCAACTCTAATATTTACTATTCTG
Source organism: Spinibarbus caldwelli (assembly GCA_039654775.1). Lineage (NCBI taxonomy): Eukaryota > Metazoa > Chordata > Actinopteri > Cypriniformes > Cyprinidae > Spinibarbus > Spinibarbus caldwelli. The sequence goes on from CM077263.1 coordinate 25,478,287, forward strand.
AAAAGCAGTCACAATTTAAAAATAGTCAGAAAAAGTCATGCTGTAAAACCTCTCAAAATGGAGACAGCTCAACTAAAGGTACATTAAAATAAAAAGAGAGATAAAGACTGACAGGAAGACAAATGACAGGCGGCCATGTCGTAGGTGAGCAGAAACAGCGGGCTAGTTGTTCCCTCACTGCTGTCAAATACATTAGATTGTGTCTGTTGCAGCAACGCCAGATTTTAGCCAACAAAGTCCACTAGAGAGCAGTCTGGTCATTCAAGACACTCTCTGCGTGAGTCTGTCTTCATCTCATTTCTCTCTCCTCATCAAACTCTTTAATAATGCAAAGGAGCGTCGTCTTTTCCACAAGTGCCGCTGGACCAGAACAGAAGAAAACACGGGTCTCAACATCGAACATTACATCATCAAGCGCATGGTTTCAATAGAGCATCAGTCCCCGCTGTGCGCGTGAAAAAAGCAGAATCGAACCGAATGGCGAACAGAATTTCCCTGCAAAGTGCTTCCTCTCACATCAAAGACCGAGAGGCTTCGCCTCGTTCAGACACAATGACTGGAAATTTTGGCATAGTGCTTCAAAAACAGCTCCGCTGAACTTTCTTCTGCAGAAGATCATCTTGAAACGGATCATCCCATGAATCTGAATCTGATGGAGGATCCACAGCGAGCTTTATTTGTTCCAACACACCGTTAGCATGTCCCCCGTTCCATGTAGCGTGTCTGTTAAAACATCCCACCTTCTAAGGTGCAAACACACCAGAAAGAGCGACAATAGGCTACTGTTTTAATTACCGCACGCGGCCTCAGGAGACCCGCACCGCGCACCTTATTCATTTATTTACGTGCCAACATAATTACGAGGAGTCACACCGGCTTTTTTTTTTGTTCAGTTACGGGAGATGTGATGTTTTCAGCGCTCTTATTATGTTTGGAAAGCAGCATTGATCAGTCACTCCTCAGAGATACAGACTCAAGCGCAGGATATACTGTAAATAGCACAGTTTTGGATCGCATTCATGACATCTATGAGATGACATTTACTTGTAGACCAATACTGTGACCAATAAAGTTTTCTACAGCATTGAACTTTCTATTAATCAAAGGGGAAACCAGTATCATGGTTTCCACAAAAATATTGGGCAGCACAACTGTTTTTAACATTGATAATAATCAGAAATGATCAAAACTCATAATCAAAATTCTTTGATCACAGCAATGACATTTTAACATTCACATAGAAAACAGTTATATAAAATTATAAAAACAAATCATAATATTACTGTTTTTACTGCATTCTTGATCAAAATAATACAGCCTTGGTGAACGAAAATGAAAATTACATGAGTAAAGTTTGTGAACACATTTTGAAGTTGGCTTGAGAAAGCCTAGCCTGAAGGTTTGAAGCAGAATTTCACACATTACTAAGATGATTTAACATGTTGCTAGCATGTTTTTGATTAGCACCCTGATAGCACACATACATCTCAGAGACGTCTATTTGATATCTGCATTTATTTTTAGAGTGTTTGCTCATCTGCAATACGTCTATAGGACGTTTCCTTTTAGATGTCAAATAGACGTCTATTAGATGTCTTTAAGATGTTTATGATTTAGAATGTACGTAAAACTGACATCAGAAAGATGTCTGTCAGACGTTTGTAGACAGCAGATGCTTTCCAGATCAAGAGATCTTTAACAGACATCTGGCAGATGTATGTGTGCTATCTGGGCATGTTGTTAACAAGTTTCTAGCATGAGTATCATGTTGCTAGCAGGTTTATAGCATGTTTTAAGCATGATTATCATGTTGTTAGCATGTTAAAATGTTTCTAACATGATTTGCATGTTGCTACCTTGTTGCTAACATGTTTCTAGCATGATTAACGTGTTGCTAGCTTGTTAATCATGTTTCTAGCATGATTAGCATGCTGATAGCATGTTTTTAATAAGATTAACATGGTGATGACATGATTAGCATATTTTTAACATGATTAGCATTTTGCTAACAGGTTTCTAGGATGATTAGCATGTTGCTAACATGTTTCTAACATGGTTAGTGTGCTGTTAGCATGTTGCTAATCATGTTTCTAACATGATTCGTATGTTGATAGCATGTTTTTAAATAAGATTAACATGGTGATGACATGATCAACATTTTAAAAATGATTAGCATTTTTGCTAGCATGTTTCTAGCTTGATTAGCATGTTAGTATGTCGCTAATATGTTTCTTTCATGATCGGCATATTTTAACATGATTAACGTTGCTTGCAGGTTTTTTTAGCATCATAACATGTTTCTAGCATGTTTTAGCATAAACATGTTAGCATGATTAGCATATTTCTAACATGATTAGCATGTTGTTATCATGTTTAACATGTTGCTAGCATCTTTTTATAATGATCAACACATTACTAGCATGTTTCTAGCATGATTAGCATTGGCGGCTGTAGCCTGAAAACTACAGTAGGAGATACGGTTTAAAATTTAGTCTCAGAAGAAGAAGGAGGTTTAAGTAGAAGATCAGTAAGTTGGCTTTCTCAACTATCTTACTGACCAAAATATTCAAAATGTCATGACATACATATGTTTGTATAACAATGTAAATACTGCATCCACATGTATGAATATGAAATGGCATCCATAACCCATTTTCTGTATAATATGTTTTTGGATGTAAAATTGAGTGACCCATTGAGAGAATCCTGATGCATTCCAACATGCATTATTATTATTATTATTATTATTGTCAGAATTGCAGAAAGGTTGTTACCTAAAAAAAGATCTGTCCAAAATGAACCTGCATCATAGGCAGCTGTAACGATACAGGAGCAGGTACTGCCAAACTATAGACTAAAATCTTCCATGTTTTTTAATCAGGGCTAGAACCCCGATCTCCTGGACACAGAGCTGGTGTTCTTTCTGAGCGAGCTATCTCAAGGTTGAGGGTTTAGAGACCCAAGTGCAGAGGAATAACAAATAGGAGACGAAAGGTATAAACTAGGGGTGTAACAATTCACTCGTTTTCTCGATGCATCGATTACAAACCCTAACGATGCATATGCATCGATCTTTTGAAACATGGATTTTTGAATCGTGAATCGCCGATTTCGGACAGTAATCGATTTAAAATGCCAAGAATCGAATGAATCGCGATTTCAATAGCGATCCAATGCTTTCAAAATATACACGCACCTTAAATGACTACAAGCACGAATTAATGGAGACCTTGAACAGTGTTCGTGCCTCACATCTCTCCTTCACGTGCTCCACTGTGTTTACTGTCTGTCTCAGGATTGCGCTCGCGCTCCGATCGTCTCACAGACACATTTTTTGAGCAGCTGATGTGTGATCTCTCCTTAGTACTGGTGGCCAGTACTGCTAAAGTGAAGTAGTTTAGTTTTCTGTAGTTTTTCAATGGCTCTCGGTCATAACGTCGACATTACCTGCGTATTTATTGCATGGACGGAGCAAAAATATAGTGTCTAAAGCATACGCACAGTTCTATTGAATGATTAATGTGTTTTCACAATGTCGTTGAACCGAATTATGAAGAAAACCTAAAATAACCACAGCATTAACAACCTTGAAGAGATTTATCTGTTAATCAGATGAACAAGTAGCATTCGTTGCTATAGGAAACACATCTGGTGCTTTTTCCTTTCAGAATCATCATTCACCGATGGAGAGGAAAAAGTTAAATACCATAGCATTTTATGAAAATGAGAAATTTTTGCACTGAAATATGTGATCTCCCACTTGTAGAACTTAAGACGTGCCAGGAAATGCCTAATATGGACAAAGGCAGCTGCAGCTAAGCTGAATAAAATGAACTGGTGAAACGTTAAGACAATAAATAAATAAAATTCATGAATGATGCAGTGCTAATTGACATCATTTATTACAGTACAGAAACAAAGTTTTCTACCTTATTCTGTGCAGAAAATTTAAATAATTTTGTAGTATATAAAACAATCATGAACTTGCCATTAGGAGGAAAAAAAATTATACACACATACATCTATCTCAAATGATTTATTATTGTCCAGCAGTGTATTTGATTTCTTATAGCAAATTCAAAGTAAGAGATAAAAGAATTTCTTGTTAAAAAAAATAAATAAAAAATAAATAAATAAATAAATAAATAAATAAATAATAATAATAATAATAATAATAATAATAATCTACATGTATAAAATTATTGTATTTGACATTTCTGTCACTTCTGAAATGATGGCTACACACCTGGTGTGACAAAATGTTAGCTTATACATACTTTTAAAGCTCTTTTTTTTTTTCCTCTTTCATAAACTTCTATATATGCCATATCACACCATAGCATCATTAAACTAGCATCTAACAATGGACAAGTGTTTTTTTTCCTCTAACTTATGGTTCTCTAACCATAAAGGCTGCTGTGTAACTTGCCCTCTGACTAAGCATTTAAAGAATTTAGGGGAAGCATTTACATAATCCTGTGAATGCACTGAAAGAATGTAGAGTTGAATCATTAATCGAATTTAATTGTGAATTGAATCGTTCTGAATTTGCAAAAATCATTCTTGAATCGAATCGCTTCGCTGTCTACCCAAAGATTCACAGCCCTAGTATAAACTCCAAGTAGCTTTACTTGTAGAAGATCCAAAAACAAGAAACAAAGTACAAACAAAACCAGAAGCAAAGCTTCCAATATTCACAAAAAGGGAAAACAAAACAAGCACAATGGCTTACAATAGACTCACGGTAAGCAGCAGGATACACAGGTAAGTAGGCTCAAGACTGAACAAAAAACAGTGGCTAAAGGCAACTTAAATAGGGCCCTACACAGGTGAGTATCATCAACAATGATTGCTAGGCACAACTGAGAGTTCTTGCCAATGGTTGCTCCCTGGCCACTGGGAGGAAGATTGCAGGACATAACAGACATCCTGCGACCCCTTGTGACTGGGAGCTATACTGCTGGTCATGGCAGGAGTGTGAGGAGGAAGTATTGCTGGCTAAAGTCTTACAGCAGCTAAAAAATAAAGTTGTTTCAGAGACAGAAATGAAAGACTTTTTTTTTTTTTTTCCTTTTGGAATAAGACGCACAATAAAACGTGTATTATGAAAAGGGTTATTTCTGATGTCAAAATGACTTTAAGATGGAGATTGAATAGCCAGCTTATTTTTTATGTACCTATATGTACTGTATGCATGCATGTATATATTTATTTATGTATTTCCACTTTATCTGTGAAGTCAGCTAATGAAAAGCAGCAGTAGGCTACATCTGGAGAGAACAGCTGGAAGAGGTCAGAAATAAGCATCTCTCTCTGCACTCCATCCATATGCAGATTCAACACTGACCATCAGACCAGTGTGCTGTGAGTAATGCTGATTATGACAGTGATCATAGAGATCTGTGTGTACCCAAACACCTGCCTCTTTCTGTCGATATTCACTCTATCCATCCATCTATCCATGCATCACCTCCATCTGACCTTATAGCCTACAGTGTGTGAAATCATCTGCACTCGCTAAAGAAATTCTGGTTCTGATGTCTACAAAACTAAAAAGTCTAGTTGCACAATACTATCTAACTCTATATTTAAACAACACAACAGCAGAAATATACACTGCTATTGATCTTGGTATGGTATTAATAATATATGCTACATCATGTTGTAACTGAATAGCAACCATTCAGTTCTAGTTGAACCTTTCGCTCTTTTCACTTCTCCAACTCAATTGTCCATTTTAAAGCTTAAGCTTCAGGTCACAGAACATTTGAACCGCATTGTGACAGAACCTCAGGCTAAACATTATGGAGTCTTACATAAAAACACAACTGGGTTAATAACATTTTTCACTCACACTAATGTAAAATGAGAAATGTTAATGTTGAAATAAAAAGATTTTTGTTTTATTTATATTCATATTTTATTTAATATATTTTATTTTATTTAAAGTAATGAAAATATATTTTTAAACAGCTTTAGTTTCAGTTTTAGTTAACTATAATAACCCTTTAGTTAACTATAATAACCATTTATTTATTTTATTTAATTTTTTTGTTTTGAGCAGCAAATCAGCATATTACAATGATTTCTGAAGACTGGAGTAACGATGCTGAAATCTGCTGAATAATTTAGTGTTTGCATCCAAAAGAACATGTAAACCGCATTCAGTCGTAACCTCAGGATAAATGTAGAGTCTTATGTAAAAATGCGACGGGGTTAACCAAATGTTTCTGAAGGGCTGTAATGCTTCAGACTCTATTTAAGAGGAACAAAAGGTTTGGAAATAATAGACTGGACGTCTGTTTGATCATTTGATAGAAAATGTGAATAAACATCTTTTTAAATAAAATAGTTTACTGCCTGCTTTCCAAACAGCTCTTTCATGAGTAAGGCTCAATTTATATAATAAACCTCATTTACACAGGAGGCGAGTTTGTGCTGGAAAGAATGACAATGACGATGACGTCTGTCATTTTGGCTGTGTTAATGCAAATAGATTTTGTCAAATTTTATTTATTTTTTTTCAAATTGGAATTTTAATATCTCACCCTCATTTCTTGTCATTAATCAATTTTACATTACGTACAAAAATAATTACTCAGGACCTTGAGGACAAATTGCAATAGTAAATCTCAGTGGTAAAAATATAAATAAATAAATAAATAAATACATAAAAAAATAAAAACATTTTTTTTACTATTTTTATATATGTATGTATGTATATATTATCATTATTTTTCTACCTGATAACACCATTTTCTCAAGTTTGGCCCATGTTTGCATTTATAACCTGCGTGTTTCCTGTTTTATGCTTCTGCTGCAAAACAAAGGCCATCTCAAGTTGTGTAATTATAATTATCTGACACTGCACAAAAATAATAATGCATCAAAATTAATGCTGTTGCTAATCATTAATAATACCAAAAAACCTGCTTTTTTATATAAAAAAACAACAGTGGCATTATGTAAACAAACTGGCATTTAAAAGGTTATAATTAGAAGTTATGATCAGGACTGATGTTTGTTAAAAGTTATATGTCAGCGAAAGCTGAAAAAAATAATGATATATAATATTTTTATGACTGTTTTTGATGTACCTCTAAGGACCTCTGTGTAACTTTTATTTTTAAATCAATGCACAAGGATTTATTTAAATATGCATGTGCTGAAGTGGTGCATAAACTGTAAAAAAGATTTTTTTGAAATTATTGAAGCATGTTTTACAATAAAATACTCTTTCAGTTTTTCTACTTCAAAATTTCACATTTAATGCATTGTTACCTGCCGTTTCTTTGTAATTATTTGTGAAATTTCCTAGCAATTTCTGAGTGAAAATTGTTTCAATAACAATTTTGTTTTCAACGTCTCGCAGTGGGTTCAGTTTGACTGCAGGTGCTACAAAATAAGATGCACACTAATGCACCGTTTAGCGAATTGTCTGAATCATCACACAAAATAATAAAGAAGCATGTTTGCATGTGCATACATCCACCAGAGGAAAATCCATGCCACCGAATCCCTCCCACATGCAGATGGGTGAGCAGCACATCTCTCCCTGCAGGTCCAATTTCATGCTCTCAGCATTAGAATAATTTGTTTGGCAGGAGAAGCACACACACACAGCGCAGCATCAACCTGTTTGATCTTCATTAGTGGCTCTGAGGGGGAGGCCGCTCTTCATTCGCTGAAGTCTGCAGATTGGCCAGAATGGATCTCTGTTTCTGTGTGGGGCTCAGCAGGAGCTTTATGAGCTGTGGCCTCCTCATCTAACATGCTGGACACACAGGGCTGACGAATGGCTCTGTGGACCCTCCCAGCTGCTTTAATATTGATTATGGAGCGCAACGGCCTGAGGGGGATGCTGGGATCTCAAATGAAGGATAAGAGGAGCCGCTGATCTGATCGTAGCCTCTTCTCTTCAGTGGGTTTTTATTTACACCCGTGCTATAGTTTTTCACATAGGCTATCTTATATACTTTATTTGGACTCATTATATATATATGGCAAATGTTATTGAGGCCTACTTACGGTCATAATTATTCAGACTGATAGGCCATGCCTGGAATATGCAATGTGGAAACCAACAACAACATCACATAAAACAGTTTTAAAAATGATTCAAGAATAAGGAATAAGCAAAGGAACAACCAATGCCTATAATAATAATAATAATAATAATAATAATAATAATAATTATTATTATTATTATATTTTATTTTTTTTAGTACTATTTTATTAATTCTTTTATTATTTTATTTAAAAATTATTATTATTATTATTATTTTTCAAATTGGCTACCAGATGTTTACACAAATGTAATTTAGGCCAAATTAAAGTCACAATTTTTCAGATTGGTAGACTGTGCCAGGAATATGTAATGGAAAACAACAAATTACAATTTTAAAATAATTTAAAAAATAAAGAATAAAATAAATAATGTGTGTAATAATAATAATAATAATAATAATAATAATAATAATAAAATTATTATTATTATTATTATTATTAATCCTTTTTATTGCTTATTCATAAATAATTTCTAATATTTGTGTGTCTTTTATTTGTATTTGTCTGTCTATTTTTATCATGGCTGTGCAAAGCATATGTCCATAAGATGTACTATATAAATGAACTATAAACTTGTATGCCAAAGAATTTCAAAGAAAGGCTAAATTTGACAAATTGAGACAATAACACAACTGAAACCATTTTTGGTCGTACAACTACTGATATTAATTGTAAAACTGCAATAGTAGCAGCAGCAACTTGATGTCACAAGGGTCATACAGACGATTGCTTAATCTTATCTGACAGGTTGGTTGGTTATTTATTTATTTACATTCAGTCTCAGAAGTAGGTCACGAAGTAAAATAAGTTGACTTGAAGATTGGATTTGGCTGTGCTGATTCTCATTTGACTGGATTTGTAGTACATCCGTTTGATTTGTGAAATGCTGCATGACACACACCTCCTCTCTTCAGCGCCTCCTGCTCTCCCTCACATTCTCATATATGTCAAGACATATTTACCTTCATCCTAAAATTATGCCTCTGCATGTGTAATCTGCAACCTGGCAAATTTAAGCCATTTAGCAGTCAACAAAGTCTGCAGCATATTGAGCGATGTATTTTTACGCATACGATTAGTGATGGGACACTGCGAGGGAGATGGAGACCCTCTCTCATTATGCAGCTTGTCTAAAACAAATGGGTCGGAGTGTCGGCAGAATAAGCAACACAATATTTCATCTGACACCTCCATTTTTTTGGGATGTCACAGGTGAGTAAGTGTGACAGGTGGGAATAATTGGGTTTTTACTTGCCGTCATTTCTAGTGTGTCTTGAAATATTAGTCCTCGCTTGGAATTCTGGGTGGGATGGAATTTCTATCATACATTTGACAAATTCTGCTCAATTATATTTCCGTTTTTTAGCTTGAAATGCCCTTTGTCTGCTGTGTATATTAGGGAAAACAGCATTTGTTGGCCATGGGAAGGATTCAGGCCATGTATATATCAAAGTCCATCACCAGATGTCAACAAGTGAACCTTCACACATATGCTATAGTCTCAAGGGCACAAATGCATGGTTAAAGGGAATGGAGAACCAATGTTCTTGATATTTACACATATAAAAGGTTACTCTACGATAAAACATGCTGTAAGATTCAAAACAAACTCCCCACCTGTTCACTCTTGATGTCCCAGTCATGAGAACATTTGTCACACTCTGCATTTACTGCCTTTTTTCCCTGTGATGTATTTTAGTAATCATCATAAATTGGGTGTCACCCAAAGCTTAAATACTCAAAATTCATCATGCAAAGACTGTTTTGAAATTAAACATTGCATGAAATTGGAACTTTTTTTTAGCAGGCTCCTCCCCCTGGTGGGCGGAGTCATGATTCAAAATGAACAAAATTTGCTAAACTATGTTATAATCAAATCGTTTTCTAATCTTGACATATTGAGATGTTGTTGGAAAGGTCTGAGATAAAAAAATGATACTGTGACAGAAATTTATTATTTTGGGGACAGGAGAATGCATCAATCAATCAATCAATCAATCAATAAAATCAAAGGCATGTTGGTGTCACTTGGTGGCTATATTTTCTCAGGATCCTCAACTTTTGTGATAACTTCAAATTTGGAGTACAACTTGAATAGCCATATGGCTTTGCTTTTCTAGACATTTTGGCATTTTCTTAAGCAAATATCCTAATTATGTTGTAACACATATATATATATATATTGTATAAAACAAAATGTGTTGTGACATGCATCATAATCAAGGAGGAGTACTGAACAACTCATGTCTGTCCATCAATCACAAAAGCCATACTGCTGTTGGATAAAGATGTCAAATAAAAACATATATATAAAAAACCCCACTTTGCATAGCCTTCCTAAAGTGCTGAGCATTAGAAGTTGATTTTTAATGATGTGCCTGAAAGATAAAGTTTTTATTTGTTCTTCACTTTTCACAACAGACTGTTTTGTGAATTATTCTGTTTTTATTTTTTCTACACAATATCTTTTACTGAAAGATACAGCAGAGCAAAGCATTTTATTCAAGGAGGCAAGTACATTTATTTTTATTCTTTGTAATTAGCATCAAACCAGAGTTTAACACTCTTAAGACATTTAATAAGAGTGTTGCTAATATAACCTGGATCAGAAATATTTGCTTGATTTGAATATTTTAATTATGTGAGTTGAATATATTACAGTTTTTCTTACCATTGCTATTATTAACCCTTCACACAATGTGTAGCTAGTGTTTTAGTGTTTTGTCATTAAGCATTAAAGTTGCAACCAAAATAAACTAATGCCTATTAAAATTTGATGTTTTTCACAGAGAGTGAAGATGAGGATGGAAAATGAGAATTATTGCAAAAATTGGATCTTTTTTGCTGCAAAAAACCCCTGCAAATTTGATAAACGAACAAACTTTTTAAACTAACCCCGAGAAACATAATAAAAAATCTGAAACTGCATTCCATGACCCCTTTGATATTGTATTCCAAAATATTAGCAAGCACTCAGCTTTGCCTTAAAGAGACGGAGGTCGGTTCAGCTTCAGTCCACATAGTCAAATGTCAGAAATAATCCAACAACACAGTGAAAATATGCCCATGTCTTGCACCCTGGGCTTAACAGATGGAGAGTCGAGATGGTGGCTGACTCATTCAAAACAAACCCACAGACAAAGCAAAACAGCCCCTCAGACGAGACTCTGACCCAACACACTGGAACAATCAAATGTTTTCTTAATTTTATTAGCTTCAGTTCCCCACATCATTTCCAATCGTCCGCTTCTAGTAAATGCAGAGAAAACAACAGGGCTGTGATGCGTCATTCAGCACTGGCCTGTTGAACAGATGGGCGTAACCTTCCTTCTTCCCAACATCCCAGCCAATCAGGAGAGCCATCAGTCACGTCGCGGCTCGTAGGGCGTACTCATTAGTTAATTATAACCTGTGAATATTCACCCACTCTGCAGTTGCTGGTCCTGCCCACTCCAGTTAAATCAAAACCGTCCCGCCTCCTCCACGCTGATCTGATGGGAATGTTAAACGCGTGTGCAAATATTCATTCATCTTAAATGATGCTGAAGTCGATTTATAGGAAGTTTGTGTCCTGTCGTTTGGGTGGAGAGGAGGATTAGGCTGGAGGAGTTTAATAAAGCTGTAGCATCTCATTTTACAGGGAGTTTAGTAATGTTAGTGAATGCAATTCAGAACAAAAACTTTAAAAAACGACATTATAATATTTTCTGAAATATTTTCTGGTGTTTGCCTGTGCAGAACATGCCATCATGATGCTAGGGTGTTGCTAACTGGTTGCTAGAATGTTTGTGGTGGTTGCTAGAGCGTGTCTATTGTATGTTGTTACTAGGATGTTGCTAGGGAGTATTTGGTGGTTGCCAGGATGTTGCTAGGGTGTTCTGGGTGATTGCTAGAGTGTTGCTACTGTAAGTTGTTACTAGGATATTGCTAGGGAGTTTTTGGTGGTTGCCAGGATGTTGCTAGGGTGTTCTGGGTGATTGCTAGAGTGTTGCTGCTGTATGTTGTTACTAGGATGTTGCTAGGGAGTTTTTGGTGGTTGCCAGGATGTTGCTAGGGTTTTCTAGGTGGTTGCTAGAGTGTTTCTACTGTATGTTGTTACTATGCTGTTGCTAGGGAGTATTTGGAGGTTGGCAGGATGTTGCTATGGTGTTCTGGGTGGTTGCCAGGATGTTTCTAGGGTGTTCTGGGTGGTTGCTAGAGTGTTTCTACGGTATGTTGTTACTGTGCTGTTGCTAGGGAGTTTTTGGTGGTTGCCAGGATGTTGCTAGGGTGTTCTGTGTGATTGCTAGAGTGTTGCTACTGTATGTTGTTACTAAGATGTTGCTGGGAGTTTTTGGTGGTTGCCAGGATGTTGCTATGGTGTTCTAGGTGGTTGCTAGAGTGTTGCTACTGTATGTTGTTACTAAGATGTTTGCTAGGGAGTATTTGCTGGTTGCCAGGATGTTGCTAGGGTGTTCTGGGTGATTGCTACAGTGTTGCTACTGTATGTTGTTACTATGATGTTGCTAGGGAGTTTTTGGTGGTTGCCAGGATGTTGCTATGGTGTTCAGGGTGGTTGCTAGAGTGTTGCTACTGTATGTTGTTACGAGGATGTTGCTAGGGAGTATCTGGTGGTTGCCAGGATGTTGCTATGGTGTGTTTCTTGGGTATTTTGGGTTGTTTTCATGGTTTTTGATATGTAGTTGCTAGGTTGTTGCTAGGATGTTCTTGGTTGTTGCCAGGTTGTTGCTAGGATGTTCTGGGTGGTTTCTAGGATGGTGCTAGAGTGTTACTATGTGGTTGCTAGGGTTTTACCAGAATGTTCAGGGTGGTTGCTAGAGTGTGGCTACTCTATGTTGTTACTAGGATGTTGCTAGGGAATATTTGTTGGTTGCAAGAATGTTTCTAGGCTGTTGCTATGTGATTGTTACTCTATGTTTGTATATATTTCACTATGTTTTTACTATAATGAGGCTAGGTTTTTCTTGGTGGTTGACAGTGTTGCTGTGGTTGCTAGAATGTTTCTAGGGTGTTCTGTTTGGCAGAGTGTTGTTATGTGGTTGATAGTGTGTTTCTAGGTTGTTTCCAGGGTGTTGATATGTAGTTGCTAGGATGTTCTTGGTTGTTGCCAGGTTGTTGCTAGGGTGTTCTAGGTTGTTGCTAGAGTGTTGGTACTGCATATGGTTACTAGGATGTTGCTATGTTGCTATGTGATTGTTACTCTATGTTTCCTATGTTTGTATACGTTGCTATGTTTTTACTATAATGTTGCTAGGCTGTTCATGGTAGTTGACAGTGTTGCTGTGATTGCTACAATGTTTCTAGGGTGTTCTGAGTGTTTGCCAGAGTGATATGTAGTTGGTAGGCTGTTGCTAGAATGTTCTTGGTTGTTGCCATGTTGTTGCTAGGGTGTTCTGGGTTGTTGCCAGAATGTTATTACTGTATATGGTTACTAGGATGTTTCCATGGTCTTCTTAAATGTTGCTGTGTGGTTGATAGCTTAGATCTGAGGTATTGTGGGTTGTTGCCAGAGTATTGATATGAGGTTGCTAGGTTGTTGCCAAAGTGTTGCCACTGTATGTGGTTACTAGGATGTTTCTAGGGTGTTCCAGGTCAGACTGTTGATATACGGTTGCTAGGATGTTCTGGGTGGTTGATGGAACATTGCATTGTGGTTGTTAGGATGTTGCCGGGGTATTTTAGGTGTTCCTATGTGGTTGGTAGGGTGTTTTTTGTTGGTTGATGGAATGTTTCTAGGGTGCTCCAGGGTGGATGCTAAAGCATTAATATGTGATTGCTAGTTGGTTGCAAGCAATAATGTTCGGTGTAGTTGCTAGAGCATTGTATTGTTTGTTGCTAGAATGTTAATGGGTGGCAGCCGGAGCACTGCTATGTTGGTACTATTATATTCACCTGTATATATGCAAAAATTGCATGGATAAGAAATAACAGCATACTTGTGAGCAGCACTCTGACATGTAGCGTGGTTGTGCTTTGGACAGCCTGAATTCAAGCTGCTGCTTGTGATCCTTTCCGATCCCTCTCTCTCACTTTTCTTTCTGTCATCTCTCTTTGCAGTCCTGAATAAATAAAGGCATGCCAAATAAGATGCATGATTTAATATATCATTCACGTATATATGAAAAATAAAGAAAACAAACCCCTAACTCTGAGTTTGAGCAATAATAATAGTGATTTCTGTCCTAGTAGAAGCACTGAGTGTTTAGTTATGGAAACAAAGAGAAAACACAACAGCAGAATGTTCCAGAAACACACGAGTTCGCATGAATAATGTCCCAAATCACACATCCACAGTCTGTCTACAAACAAATGTGAGCATTACTCCAATACTCACTTTAAAAATTAGATGGAAATGTTATGGCAGCAGACTAAATAGCTTTCCAAGAAGTATGATTAGATCAGCATTTAATTATTTATTTATTTTATTTTATAATTTAACACACATCTTTGTATTCAAAAGAAACCATGTATCTAGTTTTGCTAAAACCTATGCCAATAATCCATTTGTTGGCAAATTAACTATCAAGTGCATAATTTATCACGTTAGGACAGTACAGTGCTCTGGGACTATTGATTCTGAGGAGCGAGCTGGTTTAATTCTTAGCGTAAGGCATGTAGAAGCATTATGAGTAATTGGAGTGCAGCCCCAGTTGGTCAGGAGGGCACAAAGGACTCGCGGCAGAGTTTAAGATGAATTATTGCTGTAAAGAGAATCAAACTCATTGGGGGAAATCTGCCCTGACAACACAAGGGACAGATGATACTGTCTTTGAGTCTAAAAGTGCCTTAAAAGGTGTTCAGTGACAGAATACAAACACCTCACATACTCACAGAAGGTCTTGTGAAACGGATCTATAAAGGATCAATGTCACTAGAGCCAAAACCAGAACAAAACAGTATACATATCACTTTATTGCTGCTTCTGTGAAATTGAAAACATCACATTCATATAAATTCATATAATGACACATTTTTCATTAAAACAGAAAAAAAAGGTAGCTGGCAAGGTTATATTTAATGGTGTTTACAACTTCTGCAACACATAAATACACAAAATGATGGCTGTGTTGTGCATTGACATATGGAGAAATTGTGCAATTGAAATATTCTTCTTATTGTTCCGAAGAGATATGATCTTAATATTGTTGCAGGCTGTCTGAGCTAAAATAAGAGTAATAAAAAAATGCAGCAATAGATACTTGTAAAATAATAAATGCAACAAATATTCTCTTTAAAGAGTTAAAAATGAAACACTCCGCATGCAGAAGGGAGAAAAAGGTTGAGTGGTAGCATTTTAATCAATTCAATCACTGCAAAGTAGCAAGTAATTATGCTAATTGCTAGGGATCATGTTATTTACAACAGTATCACCTAATTATTAGCACACTCCCAGAGAGGGTTAGTTTGACCCAGATAGACCTACTGAACATTTATAGGCATTATTTAATTACTCCTATAGTTGTCTTGTACATGCTCTTTGTGATCTTTTGCACAGTTGTTAGACTGTATAAAAGTTTATTAGGTTTTAGTGATTTCTTGTTGATATAAGAACTTCACATCAACTCATATATTGTCTATATTTGTCACGCCCCTGGACTGTTTTGTTGTAGTTTTTGCTCCCCATGTGTTCCTTGTGACCCAGTTTCTCCCCTGTCTGATTGTATTAATTTGCTCCAGGTGTGTCTCCTTAGTTCTTTGATTGTCCCGTCTTTAAAAGCCCCAGTCCTTTCAGTTAGTGTTTGTCGGTCTTTGAATGTCTTCTTATGTTCTATGTTCCCTATATGGATTAAAGACTCCCAGTTTGTGAATTCTCCGTGTCTCCTCGTTCCTGGCTCCAGCATTCGTGACAGAAAGACCGACCGAAACAGTTACCTCCGTGTCCACCCTCCGTTTTGTTTTCCGTTTTCTATCAGTGTTTTTGTTTCCGTTGTGTTGCCCCATGGATCCCTACGTCCGGCCCGAATTCCTCCTCCTCCTGCTGGAGCAAGAGGACCGATCTCTCGAGGACCATACACGACTTTTCCTGATGTTAGCTAACGCCACCAGCTACCCGGATGGCGCGCTCTGCACATTCTATAACGCAAGCTTGAACACCGCGTGCAGAGCGCTGTCGTCCGAGGATGGTCCTCGAGAGGATTTTGCCGCCTTCGTGGAGTGGACACGGATCCCCGTTCACCGTCTGTGCCGAGGGGGATCTCGCCAGTGCCACTCCTGACCCAGAGCCCAGCCCACCAACTCCCCGCAGTGCGGAGCACCAGCCAGAGCCCACCGATGACGGAGAGCCATTTCCCGCTACGATCCACGAGCCAGCGCCAAGCCGAGCGACTGAGCGGAAGATCGTCCCGGAAGTTGAGCCCAACATGTCAGACCAGGTGCGAGAGCTGATCACGTGGGAGCCAGCCGTGGACGGTGTGAGCGCGGAGTGGAGCTCCGCCCCCTGCACCGCGGCTGAGGGTGAGCTGATGATACATCTGGGGCTGCTAAACTTTGAAGGGGATCTGTTGGACTGGGAACATGATCTGGAGGTCGACGCTTCCCCTATCCTCTCTCCGTCTCCGCTGGTTCCAGCCAGCTCCGCTCCTCCCGAGCGCCCCCCTGTGCCCGCTTCCCGAAAGCGTCCTCCAGAACCCGCGCCTCCAGAGCGCCCCACAGTGTCGGCTCCCATTCCTGAGTTAACCCCTGGAAGCCCGGAGGATCTCAAATGCCCACCCTCCCACCCGCTCCTGCCTCCTCCACCGCTGTCGTCTGGCAGCCCCTCTGCTCGCCCTCAGCCCTCCATCAATGCGGTGCGAGCTCCGCGGGTCTGCCATCCTCCATCGCCGTGGCTGGAGAATCCCTCACCTCCACCTCCAGCCTCCGAGGCCCAGACTCCACCTCGGCCCGTAGACCCAGCGGCTCCACCTCGGCTCCTAGCTCCCTCGCCTCCACCGTCATCCATCGCTCCACCAGGCTCCCTCGTCCCTCCGGCTCCGCCTTGGTCGGGCGTCGACCCGCCATCGCCTCGGGACTCCTCTCCTCTGGCTGCACCTCGTCACTCCATCCCACCGGCTCCGTTGGGCTCCTTCCTCCCTCCAGCTCCACCTTGGTCCTCAGTCGCTCTGGCTCCACCGCGGATCTCCGGAGCTCCGCCTCTGCCTCGGTCGCCAGAGCTCTCGGCTCCACCCTGGCCCCCCGGCTCCTCGGCGTCACCCTGGCTCGTCGGCTCTCCGTCTCCACCTCGGGCTCCTCCTCCACCTGCTCCGCCTCCGTTGGTCGGCCCCCTGGAGTCGGTGGCCATTCCTCCTCCATGGCTCCTCCCTCCGTCGGCTCCACCATGGGCCATCATCATGGCTGTGGCCTGGGTCCTGCCAGGCTCCTCCTGCTCCGAGTCCCTCCTGTCTCCTCCCTGGCTCCTCCCTCCTTCGTCACCTCCCTGGTCTCTGTCTGCCGGCCCCCTCCCGGTTGTCCGTCCTCCTCCTGAGCCGCCGCCATTGTTCCCACCCGTTCCCCCCCCCCCTCTGTTGTTCCACGGTGCGAGGACGCACCTTCCGGGAGGGGGGAGTAATGTCACGCCCCTGGACTGTTTTGTTGTAGTTTTTGCTCCCCATGTGTTCCTTGTGACCCAGTTTCTCCCCTGTCTGATTGTATTAATTTGCTCCAGGTGTGTCTCCTTAGTTCTTTGATTGTCCCGTCTTTAAAAGCCCCAGTCCTTTCAGTTAGTGTTTGTCGGTCTTTGAATGTCGTCTTATGTTCTATGTTCCCTATATGGATTAAAGACTCCCAGTTTGTGAATTCTCCGTGTCTCCTCGTTCCTGGCTCCAGCGTTCGTGACAATATTAACTTCACCAATGATATAATAATAATTGTCAGGTCTTAGCAACTCCCTAGAAACACCAGTAACTACCTAGCAACACCCTAGAAACAATCCTGAATACCCTATCAACATCATAACAAAATAGCTCAGCCATATATCAGCAGAGACATTTAGTTACCCATTATAATCAGCCATTATAAAATTGCTCATAAATGTAAGATTTCAGTGCTTTTCAAATGAAGGATACAGAATATTTCATTATACAACCTAGCATATGCTCTGTTATTTTACGCTAGGCTTCACATGAAACAAATGAGACTACATTGGACAGTGCTGGATGAAAGGGACAGATTGTGCGCTGTGGTGTTCCTCAAGGATCTATCCTTGGGCCCTCTATTCTTTCAGTTGGTACTTTTTGATTATCATTTCTTCCAGAGCGTGTAAATGACAAAGTCACAAGAACACCTTCTATGAAGATTTTTTTCTGAGGAACAGAAAGCAGGACAGCTAGAAATAAAGGGTTTTATGGTGTGATTCTTGTTCTTTGGTCTATCTACACCTGGACAAAATGACATTCATACAGTTCACTTTTATTTCCTCATGAATTGAGCCTCCTGTAATATATAGTAGATAGAATGATGTTTAAATAATGGGATTTAAAGGAATATTCCAAGTTCAATAAAGTTAAGTTCAATAAACAGCATTCGTGGCATTAAAAAAATTACTTGTTTTTTTTAATTAAAGCAGAAAACAAGGTTATGATGAAGCACTTACAATGAAAGTAAATTGAGCCTATTTCTGGAGGATTTAAAAGCAAAAATATGAACTTGTAATTTAATAAAAGCACATTAACAAATTCTTGTCTGTTACAAGATCTTGTCATTTTTGTGGTCAATTTAGGGTTGTCATGGCAACAAAACTGTAAAATGAGATAAAATTATACACAGGAAAAGTTAGAAAGTGAAAGTGATTTTTTCCACATGAAAATCATATTAATACACAAGTTGTTTATGGCTTGTGGCTATACTACTGAAACAGTGGGTATTTAAACATTTACAGATTGTCCTTTTATTGTAAGTATCTCACTGCAACCCAGATTTGTGCTTTTCTTAAAGAAAAGGAGAGACAAGTCAAATGAAATTCTTGTGGTAATCAACATTACACTAGAAGTGTTCATTTAAATGTGACACAGATATGAGACCCATCAGAATTGGGCGCTAAAACAACAAAGATAGCACATGCAAATAAATGACAATTAATTAATCTCTGGTAGACGCTTGCGGAGACAGGGGCTATATTTAAGGACGAGGGCTTTGATCGAAGGGGAAGATGGATTAAAAAAAGACTGAGAGCCAGAATATGTCTGAGTGAGTGATGTGGAGGACAGATGGCGAAAAACAAGACTTTTAGACTCATGAAGTCATGAGAAAGTGAGAGGATGGGGAAAATATGATCATCTGTGTCAAAGGAAACATACAAAACAAACAAACAACAAAAAAAAAAAAAAAAAAAAAAAAAAAAAAATATATATATATATATATATATATATATATATATATCTTGAATGATTATTCAACCACTTGAGAACTTTAAGCATTTGCATTAGCCAAATGTTTATAAATTGCTGCATTTATGAATATCCATAAAGAGATAACGAAAAATTTAAATTCTGGCATTGTTCACTCACCTCAGGTCATTTCAGAACTTTATTCCCTTTTCTTTGGCACACTCTACATTCATTGACCTTTTTCCCTATCAAATATTTAAGTAATCATCATAAATTGGGTATCAGTGGAAAGCTTAAATACTTAAAATTGACATTGCATTACCATGGAAATGGTATTTTAAAACCTTTTACTTGACCCTGATGGGTGGAAGTCAAGTTTTAGATTTGACAAAATTTACTGCACTATGGTAAAGTCAAATATTTTTCTAATATTGACAAAACACATTGTTGGAAAGGTCTGAGGTTCCATATTTGGTTTTATGACAAAAGTGGTGTGACAGAATTTTATTAGTTTAATTAAAATGAATAAATTAAATTAAATTAAATAAAAAGATAGTGGAGTGTGGGTATCAACTGGTGTCTATATTTCACTGGAACTTTCATTTTTGTGATATCAACTTCAAATTTGGAATACAAGTTAATTAGATATATGGCTTTGATTTACTAGCAGTTTTAGAGTCCAAATTATTGTGTAAAATATATATTTTGTGTAAAAAAAAAAAATGCTGTGCATTAATGCTCAAAAAGATTAACAGGTTAAACTTTTATTATATAGTATACGGTGACACTTTATTTTAAGGTGTCCTTGTTACATGTTACATGTTACTGTACTTACTATTATTATAACAATAAATGATGCATAATTGCATGCAAGTAACCCTAAGCCAAACCCTAATCCTAACCCTAACCATATAGCAAGTACATGTAGTTAATTAATATTACTCAGTACTTAAATGTATAATTGCTCTGTAACAAGGACACCAAGTGTAAACAAGTATACTTAGAAAAACTTATTACAGAAATGTTTTAAAACATTCTTTTTAATACTTTTAAATACTTCAAAATAATATACTTAAGTGTGAACTGAATGTAATGTTTTTGGAGACTTAATTGCATGTTAAATGATTACTTCTGTTGTTTTATGTTTAAAGCGAACTTAAACATACAAAATGAAGCAAAAATGGAAGGTAGGAGAGACCAGTTCACCCCAGGCTGACTAATAAGCAACTACAATCTGCACTGAAGCACATAAAACTCAATTGCATGCAATTTTATATGAATGCATTGAGAAATTCATCATTGCCTCCTCAGTGGATATTATGTAAATACAGGAGCACTGTGTTTGATTACTATGATGAGGAATCAACAGCTTCACAATGTGTTCTGCTTGTGAACCACATTAGCAGTAAGAGCAGCTCAGGCTCGACTGGAGAGCTCGGGTCTCAGTTGGACCCAACAGCAGGGGGTCGCTGTACGTCTCATTGCCTGACATTTAGACAGCAGCCCAGCTCTCCAGATCTCACAAACAAGCATTGAGATGTGATGGCTTTAATAGGAGTTTCAAGTCTATCCGTTTGAGTCCATCCATCATTGTAATTATGCATCAATCTCGCTAATTTTTCAGTATCATTAACCTTGGCAATCTCCTTCTCAGTGCAACGGCATCTGTTAATTCCTTCAAAGTTGTGGTGGCGCTCTCTTCTTGAGAGCTCTGAAGAAATGATGGCGTTCCCAAGGGAGGGTTTTGGAGGGGATAAAAGCAGCGAGCAGCTACACATCCTTGGACCAGTTAATGAACTATCACTATCTAGAACATGGAAATGGATTAGTTGCTAACGCTAGCGCCCTCCCCACCACCCAATCACTTACTGGTGCATTAGGGACGCGTCAGTAAGCTAACATCATCAGCCGAGTAAGCCGTCAAAGGTAACACTTCGCACGTCCCCTCGAGTTAAATCAAAATCTCACAACAACTTGTTTAATTCTGTAGAGCCTGAACGACTTTGGATAATGTGCTCTTGTCGAGTGCGCTTCATTCCTCGAAGTTTATATGCATTCCGCTACTAATTGCAATTACAGCTAAGCGTTTAATGGATATAATGCGCAGGTGGGCTTGTGCTTCCTCGTCTACTTATGCATACATCAAAGCACAAGGAGTCAATTAAGACGTTTAAGCGAGTCTTCACATACTGAAGAACAGATGTGCAAAATATATTTGCATGAATGTGCAAAAAAGTGTTATTTGATATACTAATACAGCTTTGAATGTTGTTTTGAATCAGTTGTCAATTTTATATTTTCTGTTTTTATTTAAAATTTTAGTTCATTTTTAGTAATTTAGTTTTTTTTTGTCATTTTTAGTATGCATGTATAAACACATAATCATACATTTTATTTTTTTAATAATTTTTGCTAATTTAATTTTTTAAAATTTTATTTCAGTTTATTAGCACATCAAATTAAATTGAGAAATTTACTATCTTCTGAAATAAAGTTTTTTTTAAATATTTTATTTTAGTTAATGTTTATTTCAAGCAATGATTATTTTATTTGAATTATTATTATTATTATTATTATTATTATTATTATTATTATTATTATTTTTTTTTTTTAAATAAATAGTTTAAAATTTATTTTCACTTTTCATTAACTATATTAACCCTGCATTGGGGTTGGATTTAATTTATGAATTAACAAAAAAAGTGGTGTCTATCCTTAACAGAATAAGTTCAGTCTTCAGAGTTGAGATGCAGAACAGCTGATAGGACATCTGAAGATAACATTTTTCATATGTTCCTGTGTGCGTGTTCTGGAAGCTAAGCTAGTGTTCGGGGCTGTTTACTCATCACACTGCTATCACAACATCGAGGACAAATGAATGGTTTGCTCCGGATCTAAAAACACAAAGATATTATTTAACATCTGAAGCGACTGGTGATGAATAAAGCTAGCAGGCCTGTGCGTCTCATATATGCTTATCAGAGTGAAGGCAGACAAAGTCATTTTACTAATAATCTTAAATGATTATTCACCTATTTGAGAACTTCACACATTCACATTATATCGGCTAAATGTTTATAAATGACTGTAATTATAAAATCAAATCAATCATTTGATTTGAATTATGAGTATCCTTAAAAACATAGTTCAGCTAAAAATGAACTCTTACTCACTGTCATGTCATTCCAAACCTTTATGACTTTTTTCTTGCAAATTTTTATTATAAAGTATACTTATTATGGAAATCAAATACTTGCAAAATAATGCATTTAAGTGTGAACTGAATATAATGTTTTCAGACACTTAATAATATGTTTAATGTAATTAAAGTAAAATGTATTATAGTTTTAAATGTATATGAGATTCAATTAGCACACCTTTAGAGTGTTTTTTAAATTATTTTTATGTAATTTCATAATTAATTAAGCATTTATAGTAAATAACTAAAATATGCTTTAATGACTAAAATATACTTTAATGTTTTAGTGATGTTGCAATTTAGTACATTTAAAATATATAAAAATATAACTTTAAGTAAACTTTATATATATTTTAAATTCATCACGTACACATTAAAATTATATTTAAGTACTTTGCAGATGTTTTAGCATGTTAGTGAGTACATCAAAATAAGTGCACTTCCTTAAAGCACATCAAAAGGTTATTAAAACATGATTTAAAATGTACTTTTAATTTGACATTATTAAAAAGAGCACTTTTTAAGTGTACTCTAAGTACACTTAAGTGGACTTTAATGGCATTAATATTATATTATCATCAAGTACAGCTTTTTAAAAATATACTTTCAAGATTTTAAATACACTAAAGGGGACTTTCAATACAATTAAGTGCATTTCTTATTCACAAGTGCATGTTTTTATGCTGCTGGTTTTCATACAGTGAAAGGGAATGAAGAAAAAAAGCACCAAACCAAAAAAAGCACCATAGCACCATAAAAGTATAATAGTAAGTAAATAAGTGATGGTGATGACTTCTACACACAAAGCTATTACAGGTGCATCTCAATAAATTAGAATGTCGTGGAAAAGTTCATTTATTTCAGTAATTCAACTCAAATTGTGAAACCCGTGTATTAAATAAATTCAATGCACACAGACTGAAGTAGTTTAAGTCTTTGGTTCTTTTAATTGTGATGATTTTGGCTCACATTTAACAAAAACCCACCAATTCACTATCTCAACAAATTAGAATATGGTGACATGCCAATCAGCTAATCAACTCAAAACACCTGCAAAGGTTTCCTGAGCCTTCAAAATGGTCTCTCAGTTTGGTTCACTAGGCTACACAATCATGGGGAAGACTGCTGATCTGACAGTTGTCCAGAAGACAATCATTGACACCCTTCACAAGGAGGGTAAGTCACAAACATTCATTGCCAAAGAAGCTGGCTGTTCACAGAGTGCTGTATCCAAGCATGTTAACAGAAAGTTGAGTGGAAGGAAAAAGTGTGGAAGAAAAAGATGCACAACCAACCGAGAGAACCGCAGCCTTATGAGGATTGTCAAGCAAAATCGATTCAAGAATTTGGGTGAACTTCACAAGGAATGGACTGAGGCTGGGGTCAAGGCATCAAGAGCCACCACACACAGACGTGTCAAGGAATTTGGCTACAGTTGTCGTATTCCTCTTGTTAAGCCACTCCTGAACCACAGACAACGTCAGAGGCGTCTTACCTGGGCTAAGGAGAAGAAGAACTGGACTGTTGCCCAGTGGTCCAAAGTCCTCTTTTCAGATGAGAGCAAGTTTTGTATTTCATTTGGAAACCAAGGTCCTAGAGTCTGGAGGAAGGGTGGAGAAGCTCATAGCCCAAGTTGCTTGAAGTCCAGTGTTAAGTTTCCACAGTCTGTGATGATTTGGGGTGCAATGTCATCTGCTGGTGTTGGTCCATTGTGTTTTTTGAAAACCAAAGTCACTGCACCCGTTTACCAAGAAATTTTGGAGCACTTCATGCTTCCTTCTGCTGACCAGCTTTTTAAAGATGCTGATTTCATTTTCCAGCAGGATTTGGCACCTGCCCACACTGCCAAAAGCACCAAAAGTTGGTTAAATGACTATGGTGTTGGTGTGCTTGACTGGCCAGCAAACTCACCAGACCTGAACCCCATAGAGAATCTATGGGGTATTGTCAAGAGGAAAATGAGAAACAAGAGACCAAAAAATGCAGATGAGCTGAAGGCCACTGTCAAAGAAACCTGGGCTTCCATACCACCTCAGCAGTGCCACAAACTGATCACCTCCATGCCACGCCGAATTGAGGCAGTAATTAAAGCAAAAGGAGCCCCTACCAAGTATTGAGTACATATACAGTAAATGAACATACTTTCCAGAAGGCCAACAATTCACTAAAAACGTTTTTTTTTTTTATTGGTCTTATGAAGTATTCTAATTTGTTGAGATAGTGAATTGGTGGGTTTTTGTTAAATGTGAGCCAAAATCATCACAATTAAAAGAACCAAAGACTTAAACTACTTCAGTCTGTGTGCATTGAATTTATTTAATACACGAGTTTCACAATTTGAGTTGAATTACTGAAATAAATGAACTTTTCCACGGCATTCTAATTTATTGAGATGCACCTGTATATGTCACCAGAAGACCTAGAATACATCACTTGTGTCATATGCACAATGATATGATGTTGTTTGGAGGTCGACAGCCCTTGGTCACCATTTACTTTCATTATACAGAAAAGAGCATCATGAACATTCTGCCAAACTTCTCTTTTTGTGTTCGACAGGGGAAAGAAAGCCAGAAGTTGAGCAAATGACATCATTTTAATTTTTATATATTTTAAGGGCTGATGGGTGTTTTTTTCACATATTACATCAAGTACACAAGAGAAATAGCACAGCTCCAATTCATTATCCCCATCCCTCCCTTTAGAGCTGGACAGGTGAGCTGTATTTATGCAAAGTACTGCATTGTTTACCTGAACATTTACATGCGTTTCACCATGGGAGCTGCTCTCTCCTCAGTCCTGCGTGTCAAGACTCTTGTGGATCTGATAAATGAATGGGAAAACCGTACCATTACTCACCTGATTCAGTCCCACAGCTCTGCTGCCATTAATCTACAGTCACGGTGACTCCGAGGCCTTATATATACTTATGCAAAACAACAAGCCCCGTGGCACAGAAAAAAACAGCTGAGCCTTCAGAAAGAAGAGAAAAAGTTAGTCATATCGGATTCAAAAGCCACAAGAAGCAGCCAGGCAAAGAAAATAGGTACAGCTATGGCTTTTTGCACACACTTGCATGTGTGATTTTCAATTCTTGTGAAAAAAAAGGTGTAAAAAACCCTGCGAGGGAGAAATTCATGCTCTGTTGTTGTGCACTTAGATGCTTGAATGGACTGACAGTTTGATGACATGAATGTGCAATTGAAGTAATAAAGGTCTCCATTCAGTGCCATTGTATTGTTCTATTGTATTCACACAATGATAGCAGAGTTCAATAACCGCTATTTAGCAGACAGTTATGAGCGAGAAAGTTGCCCGCACAAGGCTAACCTTGCATTATGCATTATGGCTAATGGGTGCCGGTGGATAACATTCCAGATTGCTCCGATCGCTCGGGTCAAGAAAGGCAGGAGACCTAATCAGTGCAATTTATGCTTTTATCTCAAATATCATACATGGTTCTATCTATCTATCTATCTATCTATCTATCTATCTATCTATCTATCTATCTATCTATCTATCTATCTATCTATCTATCTATCTGTCTATCTATCTGTCTGTCTGTCTGTCTGTCTGTCTATCTATCTATCTATCTATCTATCTATCTATCTATCTACCTGAAGCATGCTGGCAATGTGATGTTACATAGTAGCAACCACCCAAATTACACAAAATTAATACCCTGATGATATATCGAGGTCTTATGAAGATAAACGATCGGTCTTTGCAAGAAATTGAAGATTATTTACAACATTATTACCTGTAATCCAGAACCTCAGGCCAACAGGGAAATCTGATACTTTTCCATGATTTGGTTCTTTCGGAAAGTTCGTTTCAATGAACTGATTCAGTTCACTAGTTTGTTTACGTAATCATGCAATAATGAGTAAACCAAACCTGTATGAGTTTCTTTTTTATGTTGGACACAAAAGGAGATATTTTGAAGAATGCTGGTAATCAAATAGTTGTTTGCCCCTATTGACTTCCATAGTATAAAAAAAAAAAAAAATCCTTAAACCTTAAAATAAACTTTTGTTACTTAAATTAACAACAAACAAGCTTTTAAAAATACTGTGGAAGTCAATGGGGGCCATTAACTGTTTGATTATCAGCATTCTTAAAAAAAAAAAAATCTTCTTTTGTGTTCAACAAAGAAAGAAACTCATACAGGTTTGGAACAACGTGAGGATGCATAAATGTTGACAGAATTTTCATTTTTTTTTTTTTTTTTGGTGAACTATTCCTTTAAAGCACCCAATAAGCACCCAATAATGGATGTTTTACGTGTCCAAAGCATATAAAGTGAATAAACTAGTCCTCATCAGCTCAACGTTTTCCAGAAACAATGAGAAACCATAAAAATGTTAATTTGGCCCTTTTATTCAAGTGTTCACCTCATTCATGCTTATATCAGTGGCCTATCGAGTCAAACTGTTACCTCAGTTCAGTGACTGAATCAGTTCATTCATCACAGGATCAGATCCACCACTATTTCAGCTTATTTCCAGTTGGAGTGAATGTCAGGAGTCTGAAAGTGAGCTTTTTGAGTAAAGGATTGAGTCGAGAACTGTTTCAGATGATTCAGCCCGATTTGATGAACTGGTTCAACTGGTTCACTAAAAAGAACCTGTTCAAAAGAATGATTTGTTCGTGAACTGGATATCATTCTGGACTGTTTGTCTGAGGCTCTGGATTACAAGTAATAATGTTATAAATAATGTTCAGTTTCTTGCACAGACCAATCATTTTGCTTCATAAGACTTAATATATCGTCAAGATATACGTTCCATAAAAACACATACTCAACATTGGGAGACTTCGACTTCAGTGCTCGACTCCAGCGCAGATTCTTTCCCGAACTCCCCACAGAAATATAAGACTCCCAACCCACGCCGCGCATCAGCGACTGAGAGCAGAATAAATCATTTAAGGCTTTTATGAATCCACCATGCATAAAGTTTGGGGATCAAAGCGTAGATCGGCTGCCCAACGTCGGTTCACGTCGCTTTCAGGAGCACCTGACAATCAATAAAGGCTTGTGTTTGCTGTTAATGGTTGGTTGATGCTTTACAAGCAATACTGGAGCCTGCCTTTGTCTGTCTGAACTGAGTATTGTGACAGAAAAGCTGAGTCAAGAAGTGGATTGTAAAAGAAATCCAATGGAACATTCTGGAATGTCTCAGTGTCTGTCAGGTTTAATCCATTTCACTTCTCAGAATATGCAAAGTTAAATGGACTGTTTGTGAAAGGCTGTTTGTATAGTTAATAGAGATGCTTTTATGTATAAATGTTTTGAAGGTGCTTTAAAAATGAAGTTTATTATTATTATTATTATTATTATTATTATTATTATTATTAGAACAGTATTATCATATTGCATAGCTAAAAACAAATAAACAATATAATAAAATAAACATTAAAAATGTAAAATATTAAAAAACATTTTTACAGAAAGTATTTATTTATTTATTCATTCATTTATTCATTCATTCATTCATTCATAAATGCATACATGCATGCATTATAAAATATGTATTCCAAAACTGACACAAACATACATATATACATACAAAAAAAAAAATAATAACAATAATAATAATAAAAAAAAAAAATGAAAATCATTTTGAACATTGTTAAGCTGATTACCTTTAATTTGGTTTCAGTAATAATAATAATAATAATAATAATAATAATAATAATAATAATAATTGTGGTGCATCATCAAACGTTATCTCTAAAAAAAAATTCTATAATTCAAAAATAATTCAATTTTGTGCAAAATTTGTGTTATGCTAATATCAAACTCTGCTGGGATCAATAAACATGGAACAAGCATGCTATATTTACGGTCAAACCAACAATTATTCAGACACCAGATACATTTTTTGATATATTTTTACTAGTGGGTGCAAGACACTATAGTTGATTTATGTAAGTGAGGATGGCAAAATAAAGTAAACTGTGACATATTATACCCAAAAATTCTTTATACAGTGGACTACCAGTAAAATTCATAAAAATTTGGGACCAAAAAAAGGTTTTGGAACAAAGCCATTGACTTGGCTGTGTCAATTGCCTAAACCATCTCAAGCACTAAAACCTGTGATTATTATGTGCTCCAGCCCCTTTACTTTTACAATATGTTTTGGGAAATGAGCCACCTCAGGGGTTAAGGAAAAAATGAAGCCGTACCAGACTCATTTTTTGAAATGACAAATATGATAGCTGCAGCACTAGTACCGCATTGCAGAGAGGAAGAAAGAAGGAGAAGAAGAGAGAGCGAGTGAGCCAGATCTACAGGGAACTCGGCTGTAGTAATGTGGACATAATTATATTTGACATGGCCCATGGTTTGTGCTATTAATGTTGGGTGTGTGTGTGTTTGTGAGGTTGGCTTCCTCATTATGATCGCAGCACCCCTGACAGTTTCATTAAAGGTGTAGATTTCTGCTGTCAAGTGGAATAAAGTATTTATAAACAAAGCTGTGAAACAGACTGTGTGCATACAGACACTTCATTAGTCGGCTCAAATCAATGGGCCTCGTCCCGCTCTATCTGATCTGCTGATTGGCTGCAAGAGTCCCTTCTAATTTCAGGAACATATCTGTCTTTGTAATAGTTAGGTGTGATATCGATCCAGATTCGCACATTGTCCCTGACACCTGGGATGGGCTAAATGAGCTCCGTGAGGCCGATTTTCAGGCGCTGGATTTTTCCTTTACAAGAAAACCTGGACCGTCTTTAAGAGCCGCCTTTCACTCACGCTGACAGCCCATTTTAAGACACTTCCAGTCTTTTCTAAGTGGATGTCTGTATGCAAAAAGGCACAAATCATCGCGAAAGGTTTCTGACAGTCTCTGGGAGCCCACTTTTATAGACTGAAAAATGGCCCAAAGAAAAATTCAGAGGAGAACTTTTCACATATCATTCATGCAATTATTGAGAACAGAGAAAACTGCTTTGTGCTGGTGGCTGATTTTATTTAAAGAGAAGCTAAAATTCTGCTCTCATGTGCAAGTGGAAGTTAGTCTGTTCATTGATATGCCATGAATGAACCTCAGACGCTCCCCGAACATCGTTGTTATTATGTAGACTTTTGCGAACATTGATTCATAAGTGTTTTTTACTCCACTGCAGCAAAAATAAAATAAAATAATGATTTTTTTTTTTAATTAAAATAAATAAATAGAGTAAAATGAACAGGATATTTTTCTTTCACTGCACCAAAAAATAAAATAAAATAAAATAAAAATAATGCTTAATAAGTACTTTTATCTCTTTTTTTAAGTTAGAATAAATAAATAAATAAAAAATTTGCAAGAATGACCACTCTTAACAAATAGAGTAAAATGTCACAAATTCAGTTTATGAACTTTCTAGCCTTGTTCTTAGTCTGTTTACCCGTGCCTGATCCTTGCCTGTTATCTCGTCTCGTCTGATCTCCGCCTGCCCTTAAGTTTATAGCCTGTTTTGGAATTACCCCTTGCCTTGCCGTTTCGGACTGTGTTCGCACCTCACTTGGACTCCAGCTCGTCTTGTGGATTCCACGTTTTGCCTCGCCCTCAGGATTACGTTCGCCGTCGACTGACTCACGCTCCTCTTTGGATTAACTCTGTTGTCTTGCCTGAACTATACCCGTTTTCTATTGTTTGACCCTTGCCTTTCAATGACGTCTCTTAATAAAAAGCCTTGCACATAGATCCACACGTCTCACGTCTCGTTAGGCTGTAACACTTAACCCATAGAGAAAAATGAACAGGATGTTTTTTTTTCTTCACTGCAGCAGAAAAATAAAATACAATGAAATGAAATGAAATGAAATGAAATAAAATAAAACAAAATAAAATAAATAATCCTTAAATATTTTTGTGTTGTTTTTAAGAATTAATCAATCACATAATACATACATACACATAGAAAATTAGCAAGGATTTAAACTCATATAGTAAAGTGAAAACTAGATTTTATCAATTGGGAATTGACTGGATGGTGAAAAGTGAACATTACATACCATAACAAAATGAGACAAATAGCTGTTTTGTGTCAGGCTTGTGTTGTGTTATGTCTTGTGTTATGTTCCCCATGTGATCCCTTATGCCCATATTTGGTTTTTCCTGTACCTGTCCCTGATTATGTTCTATTTGATTCCAGGTGTGTCTTGTTTCTCCCTGATTTAGTTGATTACTTATGCCCTGTGTTTTCCATTGTCTAACATTCGGTATTGTACATCTTATCCTCCTGCTACGTGTGTGTTCCTGCCTGTTCCTTGTAATTCTTTATTTGGATGAATAAAGAGTGTTGATAGTTTATCTCCATCGTCTCCTCGCTCCTTCACAGTAGCAAGAATCGTGAAAGAATACCAGACCATACGGTGCCCCTTCTCCTCGTTTTGTTTTCCCGTTTTTTAAAGTCTTTTGTTTTGCTGTTTTTTTCCCACGGCATGGAGACCGTCGCACGCTTCATTGCCCTGGCCCGCCGAAATCTCCCCTTCTTCGAGTTCGCCCGCGAGTTCTGTGGGCTCGCGACGGCGCTGGATGATGCCAAGCTCAACTCTCTGTTCTGGCTCGGGGCCAACTATCATCGCCCCGAGCCAGAACCAGCCCGCTGTCAGTCCCGCCGGCCGTTTGTCAGTCAAGTCTGTCAGCCATTCATCAGTCAAGTTTGCCGGCCGCTCCGAAGTCAAGCCCGCTGGCTGCGGCTTTCTCCAGCCCGCCGGCCTCTGCTCACTCAAGTTTGCCGGCCGCTCATCAGTCAAGTTTGCCGGCCGCTCCGAAGTCAAGCCCACTGGCCGCAGCTCCCCCAAGCCCGCCGGCCGTTCTTCAGTCAGGCCTGCCGGCCGTCACTCCCAAGCCGGTGCCTGCTCCTTGAAATCGCCTTCCAGAGCCAACTCCTACAGTGCCCGCTCCTCGAAAGCACCCTCCAGTCCCAACTCATCCTGAGTTCGCTCCAGTGTCGGCTCCAGCTCCAGAGTTCGCTCCAGTCTCGGCTCTAGCCCCTGACCAGAGTCGTGAGAGGGCTGCTGTTTCCCCGTTAAGCCCAAGGAGGGCTCCTGTTCCTGAGTTTAGCCCACGGAGGGATCCTGTTCCTGAGTTTAGCCCACGGAGGGCTCCTCTTCCTGAGTTTAGCCCACGGAGGGCTCCTGTTCCTGAGTTTAGCCCAAGGAGGGCTCCTGTTCCTGAGTTTAGCCCACGGAGGGCTCCTGTTCCTGAGTTTAGCCCACGGAGGGCTCCTGTTCCTGAGTTTAGCCCACGGAGGGCTCCTGTTCCTGAGTTTAGCCCAAGTAGGGCTCCTGTTCCTGAGTTTAGCCCACGGAGGGCTCCTGTTCCTGAGTTTAGCCCACGGAGGGCTCCTGTTCCTGAGTTTAGCCCAAGGAGGGTTTCTGTTCCTGAGTTTAGCCCACGGAGGGCTCTTGTTCCTGAGTTTAGCCTAAAGAGGGCTCCTGTTCCTAAGTTTAGCTCACAGAGGGCTCCAATCCCCAAATCCAGCTCAGAGAGGGCTCCATTCCCCGAATCCAGCTCCTCCAGAGCGCCCTCAAGAGACCGTTCCATCCAGGAAACCTATAAATTCCCTGTAAATTTTTTTTGGGGGGGTTAGCTCCACCATGGCCTCCTGAGTCCCCTGATCAACCATGGCCTCCTGAGTCCCCTGCTCCGCCATGGCCTCCTGAGTCCCCTGCTCCACCATGGCCTCCTGAGTTCCCTGATCCGCCATGGCCTCCTGAGTTCCCTGGTCCGCCATGGCCTCCTGAGTCCCCTGATCCACCATGGCCTCATGAGTCCCCTGATCCGCCATGGCCTCCTGAGTTCCCTGATCCGCCATGGCCTCCTGAGTGTTGTGTTATGTCTTGTGTTTTGTTCCCCATGTGTTCCCTTATGCCCATATTTGGTTTTTCCTGTTCCTGTCCCTGATTATGTTCTATTTGATTCCAGGTGTGTCTCGTTTCTCCCTGATTTAGTTGATTATTTATGACCTGTGTTTTCCATTGTCTAGCATCCGGTATTGTGCGTCTTATCCTCCTGCTACATGTGTGTTCCTACCTGTTCCTTGTAATTCTTTATTTGGATGAATAAAGACTGTTGATAGTTTATCTCTTTCGTCTTTGCGCTCCATCGTCTCCTCGCTCCTTCACAGTAGCAGCGATCGTTACGTTTTTGTGTTTGTTGACATTTATTAACAGCTCAAGTGACGTCAGTAAAAAAATAAAGTTGTTAAATTTAGATTAAAGTTTCCTTTTTTCTTTGGAATAACAAGCACTTTATAATTCGCAATAAGACCAGGAACATGTATTAAAGAAGTACATATGTCCATTTTTATTTCATGTTGACTCTACAACACAATAAATGTACTTGAATAGCAAAATTGTGTAAGACAATAAGAAACCTGATTCAAAATACATTGTTTGAAAACACAAATTCACCTCAAGTGAATTTACCTGGTTTTAAGGATGTTTTTAATGAAGTCCTTTTGTGACGGACAATTGAATCCACAATATATATATATATATATAAAAAATTACTTTGCAAGGTCTTTCAACCCGGAATTTATCTTTCTGTATTAAACCGCGTATGGCATATTGTCTTACCCTGAAAGAGAAATATGGATTTGTAATATCCGATACAATCAGTCGGGTGTGTGTTTGGGAGTAGAAGTCATATGGCATATGTTTCAGTTCAGCTCAGATATTTGACATACAGTCCTCCTAAATCACTGTAGTAAAGGTGGCACGGGCTTTTTATGACACACAATGGCTGTGCAATAATAGTTTATTGACCATTCATTCACTCATCCAGTCGTGAGTTCATTTGTCTTCTTTAATGGCTTGATTTAAAAGCTAACAAACAGACTACAGTATATCAATGTTTGAAAATATGGCCTTACATATCAAAGCCATCAATAGCATTGAGCTCATAGTTGTTCAGCTTTCATTATTATTATTATTATTGTGATTTTAATAATATCAATGTCATCTGAAGTGCAGATTAGTCTGGAAACAAAAACAAAAACAACAAAAAAAATGCTGTAATCAGTTCTTATTTTGACTTTTTTTTCTGTGGTCATTAGAAATAAAGAATTGAGCAGCTGAAACCAAGTTAAAGGAACAGTTCACCCAAAAATGAAAATTACCCCATAATTTACTCACCCCAAGCCATTCTAGGTGTATATGACTTTCTTCTTTCAGATGAACACAGTCGGAGTTGTTTTAAAATTTATCCTGGCTCTTCCAAGCTTGGTAATGCTGGTGGATAGTGGCTATTATTTTGAAGCTCCAAAAATCTTATATCTCCGTCGTAAAAATAACCCTTACGCCTCTGGGGGGTTAACATATGTCTTCTAAAGCAGATCGATGGATTTTTGGAACAAAAATATTTCTATTTTTAAAATTATAAACTCAAATCCCTGACTTCCAGCAACGGCCGTATGCGCGTTCGCAAGAGAGTCGAGTTCCGGCTTCTTGGCTGACCTCTGACTCCGACGTATGACGTAAGCCGCAGTCGTAGCGTAAGCTCAGGTCAGAATAAACGAACGAGGATAAAGCAATACTAAACGCCGGTAATGAATTAAAAGTCGAAAACGAGAAGTTAAAAAAAAGGTCAGAGGATTTCACTATAAGAACGAATGCGGCTTACGTCATACGTCGGAGTCAGAGGTCAGCCAAGAAGCTGGAACTCGACTCTCTCACGAACGCTCATACGACCATTGCCGGAAGTCAGGGATTTGAGTTTATAGTTTTAAAAATAGAAATATTTTTGTTCCAAAAACCCATCGATCTGCTTCAGAAGACATGTGTTAACCCCATGGAGGCGTATGGGTTAGTTTTACGACGGAGATATGCGATTTTTGGAGCTTCAAAATAATAGCCACTATCCACCAGCATTACCAAGCTTGGAAGAGCCAGGATAAATTTTAAAACAACTCCGACTGTGTTCATCTGAAAGAAGAAAGTCATATACACCTAGGATGGCTTGGGGGTGAGTAAATTATGGGTTAATTTTCATTTTTTGGGTAAACTGTTCCTTTAATTATATTTGATGTGAATATCCTCCTTAAGATGATTGTGTCTTCATTTTCATCTTCATCTCCGTTCCCTCTGAGATGTGTGTTCATCAACAATGTGTTTGGCAATCAAACATCCCCGATGATTAGAAAGCCTTGATATTTTAAAACACATTAATGAGATTAACAGAAGAACATATTGTGTTGTGCATGAAAAATAGAAAGCTTTTCAAACTGTATATCGCCATCTGCAACAATTCATTAGAATTTTACTGTAGTAACAACTGTTAAATGTATAAAAGTACATGTAAAGGCGGACTGTGATACTTATTGAGAAGGGCAAGTAATACGTTTTTATATGAATCTATTGTCTTCTCCAAAGTGTAATCTCTGTTCGCAAGGATCTTTAGGCACATTTTTGCATTTTTTTTGGGGAGTGCCCTTCTCTCTCACCTTTTTGGACTCAGCTCTCACAAGACCTATCATATTTGTTGGCTACTGAGATATGTTTGACTCCACACCATTTTTTCATGAATGACTTTTGGGACTTCACCTTGTCCGTTAAACAAAGATGTTTACTGTTAGCTGCTCTCACACCAGCAAAAAAAATAAAAAAATAAAAAAAATAATTTGCTAGTCAACTGTTGGAATCCTCCTCACACAATGGACAGACGAACCTGGACTGCGTATTTGTTGGACATCATCTCGATGGAACTCTCAACTTCTCATATACATGGATCTAATGTGAAAAATGTAAATTTATGGCATTCAGCTTTTAATGTTGTGTCATCTTTTATAAAATCTTTGTAAAAATTTTTATATTTATATAATTTTTTTGTATTATTTTATATATTTATTTTGAAGTCTACTATGGGATGGATTGGGTTCAAAATTTGCACAGCTGCTTTTTGATTTATACTATTGTTTCAAGAAGAAAATTCAATAAACAATTGTTAACAAAAAAAAAAACAAAAAAACAAAAGGGCGAGTAATGAAGGCTTATAAAGCCAGACCTCAATGAATGATGAAGCAAGCCATCAGTTTTCTCCACTTCTTTTTGATATTAGAAATAAAATACTAAAAAAAATAAAACCCTTGCCTTCTTTTGCCTCAGATGATGACTTAAATGATTAAGAGCCTGATGAAAGCAAAAGAGTATCTGTTAAGGAGCAGCAAACACATTTTCAGTCTCAACGCAAGTGAATATTTAAACTAGGACTATATAAATAAGGCGTTATTAAGTTTGGCTTCACATCACACTTAAGTAAAAAAATGTAGTGTTCTAAAAACACTTACGTGATTAAAATCTCATATTTACT
Source organism: Spinibarbus caldwelli (assembly GCA_039654775.1). Taxonomy (NCBI): domain Eukaryota; kingdom Metazoa; phylum Chordata; class Actinopteri; order Cypriniformes; family Cyprinidae; genus Spinibarbus; species Spinibarbus caldwelli. Next base: position 25,514,166 of record CM077263.1, read on the forward strand.
GCTGTATATGTACAGAAAGTATTCAGACCCCCTTAAATTTTTCACTTCTGTTGTATTGCAGCCATTTGCTAAAATCATTTAAGTTCATTTTTTTTTTCCTCATTAATGTACACACAGCACCCCATATTGACAGAAAAACACAGAATTGTTGACATTTTTGCAGATTTATTAAAAAAGAAAAACTGAAATATCACATGGTCTTAAGTATTCAGACCCTTTGCTCAGTATTTAGTAGAAGCACCCTTTTGATCTAATACAGCCATGAGTCTTTTTGGGAAAGATGCAACAAGTTTTTCACACCTGGATTTGGGGATCCTCTGCCATTCCTCCTTGCAGATCCTCTCCAGTTCTGTCAGGTTGGATGGTAAACGTTGGTGGACAGCCATTTTTAGGTCTCCCCAGAGATGCTCAATTGGGTTTAAGTCAGGGCTCTGGCTGGGCCATTCAAGAACAGTCACGGAGTTGTGAAGCCACTCCTCCGTTATTTTAGCTGTGTGCTTTAGGGTCATTGTCTTGTTGGAAGGTAAATCTTCGGCCCAGTCTGAGGTCCTGAGCACTCTGGAGAAGGTTTTTGTCCAGGATATCCCTGTACTTGGCCGCATTCATCTTTCCCTTGATTGCAACCAGTCGTCCTGTCCCTGCAGCTGAAAAACACCCCCACAGCATGATGCTGCCACCACCATGCTTCACTGTTGGGACTGTATTGGACAGGTGATGAGCAGTGCCTGGTTTTCTCCACACATACCGCTTAGAATTAAGGCCAAAAAGTTCTATCTTGGTCTCATCAGACCAGAGAATCTTATTTCTCACCATCTTGGAGTCCTTCAGGTGTTTTTTTAGCAAACTCCACGCGGGCTTTCATGTGTCTTGCACTGAGGTGAGGCTTCTGTCGGGCCACTCTGCCATAAAGCCCCGACTGGTAGAGGGCTGCAGTGATGGTTGACTTTCTACAACTTTCTCCCATCTCCCGACTGCATCTCTGGAGCTCAGCCACAGTGATCTTTGGGTTCTTCTTTACCTCTCTCACCAAGGCTCTTCTCCCCCGATAGCTCAGTTTGGCCGGACGGCCAGCTCTAGGAAGGGTTCTGGTCATCCCAAACGTCTTCCATTTAAGGATTATGGAGGCCACTGTGCTCTTAGGAACCTTAAGTGTAGCAGAAATTTTTTTGTAACCTTGGCCAGATCTGTGCCTTGCCACAATTCTGTCTCTGAGCTCTTCAGGCAGTTCCTTTGACCTCATGATTCTCATTTGCTCTGACATGCACTGTGAGCTGTAAGGTCTTATATAGACAGGTGTGTGGCTTTCCTAATCAAGTCCAATCAGTATAATCAAACACAGCTGGACTCAAATGAAGGTGTAGAACCATCTCAAGGACGATCAGAAGAAATGGACAGCACCTGAGTTAAATATATGAGTGTCACAGCAAAGGGTCTGAATACTTAGGACCATGTGATATTTCAGTTTTTCTTTTTTAATAATTCTGCAAAAATGTCAACAATTCTGTGTTTTTCTGTCAATATGGGGTGCTGTGTGTACATTAATGAGGAAAAAAAAATGAACTTAAATGATTTTAGCAAATGGCTGCAATATAACAAAGAGTGAAAAATTTAAGGGGGTCTGAATACTTTCCGTACCCACTATATATATACATATATATATATATATATATATATATATATATACATATATATATACATATATATATATACATATATATATATACATATACATATATATATATATATATATATATATATATATATATATATATACATATATATATATATATATATATATATATATATATTGTGACGAGTCAGCTGCCTCCCCCCTTATTATCAGCAGCACCCCGTCCCTTAATCGCCGCCCTTCACCAGGCTCCCGACGGGAGTGGGTGTGTGAGAGAGGAGGGGCGCTGAAACAACCAGGTCTGGCGGCGTGTGATGAGGCACACCTGAAGGGAATGAAGCCTCATCACCGCCGCTGTTAAATGCCGAGCGCGCCTCTCCTCGGGAGACCGGTCTCTTCCCGGTGCATGCACGCTAGTGTCCCCGTGGGTCCAGGAAGGTAGCGTAGAGGGATTCCCGCGCCGCCAGAGACGTGAGCTGCCGGACCCGCTACGCGGCTGACGGGCCAGGATGCCGGGCCGTTCTTTCCCCTCAAGCGCCGTGGGCCAAGGAGGACGAAGAGGAGCTGAATCAAGCCGCCGCTCCTCGCGCCCCGGACTAAAGTGGGGAGCGCGTGCGGCCGCCGGACTCCGCCCCTTACCTGGACCCTTCCTTCCAGAACACTGCCCCTCCTTCACGAACCTCGCAGCACGACGAGGACACCAGATCCCCTGTTTATTTTGGACACTATTTTCCCCTTTGGACACGTTATTTTATTACTTCTGTTAAATAAAAGCCTCTCCAAGGCCTGACGCCCCACCCACTGTGTCTGTCGTTGGCTCCTCCCCTCACAATAAATATATATATATATATATATATATATATATATTATAATTTATATAAATTAGTTGTTAATCAGTTGCAATCAATCAACTTTTTGTCACACTATATTTTCTCTTGAGTTATGTTGATAACTAAAGCTTTAAATTATTTTCAACAGCTCCATGTGTGTATGAGACAGCCATTGCTTGACAGTGAAATTCACTAATGACTGTGTAAAGCCACGTTTTTCAAAAATTAGTATGATAATAGTGAAATAATCATTTCAAACAGTAGTTTGTTACACTGTTGTCATATGACTTAAGATCTACAGTATATATATATAGTTGTAATTGTTGTAATTGTACTTTACTGCTATATATTTTCAAAAGTAATTGATCAAACTTGATTGATTGAACTTTCTATTCATCTGTGAATCCTGAAAAATAAAATGTGGCACAGTTTCCACAAAAATATTGGGCAGCACAACTGTTTTCAACATTGATAATAATCAGAAATGTTTCTTGAGCAGCAGATCAGCATATTAGAATGATTTCTGAAGGATCTTATGACACTGAAGACTGGAGTAATGATGCTGAAAATTCAGCTTTGATCAAAGAAATAAATGACATTTTAACATATATTCACATCGAAAATAGCTATTTTAAATTGTAATAATATTTCACATTTTTACTGTTTTTACTGTATTTTTGATCAAATAAATGCAGTCTTGGTGAGCAGAAAAATCTTTCAGAAAAATACAAAATCCTTACCAACCCCAAACTTTTTCCAAACTTACATTTTTATTCTTGCTAGCTCTTCTCTACTTGTTATCTCACTGCACCAAGAGTTCTTAAGAAAGTATTGAGTTTCAGTATGTCTTCACGGTACAATGAACTCTTTGGGCCCTATTTTAACGATCTAAACGCATGGTCTAAAGTGCACGGTGCAAGTGCACTCAGGGCGTGTCCGAATCCACTTTTGCTAGTTTAACGACGGGAAAATGGTCAGTGTGCCCGGGCACATGGTCTAAACGGGTTGTCCCTATTCTTTAATGAGTAATGGGTGTTTTTTGGGTGTAACGTGCAATAAACCAGTCAGAGTCTCATCTCCCATTCCCTTTAAGAGCGAGTTGCACTCGTGCCATGGCAGATTCGCTATTTAAATGGTGGAATTTTAAGGTGCACAGACTGAACACATCTCAAGAGAGCAAACGGATCTGCTCGTGCGCGAGCAAATAGTCTAATTCTGATACACGCAATTCGATTCAATTCAATTCAGTTCAATTCAATTCAATTCAATTCAATTCAATTCAAGTTTATTTGTATAGCACTTTTCACAATACAAATGACTATCCATTATGACATGTATGACATTTTTATATTTATGTAGCCAACACAATAATATTCTTTTACACTGTAATCCTTTAATTTTTAATATTTGGCATGTTTGTGTGCTGCTGCGCATCCCTGTGTGTAATAAGCAAAGTGAACGCGCATTGTGGACCCGCCCAGAGGCGTATTTACAACTAACACGCTTTTTAAATAACAAAAAAAAAATTGCGCCATTAACTTTAGACTTTAGACCAGGTTTAAGTTGGTCTATGCCGCAGTCTATTTTCAGTTCCTCAAAATAGCAACGCGCCAACAATGCACCTGAACACACCTCTTTTTTAGACCAGCATGCCCATGGGTGCACAAATGGGTGCAAATGCATTTGCTATTTAAACAACGCTGCGCAGGACAGGAAAATGAGAACTGTGACTGGCTAAAACTAGCAAAAACTCTTGCGCCGCATTGCGCCGGGTGTATGATAGGGCCCAGTATCTCAAAAAGGTCAAGGAGAATTTGATTCCCCATGATATGACTCCTTCAGCATTTGAAAATCGGATCAAATAATAAGTCAAAAGATGTGAAAACACAGGCAACGGAAGTTCATGTGGGGGTCAACTGTAGTTGATCATCTGAGAGTTCAATGCACAATGAACTTTTCATACTTAGCACACTATACAAACTACATACTGCATGCAAGGGCATGAAAAACTAGTGTAAAAACATCAGCGTATCCACAGTAACAGCACTTCAAGATGGCTCTTTGAGATTTGAGTTTTAAAAATTAGTTAATTTACTCACCCTTCATATTGTTCCAATACTGTGTGACTTTCTTTACAAAACCAAAAATAGTATGTTTACTTAAAGTGAATGGGTGCCGTCAGAATGAGAGTCCAAACAGCTGATAAAAAACATCACAAATATACAAGTCCATAATCCGAGTCCAAAACACGAGTCCATAATCCATAATAATGCTTCCTCCAGTGAAAAGTGCATCTCCTGTTGTCTCTCGCAACAAAATCCAGCCACATATTTGTTTAGAGCTGTTTTGGCTTGATGGATTTCAAGCCAAAAACATCTTGATGGATTTGTTTCAGCTTTTGTCTTCTCCAGATGTTAACTGATGGACTGGAGTGGTGTGGATTACTTGTGGATTATTGTGATGTTTTTATCAGCTGTTTGGACTCTCATTCTGACGGCACCCATTCACTGCAGAGCATCCATTGCTGAGACAGTGATGCAGTGACACATTTCTACAAACCTGATGAAGAAACAAACTCATCTACATCTTAGACAGCCTGAGGGTGAGCACATTAGTTTCATTTTTGGGTGAAATATTCCCTTTAATCAAAACAGTCTGGCTTCCAACATTCTTACAGAAGAAGGAAAGTCACACAAGTTTGGAATGACACCAGTGTCAATAAATAATGACAGAATGAGCATATTTGGGTAAACTCTCCCTTTAAATCTAAAAGTTAACCCTGTTAATCAGGTGTGCGAGTGCAGGCTTCGACAGATGATTCATGTGGGTTTTTCATATGGGCGTATGTGAAGAGCGGCTCTCATCCAGCTCTCTGTCTCACTGCAATTGTCTGTCTCATGTATCAAAGTGTAGCAGGGATTGATTCTATTCCGGGGGTAATTGGTGGCCTCTAGTCTGTACCCTTGCTTCTAATCTCCCAGACTCAAGATGAGAACAGGGATCACAAAGATGCCTATCGCGAGCCCACCTTGATGTTGAGAAATGAGATGCCTGGGCACTGTCGTTATGAATGTATTCAAGCTGTGCCAGAAACTGCGCTTGTGAGTGTGTGTTTGTGTGTGCATGTAGGTGTGAAACTGTCAGTGAATTTATCAATGCTGCAAGAAAATTACCATTCGTATACATTTTGTGCAGTGAATGACGGCAGTCTCTGGCTTATTACCCTTTAAGAGTAAATATTTCAGTATGTCTCCTCTGTGTATAGTGCCCCTGGTGACAGAATCTATTTAGACTGAGAAACAAAGAATGGCTTGCTGGGACCGTTGACATTGAAAGTGGCACAAAATGGCTGCTTGGAATACAGAACGAGAGATGCTCCTAACTTCTTCGAGTGCTCGAAAACCAGCGTTCCTGTTGGCAGTCCAGAACTGCCCTGAATAATCTCGCCTCGCAAGGGAAAAGTCCTGCCTTTTTTATATTCAGCCAACCATCTGCACCATATGTTGATCTCTGGGTAGGATGAGGATGTGTTTTTGCAGCCTTCAGGAGCCTGGGAACGAGAATGAAAAATGGAAGGATACCAACAAAGAGATCTGACAAACAGAAAGAGACAGGAAAAGAGAGCAAGAACACGGGGAAAACTAATGAATAAAAGTGAAGAGTGGGAAAAAGCAGATGCAACTTACTTTGGGGAGTAACTGACTGAACTAGTAACTTAACTACATTTTTCACTTGCTTAGATGGGTTAGAAATAGTGTTTGAAACTACAAGATTCAAGTTAATCACTTATGAAATTTGAAAATTAATTCTGTGTTGTTGCTCCAAAAATCAGCAAAGCTGCGAATCGGCAGCAATCACAGCCGTACAGATTATCAGATCACTGCAAGTGTGATATTGCTTTTATATAACAGATCAATAAATAAGAAGTTAATATTGAGCAACCTGAATCAATCAGTCTTTTTGATCGAAATGTTTGAGTGAATTACTCATTCACAGTCACTCATTCTGAAAAAAAATGTGTGCATTTGAACTAATCAGCTGAGTGATTCAATGCTTCAGTGATAGATAGATAGATAGATAGATAGACAGACAGACAGACAGACAGACAGACAGACAGACAGACAGAAAGAAAGAAAGAAAGAAAGAAAGAAAGAAAGATAGACAGAGAGTGTTTCCTCTGCAAATACTTGTCGTCCCGTTCTCCAGTTCTCTTGATGGAGTGTGGATTTGGTTTACTGCATCTCAACAGACCGAGCAACAAGAAATACGCGTGAGGGGCACGGCTGACCTTCATTCGCCAGTAATGAGACTGTTTAGCATGATGCAGCCATTTTTCACAGAGAGGTATGAAAGCACACGGGGTTCCATACGTATTCTCAGCCTCACGCAGTGCCTTAAAAATAGAAGAGCATAATCTGTTTTTATTTATTGTCTGGGAAAGAATTAAACTCTCAGGACACATATTTATGAGAGCCCCAAGACGGGTTTTAATTAACACTAAATGTGATTGGTTTCAGGGCTGCTTTTCCTTCTTTGCCTGGAGATGCAATTCTTATCATATCCAGAAGGGCGAGAGTTACTTGAGCTGTGCATCAATAGATATTCATTTGAGTTTGGAAAGTTAGTTTTTTGCCCATCCTGAGCAACTTGTCCTTTACTATGGCATTCGTACCCTCAAGAAATACCTGGGCACTGCCATCTGTCTTGTTTACTTGTAGTGTGACAGTGACTGAATGCAACAGCAGGCAGGTCTGTGCTGGAGCCCCCTGGCCTGTGAGAATAGGTAATAAGGGACTGCATTTAACTCCCACTGTGTTGCTGCACCGGAGTATATTTTATTCTCCAGTTCTGGCAATTTCAATTCAATTCAATTCAATTCAATTCAAGTTTATTTGTATAGCGCTTTTCACTATACAAATCGTTGCAAAGCAGCTTTACAGGAAATCAAGTTTCTACAATATTTATATATTGTAGAAACTTAAATTATATGTGTGTGTATATATATATATATATATATGGCAAAATTTGGCAAACCAGCAGGTCAGCGGCTTGATATTCTTCAACGGACATAATGAGCATTGAGCAAATCAGAAAAGCACTTCAGAAAGAAAGAAAAGTGGGGGAAAAAGTTTGAAAAAAGGACTGTCGAGTCACACAGAGTAAAGTGCACTTAGTCCAGTTGTCAAACTGAGAATAAAGTTACAGCAGCACACCTGCTTTGTGCTCGTAACAGGTCCCGCTTCAGACACTGAATTAAGCTCCATGTGCTCTCTAATCCCCACGCAATTCCCTTGTCAGATCGACTTATGATGTGCTCACTCACCGTGAGGTGTGCTAAGTGCTCCTTAAAACCTGGATGTTCTCGCTTGGCCAAAAAAAAAAAAAAATAATAAAAAAATAAAATAAAATAACAAACATGCTAGGAGGATGCAAGGCAATATTCTCATTCACCAACCTGCTTTCTTTCACTTCCCTTTTTCCTATAAAGTCCATTTACTCACCCTTCATATTGTTCCAATACTGTGTGACTTTCTTTACAAAGCCAAAAATAGTATGTTTACTTAAAGTGAATGGGTGCCGTCAGAATGAGAGTCCAAACAACTGATAAAAAACATCACAAATATACAAGTCCATAATCCGAGTCCAAAACACGAGTCCATAATCCATAATAACGCTTCCTCCAGTGAAAAGTGCATCTCCTGTTGTCTCTCACAACAAAATCCAGCCACATATTTGTTTAGAGCTGTTTTGGCTTGATGGATTTCAAGCCAAAAACATCTTGATGGATTTGTTTCAGCTTTTGTCTTCTCCAGATGTTAACTGATGGACTGGAGTGCTGTGGATTACTTGTGGATTATTGTGATGTTTTTATCAGCTGTTTGGACTCTCATTCTGACGGCACCCATTCACTGCAGAGCATCCATTGCTGAGACAGTGATGCAGTGACACATTTCTACAAACCTGATGAAGAAACAAACTCATCTACATCTTAGACAGCCTGAGGGTGAGCACATTAGTTTCATTTTTGGGTGAAATATTCCCTTTAATCAAAACAGTCTGGTTTCCAACATTCTTACAGAAGAAGGAAAGTCACACAAGTTTGGAATGACACCAGTGTCAATAAATAATGACAGAATGAGCATATTTGGAAAAATAAAATAAAATAACAAACATGCTAGGAGGATGCAAGGCAATATTCTCATTCACCAACCTGCTTTCTTTCACTTCCCTTTTTCCTATAAAGTCTGGCAAAATAAATAAATGAATAAATATTTTAACACTTTACATTAAGTTCCAGAAATATTGAAAGAACAGCATTTATTTGATAAAGATTTTGTTGTTGTTGTTGTTGTTAATGTTGGTTTTGATCAACTGAATGCCTCCATGCAATTTATTACAAACTTTTATTTTAGCTAGTTGCTTAAGAAATATTTCTCATTTTATTTATTTTTAAAAACTATATAGACAAATAAAAAAGCAAAAACTACAAAAAATTACAAAACAACACAAAATTACTTTAAAATTAGAATGAAAACAGAAAAAAAAATCAGATTCAATACATTAATAAAAACTATAGTAGTATCTCAATCTGATCTCAATAAAAGTGTTAAATTCCCAATACAGGAGAATCAATGTATTTTATGTCCAAGAGATGCTTGTTTAGTACTAAAATTACTTATTCACCGTGGCTGTTTTCAGTGTCTTCAGCATCATTCTTCAAGAGACTCTTTGAAGAGGCTTGTTTTCGCTCTTCCACACAGAATGACCCTGAAATACATTACTCCTTCAAAGGGCCTCGCATATGTCATTTGGAACACATTCAGAGAGATTTCTCTGACTTCTTCACTCACACCTGAGGTTAAAGAAGGGCTTTCTTGAGTCAGCTCCTCGAGGTGGGTTCAGCACATCTAACGTGAGGAGAGTTGAGGTAGTCAAAGTCAGGTTACTGAAGGGAATGAAGGCAGCTGGAGCTACAGTATCACCTATGATCTCCTTATGGATGAATGAACGATCATATTAGCTGGAATTACCTTCATCTTTCCCTCTGAGCTAAATGATTTAAATTCAGAGGGCCACTGAGGACATTTAGCCACAGGAATCAATGAAGCTGAACAATCATCTTTGAGTTATGACACAAGGAATGACTCAAGAACCAGGATTACGGTTTAGAAACCTATTCAGTCTTTGATTATTGATAGTTAAAATGACTTAAACTTATGTGGATTCAAAATAAGTTACCATATAGCTTCAAAAAAGGTGAAATATAATGCACAAGACATTTTCTCACAAAAACTGGTTTGTAAGCTGTACATAAAATATCACAGGCAAAAGCAATAAGTAGTAAACAAACAATGGCTCCCCGGATTATACATCTATTATGAGCTGTGGTATACATGCTATCATAAAAATATTTTGCTGCCATGAACTATAATGAAGAAACTTTACTTATAATACCTAAAATGTGACAAAAAGGTTACTGTTACTGAGTTACTGTTATGATTCAGTGTTGGCTTTTTCCTTAGAAATTACAGCATGTGCTTTACAGCCAATTCTGCACATAACAGCACTTTCAGATTTTTATTCTAAGCTGTCATTTTGTGACACAAGTGAACAGTAATTCTCCAATTATTTATCAAGGCATAAGTGTTTATGTGCAGAATGTGCTACTTCTAAAAGAGAGATTTCCGCTAGACTGACACTCACTAAAAACTATCTCTGAATGTCATCTCCTCAAAAAAGTTCTTCTTCCTAACATTTATTCTTATTATTTATAAAAGAGTTAATAAATAAATAAACAAATAAATAAATAAAAAAAATTAAAAAAAAAAAAAATAACACACTGATCTATTTTGTAAAATATAAATAAGTAATTATTCTACAAATATTAAAGGAATAATCTACCTAAGAGTGTAAATTTGCTGAAAATGTTCTCACCCTCAGGTCATCCAAGATGTACAGTAAATGAGTTTGTTTCTTCATCAGATTTGGAGAAATGTAGCATTGCATCACTTGCTCATCAATAGATACTCTGCAGTGAATGGGTGCCGTCAGAATGAGAGTCCAAACAGCTGATAAAAAACATCACAATAATCCACAAGTAATTCACTCCACTCCAGTCCATCAGTTAACATCTGGAGAAGACAAAAGCTGAAACAAATCCAGCATTAAGATGTTTTTAACTAAAATCCGAGTCCTTAATCCATAATAACGCTTCCTCCAGTGAAAAAGTGTTCTGGTCTGAATCAGGAGAGAAATCTGCACAGATCAAGCAGCGTTTACAAGCCAAAACAGCTCTAAACAAATATGTGGCTGGATTTTGATGTGAGAGACAACAGGAGATGGATAGAGCATCAAGTGTGTGTGTGTTTTTTTTTTCATAAAAAGAAGACAGATAGATAAAATAGAATTAGAATAGAGAGTTCTAGAGTTAGAGGGTCAAATAAAGAGTTTTATGAGCTTTTAAGAGATGTGTTTTTAGCCGTTTCTTGAAGATGGCTAAGGATTCAGCTGCTCGGATTGAGTTGGGCAGGTCATTCCACCAGGTGGGAAAAGTTAGTTAGTTAGTTAGTTATGAAGCACATTTAAAAACAACCTAAAGGTTGACCAAAGTGCTGTACAGAACATTATAAACAATCCATAAAATAAAGAATTACAATCAACAAAGTAAAATACCTACCGTAAAAATTCATATTTTGTTAAATGCCATAGATAGAAAATAAGATTTAAGCTTATATTTAAACATAGAAAGAGAAGATACCATTCGAATTGACAGTGGTAAGCTGTTCCATAGTTTAGGGCCAACCCTTGCAAAGGCTCTGTCCCCTTAATGTTTTAGCTTAGTCCTGCACACAGAGAGTAGTCCAAGATCCCCAGACCTAAGTGACCGAGTTGGGTTATGAGGGAGTACCAAGACAGAAAGTAGCCTGGAGCTAAGCCATGTAAATATTTATAAACAAAGATTAAGATTTGAAACTCTATTCTAAATTTAACTGGTAGCCAGCGCAGAGATATCAGGATGCAAGTGATGCGATCAAATTTTTTACTACCGGTCAACAGCCTCGCAGCAGCACTCTGAACAAGTTGTAAATGCCCAACAGATTAACTATTAACACCGTAATAAAGTGAATTACATTAGTCAAGACGTGTGGTGAGAAATGCATGAATCACTATTTCAAATTTACTGAAGGAAAGTTTTAACTTTTGCAAGGTGACATAAAAAAGCATGATTTGACAACAGAATTAATCTGTTTATCGAACTGCAGTCCTGAGTCAAGTAACACACCAAGGTTTTTCGCACACGAAGTAACATTAGAACTTAAAAAGCCTAGATCCAGATTATTACCATTATATAAATCACTTGGACCAAACAATACAACTTCAATTTTTTCCTCATTTAAGGCCAAAAAATTTTGTGACATACATGATTTCAGATCCAGCAGGCATGCTAGCAAAACCTCAATAGAACATGAATCTTTACGTTTAAGTGGGAGGTACAACTGGGTGTCGTCAGCATATAAATGAAACGATAATCCATGTTTAGAAAACAAGGATCCCAGTGGCAGCATGTATAAAGAGAAAAGTGTAGGAGCAAGGATTGATCCCTGCGGAACACCACAGGAGAGGTATGTTACTGAAGAAGTATGTTTTCCAATACAAACAGAAAACTTCCTATTGGTTAAGTATGACCTAAACCATTTTAAAACTGTACCCTGAATGCCTACATAACTTTCCAATCGAGAAATTAAGATTTCATGCCCAACCATATTGAATGCTGAACTGAGATCTAAAAGGACCAAAGCAACAGCCTTCCCATTATCAGTAGACAGCATAATGTCATTAATGACTTTCAATAACGCAGATTCAGCACTATGTAATTTTCTATAACCTGACTGAAACGTTTCATATAGTGAATTATAACTCAGAAAAGACTGTAATTGAGAGAGTACAACCTTTTCCAAAATTTTTGAAATAAACGGGAGATTGGAAAAAGGCCTAAAATTACTTAGCACAGAAACATCAAGATTGGGTTTCTTCAGCAAAGTAGTGACGGAAGCATGTTTTAGACAGTCAGGTACTCAAACAAATATTGATAAAAGACAAAAGATCAGGCCCTATGATATCTACAATTTGCTTTAAAAAACGTGATGGAATAAAATCATAATGACAGAAGGTGGGTTTTAAATGTGCAATAATATCTTTGCAGGTATGTAAGGAAATGTGATAAAACACACTCCAGGTAACTGAGCAACTGGTTATTTCAGACATGGCATATGCCGTCTGCATTGATTGAGGTCTTAACAATTTTGTCTTATTAAGAAAGAAAGACCAAAAAGTTTTCACATAGAGAATCGGACACATCAGAAAAAACATTTACAGCAGGGTTTAAAACCTAATTTTTTGCTACAATCTCAGTATGGAATTTGGACTTAGCTGACTTAACAGCCTTCTGAAAAGCAGAAAGAGACTCCTTTAACATGTCATATGACACCTGCAGTCTGTCCTTGTGAAATTTGCATTCAGCCCTTCTACATACTCATCTGAGTGAACGAATAGTGTCATTAAACCAGGGCGGCGATTTTTCTTTAGAACGCTTACATTTCAAAGGAGCAATGTTATTAACAATGTTCAAACAAGAGTTACTAAAATGTTTGAAATACACGTCAGCATTGTATTCTAAGGTCCGAAGCTAGTCCAATGACGATTCAACACCCGTGTATGCAGCCGCAAAGTCCTCACAGGCTGTTGGAGAAAAATAACGAGACCATCGGGCCATGGAAGGAACTTTACCAGATGTGTAAGGAAGAGTAGTAGCGAGTATCACAGATTTATGATCAGAAAAGCCAGTGTCATTAATCTCTAAGTTCGTAATAGAAAAACCATGTGAGAAAACCAGATTCAAGGTTTGACCTTGATTATGCGTCGTACCTCGCACCCACTGAGAGAAGCTAAAAGAGTCCATAAGATTGCAAAAGTCCTTGGATAACGGTTTACCAGGGCAACAAACATGAATGTTAAAATCACCCAATAATAAAATCATTTCATACATTTTGCAATATTCCCAATAAACTCTGCAAATTTACATTTACATTTACATTTAGTCATTTTGCAGACACTTTTATCCAAAGCGACTTACAATTCATTTTTTGAAATTCATTCAAAAAAGCATTGTTAGACTGTGGATGTTGATAGACAACTGCACACATTACTGGATTTACCAAGTCCATTAAGAATAATTGAACCTCAAAACTCATATAGGGATTTGTAGAAATAGTGCGACAATGAAAGTTATTTTTAAAAACAGCTGCCAGTCGACCCCTGCGTTTAGATAATCTCGGAGACCTAAAAAATGAACAGTTTTGCGGAACAAGCTCAGAGAAGGGACTAAAATTGCCCTCTTTGGTCCAGGTTTCTGTCATGAACATGAAATCCAGTTCGCGTGAGATAAAAGTCATGCAGAATAAATGTCTTGTTTACCACATATCGCATGTTGAGAAAGGTCATCCTGAGTGATGGTGGATCACTCTCTGTTTGAGGATGCACTCCGCTCCGACGGAACCGGGGAAGGGGGCACAGCATAGGCACATCAAAGGAGCTAGGGAAGATAGGCCGAATCCAGCGGCGGTGGTAGCGGCCATCGGAAATATCCAATCCAGCTTTTAGTCTGTTAGCGACTCCACCTCATTTACCGCATCCCCTGTGGCATTTCTTTCATAGAAAGAGAATGGGTTGCCGGCACAGGTGATTCGGGATACTCATCTGGAACAGTGAAGAGTGTGAATAAAAATCACACCTTAAGTTGTTGTCCATGTTGCTAACTGAGTTTCTGATTTCTAACAGTGCTTGCCGATCATAGACAAAGGTTGCTGACCATGTAATGGTCACCAAGAAACAGAGAAAACTAAGCAAAGTCCATAGCAAACAGAGCAACAGACGGCAAGCCAAACACAGTGGCGCCATCTTGGGTCAAAGACATGGGCAGTTAGTGAAAAAGTCAGTGAAAGTGATTATAGCTCTAGTCACAACAACACGGACACAGGTTGGTTCTTTTGAACTGGCGTTTTATTTTTAGGGTCGTCCTCTTTATGTCTTTTGCGTCCTCGACGTCTTGACGCCACAACGCCATAACACCATAACGCCTCAACGCCGTGAGAACTGTACACAAGTGAAAACAGTACAAATACATCAAACATGAAATGGCGCTTAGCGCTATTATGAACACTTCCGTTACAAACAAATACCTCGTTGGCCGCTTGTCATGAAAAGAGTTCTTAGAGTTTATGAAAATCTTTACTGTCCTTTAGACTTGTGACAGTACTAATTTTAAACTTAACATATTTTAACCTTGCAGAGCCTTGTGATGCGTCCGCTCATCATTAGTCCATCGGGGCGACTAACAAGCACGTCATTTCCGTTAAAGTGACGCATTCTCGCGCCTTATGCCTCAAAGTACACCAAGTGAATTTACATTTTCAAATTGAACCTCGAATTAATACAAGAATTTATGGAGCTAATTACAAAGTGATTAATTATGAAACAAAATATGCAGAACATCTGCATAACAGCACTTACACTCCCACCAAAATTACTCATTTACTTGAAATGTGGGATTTTCCTTTAAACAAATATACTGAAGTAAAATCAACGACAATCAAATTTCAGGTGTACATGAGTGTAACTGTGTCATGTGTCTGACTTAATTGGCTTCGATTAAAGTAACTACCTTGTGGATAGGCCTTTCTAAGTAAACTGATCTAGTGTGTGGCTTTCCTTTAACAAATGTAGTGTCACTGACTAGTAGCTTCAGCTTTCGCACAATGCCGTCGGCACTAGGGTAAGTTTCCACTACCCTGGCAAGCTTCCATTCATTTCTTTGAGCGCCGTCATCGTGTAGTATCACAATGTCATTTACTTGTGAATTTCGTGATGTTCTTTGCCATTTCTTGCGTTGTTGGAGATTTAATAGATATTCACGTTTCCATCTCTGCCAGAATTCATTTGCCAGGAACTGCACTCTTCTCCACCTCTTGTGCAGATAGAGGTCTTCGTTGCTGAACTTTCCTGGAGGTGGCAGAATGACTGACGATTTCATAGTTAGTATGTGATTGGGAGTGAGGGGTTCTGGACCAGTAGGATCATGAAGATGTTCAACACTCAATGGTCTGCTGTTGATTATGGCCATTGTCTCGTAAAGGAATGTTCTAAGAGTTGTGGTGTCAAGTCTGCTAGCAGAGATGTCGAGCATGGTGGTCAGAATACTTCGGATTGTTCGAATCTGTCGTTCCCAGACTCCACCCATATGACTCGCTGATGGGACATTGACTACAAATTCGCAACTGATTGCTCGAAGACGTTCTTGATCCATCCCCTTGAGCAACTCAGAAAACTCTCTTCTAGCGCCCATGAAATTTGTTCCCTGATCGCATCTCAGTTGGCGTACAGGTCCTCTGATGGCTATAAACACTCGAAGTGCATTCATGAAAGCGTCTGTTGTCAGGTCATCTAGTGTCTCTATGTGCACAGCTCTAGAGCACAAGCAAGTAAACAGCAATCCATATCGTTTTAATTCCTTTCTTCCCTCCTTTACGATGAAGGGGCCGAAACAATCGATGCCACAGTATGTAAAGGGAGGGGATGCCTCAGTTCTTTCTTCTGGCAAATCTGCCATTTTTTGTACCTCTGTAGTTCTTCTGTATCTTCTACATTTTACACACTTGTAGATGTGTGAAGAAACCACACTTCCGCATCCTAAGATCCATATTCCATTTGCACGCAACTCATTCATGGTCATACCTCTTCCTTGGTGGTACACACGCTCGTGATGATGTTTGACGATTAAGGCTGACAAATGAGACTTCTTCGGAAGTATCACAGGATGCTTTATGTCATGATGCAAGCTTGATTGCGATAAACGTCCTCCCACCCTGAGGACACCATCTTTGTCCAAGAAAGCATTTAACTGACGTAACTTGTTGCGCTTGTTCAGGGTGTCTTCCTTTTGGAATTTGAACCTTTGAATATCTTCTGCGAAGGCCTCTTCTTGAACTAGTTTGATGACGATGACTTCTGCTTCCTTTCTTTCTTCAAGACTGGTTACTTCATTTGTTCTTGGTTGAACTCCTTTGAATTCTCTGACAAACCTCTTCAGCCTAGCAACAGCCCTCACTACTCGAGACCAGTCAGAAAATTTAATGAAGCGGTTTACCATTGAATTCACTTCTTTCGTCTTGATTGTGTGAACGTGAGACTTGCGAAGCTCAGGGTCGGTCATTTCTATTTCTCCCACCGTTTCCTCTTCATGTGGAAGATCTCTCTGCCACAGAAAGTCAGGCCCTTTCAGCCAGTTTGAATCTTTCAGCTGAGCTGCACTAAGCCCTCTTGAGGCATGGTCGGCAGGGTTGTTTTCGGAATTAACATGTCGCCATTGTTCAGGGCATGTACTAGACTTTATGCGTTGAATTCGATTGGCTACGAATGTGTGAAATCTCTTGGCATCGTTGTTCACATAGCCGAGAACTACTCTAGAGTCAGTCCAGTAATACTCTTGCAAGTTTTCAATTTCAAGCTCTCTTTTCACAATATCTCCATTTCGGACTGAAGTCACAGCTGCCGATAATTCAAGCCTTGGTATGGTCATTAGCTTTGTAGGGGCTACTCTGGCCTTTCCAATGATGAGCGAGCAACTGATCTGACCGGTTTCACTCACTGCTCTGAGATATGAACATGCACCGTATCCAGTAAAACTGGCATCAGCAAAGTTATGAAGCTCATAAGAAACAACCTCGTCAAAGTCTGATGGAAGGTAGCTTCTTGGAATTTTCAGGACAGCCAAGTGAGGCAAGTCTCGAAGCCATGACTCCCACTGTGTTAGAATATGCTCAGGGAGATCTTCGTCCCAGCTTACTTTATCTTTACACAGTTCTTGAAGAATCTGTTTACCGACTAGTAGAAAGGGTGAAACAAAACCTAGCGGATCATAGACAGAGGCCACCGTTGAGAGAACTCCTCTTCTTGTGAGTGGATTTTTCTTGACTACAACTCTGAATTGGAATTCATCTGCTTCCACGCACCACTGAACTCCTAGTGCTCGCTCTATGTGAAGCTCTCCCAAGGCCATATCAAGATCTTTGGCCTGAGCACACTCCTCAGGTGGTATTGTGGAAATCACTTCCTCTTCATTGCACACGAACTTGTGGAGTCTAAGGTTTCCTGTTCTACACAAGGCTCTTGCCTCCTTCACAAGATGTACTGCTTCGGCAGATGACTTCACGCTTGTTAAGCCATCATCGACATAAAAGCTTCTCTGGATAAACTTGATGGACTCTTCACTAAACTTTCCATGACCCTGCGATGCTAGGTACTTGAGTCCAAAGTTGGAGCAGCCGGGGGATGAAGCTGCCCCAAAAAGGTGTACCTTCATCCTGTACACCGAAGGTTTGGAATCCAGCTTGCCATCATCCCACCAGAGAAATCTCAGATAATCTTGGTGTTCCCTTGCAACGTGAAATTGATGAAACATTCTTTCAATGTCACACATTATGGCTATTGGACCCTTTCTAAATCGACACAGCACTCCGACCAATGTATTGGTCAGGTCTGGACCAGTCAAGAGGTGATCGTTCAGAGAGGTTTCTTGGAAGCGTGCTGAACAATCAAAAACCACGCGGATCTTTCCTGGTTTGTGGGGGTGGTAGACTCCGTGGTGTGGAATATACCATGCTGGCTGGTCATCAAGTTCAGACCTTGGAACCCTCTCAGCATCTCCTCGAGTTATGATGTCATTCATGAAATGAACATAATCCCCATAATACTGCTTATCTCTTCTCAGTCGCCGCTCCAATGAGGTGAGTCTATAAACTGCACATTGTTTGTTATCTGGGAGACTAGGTGTGTCTGTCTTGAAAGGAAGTGGGAGTTCAAAGTGGCCATCTTCCTTTTGCCTTATACCTTCCCTCACCTTGGACAAGAAGAGAATGTCTTCCTGAGAAACTGGATTATCATCTGCACTGTGATCTGTGAAGTCTAATTCAAGTGCCCTAATTATGTCCGTAGAAATGACTTCCTTAATAAGAGTCCGGCAAACAAAGTGTACTTTGTTCTTCAGTTTAAATGATGGCTTCACTGTAGGCACCACTTGCCGCACTAAGGTTCTATGACTGATTCCTATTGCATCACCGTAATCCTTTGCTGTGTATGAGCAGCCAACTATGCTCCAGCCAAGATCGGTTCGTTGTGCATATGGATGATTTTCCTCTCCAGATAGGATTTCCTTGGGAAGAAGGGCTTGTTGACAGTTGTAGCCGATCAAAAGACCTACTTCGCAATCCAGTGGTGGTGGTATCTTGTCTGCCAATTGTTCCAGGTGAGGCCATTTAAGAGCGGTTTCCGAAGTTGGGATATGTGACCTATTTGCTGGAATGAACTCTCGTGTAAAAACTGATGGCAGTGGGATCCTTTTATCAGAGTTGTATCCTCTCACTTGTAGAGTTGTCAGTTTCTGACAAGGTATGACTGTTGCTCTTGCCGACATTGTGGATAGCTGCAGACTGACATTCTCCTTGTTAGCATTTAGCTCTTGAGCTACTTCATCTAGGATAAAGGTCGTGTTACTCTGTGTGTCTAAGAGTGCATAGACAAGGACTTCATGATCTGGCTCATTTGTGGATGAGACCCAGACTGGTATGATTGTAGATGTTTGTGTATTTGAGTCTACTTGTCGGACTGCATTGGTAATTGCTGCTGTAGCCATTTCTCCTTCATCCATTTTTTCCTTTGAACTTTCATCTTCTTTAAAATGATTAGGCCTTTGATACTTTGATACTTCTTTGAACTTGTCATCATGCAGACACGTAGGATGTCTCTTCTGACACCTTTCACATGTGCTTTTATTATCACATCTTCTTGAATGATGACCAGTCTGCAAACATCCAAAGCAAAGTCGCTCTGAACGTACAAACTTGACACGATCTTGAACTGTCTTCTCAATGAACTTTCTACATTTGGCTAAGACATGTCCTGTTCTTTTACAAAAGATGCATGATGAGATTGTGTTTTGTGCCACGTTTGTGTACAGTGTCTTTGCTTGAATGGTTTGGTTTCGTGAATGTTTTGGTTTCCCGCTCTCTACACTCCTAAGTGCCTGTACTGAAGATATAGGATCGCAAGCGAGATCAGCTTCCTTTGATAGAAAGTCTACAAACTCTTTGAATTGCGGGTAACCAGCATGTGCTTCACGGGCTTCCATCACTTTGCGGTTCCATCTGGACACTAACCAATCTGGCAACTTCAGCAGAATTTTTTGATTCTCATTACAGTCATTGAGAACTTCCAATGTCTTCAGGTGGGGCATTGCAGCCTCACAGCTCTTGAGGAAATCAGTAAACTCTCTTAGTTCACAACCATCTTTAGAATTTATTTTTGGCCATCCATGCAGCTTATCTCTGAAGGCCTTTCCAATTATGAATGGGTCTCCATAACGTTTCTCCAACAGCTGCCAGGCAGAGTCGTATGCAGCTTCAGTACCTAGTAAGAAGAATCCTTCAACAGTTTTCTTTGCAGCACCAGCTAAGTACTTTCTTAAGTAATATAGTTTTTCGTTTTTCGGAATATTCTTCCTGTCAATTAATGTTTCGAAAGATAGGCGCCAGTCTTTGAATTTTAAAGGGTCTCCAGTAAACAATGCAGGCTCTGGCACTGGAAGACGATTGGCACTCATAGCTTCTGCTAGTGCACTGACTAAATCAGAGCTATTTTGCAATTGAGGCATAAGCATTGATGCAGAAGGAGTTTGAGATTCCCGTTGCAAAGATTGGACATTATGAACTTGACTCATAACTGGTAAAGACTGAGGAATGAATGGAGGACTTGAGGCTTGGAGCACTTGGGTCGTGGCTGGTAGAGACTGAGGAATGAATGGAGAACTTGTGGAAGTAGGCACTTGAAGTTCTCCAGCTGGTTCAGCATCATGCAACGAATCAATCGCATCAAATCTTCCTTCCACTTGATCGTAGACCTTTACTCGAGCTCTGGCAGCGTTCAACTTCTTCACTTCTTCTAAGCGTTCAAGCTTTCTTAGCTTGTCCTGCATTGCTTGTTGTCTAACCAGGTCCTCAAATTCAAATTGTGTTAAACGTTGTCTACTTTCAACCTCTAGCCTTTGAAGTTCTGCTGCTTCCCTTTCCTTTTCCTCTAACACTGCCAAAACTTCCTGAGATGCAGCAGCTTCAGCCACAGCTTCGTTTCTTTTGACTGAGTGGATGCTAGAATGGGTTGAACTGCATTTTGATTGATGAGACGGTGGTCTTGATAAGGAGCCTGTTGAGTCCAAGATCGATCCAACATCAGGCCAAGGTTCTTCCTCTACATCTGCCACATGTCCTTCGCGTTGCTTTTGTGCTCTTTTAACAATGAATCCTGAAAGTGATATGCATGCATCAATCCTGCGTCGCAGATCTTGTTCAGGAGTCTGCACTCGACGTAGTTCTTCATAAATGGCCTTTAACTCAGAACAGCTGCTTTCTATGTTCTCAATTAGCACATTCAGCTCATCTTGAGAAGCTTCATCTGACAATATTTCCTTGCCTAGTCTAGCATGATACTTCCATTTCTCATAGATCATTCTGTACTGTCGTTGTACACCCTTTAACTTAATTTCTTGAAGTTCTCTTCCCTTTTCTGTTAGAGTTCTGACTCTTTCACTTCTTCGCAGCCCTCCTACTTCCACAGGTATGGAATCCATAACTTCAGGTAGGGCAGGTGATTTGACATCTTTACTGCTAGCCTCTGCGCGTGTGTCAGACATGCTGAGATATCTTGAATGGCTGTAGAATGTATGCAACTAATGAGCTTAAATTAGACTTATTAGTCTGTGTGTAAATGTAAGCTACTATATGTTTAAATATGAATAGTCAAAGTTAATAACTGTATGAATTTTGTGTAGGAAATCAAAATGTTCAAAATACAGACATCAAGATTGTATCCAAAACTGTATCAATGCTTAAACGTATTTAAACAATTACAAAATGCCTTAAATTTCAAAACAAGAAAATAAATAATTGTAAATGACACAGTGTATAATGCCATACAAAGCCTTAACTTTAAAACTGAATTAATTAATCATTTATCTTTGCATCAGAAAGTTTTCACATCTGTAGAGTTACCTTTAAACTTCACTTGAATTATTCTTATGTTTAGTTACTTCTTATAAACACAAACCTGTAGAATCTTAATTTCCTTTGTAATAAGGCCTCTTTTACACTTTAAGACATTTAACAAATAAACATCAGCACATTAAATTCGTCCCCAAAACATGTAGGCTGAGCACAGTAAGCAGGGAAATTAGATTTAAGTCCTTGTTGCAATTTCCAAGTTTAATCACTTCTTTAACCACCTTAACTTGACGGTAGTGGCATAGCACTTTCTGATTTTAGCTTGAAATGTTGCACTTTCAACTCAGTCTAATCACCGTTGCTAGCTATCTTTATTCCGACTGTTTTATGGGTTGTGCTTATCTGATGCGCTGTATCCTCGTCAAGTCGTCACTCGCGACGGTCTCGTTGACCCTCCTACCCGCGTCGAGCAGACGAGTTCTCACTATAGCTCTAGTCACAACAACACGGACACAGGTTGGTTCTTTTGAACTGGCGTTTTATTTTTAGGGTCGTCCTCTTTATGTCTTTTGCGTCCTCGACGTCTTGACGCCACAACGCCATAACACCATAACGCCTCAACGCCGTGAGAACTGTACACAAGTGAAAACAGTACAAATACATCAAACATGAAATGGCGCTTAGCGCTATTATGAACACTTCCGTTACAAACAAATACCTCGTTGGCCGCTTGTCATGAAAAGAGTTCTTAGAGTTTATGAAAATCTTTACTGTCCTTTAGACTTGTGACAGTACTAATTTTAAACTTAACATATTTTAACCTTGCAGAGCCTTGTGATGCGTCCGCTCATCATTAGTCCATCGGGGCGACTAACAAGCACGTCATTTCCGTTAAAGTGACGCATTCTCGCGCCTTATGCCTCAAAGTACACCAAGTGAATTTACATTTTCAAATTGAACCTCGAATTAATACAAGAATTTATGGAGCTAATTACAAAGTGATTAATTATGAAACAAAATATGCAGAACATCTGCATAACAGCACTTACAGTGATTTTGTGTCTCTTTGGGATGGCACAATAATGTGTCATTCACTTGCAGAACGCAAGTTTCTAGAGGGCACATAGGTCTGAAGTACTGAATTTAAGTAAAGGGGTGAAGAGCCAGAGGTGGTTTTGTAGGCAAAAATGAATGCTTTGAATTTTATGCGAGCAGCTATTTGTAACCAGTGCAAAATGATGAACAGAGGCGTGACGTGCGTTCTTTTTGGCTCATTAAAGATTAATCTTGCAGCGGCATTTTGGATTAATTGTAGAGGTTTGAAGGAATTGGCTGGAAGATCTGCCAAGAGAGCATTGCAATAGTCAAGTCTGGACAGAACAAGAGCTTGAACAAAAAGGATTTGTGTTGCATGTTCCGAAAAAAAGGGCCTGATCTTCCTAATATTGTATAAAACAAATCTGCAGGACCGGGCAGTTTTGGCAGTGTGGTCTGAGAAATTCAGCTTATCATCAATCACAACTCCAAGGTTTCTGGCTGTTTTTGAAGGAATTATGGTTGATGAGCCTTACTGGAAGGTGAAATTGTGATGAAGTGATGGGTTTGCTGAAACTACAAGCAGTTCTGTCTTAGCTAGGTTGAGTTGAAGGGGATGGTCCTTCATCCAGCAAGAAATGTCTGTTAGACATGCTGACATGCGAGCAGTTATCGTCAGATCATCAGGATGGAATAAGAGGTAGAGTTGAGTGTCATGGTGAAAAACCATGTTTCTGAATGACAGAACCTAGTGATGCCATGTAGACAGAGAAGAGAAGTGGTCCAAGAACTGAGCCCTGAGGCACCCCAGTAGCTAGATGTTGCGACTTGGATACCTCACCTCTCCAAGATAACTTGAAGGACCTATCTGAGAGGTAAGACCCAAAGCACTGGAGTGCGGTTCCTGAGATGCCCTTTCTCAATAGGGTTGACAGGAGGATCTGGTGGTTGACCGTATCAAAAGCAGCGGACAGATTCGGCAAGATAAGTAATGAAGACTTGGAAGCCGCTCTTGCAAGTCTTAGGGCTTCAACAACTGAGAGCAAGGCAGTTTCGGTCGAATGTCCACTTCTGAAGCCAGATTGGTTGCTGTCCAGGAGGTTGTTCTGTGTGAGAAAAGCAGAGACTTGGTTGAACACAAATCATTCAAGTGTTTTTCCAATGAAAGGTAGAAGGGAAACCGGTCTATAGTTCCCTAAAAGAGTTGGGTTAAGAGTGGGTTACTTAAGAAGTGGGGTTATACGAGCCTGTTTAAATGCTGAGGGAAAAACTCCAGTGTGAAGGGATGTATTAACGATGTGAGTGAGTGCAGGTACAACTGCAGGAGAAATGGCTTGAAGGAGATGAGATGGAATAGGATCAAGTGGACAAGTAGTAGGATAACTGGAAAGGATGAGTTTAGAGACTTCTGCCTCAGAGAGTGGAGAGAAGGATGTGAACGAGTGTATGTTTGCTGGTAAGATGTGTTTGACAGTTTGTGGTGTGGAGAATTGTGCAGTGAGGTTATAATTTTATTAATGGAGAATGTGGCAAAGTTGTCAGCTGTTAGAGTTGATGAAGGAGGGGGAGGAAGAGGACAAAGGAGGGAGGAAAATGTTTTAAAGAGCATGCAAGAGTTAGGCAAATTGTTAATTTCGTCATGATAGTATGTCTTTTTAGCAGTGGAGACATTAGCAGAGAAGTCAGAGAGGAGTGATCGATATAAATTAAGGTCAGTAAGATTTTGTGATTTGCACCATACCCTTTCTGCAGCCCTGAGCTTAGAAAGATGTTTGTGGAGAACGTCAGATAGCCAAGGGGCAGAAGGGGTGGTCCGGGCTGGTCTGGAAGGGGCAGAAAGTATCTAAACAAGACGTTAGAGTGGAACAGAAAGTATCAGTAGCACTGTTAGCATCAAGAGATGATAACTGTTTAGGGGGAGGAAGTGAAGATGAAACCATATTAGATAGCCGGGAAGGTGAGAGTGAGCGTAAGTTACGTCGAAAAGTGACATGTGGAGGGGTATGTGTTGTGAATTTTCAGCACACTGACAATTCCAGAGACCAATAGAAAAAGAAAGTAATGTATTAGCAGACATAGGCAAAGTGCACAGGTTGTTAGGATTGCGCTGCCTACAGTGTGTGATGCGTGGTTTACGAGTGGTAGTGATAGTAGTGATCTGAAAACACATTGTAAGAATTGGTTATAAAATCTAAAACAGAAGTGAAACAAGTAGTAGGAAAGAGAATAAATAAAAAGCGATACTTATATCCCTTGCCAGTGTCCCTGCCCAGTGGAGTCGCACGGTAGAGTTGATGGTCTTTACACTCTTCGGTCTTCACACGAGGAGGGCTTCACACGACGGCTGCGGTGGTATAATAACCTTTTTTATACCCGTCTAACAAATCACTAATTGAATTCAGCTGGACACACTTTCCTGTTTATCACAACAAATGGCCAAGCAAGCGCAGACACTGACAAGATATGCGATACAGTACGAGACCAAACGTGATTTCAGCAAGTCTCAACACAGTAAACAAAACAAGTGTTTCCTAGCAACGGCAACTGCGCTAAACATTAATGAGACAAGTAAATACACTTATGAGCTGCTTTTAACTTCCGCTGATAGACTGCTTCTCTCAAAGAGTATTTCTTTACTCTTTGAGTTGTCTTTGTCTTCTGTTGGCGCTTGAACACACTTTCCTGTTTATCACAACAAATGGCCAAGCAAGTGCAGACACTGACAAGATACGCGATACAGTATGAGACCAAACTTCCTTATGCAGATTTGAGCTGTTTTGTTGAACCGTAGTTTTCACGGGATTCGTACCGGAGCTCTTCATCACCTAAGTGTAAAGCCGTATCACGTGAGCTACCGCGTAAACCTACTGGATTAGAAAACTCATTCATATGATGCAGTACATGTGACGACAATGGTCAGAAGTATCAATTTTAAAATCGTGCAGGATGTTAAAATTGTTTTTAAGTCATGATATAACATTCTGCAAGTAATTGTGTGAAAATGAACCTTTATTAATCAAAACGCTGTACCTGTAAATCATACTCTGTGAAAAGGAATAAAAGTTGTTGGAATTTTACTGCCTCTAGTGTTGATTTCAACTGGAAACTGCAGTGAATCGTATGTTTTTTCAGTTTTGCAGAAATGTACGTAGAGGCACGTATTTCCAATGAGCCTAGTTTGGTTAAAAACGTCTTGATGGATTTGTTTGAACTTTTGTCTTCTCCAGATGTTAACTGATGGACTGGAGTGGTGTGGATTACTTGTGGATTATTGTGATGTTTTTATCACTTGTTTGGACTCTCATTCTGACGGCATCCATTCACTGCAGAGGATCCACTGAGGAGAACATTTTCAACAAAATTTCATTTTTGGGTGAACTATTTTTTGAAGGAAGTGATATATTTTCCTATACAAAAATCCATTATTAAGCTTCATATTATACAAATAACTTGTTGTTTCTATAATTAAACGAGTGGCTTGCATGTTACTAAAGCAAAAACAAATTATTAAAAAATATCATCTGGAGAAAAAAATTGTTATAAGTGTTTATTTTTCTACCCACTGTTAAAGTAATGCTACCTTAAATATGTGAAATTTAACTAAAATGCATTTATATGGCATTTTTTCCCACAAATATTGCTGCAAAAATGCTTTTCTGCACTAGAGAAGATACAGTAAGGAAAACTCTATTAATGTCGCAAAGAATAAGCTACTGTAAGAGCAATAAAAATGTTCTGCTTTTCCTCAGAGCCCCTTTCAGTCCTGAAAATCCCCTGCTCGTGACAACAACGAATCAAACGAAACATAAAGTCCCACATAAGCTCAGTCTCACCGGAGCACTTCAGGAACAGACGACATTTGGACAGTAACTTAATTAGCGACTTATCAAATTATACTTTAAGGCAATTGATATTCTGCCCTGCAACTAATGCAATTATAGTTTCCGTTCAATTATCATTTCCTCTCCTTATGAATTTGATTCGACCCGCGTTCCAATTATTTGCACGTAGCGCAAACATCTTCCCCGTCTCTGATCTCAACACTTCCTTATAGATTTTCCTAACACTGTTTTCTGCTCTCACTTTTTCCTCAGAAACATCTGGTAGTCCCAGTCCAATTATTTCCTATCGTTGGATGGCGGCTCTCCTCAACAGGACGAACTCATTGAAGCCAACACGATTTCATTACTGTTTATTTGCTCACCAGAGTATTCTTAATATATTTTTTCATCCCGCTGCACAAGCCAGCAGAACAGAACTGAATGTCGGATACTTGTCAGCTCGTATTGATTATGTCAAGCCAAATGTGATGCTTTTTTTTTTTTTTGGTGATGTGGGGTGAAGCGTGGGCCAGTCTGGTCCGTAGAGGGCTAGAAAGTGCCGTTATCCCAAACATTAACATTATGATAAAAGACATTTCCATAATTACAGACACTGAGTGGAGCGTCAGGCTAGAAAATGAGATGTTACTATCATCCGGAGTTTTCAGACATCACTTAATGCCTCTAATCTGAAATTCTAATCTCGGTAATGCAAATTGAAAGTTCATGAACATTACTTTAGGTGCAAGTTCAGTGCAGAGAAGTGAGTCGAAGGCTTTGAAGAGCATCTTAGCTTTTCCTTCCCCTCCACTGAACCTGAAAACTATATAAAGAGAGTTTTAATGAAAACTTTATTGAAGCACTTAAAAATACCAACATCTCATTATCATATGTCTGTGGGATTCAGACGGGTACAGACTTTTATGGTTGGGTATCCTTTGGGACTAAGAATACAGATTTTGCTTTCTCAAATCTGTTTGAATTTTTGTAAAAAACAGAAGTCATCTTTTTAAAAGAAAAAAATTGTACTTTATTTTCAGCAAATATATTGATCTTTTCCCTCTAAATGTGACTTCAACAATATTAAAAATATGATAATCAGTGTTGGGCAAGTTACTGTAAAAAAGTGAGTAATTACTATAGCTATTCTATATTCATCTTCAACAGTATAATTAGATTATTGTACTAATTACTCTCTCTAAGAAGTATTGCATTACTAATTACTTTTAAATCCCATAACAACCTCAACCAATTAAACAATAGATAAGAAACTGCTCTTTTATTTTCTTTCAAATAAATAATATAAAATTGCATAAATTATTCTTGAACTAGCCAAAATATTTAAAGGGAAAATGTTACATTAAAAACATACATTTTAACATTAGATGTTTCATTTGGATGTAAATCCACTATTGTTTTATATAGAATTGTTCTATACATCATAATTACAACAGAAGTAACTGTAATTAAATTACAGGAAAATTAAGAGTAATCCCTTACTTTACTTTATCAAGGAAAAAGTAATGAATTACTTAGTAATGCATTACCTAAAACTGATTATAATATATTATTGTAACATATTAAATTAATATTAATAATACATATTATTAAAATAATAATAGATATAATGTAATATTAAATATACTAATATATCAAAATATTATTAAACATATTTCATATTCATATAATGTTAAATATTAAATAAAGGTAATGCTACACTTTAAAAAACAGTTGTAAAAATACAGAGAATTTTCTACAGTAATGTACCATTCTATGTAAAAACAGTTAAATACTGTAAATGATGCTAAAATATTAACAGCAAGCTACTGTTCAGTCTTAATGGTATAATACAGTATTTTTTTAGTCTAGTCAGACGTGTGACGTTGTTGCTTGAGCCCGCTCATAACTCATCTTAGCACGACGCATCAGCTCCCATCAACAGTCAAGAGGTATGCAAGAGAAAGAAGAATAAGAAGCAGAATTAAAGATGATTTTTGTGAGCTGCCAGCATCGAAATGGACGGCGCATTTGGCTTGCTTTTCTACTCACAGACTAAGGTAATTGCGATTTTTATCAAAGTCAGTTTTAGCCTGTGATATTATTTACACACTGTTATATCTTTTTATTGAAAGAAGTTACCAATAACAATACAATTTTTTTTTTTTTTCATATCCAGTGAACGGTAAACAAATCAGCTAACTAAGTTAGCAAGTTTGTTCATTCAAGTTTAACTTTTCTTATTTTGCAATCTAATCAAATGTCCGTGGTATATGTGATCATCCACTGAATTTTTTTTTTTTTTTTTGTAAAATCTATGTGATAGACTGGGCTTTATTTTAGCATTTGTTGTGTGGTTTATTGAAATGTGCTCTAAAGTTATGCTAACAGTTATAATTATACCATAATCATTTTATTATTCTGTCAGAGAGAACCTTAAAGATTGTCTGTATTTTGCTGTTACGGTGTGTAGGCTGAT
Source organism: Spinibarbus caldwelli (assembly GCA_039654775.1). Lineage (NCBI taxonomy): Eukaryota > Metazoa > Chordata > Actinopteri > Cypriniformes > Cyprinidae > Spinibarbus > Spinibarbus caldwelli. The sequence continues at coordinate 25,543,064 of CM077263.1, forward strand.
ACCTATATTTCATAATGTTTCTGAACATGAACTATTGTTGTTGTCTGCATCAGCTGCTGGTGACAAAGTCACAACTGGAGGTTGGATGATCAGTATTAAAAGCCAGCTACTGTCTTCAACTTACAAAACCAAGAGAAAGCTACAAGGACATTGGAGTTTGTTGAAAGGTAAATATTGTTTGAATTTTTTGCCCCTCTTCCCAGCTTTGTTCAGAAATAGTCGTTCTCTCTTTTTACCTCCCACCCCACCTCTCTCTTTCTTTATTTCTGTCAAACACAGTAGGTCCGGATACAGCTCTTTTCATGCAGTGACCCCAATTAATCTTTACTTGCTGCGCCTAACATCCCATATTTCTCTATTATTACATTTTAGGCACTTCATTGGTGTGAACCACGAGAGGGAAACAAAGGCCAGCCAAGTGACAGTGGTGTCGAAGAAGACAGGGCAAGGTTTTATAAAAACCTCTTGAACTTTGAGTGAGACAGTATTTAATAAGGTGAAGTCACATATTCTGCAACCAGAAGTCATAGCATTTTGTTTTCTTCAGTCCAGTCTCACTGGTGAAGTTGTGACGATGTCATCATAAAAATAAATAAATTAGCATCTATTCAGTTCTTTTAAATCCATTACTCTTCTACATTAGAAATGTCTTTCATCCCCAGTAATATGTTACAGTGAGTACTAATCACCATTCATGCTCATCGTTCATGGCAAATTAATCATACCTTTAAATGCATGCAGCATTAGTAAATATTTATGTAGTTCCTGTCATTTGGTTGGTTACGGTGCGAGTCCAGCCCTTGGATTTACCTTTATTAGGTGATGACGTCCGTTTGGCAAGATGGCGGCGGCTAAGCGGCAAGCAGTATCTTGCAGAGCTCCCTTTGAAGATTCACGCAGCGTTTCTGTTGTTTTACCCGCGTTGAAAGTTAAGTCTGTCAGCGATTTATAGCGATCCAACAACTTCTCACTTCCTGGATTACTAATCACTTCATCACACTTTGCTATGTGCCAAGCAGATTGTTGTTTAAATGCTGCCGGGATGCCGTCGAGCAAGTGTGTACTCTGACATGGACTGACGGATCGGGAGTCTGAAAACTATCACTCCCTGCGTTCCATTCGGAAGGGCTCATCCCTATGCCCTAATCCCTTCAAAGGGGTTTACCCTCCGGAGTGAGAGCTTCGAAGGGTTGAAGGGTGTAGGGGACCAAACAACTGTTTCTTGAAGTGCCCTTCTGCGTCATCATACGGAAGCGCCGTCTTCATGCAAAGGATCATGGGAGCCCGAAGTGTCCAGTTGTACCCTTCGAAATCCTTCATTCCGAAGGGCCCTTTGAAGTGGCTAGTTTTGAGCACTTCGGTTTGGAATGCCCTTCAATATGGCGGCCATCATTGTTTTCACTCCGAGGGCGATATATCCCGTTTAGAACGCACCGACTCTCAATGCTCAAGGAGTTACAGAGTCACGGAATCGAACCGGACTTTCTGTAAAACGAGGTTGTGAGTAAAATACAGTGGCTGTGGATACTGTTGACTGTTACTATTATTATTATTATTATTATTATTATCCTTTTTCTTTTGGCCACCTTGAATAATGGGAGTTCATTTTTGTGGATGATTAACAGAAACTGAACTGAATGTTTGGGTTTGAACTGATATATTTTTCTTGGCTGGACTACATGCTTATATTGTGGACAATTTCTAATGAACTGATTGCTCTCCTTTTCTGTCTTTATTATGCTTGGTCTGACTTGATGAATTTTGCATCTTGAATACAGATCTGAAAACTGAAAAAGGTGATTTGTGTTCAAGGTTTTTTTTTTTTTTTTTTTTGAAAATTTATTAATTTCCTAACTCACAAATTTAAGGGTATGTGGCTATTTAGACGCACAGACCTTTGTAAGTTTCTTGACTGACTTGACAAGTTTGGTTTGACTAAACGACAGAAACTCTGTCTGGCACCCCAGCAATTAAAAAAATAATAATTTATTCAACCAAGCGCAGGAAACGTTAAATAAAAAATGGCACCCCAGATGGCACTCGAAAAATTATTATAACTTGTGAGTAGTTGTGAGAGGGAAATCACACTCAAGGGAACTTTATCTTCATTGTTTAAAACCATTGAACTGCAGCAAACAGTCCTTTAGACAAAATGGCTGACACTCAAAGTGAGTCATGTCGTGAAATGGCAATCAACCCACTAACAAAGCCTTGAAAGATGATCTTGTGGACTTGATGGCTTCTGATCAAAATGAGATTCAAACACTTTTACCCAACTCACTAGAATTCCAGGCTTTTTCAACTCACGATTCTCCGCTGGATATGGATTTAACAGGAAGCTTTGATCTCAGACCCCCATTATCACCCATCTTGCAACCCACATTGGGAGATACTGGATTTCGAGACATTCTGACGCTTCAGCAATTGAGCGAAATAATCCAATCACAATATCAGAGTTTGAAGGACACATTTTTAACAGAAATGGGAGTGTTAAAGCAGGTTGTAGACACTTTCACTGTGAATGTGAATGCTGCATCTGAAAAACAAACAACCGAAATGAAACCGCTAATGAGTAATCATTTTGAATATTTCAGGAAGGAGTTCAATAGCATGTTGCATTGGTGACTAAAAAAATCACCATTCGGAGGTACTGAAGGATTTCAATGCTGTTATGGAACCAATGGCTGCTACATTGGATCTTATCCAAAAGGCAACTGATCAATGCACTCATCAAATGAACACCTTTATTGCTGGGTCAAGTTCAAATAAAACTTTAGAAACTGAATTGCATCAGTGTACGTAACATCTTAAACAATTAACTCTGGACATGGAAGTTTTTAAATTACTGCAGCAGAATTTCATGAAAGCAAATGGTTCCTTGCAAACAATTCTCTTCCTATCTTCTAATGTGGCGGAAATTCCAGTGATGAATCCCAGGTTGCAGCGACTTCATTCTACACTACAATATGGATCGGGTGATTCTGATTTTAATCCGGCTATTGAATTGGCTACCACCACTGTGACAGGTAGAGGACGTTAAAAATTCCCATTAAAATCCAGTTCCCTTGCTTTGGTCATCTAGAAGATTGTGATGATCCTCTGATTTTTCTGGAGAAATGTTATGATTTCATGGCTCTCCATCCACTTTCAGATGAAGAATTAATAGCAACACTCAGGAATGTGCTCCATGGAACCGCTAGAGACTGGTGGGATGTTGCTCGACTTGAAACAAACACTTGGCAGGAGTTTGAATCCAAGTTTCTTGCTACTTTCTTGTCAGAAGACTATGAGGATGAGTTAGCGGAGAGAGTAAGAACACGTGTACAGCAAGAAGGTGAGAGTATAAGAGAGTTTGCTTACATGTACCGAGCACTGTCCAAACGCTGGAAGCCACAAATTGCAGAGGAGGAAGTCATAAAGTTAAGTTCCTGAAGAACATTAATCCTCAGATGGCCAGTCAACTTCGCAGTAATGGGGTTACTACTTTAGATGGTTTAGTCCGTCTGGGACAACAACTGGAAAAAGACAAGGAAAACCAGCTATAATACGGACAACGGAAAAAAAACTTGGAAACCCAGAGTAAGTCATCCTGCTTCTGTTCAGCTGAGTACCCCATTGTTAGCTTCAGCTCCAGCACCAGATGTTTCTAAAAAACCCTTCTGTTGGCGGTGTAAAGGCTCTCATTCTCCAGCTTCATGTCCTCAGAATGGTTCTGGTAAGAATAAAAACTATAAAGGACAGCAAAGTTCAAATTCTGTTAAAAGTAACTGGAAATCATCCTACTGTTAGCACTGTCACTCACATGGAGTTTGTGTACTCACCTACCCATCCCTTTTCATCATCTCTTCCTCAACAATTGATTGTACCTGTAAGTATCGACTCTTGGATAGGCCATGCCTTGGTCGACAAAGGATCTTCATATACCTTTCTAAATGAGAAATTGGGGTTAACCATGGGTTATCACACGCAACAACTCAAACCCTGGACAGAGGGTCCTATTTATTTAGCTGATGGAGGAACCAGACAGCCATTAGGATGGGGTGAAGTTCAACTTGCAGTACAAACATTAACAATAACTTTACCTGTGGTTGTTCTGGCCTCCCAGATGCTGGCCTTTCCTGTTGTGCTGGGTTTAGATTATCTCTTCTTCAGTGGTCTGCAAATGGATATCAGGAATAATGTCTACTGGTTTCAGCCTGATCTGAAATATTCCTTTCTGAAAAATGTTTTTGTTCATGATTTGCATAATTCCTCACCTCTAGCTCTCTTTTCTGCTCTTCCCCCTGGTATTATAAAGGAAGAATCAGACCTTCTGCATGTGGCATGTCAAAACACCTGGCTTGATGAAAGAGGAAAGGAACGTTTTCTAAGACAACTTGTGTTTTGACCCACCAGATTTATGTTACTCAAGACATACCCATAAACAAAAGCCATACCGTGTCTCCCCAACTAAACAGAAGGTCATCAAGCAGCTCATTGATGAGATGATAGATGCTGATGTTATTGAGCCTTCCTCTTCAGCATGGGCCTCTCCTGTGGTCCTGATTCCCAAGAAAACTGGTAGTTATCGTTTCTGTGTGGATTACCGAAAGCTAAATTCAGTATGTCAGTCAGATGCTTATCCACTACCTACTATCCAAGAAATTCTTGAATCCTTAAATGGTGCTGTTATGTTTTGCACCCTGGACCTCAACAGTGGATACTGGCAGGTTCAGATGGAGAAGGACAGTCAAGATAAAACTGCCTTCATCTGCAGTCAGGGGCTATTTCATTTTAAGGTCATGGCGTTTGGCCTTAAAAATGCACCAGCAACCTTTCAAAGTTTGATGGAGAGAGTCCTGGGAGGGTTGCAAAGTAAAAACTGCTTTGTTTACCTGGACGATATAATCATTTATTCTCCATCAGTGGAACAGCACTTTTTGGACATCTAGGCTGTTTTGGATAAATTGAAAGAGGCCCACCTGACTGTTAACATGAAGAAAACACACTTCTTTAGGACATCTCTGAAGTTTCTTGGCCACATTGTGTCTGCTGAAGGAATCCAGGCAGATCCTGAAAAAAACAAAAAAAAACAAAAAAAAAAACAGAGCTGTTCAAGAATTTCCTGTGCCAAAGAACATCAAAGAAGTCCAGCGATTTCTAGGCATGGCTGGCTGGTATCATCGGTTTGTACCCCATTTTTCTCAGGTGGCTGAACCTTTGAATGCCTTAAAAAGGAAAGGTGCTAAATTCTTATGGACTTCACATTGCCTTTTGCCTTTTGTCGTCTATACCGATGCAAGCGAGGTAGACTTGGGAGCAGTCCTGGTGCAGCAAACTGGGCTGGGCACAGAGGAAGTCCTTGCATATGCCAGTCGAACCTTGAATCAGCTAGAAAGAAATTATACCACTACTGAACAGGAATGTTTGGCCATTGTATGGGCTCTTGAAAAATGGAGGTACTACCTGGAAGGAAAGTTCTTCAATATCGTTACTGACCACTCTTCCTTGATGTGGATCTTCAAAACTCAGAAGCCTAATACTCGGTTAATTCGGTGGGCAATTCGACTTCAGGAATTTAATTTCACCGTGGAGTATCAGAAGGGGAAGTACAATACAGTCCCTGATGCTCTGTCTAGAGCTCCTTTGGACATCAGGGAACCAGGAGACTCAGACTTTCAAAATCTGTATGAACAGATAGTGCAGTTGGGAGATGTCACTGTTAATTCCTCTACAAAATTTACCATACTAGAGGACAAAGTTTACAGCGTTGTCCAGTTCCCACACAAAACTGTGTACCAAGTGTATATACCAAAGGCTCTTCGATCTCAACTACTCCTGTCTCTTCACGAGGACCCTCTTGCTGGTCATCTTGGCCAGTTCAAAACCTGCAAGAGACTTCAAGCTTTGGTGTACTGGCCAAACTTAAATCAAAATGTCAAAGAGTTTGTGCAGAATTGTCATATTTGCCAGCTCTACAAACCCGAATGTCGTAAACCGCCTGGTTCTCTGCAACAAACCATTGTACAATGGCCATGGGAGATGCTTGGAGTAGACTTGATGGGTCCATTTCCCAGGAGTTCTTCAGGGAATGTCTTTCTGTTGGTTTTTGTGGACTACTATTCACGACAGGTGGAACTTTTCAGTTTACGTAAAGCCACAGCTGAAATTGTCTCGCAGATTCTTGTCAGGGAAATACTCACCCGTTGGGGGGTCCCAGATTACATCTTGTCTGATCGAAGACCTCAGTTTGTATCTTCTGTGTTTCAGGAACTTTGTACATTATGGAACATCGGACATAAAATGACAACTGCATACCACCCGCAGACAAATCGTACTGAAAGAACAAATCGTACACTTAAAACGATGGTGGCCTCGTATGTCAGTGATAATCATAAACATTGGGACAAGTTTCTACCAGAGTTTAGGTTTGCTCTTAATTCTGCTGTCCATGAATCCACAGGAGTAACTCCAGCTGAGTTAAACCTCAACCGCTCACTCAGAGGACCTATGGATGTGTTACTGCAACCACGAGATGTTTGTCCTGATGATTCTTTTTATGACAAAGTGACAGAATTACATCAAATGAAGGAGTATGTTGCAAAGAGATTATATACAGATTGTCAACGTCAAAAACGGAACTATGACAAGAATCGGAGAGAAGCTGTGTTTAAGGAAAAAGACAGAGTTTGGATGCGTGCTCACACTTATTCTAAGGCAGAGAAGTTCTTTTCTGTGAAACTTGCTCCAAAATGGCAAGGACCTTACAGGATAGTCCAGAAGCTAGGACCTCTGAACTATGAAATTGTCCTGGAAGACTCTGGAGAGGACTTAAGGGTTGTCCACGTCTCCAAGCTTAGACCTTGCTTCCCTTCTGCACAGGAACTTGAGTTGCTACAAAAACGTCGATTTCAAGAAATCTTTAAAGAGGATAGTGATGACGAAGAGTTTCTTGGATTTACTGAGATTGAGATTTTAGGACCTCGGATTTAACACCTTTGCCCTAAGGGCCGGCTTTTCTTAAGGAGAGGGGAGTGTGATGATGTCATCATAAAAATAAATAAATTAGCATCTATTCAGTTCTTTTAAATCCATTACTCTTCTACATTAGAAATGTCTTTCATCCCCAGTAATATGTTACAGTGAGTACTAATCACCATTCATGCTCATCGTTCATGGCAAATCAATCATAACTTTAAATCCATGCAGCATTAGTAAATATTTATGTAGTTCCTGTCATTTGGTTGGTTACGGTGCAAGTCCAGCCCTCGGATTTACCTATATTAGGTGATGACGTCCGTTTGGCAAGATGGCGGCAGCTAAGCGGCAAGCAGTATCTTGCAGAGCTCCCTTTGAAGATTCACGCAGCGTTTCTGTTGTTTTACCCGCGTTGAAAGTTAAGTCTGTCAGCGATTTATAGCGATCCAATAACTTCTCACTTTCTGGATTACTAATCACTTCATCACACTTTGCTGTGTGCCAAGCAGATTGTTGTTTAAACGCTGCTGGGATGCCGTCGAGCAAGTGTGTACTCTGACATGGACTGACGGATCGGGAGTCTGAAAACTATCACTCTCAACGCTCAAGGAGTTACAGAGTCACGGAATCGATTTATTGTGTTCAATGTATTTTTTTTATTTTGAAAATTTATGAATTTATGAACCTTAGGGTATGTGGTATGTGGCTATTTAGACGCACAGACCTTTGTAAGTTTCTTGACTGACTTGACAAGTTTGGTTTGACTAAACGACAGAAATTCTGTCTGGCACCCCAGCAATTAAAAAAAATAATTTATTCAACCAAGTGCAGGAAACGTTACATAGTGGAAACAGTGTCATTAATAATGCTTTAATAAAAGCCTAATGTTTTACAGCCATCTCTTGTCCGAGCAATTTGTGTTCAAGTAATTTTAAGTTGTATTTAATTTTAGAATGTAAATTTTAAATCATTAGCTTCTAGCAGTGTTACAATGTAAAGATCACATTCTACAGTACTTTAATAAATTTTACAGTAATAAAGAGCTTATGAAATTACAGTTGGAATACTAAAATAACAAGTGTTATGACAGTATTTTACTGTAAAGATTATATTTTCTACGGCACGATACTGTACTATTTTTTTTACAGTAATAAACTGTTGTTGCAGATTACAGTAGGTACACTGTAAAATTACAGCATTATACTGGTGAATCTAGCTGCGAGTGGTTTACTGTAATTTAACAGTGATAGTTTTTACAGTGTATGCTATGTCTTTTATAACTTGAATCAAAACGTATTTCTGGTTTGGTGTTAATGAAGAAGTTATTTTATTAACAATTTGCATTTATTTGATTTAATGTAAATAATAATATTTTAAAAATACATTTGTTCAAATTGCTTAGAATCGACTTAAATCTGTTCACTGTGATTACATTTATTCAGATAAAAAGTATAAACAGTTAAAATATAGCTAGCTGTGAAACAAGCAATATTTATTTAGTTAAATATATGGGATTGAAACAGATTGTATTAGCTGATAAACATATAAATCTGGTTATTGTGCACTTAAAACACATTGTTTATTAGTAGCATTAGAGAAATCTGCCTGGTTTCACTGATGTATGACTGACAAATATGAATCACATAGTTTATTAGTTTATGTTAAACTGTGTAATCCAAATACATGGGAATTTATATGCATCAATTTTGAGTGCTTCAGTGATGGATCTGAGTGTATAAAGCCAAAAAAGTGTTTAGAAACACTGTTATAGACAAAGCCAGCATCCTGGTCACTGCATGATTTTCATTTCTGTATTTTGTAAATTTATTTATTTATTTATTTTTTCTGGCCAGGGTAAATTAAATGTCACTCGTCAGACTTTAATTGGCGTTTGATATGCTGCTCTTGTCATGTCTTCTGGAGAGGCAGGATCTTCCGCAGGTACACATGCATCCGTCACTCAACCTGATGAGTTCTTGATGGCTCTTTGAGACTAGCTGAAACCTTCAGGTCCCTGTCTGACACGTCCCCAATCGCCTTTCTTTTCTATTTTCTTACAGGGACTGGATTTGGTCATGTTATCTATTGAGAAGCCAGTCTCATCAGGCTCCAGCACTGGTCCTTTCGTGGCCTCAGTCTGGAGTTTCTATCACATTGTCATGTTTGACAACAGGCAGAAAATGAAGATGAATCTTAGAGGAAAATGTTTGGGTATGTGACACTGGGACAGTCTGAGATGAAGCTCCAGCGGCTCTTGACTTTTGGGTGATTTTGAGGGCTTGGGGTGGATTTTGGGGTTTAATGTAATAAATGGGATCTTGAAAATTATGTAATGTTTGTATTATTATTTATACTACCGTTGAAAAGAAAGACAGAATGATTTCAAGAAATTAATACTTTTATTTATCAAAGATGCATTAAATTGATCAAAAGTGACAATAAAAACATTTAAAATGTTACAAAAGATTTCTGTTTTAAATAAATGCTGTTATTTTGAACTTTTCATCAAAGAATTCTGAAGAAAATTAATCATGGTAGAAATGATCAAGTTAAATTATGCATTATCACATATACATACATTTTTAAAATGTTTTTTGGATATTTTATATATAATAATTAGGTAACACTTTATTTTAAGGCGTCCATAATACAGAGTAATTACCTAGTTAAGTACTTAGTAGTAACTGTTGTACTTACATAAAACAATATGTACTTACCATGTAGTTTGTAATTATGTAGATGTAATAGGCAGCTACTGTTACACATATGTAACAGACTGAGTCTGTTACACAGCTACTTATGTAACCAAAATATTGTTACATATGTGTTGCAGACTTCATACAACATAATTATAAATGTAAGTACACAGACTAATCTACTTAAAATAAAGTGTATCAAGATTGTACTTAAGTGTACTTCATGTGTATCTATACTGTACACCTTATCCAGCTGCACCTTAGTTTGATTTAATCCGCCAGTAAACAGCTTAAATACATGTAATACCTTTCTAATTACATTAAAATTACAGAATATTACACAGACATAAGCTACTTAAAATAAAGTGTATCAAGATTGTACTTAAGTGTACAAGTAGCTGTGTAACAGACTCAGTCTGTTACATATGTGTAACAGTAGCTGCCTATTACATCTACATAATTACAAACTGTAATTACAGGCTGTTCTATACATTAGTTACATGGTAAGTACATTTTGTTCCATGTAAGTGCAACGGCTACTACTAAGTACTTAATTAGGTAATTACCCTGTATTATGACACCTTAAAATAAAATGTTACCAATAATTAAATAATAAATGTTTTGTTTATTATATATTGCATCAAAGTAAAATAATATTGTATATAATATATATTAATATATGAAAAAAACACGTTAAAAATACGTAACGTAAAAAATAAAACCAACCCCCCAATGTGTGTGTGATTGGTTTATGTTTTATGTTTGTATAAATGTATGCATACATTCTAATGAAATAATTTCATTGATTATTTCATTTTTATATTTTATATATAATATATGTTTTTATAAAAATGTATAACTGTCATAAAAATGTGATTTTTTTATACAAATAATAATAATCATAATAAGTATTATATATATATATATATATATATATATATATATATATATATATATATATATCATATTTATATAATATATAATATGTATTATTATAATTAATGTTAAAATAATAGTTATTTCTCATTTGTTTATTTTTAACGGTAACAGGATAAGTGCAAGGATGCTCTAGATTTCACTATATGCATAACCTTGGACATCAACAACAAAGTTTAAAGAATAATATGCCTATTTATTGTGCTACTCTAACTATAAATTATTTCATTTTCCTCTCTGCCATCCATGACCCTTTCAGACTCTGCACTGAAGTCATTTAGGAAATCACCCAAAATACCACAAAAGACATTTTTATCTTTGCAGAGATGATGTGTATTTTGGATAACGTGCATTTTTAAAACCAAGTTAACCTTGCATAGCCTGTTCTTTGACATTCAGGTTTAAATCTGGTTCACATTGTGGCTGATTCTAGCCAAAAACCTAATTTGTACATAAGAGACCAACTGATGGATATATAAAGCAATCAAACAATTCTTTTTGTTTGCATGTGCACACAAATCTAAAATATATGCAAATATGCAACTTCAGTGAAATGTTGTAAGCTACAAAAAATCTGGGTGTGAACATATCTTACTTGAAGAGAAGGTGCAACATTCACTCTAGACAAGAAGACTTATACGTTATTGGTTGAACCAAAAAACAAAACAAAAAAACAAACAAACAAAACAACAACAACAAACCATAATCTATTTCCTGATTAAACAATGGAAAACAATGTATCTAAAAATGTATCAAATGTGTCCTTCTATGTGTCCAAAATACCACAAAAGACCTTTCCATCTTTGCAGACATGATGTGTATTTTGGATAACTTGAGATTTCAGCTTGCTGAGAGACGCTCCTGAAGGACAAAGGAACAACTGTATGCGATATGAAACCTGATTTTCCAGACAGATCGATGATAAGGGAATCCGTGGACATGGAAATGCCACAGTTAAGCAACAATAAAACAATCAGCTTCGACGAAAATAATTGCTTCCCCCAAAGCCCGATGATCTGGCTCTGTTTTAGGACGCCTGCATCAGATCTCTCTGCTCTTCCCATTGAGCTCTATTGCCATGGCAACTCAGGTGCAGCATTGTAAAAGGGAAGGAGAATATCAATGGGAGCAACAGACCTCATTTATCACCTAATTATTAGGAAAAGTATTTGAATGGGAGCACGAATACACATTCCCTGATATGCTCCATCCATCAAGCGCAAGCCAGGGCTTCAGAGAGGTCATACAGTTGTAGATCCGCTCAGGCTTATGTATAAATTCATAGCCATTTTTGTAGTCAATGTCGAAAGTATATGAGGAAAATTAGATGAGCATTCAGGTAGAAAGACACGTCTCTGAGAGCGTCAACTATCTGAACGCCTTTATCTTTGCATGAAAGCACATGATGTAACAAGAACAGGGTGTGATTAAAGCATAAATCAGTAATTATGTGCCGCAGAGACATCACTGACATTTGCATTATCTGTTACATCACATTACACTCCTGATAAGAAGTATGCAGAGAATCAAATCTGCGGTGTTTCGGGTGAATTTAACACCAGAAACGGCATGAAGATCCAAACATCGGCACGATCTCGAGATAATCATGACATAAACCTGCGTCCCGATTACAGGGCTTTTGATGTATTGAAACTCGAAATCGTTGTTGTGTTTGGCTGAAAGTCTGAAAGAGCACTGGATCTGCAATTATATGTGAAATCTTTTAAGCTGGCCGTAAACTGCCTTAAAATTCAAAAGCCAAAGCCAACCGGAGGGAAATAATAAAGGAAAACTGCTGGGGAAATGAATGCTTTGGGATCTGCTTTGGCCTTAATTACAGTCAAAGCCTGTGGACAAAGGAAATAGCCTTGCATCTTACAAACACTCTTTGATTACATTAATACATAGCTGAAGTTATGGATTATATCTTTAGAATATGTATTAAATGGGTAAACTAATGGACCGGAGGTCAACGCAACCAAAAAGACATCCGGTATTATTACTACATTTCCAATTACACCTCAATTCACCAAATGTGACCTTACACGTGAATTCAAACAACCTTCAGCGTGTACCAAAGTCTAATAATGGGCAAGCTCCTATGGTGACCTTTCTCAGGCTGATGAGCTTCCTGTATAAAGGTCTGGTTAATATTTAAACATATTAACATAGGAGATGATGGATCCACAGCACTGTCGGTGTTTACTGAGATGTGTTCAATAAAGACATGAACGATTATAAATGTTAGTTTAAGCACGTTGTGTGACTTTGGTGAAGATTGGATGACATTTTATGACAAATTAATGCAGAAAACTAACTAATTCCAAAGGGTTCACATACTTTTTCTTGTCACTGTTTAGTTTGCACAGTACAAAAAAAACGGAAATGTTTGTGTGTGTGTGTGTGTGGTCTTGGTAATACTGATTAAATATTATAGTAAACATATTTTTAAAACCAAGTTAACCTCACAAAGCCTGTTCTTTGACATTCAGGATTAAATCTGGTCCATATTGTAGCTGATTCTAGCCAAAAATAAAAAATAAAAAAATCAATAAATAAAAATAAAAACACCACCAACAACAACTACAACAACAACAACAAAAAAACTATCTATTTCCTGATTAATCAATGGGAAACAATGTATCTAAAATGTATCAAATGTATCCTTTGGGAAACAATGTATTGAAAAAGAAAATCCAAGTTCCACAGTTTCCCTGGTCCTACGGTTCATATCAATATCTCCTCCTCAGAATAGTGAATCAACTTGTTTAATATCTCAGTTCTCTTAAAAATTCTCAGTTCTCTTAATGTTTCACCAACACAAAACAATCCACACAGACATCATATATAGCACAAAAAACATTGCATGAGTTACAGGTGATGGTGCTTTTTATAAATATATTCTAGGGTGTGAGAAATATTCCATCCTCCTATAGTATTTGACATCGAGTACAATTTCCACACTTACAGTTAGCAGGAGGAATCACCACTGATTGAGGCTTACAGGGTCTTATATATGCATCAGCCCTGACTAAAGAGTTCTTCAAATGACATCAGAGGACGATACTCGAAAGTTTTCAGAAAGTCTGGATCTGATTTGAAGATGTACCAGTGGTTCTGTATAGTGCTGGAGCTTGAAAAGAATATGTAGTTATTAACTGCACAGAATAACTTCTTTCAGTGATTCAAGTTCTATAGAAGAATAAAGTATATGTTCTCTTTGAACTCTTCGAAATGCCTTCAATGGAAATGCCCACTGCTGTGATCGGCTATATAGAGGGTGAGGGCAGTGATGAAGAATAGGTTGTTGTGGAAGTCAGGCATTTGGGTACATTATTGTATGCCAGTTTGAAAGATGTGATCCATGCAACAACCAGAGGTCAGGAAAGATGCAAATGTCTATTGGCATTAATATTTTGACAGGCAGGGATGCTCTAATGATGACTGCACAAGTCAACATCCACTTACATGTGGGATGTGTAGGGTACACTGAAAAAGAAGAGTCTTGTTGACTTTCACTTGTGCTACGATAATTAATTTGAAATTCCAAGACGAAACATAATGTTAAAGTTGTTTTAATGCTTTTGAAACACTAAGACATGGTTTTCAGGCAGTGAAACTGCATCCGAATTTGTGTCACGTTTTAGATATTTTCACATGTGCGTTCCAAATCAAATATAGCAGCACAAGAACAAATTTAATGTTCATAAAGATTTTTAATGTTTTTGAAACAGTAAGACCCTTTCACTTCTTTTCAGATAGTGAAAAACGTCTCGGTTACGTACGTAACCCTCGTTCCCTGATGGAGGGAACGGAGACGTTATGTCGTGACGACATAGGGGATTTACTTGGAAGCCCCAATCATCTCTGACTTTAAGAGAAAACGCCAATGAATATTGGCTAGTGGATTTTGCATACCTGAGCCACACCCAGCCCTCGCGGGTATAAATAGGCGGCAGGTGCATCCACTCATTAGGTTTTACGCTGAGGAGCCGAGAACGAGTCCCTGGCAACCAGCGATGGTTCAAGATTGTGGCATGGGGACATAACGTCTCCGTTCCCTCCATCAGGGAACGAGGGTTACGTACGTAACCGAGACGTTCCCTATCTGTCGCTCACTACGAGTTATGTCGTGACGACATAGGGGTCCTATGGAAAGCGCCACAACCTGAACCCCGTCACAACCTTGTGGCATGCAGATGCTGACAAGCGAACGCGTGACAGACAAATGCCATGCAAAGGTCGCAACCTTCCCATCGCCCCAGCGCAAATTCGCTAACCTTGGTGCCCGCAGGGACCACTGAGTACATCGCTGCTGGAGATAGCCAAGCCGCTGTTCCTTTTCCCACAGAAGTCGGAAGGGATTTCGACCTTCAATGAAAGATAGCTTCAAGTCTTTCCTATTTGTTGTTACAGCTTGGCAGTAACGACGAGGAAGCGAGCCTTCCGGAGAAGGGCGCTACGGAGGCCACATCCTGCCCGAAGGGAGGTAACATGTGGAGACACTGATATGGACTGACCCAGGTCTGGGGCAGTACTACATACGACTGGACCCTGGGGCAGATCCTACCTAGGGTAGGGAGGAGAGCTGCCAGCAGGGCCTGACAGAGGCTCTGTCAAGGGAAGACACGGGTTTACTGTGAGGGAAACCTTACCGTGGAAGAATACACATATGGGATTACCCGAAGGGAATCAAGCCATACGGACACCTAGCCCAGTACAGGGGCTGACCGGAGACCCGGGCGAGCTAACACCAGTACTGGGCCTGGCGTCAGACTGCTCCGCCCAGTCTGACTGCCGGGGGTGCTGGAGGAACTCCACCAGGGTTCGCCGTCCGGGGAACTGAACTGGTGGAGGAAAAAGGCGCTCGTATCCCCGGGTGAGGGGGAATGGCGCAGCAAGCGTGACACCGGCCAGCTCTTCCCGCCACTTACCTGTTACCCAACACACGGGAAGAAACTGGCTCAACGCGGAGACTGTAGAATCTCGCGAAGGTGTTCGGTGTCGCCCAGCCCGCAGCTCTATAGATGTCTGCCAGAGAGGTGCCGTGCGCCAGCGCATAGGAGGAGGCAACACTCCGTGTGGAGTGAGCCCTCACCCCCAGGGGGCACGGCTCGCCTTGAGATTGGTACGCCAAGGCGATGGCATCCACTATCCAGTGGGCCAACCTCTGCTTGGAGACAGCCTTCCCTTTCTGCTGACCTCCGTGGCAAACAAAGAGCTGCTCAGAGCTTCTAAAGCTCCGGGTGCGGTCCACGTATATGCGCAGTGCTCTTACGGGACACAGCAACGCCAAGGCTGGATCTGCCTCCTCCGAGGGCAGTGCTTGCAGGTTCACCACCTGATCGCGGAAGGGCGTGGTGGGAACCTTAGGCACGTATCCAGGCCGGGGTCTCAGGACAACGTGAGAGTAGGCCGGCCCGAACACAAGGCACTCTTCGCTCACCGAAAATGCTTGGAGGTCCCCGACCCTCTTGATGGAAGTGAGCGCGGTCAGGAGCGCTGTCTTAGCTGACAGAAATTTCAGCTCGACTGAGTCCAGCTGCTCAAAGGGACCCCTCTGAAGTCCAGCCAGGACGACAGAAAGATCCCAGGAGGGCATCAGGGGTGACCTAGGAGGATTTAACCTTCTGGCACCCCTCAGGAACCTCACGATGAGTTCGTGCTTTCCCAGGGACCGGCCGTCCACTGCATCGTGATGGGCTGCAATAGCAGGCACATACACTTTCAAGGTGGAGTGTGACAGCCTACGCTCCAACCTTTCTTGCAGGAAAGAAAGCACTACTCCAATCGTGCACCTTCGGGGGTCTTCTCGACGAGAAGAACACCAGTTTGCGAACAGACTCCACTTCAGTGCATAGGCTTGCCTTGTTGAAGGAGCTCTAGCCTGAGTGATGGTCTCTACCACAGCCCGTGGTAGACCACTCAAGTCTGCCGCGTCCCATCCAGGAGCCACACATGGAGGTTCCGCAGATCTGGACGCGGGTGCCATATGGTGCCGAGCCCCTGAGAAAGGAGTTCCTTCCTCAGAGGAATGCGCCAGGGAGGGGCTGTCGCGAGGAGTATGAGTTCGGGAAACCAGGTCCGGGTGGGCCAGTACGGCGCGACCAACAGGACCTGCTCCTCGTCCTCCCTGACCTTGCACAGTGTCTGTGCAAGCAGGCTCACTGGTGGAACGCATACTTGCGTAGAGCCCGAGGCCAGCTGTGTGCCAGTGCGTCTGTGCCGAGGGGGCCCTCGGTCAGGAAAAAGTACAGCTGGCAGTGGGAGGACTCGCGGGAAGCAAACAGGTCTACCTGAGCTTCCCCGAATCGACTCCAGATCAGCCGGATCGTCTCGGGATGGGGATGGAGTCACCATTCTCCGGGGAACGTGAGCTGTCGTGAGAGCGCATCGGCTGCACGATTGAGCTCCCCCGGAATGTGGACACGCAACGATTTGAGCTGCGTGTGACTCCAGAGGAGGAGATGGCGGGCGAGCTGTGACATGCGACGAGATCGTAGACCTCCCAACCGGTTGATGTACGAGATAGCCGCAGTGTTGCCTGTACGGACCAACACGTGCTTGCCTAGAAGCAGTGGCCGGAACTGCCGCAAGGCAAGGTGCACTGCCCACAGCTCCAGGCAGTTGATGTGCCAAAGCAGTCGAGGCCCTGTCCAGAGCCCCGAGGCTGCCTGCCCGTTGCATGTAGCGCCCCAACCCGTGCTGGAGGCATCTGTTGTGACAACAACATGCCGGGACACTTGTTCTAGGGGCACCCTGGCCCGTAGAAAGGCAAGGTCCGTCCAGGGGCTGAAGGAGCGGCGACACTCCTGTGTGATGTTCACACAAAGTGTACCGCGGCGCCATGCCCATCTCGGGACTCGGGAGTGTAACCAGTGCTGAAGTGGTCTCATATGAAGCAATCCGAGCGGCGAGACTGCGGCTACGGATGCCATATGCCCCAGGAGCCTCTGAAAAGGGTTTCAGTGGTACCACCGTCCTGCCTCTGAAGGAACTCAGGCAGTTCAGCACGGACTGGGCACGCTCGTTAGTGAGACGCGCCATCATACTCACCGAGTCTAACTCCACACCGAGAAAAGAGATTCTCTGCATGAGGGAGAGCTTGCTCTTTTCCCAGTTGACCTGAAGCCCCAGCTGGCTAAGTGCCGGAGCACTGGGTCCCTGTCATCACACAACTGTTCTCGCACGCGGGCCATGCTCGAGATAGTTGAGGATCCTGATGCCCACTTCCCATAGCGGGGCAAGAGCGCCCTCCGTGACTTTCGTAAAGACACGGGGGGACAGGGACAGCCAGAAGGGGAGAACACTGTACTTCCCTGCCTGACCCTCGATCGCAAACCGTAGAAACGACCTGTGTCGAGGCCATATCGAGACACGAAAGTAAACGTCCTTCAGGTCGACCGCTGCAAACCAATCCTGGGGCTAGGTGCATCCAGGATTGGCCAAAGGCCACCGCCTTTCTTGGGTACGATGAGGTAGGGGCTGTAAAACCTCTGCCTCATCTCGGCTGGAGGGACCGGCTCGATTGCATCCTGTGCCAGGAGGACAGCAATCCCCTCACGCAAGACAGGTGCGTCTCGGTCTGCCACCGAAATCTCGAGAACGCCGCTGAACTTGGGAGGTTGCCTGGCGAACTGAATCGCATAGCCGAGTCGGATTGTGCGAATGAGCCAGCGGGACGGGTTGGGCAGCGCAAGTCACGCCCCCAAACTCCATGCGAGTGGCACCAAGGGAACAATCGACATACCCGCGGTGGTGCAGCGGCAGGGAGTTGAGCTGGATAGCCCAGAAGGCATCGCGTTCTGACCGATCACAGCAGAACTCCCCGCATCCCCGGAGGGACTGGCCAGAGATGCGTGGAGAGGCATTGCGTCTCCCAACCGCAACTTCTTGGCTACTGGCAAAAGAGAGGGGGCTCGTGGGCGAGAGTGAGGAGGCATCGCGTCGCTCATTGTCGACCCGCGAGCCTGAGGACCCGGAGGAAAAGGAAATTGCTCTTTCTTTGACAATGTGGGTACCGCTGGCCCTTGAGCCAGCGGCGGAACAGAAACAGAAGATTCTCCACCCGGCCCTCCTCCGGGGGAAGGAGCGGCGCTGTCCTCGCCATCTCCCAAGAAAGAGCAACTTCCCACATCTCCGGGTTGCCTGTGTCAGGGCCGCTTTGTCACCTTCCTGGCTGACTTAGGGGCCGGCTGGGACACAGGGGGCGCTGTGCTCCTGCGAGAGGCTCAACGCACCGGCCTAGGTGTTACCTCAGCACGGGGCGGAGCGGCTCTGGGGGACACAGGAGGGCGCCCACGGCGACAAGCAGACCGGGGCTTGCCCTGCAGCGGAGCGGTGGCAGATGACGCATCACGCCGGGGCAAGATGTGTTGGATGGCCTCGGTCTGCCTCTGTACTGCCGAGAACTGCTGGGCACAGTCCTCGACAGTGTCGCCGAACAGTCCAGCCTGGGAGACAGGAGTGTCGAGAGCGCACTGTCGACATCGCACGTCTCAGCAGGGCTGAACCATAGATGGCGCTCTTGGACCACAAGTGTGGACATCGCCTTCCCGAGGGACTGCACTGTGACTTCCGTTGCCCGTAGGGCACGGTCAGTCGTCGAGCACAGGTCCTGCTTCAACCTCGGGTTGGTACTACCCTCGTGCATTTTAATGCCTTGGCTTGGTGTACTCGCAGGATAGCCATGGCATGCCGAGCAGAGGCAGCTTGGCCCGCAGCACTGTAAGCTTTGACCGCGAGAGCGGTCGTCAGCTTACAGGCTTTGGACGGGAGACGAGGACGATTCCACCAAGTGGCGGCGTTTTGCAGGCACAGGTGCACCGCAACCGCCCTCTCCACCTGGGGAATGTCAACGTACCCCCTAGCCGCCCCGCCATCGAGGGTAGCGAGGATGGGGGAGACAAACGAGCCGCTTCTGGCCGTAAAAAGGGGCCGTCCACAACTTCATCAGCTCCTTGTGCACTTCCGGGAAGAAAGGGACCAGGGCAGGGCGTGGTCGCGAGCCACGGCCCGTGCCGAGGAGCCAATCATCTCACCGCGAGGACTCGGGACTGAGAGGTGTGCACGCCTCCAGCCCGATGCTCGCGGCGGCCCGGGAAAGCACGGCCGTCAACTCTGGGTCCGATTCGGCGGCGGCCGCGACCCCCGAGGGGGGCAGCCCCGCCGAATCTTCATCCTCAGAGGACGATTGCCCATCCCCCGATGCAGCTATCGACATCTGAGCCTCTATCGGCGCGCCGAATGAAACGCTGAGCGCGCCGTAAGACGGCACAGCAGAATCACCGGCGAGCCGCACAGAACAGCTGCTGCGGGAGGAGTGAAAGGTCCGTGGGGACTGGCCCGGCGGAAAAGCTCTCACTGTAATCCTCAGATCGCCCAGAGCACTAGCCGATGGTTCTCTGCTCGTAGCAGAGAAGCCAGCGCGGGTAGTGACAGAGGGAGCCTCTCTCATCCCCGTGAGGAGAGAGAGGCGCGATCGCAGCGCTGTCATGGTTACACGCTCAAAACGAGCGTATAAACCATCCACGATCGCAGCTTCAGCGTGCTGGATGCCCAGACACTGAAGACAACGATCGTGGCTGTCGACGGAGGATAGGAAACGACCGCAACCAAGAGGACATGGCCGGAACGGCGTCTTTAAAAAGACGCGAACCGACCGTGATTTGCTCTTTTAGGAAATTGCTCTTTTAGTTGAAGTGCCCAGGGGAATCGCTGCAGACAGGGACACCGCTGTTCGCACCGTAACGCCAACCAGAACAGCTTCCAGACAGACGATGAAAGGCTTTGTGGAGATCAACACGTTCATCCACTCGGCTCCGAAGCAAAAATCTAATGAGTGGATGCACCTGCCGCCTATTTATACCCGCGAGGGCTGGGTGTGGCTCAGGTATGCAAAATCCACTAGCCAATATTCATTGGCGTTTTCTCTTAAAGTCAGAGATGATTGGGGCTTCCAAGTAAATCCCCTATGTCGTCACGACATAACTCGTAGTGAGCGACAGATAGGGAACATTTGATTGTGTGAAGTTTCAGACAATTTGCCCAAAATAATTTACCCTAATTGGACGGAACCCTAAAAAATAAGGTCAAAAGTCAGATGTAGAAAAGAAATTTTGGAAAATGATTTTACTCCTAAATATATGTAAAATATAAAGTCAATTATTTTTTCAAGCTGTGAATTCACAATTAGTCCCATAAATTACAATTTGTATCTAGATGGATGAAGTTACTTCCTCTACAGTCAAAAAGTTGGGTGTTATATTAGACAGCAGTTGTCTTTTGAAAATCATACTTCCTATGTTACAAAAACAGCATTCTTCCATCTTAGAAACATTGCCAAGCTACAGAACATGTTACCTGTTTGTGATGCAGAAAAGCTAATTCATGCATTCATGACTTCTAGACTGGACTATTGTAATGCACTGCTAGCTGGTTGTCCTGCATCTTCAATAAACAAGCTACATGTAGTCCAAAACGCAGCGGCTAGAGTCCTTACCAGATCAAGAAAATATGACCATATCACCCCAATTTTACAGTCTCTGCACTGGCTACCTATTAAGCTCTGTATCAGTTACAAAATATTACTACTTTCTTATAAGGCCATAAATGGTTTAGGTCCTGCGTACCTAACTAGACTTCTATCACGTTACAATCCATCACGCTCCCTAAGGTTGCAAAACTCTGCATTCTTGGTAGTACCTAGAATAGCAAAGTCCACTAAAAGAGGTAGAGCTTTTTCACATTTAGCTCCCAAACTCTGGAATAACCTTCCTGATAACGTTCTGGGTTCAGACACACTCTCTCTGTTTAAATCTAGATTAAAGACACATCTCTTTAGCCAAGCATTCACATAATATGTTTCATGACCTTGTACTTCAGTTATATCTGATCAAATGCACATTATCATTCTTTTGCTTGGGTTGAACACATAATTTTTGCTTGATTGGAACAGCTGCTATGCTAATTCTTCTCTATTTGCTTCTCTGTTTCTGCCACAGGACTCGCATCCCGAGGTAATTACACAAGCTTCAGTCTGGATCTAACCCTTACAAAGATCTGAGATGACCAAACACCCGAGAAGAGATGATGCCAACCCCTCAGAGGACCTCAGATGATGCCAACACTGAATCAACATACAAAACTACCAAATTTTACTATAAGTTTGATCACAACATCTAATCATTGCCGTTAATAGTGTTCACCGTTTGTTTGAATATATGTCATTAACTAACTGCATGATTTTTACTGTACATTTCTGCCATATGGACATCACCTTGACATAGTAACCACAGATAAGCTACTACTAAATATAATTTTATATTATATAAATATAATATAAATTTTTTGCTGTGAAGCTGCTTTGCAACGATTTGTATCGTGAAAAGCGCTATTCAAATAAACGCGAATTGAATTGAGATCTGTCAGTCAATACATGGGGGAACAAAGTAACTTACTTAAATCCAAAAATATGCAAAAAATGCTACTGGGGTGCGAAATCTATAAATTGGTGCTCTTTGGATGCAGGATTCTTTTATGTCATAAAAAAACTCATCAATCCAAGGCACTTGAAAATATTGTGAAAAAAGTAAAAAGTCTTCATTCACATTGCTTTAACATTAAAAACAACACACATGTGCACCGACACATTGCGGCTTACTTGTCTTTATCAGGGTAACTTGCGTTAACTTGCGTTACTTATTTGAAAAATTAACTCAGATATTTTTTGTAAATAAAAAAGTAATGCATTACTTTAACTAGTTACTTGAAAAAGTAATCTGATTACATAACTTGTGTTACTTGTAATGCGTTACCCCCAACACTGTCTGTAAATGTCAAGAACATTTTGAGTCTCAATTTCATGACCCCTTTAAAGTCATGAGTCTGGTAGACTTTAGCAAATATTTGTTACAAATACTGATAATATCAAACCTTGCAAACTTGTTTCCCATGCACTTCATCGGGCTGCACAAGAAAAGTTCAGGCTGGAGCTTGTGAAGTGCTTTCTGGTTTTGTGTGCATCATTCGGTGGGTGGTCTGTGGCTGTGCCGTTTGAGCCTGACCTTTAGTTTAACATCTGTACGTTTGGGAACCGGTTCTGTCAAGATACAGAAGATCAGCAATGCAGTGCAGTAAAAAAATACAACAGAAAAGAGCCTCTGTTTCTCTTTCCAACCATCAGCCAGTGTCTATCTTTTGCCTCTGAAATATGCTAATTATTTCCCTTTGAGGCTTCAGAGAGGCACGGAGCCAACTTGTAACAATTCTTCCTAATCGTTTTAACGGATTACACCAACAGAGCAAACACTGAACATCCTATGTGTGGAGATAAGTACTTGATAATAGACAAGTCCTGGATAACTGCTATCAATCTAAAGGTTTTCCTTAAAATCTCTGTGTTTTTTGTCTCTTAATGTAAAAAGGTTGAGGAATAATGACTCATTTGGAGAGTTTCCATCATGTCACAAACTCTGAATCTGCTAGTAAAACACACAGCGCTGGTGGCCGTTTCATCATTGTGTTCGCTTTGGTCCTCAGGCGTGAGTTCCTCATATTCACACGCAGACATTACCTCCTGTGCTGGAATCGTTATTGAACATGTTGGTCGATATTAATTTGCCTTGATCACTGTGAAATGCATTTGTTTCTTTCTAGCACTATGCATCTGTTCTATCTACAGAATTGGTGAAATCATCTCAGCAATTATTAGCATTTAATATGCATGTTATTAATATACTGCAATATATTTTATAATATTAAACTACCGTTCACAATTTGGGGTTGGTTGTGTTTGAAAGAAATCTCTTCTGCTCAAAAATACAGTGAAGCAGTAATATTGTGAAATATTATTACAATTAAAATTTTCTTTTTCTATGTGAATATATGTTAAAATGTAATTTATTTCTGATCAAAGCTGAATTTTCAGCATCATTACTCCAGTCTTCAGTGTCACATGATCTTCAGAAATCATTCTAATACGCTGTTTTGCTGCAATAGAAACATTTCTGATTATTATCAATGTTGAAAACTGTTGTTCTGCTGAAAAGTTTTGTGGAAACTGTGATACACTTTATTTTTTCAGGATTCACATATGAATAGAAAGTTCAAAAGAACAGCATTTATTTAATACACGACTGAGTATTTTTGCAGGTCAAACAAAACATCTACAGTGTGTGGCTATTTTATAAATATTACTGTAACGGAATCACCAGCCATGCCATCCACCTGAACCCGTTCGCAATCACCCGATTACTAATCACCCACACCTGACTCCACTTTCCATACACTATAAAAGTCTACTCACCCCTCTCCTCCATTGACTGGTCTTGAGGTTACAAGCTCTTCGTTGCTCCTGTTACCTACCTGCTGAATTCCGGCATCACAGTAGACGTCCTCCTCCAGTCCGCTCAACTGAGAAGAGACAGATAAGAATATTATTTCTTCAGTTTATAGAGCTTCACCGAACTCCTTGGTTGTTGCAGTTACCTTTTTGCTTTGTCTTCAAGTTGATTATTAAAGAAGCTCTCACCTTATTCCTCCTCATTTGCCTCTTCATCCTGTGCGTGACAATTACACACATAATTGTGTGTATATATATATATATATTTTATTTTTTTTTTTTTTATACAGTATGCTTTTAATGCTTTTTAAATAGTTCCCAACAAAAGTTTGCTCTTCACTCAATATGCAATTCTGATAATGTCAGATAGAAACTTTTTCTCAAATTTTAAAAACAGTACAATATATCGGTCTGATGTGTGATCTTTAAAAAAAAAAAAAAAAAAATAGAAAGTAAATAAATAAAAGAAAAAAACACACTTAAAGAAAAAATGAACAGAATTAACAGAGACTAATCTGATTATAATTATAGTGCATGTGTTAATCTAGAGATAAAAAAAAATGCAAAAAAGATTTTTAAAGAACGATTAATTACTATGATCATGGCTTTGTGTCATCTCTTACGTGACATGCACAACACCTTACAGCTGAGCACATGCAGCGTTAATGATTTCTATAACAGAGCTGAATCTGATACTCGCTTATTAGACTCACATGGTGTTTATCTGAACACCGCACCATCTTTAACCCATCAAAGATTCCCTTCACTGAGATCAAGAATCCTTTTACAACCATTTGAACTCTTAAATTTCTTAAAATGTCAGTGTAAATTGAACCCAGGCCAATCTTTGTTCTCCAGAAGCCTGGACCAGTCATCTGTGCTCATTTTGTTAATCCAAAGAGACTCGTCTTGGTCCACAATGCTGTTTTTACTCCATTTGCACAAAAGCACTACAGAGAATAAGACGTGGATGAGTAATGAATCAGGTGAGGATGAGATTTTATAATTCATTTGGCATTTCATAAGTGCATTTGAGCATTACATGTGATTTTTCTATTGGTGCAGTCAGTGGAAGACTGCACATCTCTGGATTGACAGGAGTTCAGAAGTAGAGATCAGCTTGCTGATGCAATTTCACCTCAAGATTTTATAATGGCTAATTACCTCACTGAATTCCCAATTTTATTATGATTGTTACATTTTGAACTTGAAACGAGTTTGAACTTTTATATCATTTGCCCAACTGCTGAGGGAATCGTAACAGTCAAGTGTGAATACAAATCTGGTCTCTGTTCATATTGCAGTGAGTCATATATATGTTTTCCAGTTACACCATATCAGCCCCCAAAGTCAACATGAAGTGTTCACAATTGATTTGTGTTTGTTTTTATGGATCAGGAAAGGATTCGATGTGAAAACTGTTCTCTATGTGACGGGTGAATGGAGAGTTTGTTTGGACGTCAACAGAAATGAAAGTTGTTGCAGAGTTTTGATCACATTTTGATCAAATATTACATAGACAAACATTTTTTCCTTAGACTAGCATGCACAGATGAAGAGTTCACAATAAGACCAGGAAGGAAGTAAAAAAAAGTGAAAAGAAACTAAAAAGGAGCAATTTTTGACTGAGCAGTGAAAATGGGAGCATATAATGGTTCTATGGTGCTGTGACTGTGCAAGATCAGCAAAAATAAAACGATTGTTGTATTCTAGATAAGTATTTTTTCAATTAAATGGTTGGGTTCATTTCAGGCATCTGATTTCCATTAATTAGATTTTCGTGACAGGTTCCCATGTGGCGGCTCACAAAATGACTCCAGACTATTTGTCACATTGGGACTTGCTTCCTACATGTTGGCAAATAACAGCAGCATATATGACTGAAAAACAGAAGTGCTGTATATGAATTTGTGTTTCTATTGTATGTGGTTGGTAGATGAAAACAGGCTGATTTTGTCATAGTGTTCTTCACCTTGACCTTCAGTCTGGTAGAAATAACCCTTAATGTAGCAGGTTGGCCATGGTTGCCATGTGCAATGCGATTACACAGCGGTTTTATTACAGGACTGAGATAGATTAGACATCAAATAAACAACATATTAGCAAAACTGTTCAGTGGTCATTAAAAGTTTATATACCTGTGTGTGTGTGTATATATATATATATATATATATATATATATATATATATATATATATATATATATATATAAATAAAAAAAAAAAAACATTAAAATACAACAGTGGAATGTACAGTACTGTTCACAAGTTTGGGGCTGGTAAGATGATTTTGGCTCTTCTGCTCACCAAGGCTACTTTTATTTAATCAAAAATACTGCAAAAATTGTGAAATATTTTTACAATGTAAAATAGCTGTTTTGTATGTGAATATACACTATATTGCCAAAAGTATTGGGTCACCCCCTTCTAATGAACAGGTTTGACTACTTTAGTAATTTCCATGAGTACAAATCTTAATGTTTAAGCATATAATGATATTCTAGTGAATTGTGTGCTTCTAATTTTAAAGCAACAGTTTGGACAGGACCCTTTTCTATTCTAACATGACAATGCCTCTGTGTATAAGGCAAGGTTCAAAAAGAAATGATTGATTCAGTCAGTGTGGAAGAACTTGACTGGTCTGCAGAAAGCCAAGTCCTAATCCAAACTGAACACCTCTGGTGTGACTTTAAATGCAGATCTTGAGCCAAAAACTCATCACCAAACACAATGACTTGTACATACACTATATGGACAAATGTATTGGGACACCCCCTTCTTTAGAACAGAAAAAGACACTTCCAAAACTGTGGCAACAAAGATGGAAACATAATGCATGTATTTAAAAATAGTATTTCCATCTCTGTTGCAACACTTTTGGAAGTGTCTAAAATGACTGTACTCATATGTACAAGTCATTGGTGTTTGGCAAAGAGTTTTTGGCTCAAGGTCTGCATTTAAAGTCACACCAGAGGTGTTCAGCTTGGATTAGGACTTGGCTTTCTGCAGACCAGTCAAGTTCTTCCACACTGACTAAATCAATCTTTTCTTTTTGAACATTGCCTTATACACAGAGGCATTGTCATGTTAGAATAGAAAAGGGTCCTGTCCAAACTGTTGCTTTAAAATTAGAAGCACACAATTCCCTAGAATAGCATTATATGCTTTAACATTAAGATTTGTACTCATGGAAGTTACTAAAGTAGTCAAACCTGTTCATTAGAAGGGGGTGACCCAATACTTTTGGCAATATAGTGTATGTTAAAATGTAATTTATAGCTGTGATCAAATCTGAATTTTCAGCATCATTACTCCAGTCTTCAGTGTCACATGATCCTTCAGAAATCATTCTAATATGCTGATTTGCTGCTCAAGAAACATTTCTGATTATAATCAATGTTGAAAACAGTTGTGCTGCACAATGTTTTTGTGGAAACCGTGATACATTAAATTTTTTTTAGAATTCACAGATGACTAGAAACTTCAAAAGAACAGCATTTATTTGAAATATAAATCTTTTGTAACATTACAAATGTCTTTTATCACCACTTTTGATCAATTTTATGTGTCCTTGCTGAATAAAAGTAATAATTTCTTTAAAAAGTCTTACTGAACTCTTACTGACTTTTGAACAGTAGTGTATTAATATTACCCTGAACTGCATAGATCCAAGATATGCAATAAATAAATAAATGAATGAATGAATTAATGAATGAATGATTTGAAGTGTGTGCTTTTCCACAAAGCTATTTCATATTATATTATTATATTATTTAATAATTTATGAAACATAATAATTACAGTTAACTATTGGTCTGTTTATTTATTTATTTATTGCTGAATTTACAGTTGAATAATTGGTTAATAATAATGGTTGGAATTATTAATAATAATAAACCACCAGTCAGAATTTCAAACGCTTACAGTATAATGGATGTTTCTGAGAGTATATGAACAAGAGCCAAAGTTTGATTTACCAGTTTAACACCGAACAAACACTAGGCCAAAAAAACACTGTATTAGTATCTGCAACACATCTGCATGCAAACCTATTCAAACCTTTTAAAGACAAGTCATTACTTGTGTAATATGTGCCATTGATTCCCAGCATCAGCTACGCAACGGCAAGTTAAGACTAATGGATCACACTGTGCAATTATCAGACGCCGCAGATCATTCCTGCTGCTGCTGTGTTTCTCTGCTCTCCGGCGCAAAGCCACGCATGGTGGGGTAAATGAAAATGAAAGAGACGGGCGAGCGTTAAATGCCAGCGGTGTGAATAAGAGCGTGTGAAGGAGCGAGAAACACAGATAGCTATTTAACATCCTCTCAGAGTCGCTCGCTCTGATTGGGCTTGAATGCTGTAATGACATGGATGTACAAGCTGCGGAAATGCTGGGGACAAAGCTTTGAGTTCACTCGAGCATTAATGCACACTGCAGGAGCAATACGACTGATTATGTATTGTGAAAATAACCATGGGAAACTATTTTTCTCTATACACGTAATGAGGGAATATTTTAAGCAGGGAACTGTGATTTAAGAGTTATTTCAGATACAGTAAAGGTTGTGCACACAGTAGTTTTGAGGTTGCTTTTGTGTGTGTGTGTCATAATAAGAGCAATATAATAGTGACAGTTTTCACTAACAAAACAATTTGGCAGTCCATTACATTTTAAAAGCATTAAGGGCACAAAATTGTATTTTCACTCAGAAATTGCTAGTACATTTTAAAAGCATTTGTAAAGAAATGGCAAGCACCAGATTGAATTAAACATGAAATTTGAAAGTAGAAAGCCTAGAATAGTGTTTTATAAATTGCTATTAGCCATCTGGAATCATTCATTTAGGAGTTGCAGTTGTGTTGTTTGGTCAAAACAGACAGTAGACCACAACTGTGTAATTTTTTTAATGAAAAAAGAAAAACCATCTGAAATATGGACCATTTATTTCTATATAAAATATAAGTAAAAATGTTTAAAAAATACTTTTTTTTGTCTAAACTGAACAACGCAGATGATGAAATTAACTGAAATAAATAAATAAATAAATAAATTTACACACACAAAAAAAGTGTTTCTTTGTATTTATTTGTGAAATTTATAAGCAATTTCTGAGCGAAAATAGTTTAAAAACTAAATCTTTTTAGTGATACTCATTTTTTTTTGAACAGGGCTGCAAAATAGTATACTTTATATAATTCATATAAAATAAAACAGAATTTAAAAAAGTAACACAATATTTCAATTGCCATCCAGAGGTTAAGCATCAATATTTCCTGAAGGTTCATCACTAACTATGTGCTGAAAAACTCGCTCATTTGTATACCTTCATCATGGCTAAAGCAGCAGGTGGAGATCAGAACACAATCAGAAGGCAGAGTGATGTTAATGTACTTTTCTCCTTCAAGAAGACCTTCCCAGACTCTGTGTCTGTCCCTCTTCTGCTTTGTGTCTGTTGATCAGGCTTCTTGTAGAGTTGCTTAGGATGCTGTCCAAGGACCTGAGATGTTTTCTTCTCCTTTAGATCTGTTTGGACAGCTGGCCTTTCAGGCTGCTCTGTAAAGACACTGCCGTCCCTGTTAGCAAATAAGACCAAGATTACTTGCTGTCTGTGCCCTGAATCACAGACCATCCACATGGATCTGAACCAGTTCACTGCACCCATCATGAGCGTAAAGGGATAAACGGGGCAGATTTACATGCTTATGCTGTCAGATGATTCTTTTTCTAACAAATTTGCATCAACTAAATTCACAAATGTTTCCATGTGCATCATCCTAACATGTTACACTTGTGTTACAGTTAATTATACAGTGAGAGTCTTATAGTCTCAATATCTTCCTCTATAAGGTTACTGATATCAGTGTTTGTATATCTGCTTATGCTTATGGTAGTAAATCTGTCTGTAAATCTGCAGATGCAACTTTAATTTTTATAATTGCACCTTTCTCACAGAATTAAACTTTAAGATGCTTTCCTTTATATAGCACTGTTGTCATGGCCACGAGTAACATCATAATCTTTCCATTTTCAACCAGAATGTGAGTCAAAGCACTTTGCACAGATTTATTAGCCGTATAAGCTATAACCTATAAGTATAGTATAAGAAATGTTAATAGGAGTGGTAAATGTTTTGTTTAATTTTCAATATAATTTAATAGCGATGTTTTATTCATTACTGTAATGCATTTGTGTTTATTAAAATAAAAAGTCTCAATTTTTTCCTTTCTACTTGATTTCATTACTTCTTTTTTGCTTTGTGTCTTTTGGAGCAAGCAAAAACTTTTACTCAAAACACCTTGTCATTTTTTTTCAGTAGAACAGCCCCTCATAAGTCATTCTGGAGGTACAATGTGTTTGTTTTTTATCGGACAGAAGAAATGTATTTCATATTTATTAAGGCACAGATGGAGGATGAAAACAGTGGATGTGAGCCAAGCAGAGGCTGTTTAAGGTTCTATAACAGTCGTAGCGTCAGTAAGCACTTTATGACACAGTCTGGCTGAATTACAGAGCATTTCTCATCTCTCAACTGTTAATGTCTAGACTTAGCGTGTTCCCGACTTATTTCAATATCAAATGTGACATGAATTTGATTAAATGTCTAACATTCAGTATGAGACACATAAAATGTGCCATTATTTGTTAGTTACAGGCTGATCAATATTAATATCTTCTAGTATAAAACTCATAAAAAATGTTTCTTGTTTAGCAGTTCTTCTTCAATAGTTGCTCTTCTTCAACATTACTAGTCCAAAGTTTGGACACAGAATCTCATTCTTCTTCTTATTAATTCCACATTTTTTAAAAGTAATAATAATGTCATAAAAACTATAAAATTACACAAATGGAAGTGAGAGTATTATGCAGGGCTCTGAACCGGTTCAAGGAACGAAAACGAAAACCAGAAACGAACAAAATTTTGACTGGAATAGAACTGGAAACAGAAACTAAATCAAATTTTATAGTTCCGAACAGAATCGAAAATTTGAAATGGCCATTAACCGGTTAATAACGTTATTTTATCGTTCCATTTAATATTTTAAATTTGCTGTCAACCAATCAGGAATTCAAGTAGCTAGACTATGCAAATGTGACGCTGACGCATCCAGCGAGTGAAATGCCCGCGCGCTCAGCTGTGAACTCGTAGGTAAGTCACGATGCACCGGCGTTAGAGTTTATCCGAGGACTGATGGATTCAACAGATCTTACACACCTGCAGCGCTTCTGTGAACGGAGAAAACAGAATAAAACTATAGGCTTACATAAAAAGGAATATATATGGCTATACACTAAATATATTTCACTTAAATTATTGACAGATTAACGGAACGAAAGAATATATATATATATATATATATATATATATATATATATATATATATATATATATATGCTGAGTTATGCCTACGGTTCATTGTGACGTATTCCAAAGTTCTCGGAAAGGGAAACGAGACGGCAGAAAGTAGTTTTCTTTATTTTGCAAAAGCTTTACAGTTTTATTTATTTTACAGTTTTATTTGTTTTGCAGAAACTTGACAATTTTGAATGATGTCGCATCTGTAAACAACCAGCGTTGGTATGGCTGTATCGCGCTGGCGACTCACGCGCACAAGGACACAATATTTTTGCGACTTTGCAGCCTGTTCATTATCAAAATAAAATACAGTTAAAGGAACGTGTTTTAAAAAGTTACAGTGCTCGGTTATCTGATCTGTTGCGTTAAGCGTGACCATCGCCTCACTGTGCTGATATAGCCGATGTGAAGGATGATGTTTTACGTCGATGAAAGTACAAAAGCCTATAATAAGTAATATTTTAGCATCCAGATACAGCGCGAATATGGACACATTTGAATTCGTGCCGAATGAGCAACCCGGTATTACTCCAAAGCGTGTAATAGACACGCTGGTCCACTCGAAAATGCGTGTGAGTGTGAAAATGACATGCATGTATGAGTTACCACTGGAGCACTAGCGGGGCGATAATTTTCCCAATAACAACTCCACACGGACCAAAGACAAGCGATATAGTGCGTTAAAGGAAAACGCCACCGTTTTTCCATATTCCAATATGTTTTTCCATCAACTTAGATGAGCTGATACGTACCTCTCCCATCTCAGTGCATGCATTTAATCGCTCTAGCGCGCGGCGCCACTATGCTAGCGTTTAGCTTAGCACCATTCATTCCTTAGGATCCAAACAAAGATTAATTTAGAAGCTACCAAACACTTCCACGTTTTCCCTATTTAAAGACGTTTACATGAGTAGTTACACGAGTAAGTATGGTGACACAAAATAAACAGTGGAGATTTTCTAAGCGGATAAAAAATTATAACTATAATGTATGGCGGAAGAGTACTTCTCTCTTCTCGCAGCACTTCGACCTCGGCGCAGTAATATCATCACTCCTGAAAACTCTCCCTCTCTCTCTAACTTCCATCAATAGAACCAATATTACTGCGCCGAGGTCGAAGTGCGGCGAAGTACTCTTCCGCCATACATTATAGTTATCATTTTTTATCTGCTTAGAAAATTGCCCCGTTTTATTTTGTGTCACCATACTTACTCGTGTAACTACTCATGTAACCGTCTTTAAATAGGGAAAACATGGAAGTGTTTGGTAGCTTCTAAATTCATCTTTGTTTGGATCCTAAGGAATGAATGGTGCTAAGCTAAACGCTAGCATAGTGGCACCGCGCACTAGAGCGATTAAATGCACGAACTGAGACGGGAGAGGTACGTTCAAAAACACTATAGTATTTACTATAAATTACTATAGTATTTTTTCATGTGGGTAATTTTCGTAAGGGATGCACAGTAACCACACTATATACCATGCTTCACCTTAAGTGTAGTTTTACTGTGGTATTTGTTCGTATGGTAACCACAACACTTGTCATTTTACGATAGTAACTGTTTACTGTCTATTCTTTGTATTGAAAGCACAGTATAACACAGCTATCACAATGGTTTTACCACAGTGACTGTATTTTAATGTGGTATTTGTAGTTAAAGCACATAACCACAACCCTTACTATGGGTTTACCTCAGTAACCATAGTTTTACTGTGGTGTTTACCTCAGTAACTGTTTTTACTCTCTCTCTCTCTCTCTCTCTCTCAGCTTTTCCTTTCCTATTTTTCCAAACTGTAATCCACGATTCATTTACACATAGTTTTGCTCTCTTTCTTTCTGTGGTTCATCATGGCTTATTTTTAAAACTCAAGAATCAAATTCTGACCAATTCTGTCAGAAACCTGCTAGAATTAACAGGGAACTTGAACTCGAAGCTCCCAGAAGCTGCCAAGGAGGCTGAACAAGTCCCTCAAAGGTTCAACCCTTCACAGGTTGTTGAACACAATTAGTTATAACCAATTTGCTTTAATGAACATATCCTTATTTTATGTGTTAATAATAGCTTTTCATACAGTCCTTCCTCTCAAATATTTTGGTCACAGATCATTTTAACACACTTATCAACGTGTATATTTCTCTTCGTTTCAGCTGAAAGGGAAGACCAAAGGAAAGCCTGTCATGGGATTTGAATTAGACCATCTTGTGCGTTTACGGAGAAGACCAAAAGCTGCAAAGGCAAACACTTCCAATGGTATGTCTGTATTGATCTCAGCACCTTGACTGGATTGTACTGCAGTTACATTTTGCACAGCATGCGATATTTCTTAAACTTTGCTTTACATATCCCACGGCCCCATCAGGAAATCTCCCCCAGAAAAGTCTCATTTTGAAGAAGTAATAATTCATACAATTGACCAAGTCAGAAAATTCATATGATATTGTACAAGTGTACTCGTACAAAATTTTACGACTTTTACTCACTGCTGTCTTTGGCCATTGCCTCAACTCTCATGCAGATTGTGCCCATTGTAAGTAGTCAGAGTGTTTATATCATAAAGTTTATTTTAAGTCCATTGCAGTCTTTATTAACCTTTACAAATTGGTGCAGCGTCTTCCCGTTCCAAAAGTACGTGATATCTGTCCACACCTCACAGTCTGTCTTTCTTTCCGTGTTGATCTGCCTAAGAAGCAAGAGTCTGTTCAGCCTCCAGAGAGAGAGAGAGAGAGAGAGAGAGAGAGAGAACTACGAGAGATGGCTTCTTAAAAGAGCTGTTGGATTACAGGTTGTTGTATGTGATCTGACGTAACTGCAAGACAAAAAAAAATACTGAATTACAATCACTTCACAAAAAGCATTGTGCTTTACAAATAGTATAGAGTAAAAACACAGTTACTGGGGTAAACATCACAGTAAAACTACGGTTACTGAGGTAAACCCATAGTAAGGATTGTGGTTATGTGCTTTAACTACAAATACCACATTAAAATACAGTCACGGTGGTAAAACCATTGTGATAGCTGTGTTATACTGTGCTTTCAATACAAAGAATAGACAGTAAACAGTTACTATGTTAAAATGACAAGTGTTGTGGTTACCATACGAACAAATACCACAGTAAAACTACATTTAAAGTGACAAAGTGACGTGACATACAGCCAAGTATGGTGACCCATACTCGGAATTTGTGCTCTGCAATTAACCCATCCAAAGTGCACACACACAGCAGTGAACACACACCCGGAGCAGTGGGCAGTCATTTATGCTGCGGCGCCCGGGGAGCAGTTGGGGGTTCGGTGCTTTGCTCAAGGGCACCTCAGTTGTGGTATTGAGGGTGGAGAGAGCGCTGTACATTCACTCCCCCCACCTACAATTCCTGCCGGACCTGAGACTCTCTAACCATTAGGCCACGACTTCCCCATTTAAGGTGAAGCATGGTATATGGTGTGGTTACTGTGCATCCCTTGAAAATTTCCCACATGAAAAAATACTATAGTAATTTATAGTAAATACTATAGTGTTTTTGAACCACTATAGTAAAGTGTATTATACTGTATATATTATAGTATTTACAACACTTTGTTAATGAATGCTACAGCATACTGTAGTATTAACTATAGCGAACTGATAAACTGTAATAAATACTGAGGTATACTTTAGTTTTTACTACAGTAAACTGTAGTGTATTGTAGTATAATATACCCTATAGTTGTAAAAAACTTAGTACAGTATTGGATAAAGTAATTTGTTTATATTACTATAATTGTTATATTACCACAGATACTACAGAATTACCACAACAAATTAATTCAAGTATGGTTCAAAAACACAATAGTATTTACTATAAATTACTATAGTTTTATTTATTTATTTATTTATTTATTCATGTGGGCATGGCTACAAATTAATCCAAGAAACCACAGTTGCTATAGTTAAACCATGGTAAACACAAATTAACCATGGTTTTTGCTACACTAACCATAGTTTAACCATGGTATTTGTAGTAAAACTGTGGTTATACAAATGGTAATAAATATGCCAACAAAACAAAACAACAACAACAACAACAACAAAAAAAAAAAAAAAAACATTACTTCACTTTTACTACAATAAAACCATGGTTAATTTTCGTAAGGGATTGACTAACGTTACACATGACATGGTCGAGCGACAGTTACTATGGTAAAAAATATGGTAAATGTGTGGACATTTTAAATGATCCCTTTCCCATGACAGGCAAATATAAAATTAATAATTTCATTCATAAATACGGGACGATCAACTATTTTACGAGACGGCTGGAACCTACCTGCATGCGTGTTGAAGTCATCTAAACCCATCTTTTAACGCACTATATCGCTTGTCTTTGGTCCGTGTGGAGTTGTTATTGGGGAAATTATTGCCCCGCTGGTGCTCCAGTGGTAACTCATACATTCGTGTCATTTTCACGCCTAGAGGAGGCAAAGCGTGACACTCACACGCATTTTCGAGTGGACCAGCGTGTCTATTACACGCTTTGGCGTGATACCGGGAGAGGTAGGCATCAGTTCAACTTTAATTTGCTTTTGGATTGACGTTTTTATAGTCTATAGGCTATAGCCTTAAGTTTAGAGGATTTGTTGTGGAGAAAAACTAATAACTGTGTTTATAATGTTTTTTTTTTTTTTTTTTTTTTTTATAACATTTTTGATTTACCGGCATTTTAGCCTACATCATTTCTGAATGTAATAACCTAATAAAATGCGACGCGACAGTTTTTTTTCCTCAAAACGCAGTTTTATACAAATAGCGTTTTATTTTTTTTTTTATTTTTTATTTTTTTTTTTAACAATGCAGCAAACATTTTAAAATATCTTTAAAAATACTTTAATGTCTTTAAAGAATATATATATATATATATATATATATATATATATATATATATATATATATATATATATATATATATATATATATTCTTTTGTTTAGTAGCCTATATTTAGGCAAATCTAGAAAAGACGATGGTGTATTGGCTGTGACTAAGCGCAGCGGGTTAAGATACCATCTCACAGTTTTTTTTTTTTCTTTATTTTTCTTTTTGTGTAAAGAAAACACTGTACTTTATTATTATTATTATTATTATTATTATTATTATTATTATTATTATTGGGGTGGCAAATGAGAGGCAGAATTTGTAAAAAATGCTTGTTTGTTTTTTTTCTAATAAAATATATTGCTATGCATTTAAAATTAGTTTAATATGCTATATCCATTAAAATGAAAGCTTAAGAACATTTTGATTTTTAAATAATTTCAATCAAACACTGGTGACACAGCCACTTATGTCTGTGTCATTTTGAAGTAACACCACAGACTTTATATTGCAAGTTACTATAGGCTCTGTGGTGTTACCAGAAAAGACCGTAACACCACAGATGGTAAAACCACAGACAAATCAGCCTAAATACAGACTTTTCTAAAATGGAGGCTGTCATCATGGTGATTTCAGGATCGGGACATTTTGGAAATATTAATAAGTATGTATTTATCAAAATTTTGATTAAAATATGTAAAATCTGCAAGTTATCAACATAACACCACAGACACTAATAAAGTGCGACACATGAAATTGTCAGAAATTTAGCTAAACTTAAGAAAATTAATAAGAAAAAATGTACTCCCCATGCACCCCTCAGATCAACCAGCACCTGCATTGACATTTACACACAGGAAGTAGTCCAAATAGAATTCTCCCTTTTCTTAAAGGGGCGAAATCCATTGTGGTAACACCACAGACATGAATTTGGGGGACACAACTTTTTTTCTTAAATATAATAAAATATGTATTTTTTAAAACAATTTAATAAAATTGTACATGCTAAATAAAATCTATATTTACAATATAACCACTTTATTTGTGTTAAAAATGTTATATTGTTGCAATTGCATTTCATGATACCTCTCTAAGGTACGGCGGGAACATGCATATTTTGTTACAAATGCAGTCTCTCAAACTCAATTAAATATGTATTTTAAAACAAAAATGTAACTATTAATAGTGCACAAATTGTGTTTACCCTACAGAATACAAACATGCAAACATTTTATAATTTATTGGTATTTAAAGTTTATTTCAACTGTTTTAAAGTAGAGGGACACCACTTGCCACCGTGATTGAAGAATGACCCATTATTATAGGCAAAGACAATTTTTAAAAATAAAGGTATTAACTGTTATTTTTTCTACTCGAACCGGTTTCGGAACGGTAGTAATACAGAGGAACGCAGGAACAGAAACGTTAAAATATCGTTTCTGCTCGGAGTGAACCAATTGACTTTTTTTTGTTTTCAAGCCCTAGTATTATGTATTTACAAACAAACAAACAAACAACAACAACAGTAATATATCTATTTGTCTGCAAAATCAAGTCAATAAAAATTAAACAGCACCCATTTGTGCAATAGTTATGTATTTACGAACAAACAAACAAACAAACAAACAATAAATTAATTAATTAATTAATAAATAAATAAGGTATAACAAAAATATATTAAAAAAACTGTGTAATAATAATAATAATAATAACTAGATTTGTTTACTATTTCAAAATCAATTTCCAGCATTTAAGCACAAGCCTTTAGACTTCAAGTTGATGAGAAACGTCTCGGTTATGTATAAGCCCTTTCGCACCACAGGAACCTTTTCATAGTACCCGAACTAATTGTGGAACTACCCACTTTTTGGCACGTTCGCACCACGGGAACTAGGAACTGTTTTAGTTCCCGGAACTCCATTTGGAGGAACTAAATTAGCTCCTACTTCAGAGTAGGGTCTAAAAAAGTTCCATAGGAACTATCGTGACGTAAGTGTACGCTGATTGGCTAAACGCGTACGAAAACGTCTCACCCGCCATGATTTAGAACGCCATGTAAACACATACTGTGTAAACATTGTATCAACTTATATTTCACAAGAATGGAGAACAGCGATAGATGGACGGACGCTGAAGTGCAGGCACTTTTGAACATTTATGCAACAGAGGAAATCCAGTTGGAATTCGAAGGAACAAAACGCAACACTAAGGTATTTGTCTATACGACGACATTCCATGTCCATTATTGTGAACCCCGCAAGAGACAACAAAAACACAGCTCCAATCAAAGCGTCCTTCATCCTCCTGTTGTTAACGTTGTTCTTCTTTGTTTTCGTTGTTCTTCTTTGTTTTTGTTGTTGAACACCGTGCACAAATGACGTCGCTGTCGACCGGCTTATGTCACTTCCTAGTATCCACTGTCGGTGCGAATGCAACCCTTTAAATGGTACTGGGAAATAGTTCGCGCAACATCATCTCAGTATTTTATTTTAGTACTGTACTTTTAGTTCTGGAACTAAAGCGGTGCAAAAGGGGCTTATGTAACGTCTCGGTTACGTATGTAACCCTCGTTCCCTGAAGGAGGGAACGGAGACGTCACGTCGGATGACCGACGAAATTGGGATCTCGCCAGGGAGACCAATCCACTTCGAGTGTAACTAAACG
Source organism: Spinibarbus caldwelli (assembly GCA_039654775.1). NCBI lineage: Eukaryota > Metazoa > Chordata > Actinopteri > Cypriniformes > Cyprinidae > Spinibarbus > Spinibarbus caldwelli. The sequence continues at coordinate 25,581,868 of CM077263.1, forward strand.
AGCCAATGGACATTGGCATGCGATTATTGCATCCAGCTGCCGCTGATCACAGTGTGAGCATAAGAGGCAGCTGATGCACCGCATCAATTATGTTTTCGCTGAGGAGCCGAGCCGGCGACCCGGCAGCTCAGCGGTGGTGCAGCGACTGTGGCGACGGGACGTGACGTCTCCGTTCCCTCCTTCAGGGAACGAGGGTTACATACGTAACCGAGACGTTCCCCTTTCAGTCGGTCACTCCGAGTCACGTCGGATGACCGACGAAATTGGGATCCCTACCAAAGCGCCACAGGAGCTGCCCCTTCCAGTGCCCTGTGTAGGGCTCCTGACCCTTCCTATAAGGCAGACGATAGGACCGGGCTCTACACAGAGAAGGTCAACTACTGGTGTTCCTTGAGCAACCCAAACAGTAGGACTAGGATAACACTGGGAAGCGTGCCCTTCCACTTGGAAGAGGCACACTGCGGAGTCACCTCCTCCCAGAGGGGGTTAAGTGACATTCAAACATGTGAAGTAACCCCAAAGGGCCTATTGCACATGGAAGTCTCTGAGATGGCTCAGGCTGCATCTTTAGAGATGGCAGAACGTGGTCCGCCAGGGGAAACACGGCTCTAATAAGAATACCGTGGAATACACATATGGGATCCCGACAGGGTCTCTCATATGGGCACTAGCCTCGCACCAGATTTCAAGAATTCATTGGCTGAAGGCCTGGCGCCGGACGCCCCGCCGCGTCCGGACGCCGGAGTGCTGGAGGACTCAACAGGGTTTGCCTGGTTAAGGAACTCTCTGGAGAATTAGGCGTAAGGACGCCGCAAGCCGACTCTGAGCCGGCCCTCTCAGTGCCACTACCCGTTTGAGGTGAGAACACAGGAGGAAACCGGTTCGACACGTAGGCTATAAAACCTAGCGAACGTGTTGGGAGTCGCCCAACCCGCAGCTCTACAGATGTCTGCTAGCGAGGCACCACGAGCCAGCGCCCAGGACGATGCGACACCCCTAGTGGAGTGAGCACGCATCCTGAGCGGGCAGGGCACACCTTGTGCTTCATAGGCCAAGGTGATGGCATCCACTATCCAGTGGGCCATCCTCTGCTTGGAGACAGCCTTCCCCTTCTGCTGTCCTCCGTAACAGACAAAGAGCTGTTCTGAGGTCCTGAAGCTCTGAGTTCTATCCACGTACTGACGCAGTGCGCGTACAGGACAGAGCAAAGCTAGGGCTGGGTCTGCCTCCTCCAGGGGCAGCGCTTGCAGGCTCACTACCTGGTCCCTGAAGGGCGTGGTAGGAACCTTGGGCACATAGCCGGGCCGGGGCCTCAGTGTTGCACTGGAGTCAGCCGGCCCAAACTCAAGGCACGACTCGTCGACCGAAAATGCCTGCAGGTCCCCCACCCTCTTGATTGAGGCCAATGCAGTCAGGAGTAGGGTTTTCATAGAAAGAAACTTCAACTCGACTGACTGCAATGGCTCAAAGGGGGCAGTTTGTAGGGCTCTTAGCACCAAAGCCAAATCCCAAGAGGGAAGGGAGGGAGGCCTCGGAGGATTTAACCTCCTGGCCCCCCTAAGAAACCTGACGACCAGATCGTGCTTCCCCACCGACCTCCCCTCTATGGGGTCGTGGTGGGCAGAAATAGCAGCAACATATACCTTAAGGGTGGAGGGGGACAGCCTACGCTCCAACCCTTGTTGCAAAAAGGAAAGCACGGCTCTGATCGAACATCTCCGGGGGTCCTCCTGGTAAGAGGAACACCATTCGACGAACAGGTTCCACTTCAGCGCATAGGCCCGTCTTGTGGACGGTGCTCGTGCTGAAGCGATAGTGAGCGCTACCTCCTGGGGCAGGTCACCTAGAACCTCCGCGTCCCGTCCAGGGACCACACATGAAGTTTCCACAAGTCTGGACGCGGGTGCCAGAGGGTGCCCAGTCTCTGAGAAAGCAGATCCTTCCTCAGAGGAATTGGCCAGGGAGGGGCTGTCGCGAGGAGCATGAGTTCCGGGAACCAGGTCCTGTTGGGCCAATATGGAGCCACTAACAGGACCTGCTCCTCGTCCTCCCTGATCTTGCACAGCGTCTGTGCTAGCAGGCTCACTGGGGGAAACGCATACTTGCGCAAGCCCTGGGGCCAGCTGTGTGCCAGTGCATCCGTGCCGAGCGTTGCCTCGGACAGGGAGTAGAACCACTGGCAGTGGGTGGTTTCCGGAGATGCAAACAGGTCTACCTGAGCAACTCCGAACCGACTCCAAATCAGCTGGACCGCCTGGGGATGGAGTCTCCACTCCCCAGGAAGTGCCGCTCGAGACAGCTCGTCGGCCGCCTGATTGAACACTCCGGGGATGTGGATGGCACGAAGGGACCTCAGATGCTTCTGACTCCAGAGGAGGAGGTGGCGGGCGAGTTGCGACATGCGACGGGAGCGCAAACCGCCTTGCCGGTTGATATACGCAACGGTCGCAGTGTTGTCCGTACGGACCAGAACGTCCCTGCCCCGAAGGCGCCCTCTGAGGCGGCACAGGGCAAGACGTACTGCCAGCAACTCGAGGCAATTGATATGCCAACGCAAAAGGGGGCCCGTCCAAACCCCTGATACTGCGTGCCCGTTGTACGTGGCACCCCAGCCGGTGACTGAGGCATCCGTGAATACCACAGCATGCCTGGATACCTGCTCCAGGGGCACTCCTGCCCGAAGGAACGAGGGATCTGACCACGGGCTGAAGGTCTTGCGGCAGGCCGGTGTAATCTGAACCCGGTGAGTACCGCGTTTCCACGCCCACCTCGGGATTCGGCCATGGAGCCAGTGCTGAAGCGGTCTCATATGGAGCAGACCGAGCGGAACTATGGCCGCAGCTGCAGCCATATGCCCCAGGAGCCTCTGAAAGAGTTTCAGTGGGACCGCTGTCCTGCCTGATAAAGTCTTGAGGCAGTTCAGCACCGACTGAGCACGTTCCTGGGTGAGGCGTGCTGTCTGGTTGACCGAATCCAACTCCATGCCGAGAAAAGAGATCCTCTGCGTTGGCACGAGTTTGCTCTTTTCCCAATTGACCCGAAGGCCCAACTGGCTGAGGTGCCTGAGCACCAGGTCCCTGTGTGCGCACAACAGCTCTCGAGACTGTGCAATTATGAGCCAGTCGTCGAGGTAGTTGAGAATGCGCACACCCTGTTCTCTCAGGGGAACAAGGGCCGCCTCTGCGACTTTGGTGAAGACACGAGGCGAGAGGGACAGCCCGAAGGGCAGAACCTTGTACTGATATGCCCGACCTTCGAACGCGAATCGCAGGAATGGCCTGTGCCGCGGAAGAATCGAAACATGAAAGTACGCGTCCTTCAGGTCGATCGCTGCAAACCAATCTAGGGGACGGACGCATCCAAAAATGCGTTTCTGCGTCAACATCTTGAACGGCATCTTGTGAAGTGCACGGTTCAAAACTCGCAGATCCAAGATCGGTCGTAACCCACCGCTTTTCTTGGGCACAATGAAGTAAGGGCTGTAAAACCCCCGACCTCATATCGGCTGGAGGGACCGGCTCTATTGCATCCTTCGCCAGTAGGACTGCAATCTCCGCGAGCAAGACAGGGGCATCGACGGCTTTGACTGAAGTGAACCGGATGCCCCTGAACTTGGGGGGACGCCGGGCGAACTGAATCGCATAGCCGAGTCTGATGGTCCGCAGGAGCCACCGGGACGGGCTGGGGAGCGCTAACCAGGCTCCGAGAGACCGCACCAGCGGGGCCAACGGGCCCACCGACATGCCCGCGGTGGGGCAGCGAGGTGGAACACAGGGACCGGCCCCAGGGCCTGTGACGGCCTGGCCTGTGACGGCAGGGGGCGGGGTCTGGGTGTGTAGTGTAGCACTCACCTGATTTCTCCTCGCGTGGGAGGAGACACAGGAACCCGGCTTGAGGCTTGTGACAGCCCGGCGTTTGACGACTTGAAGCGGGGAATGGAGTGCTACTGCCCTTACCTGGTTCCACGAATGGGCAGGAGGGGTGCTCTTGGGCAACCACCCGCTGCCTGCTGGCGAGAGAGGAGGAGGGAAGCGATCCTGTGATGCACAGATCACCACTCTCCTCCTCTTGAGACCCGGAGATTGAGGAGACCGCTCGTTACTGATGTTTTGGGTACCGCTGGCTGCTGGGCCAGCGGCGGAACAAAATGAACAAAAGATACTCCACCCGGCCCTCCTCCGGGGGAGGGAGTGGTGCAGTCACCATCTCCCGATGAGCAGTCTCCTCCATCTCCGGGTCGACCGTCCCAGGGCCTCTTGCACTTGCGCTTGCCGCCAGGTTTGGCGGGGGCCTGGACGGGCTGGGCGTCCTGCCTGCGACCGGCTCCACGATGCTGCCTGGTGAAAGGCTGCTGCGGCTGCACGGGAGCGGGGGCGGCCGCAGGGGGGCGCCCACGGCGACGAGCAGGCTGAGGGGCTGCAGCCGGAGTGGAAGCAGCAGGTTTCCTCCGGCGCATGATGTGTTTGATCGCCTCAGTCTGCTTCTGGGCTGCCGAGAACTGCTGGGCAAAGCTCTCGACAGCGTCGCCGAAAAGGCCGGTCTGTGACACGGGAGCATTCAGGAACTGTACCTTTTCCAGCTCTCTCATGTCAGCAAGACACAGCCAGAGATGGCGCTCCTGGACCACTAACGTGGACATCGCACGACCCAGAGACTGTGCGGTCACCTTCGTCGCTCGTAGCGCGAGGTCCGTCGCAGCGCGCAGCTCATGTTGAACCGCCAGGTCGTGACCACCCTCGTGCATGTCTTTCAGTGCTTTGGCCTGGTGGACCTGCAGCAACGCCATAGCGTGGAGGGCGGAAGCCGCCTCCCCACAGGCTCTATAAGCACTGCCAGTTAGACCTGACGAATACTTAGAGGCCCGTGAGGGGAGACACGGATCACCCCGCAGGGTGGAAGCGGCTGTTGGACATAGTTGCATGGCCACAGACCGTTCCACCGAGGGGATGCCCGCATACCCCAAAGCGGCTCCACCATCGAGGGTGGTGAGAGCGGAAGAACTACAAGATTTGTTTCGGGCAGTGAAAGGTGCCCTCCACGATCTTGTCAGCTCCTCGTGCACTTCCGGGAAGAATGGCACCGGAGGGGGGCACTGAGAACCAGCACGACCCCCACCGAGAAACCACTCGTCCAGCCTCGAAGGATCGGGACGCGGTGGTGGATTCCATACGAGCCCGACATTCTCGGCGGCCCGGGAAAGCATGGCCGTCATCTCTGGGTCTGGCTCGGACAACGCTACCACACCCGAAGGGGGCAGCGCAGCCGAGTCGTCATCCCCGGAGAGAGAGGGCCCGCCCTCCGATGCAGTGATCGACATCTGGTCGTCAGGGGGACCACCGAAGGAGACGCCTGGTGCACCCCGAGCAGAGGGCCCAGCACGCTCCTGCGGCAGCTCCACCGGCTGCGGAGTGCTTGAGGGGCGAGGAGCTCCACTTGGGGAAGCCCTCACCGTAATCCTCAGATCACCTCTGCCCCCACCGGACCCAGCGGCGCGCACGCTGGACCGCGGCAGAGGCAGAGGGACTCCGCCATGTTTGACATAGCGGAGTCTAAGACGCAACTCCGAGATGGTCATGTCCCCACAAGAAGAACATGAGCCATCCACGAAAGCCTCCTCAGCGTGCTGAATGCCCAGACACGTGAGGCAGCAATCGTGACCGTCCTGAGGCGCCAGGAAGTGACCACAGCCAGAAACGCACGGGTGATAAGACATCTTTAAAAAGACGCGATCACCCGTGTACTCTCTTAGAGAAATTTGCTCTTAGAAATGCTCTTTTTTGAGGTGCTGAAGCACGCAGGGGAGCTTGGCCACCGCACACTCCAAGTGTGGCTGCCAGCGGGAAGACGATTCTGCTCTCCCGGACACCGTGACCACCGCTGCTGCACCGTAACGCCCGCACTCGATCAGGAACACTTCTTGGGAAAGGGAGCAGTAGCTTCACTACTACCGCTCGGCTCCGAAGCGAAAGGATAATTGATGCGGTGCATCAGCTGCCTCTTATGCTCACACTGTGATCAGCGGCAGCTGGATGCAATAATCGCATGCCAATGTCCATTGGCTCGTTTAGTTACACTCGAAGTGGATTGGTCTCCCTGGCGAGATCCCAATTTCGTCGGTCATCCGACGTGACTCGGAGTGACCGACTGAAAGGGGAACCCTCGTTCCGTGAAGGAGGGAACGGAGACGTCACATCGGATGACCGACGAAATTGGGATCTCGCCAGAGAGACCAATCCACTTCAAGTGTAACTAAACGAGCTAATGGACATTGGCATGCGATTATTGCATCCAGATGCCGCTGATGACAGCGTGAGTATAAGAGGCAGCAGGTGCACCGCATTAACCTCCTGGCCCCCCTAAGAAACCTGACGACCAGATCGTGCTTCCCCACTGACCTCCCCTCTATGGGGTCTTGGTGGGAAGAAATAGCAGCAACGTACACCTTAAGGGTGGAGGGGGACAGCCTACGCTCCAACCCTTGTTGCAAAAAAGGAAAGCACGGCTCTGATCGAACATCTCTGGGGGTCCTCATGGTGAGAGGAACACCATTCGACGAACAGGTTCCACTTCAGCGCATAGGCCCGTCTTGTGGACGGTGCTCGTGCTGAAGCGATAGTTAGAGCTACCTCCTGGGGCAGGTCACCTAGAACCTCTGCGTCCCATCCAGGGACCACACATGGAGTTTCTACAAGTCTGGACATGCCAGAGGGTGCCCCATCTCTGAGAAAGGAGATCCTTCCTCAGAGGAATCGGCCAGGAAGGGGCTGTCGCGAGGAGCATGAGTTCTGGGAACCAGGTCCTGTTGGGCCAATATGGAGCCACTAACAGGACCTGCTCCTCGTCCTTCTTGATCTTGCACAGTGTCTGTGCTAGTAGGCTCACTGGGGGAACGCATATTTGCACAGGTCCTGGGGCCAGCTGTGTACCAGTGCATCCGTGCTGAGCATTGCCTCTGAGAGGGAGTAGAACCACTGGCAGTGGGTGGTTTCCGGAGATGCAAACAGGTCTTCCTGAGCAACTCCGAACCGACTCCATATCAGCTGGACCACCTGGGAATGGAGTCTCCACTCCCCAGGAAGTACCGCTTGAGACAGCTCGTCGGCCGCCTGATTGAACACTCCAGGGATGTGGATGGCACGAAGGGACCTCAGATGCTTCTGACTCAAGAGGAGGAATGAGGGATATGTCCACGGGCTGAGGGTCTTGCGGCAGGCCGGTGTGATGTGAACCCGGTGAGTACCGCGTTTCCACGCCCACCTCGGGATTCGGCCATGGAGCCAGTGCTGAAGCGGTCTCATAAGGAGCAGATTGAGCGGAACTATCGCCACAGCTGCAGCCATATGCCCCAGGAGCCTCTGAAAGAGTTTCAGTGGGACCGCCGTCCTGCCTGATAAAGTCTTGAGGCAGTTCAGCACCGACTGAGCACATTCCTGGGTGAGGTGTGCTGTCTGGTTGACCAAATCCAATCCAGACAGTCTCCATGCCGAGAAAAGAGATCCTCTGCATTGGCACGAGTTTGCTCTTTTCCCAGTTGACCCGAAGACCCAACTGGCTGACGTGTCTGAACACCAGGTCCCTGTGTGTGCACAACTGATCGTGAGACTGTGTGAGTATGAGCCAGTCGTTGAGATAGTTGAGGATGCGCACCCCCCGTTCTCTCAAGGTAACAAGGGCTGCCTCTACTACTTTGGTGAAGACACGAGGCGACAGGGACAGCCCGAAGGGCAGGACCTTGTACTGATATGCCCGACCCTCGAATGCAAATCGCAGGAATGGCCTGTGTCGCGGGAGGATCGAGACATGAAAGAGCGCGTCCTTCAGGTCGATCGCTGCAAACCAGTCTTGGGGAAGGATGCACCCGAAAATGCGTTTCTGCGTCAACATCTTGAACGGTTCAAAACTCGCAGATCCAAGATCGGTCGTAACCCACTGCTTTTCTTGGGCACAATGAAGTAAGGGCTGTAAAGCCCTGACCTCACAACGGCTGGAGGGACCGGCTCTATCGCATTCCTTCGCCAGCAGGACTGAGTTTTCCGCACACAAGACAGGGGCATCGACAGCCTTGACTGAAGTGAACCAGATGCTCCTGAACTTGGGGGGACGCCAGGCAAACTGAATCGCGTAGCCGAGTCTGATGGTCCGCAGGAGTCACCGGGACGGACTGGGGAGCGCTAGCCAGGCTCCGAGAGACCATGCCAGCGGAACCAACGGGGCCACCAACGTACCCGCGGTGGGGCAGCGTGGTGGAACACAGGGACCTGGCCCGGGGCCTGTGACAGCCTGGCCTGTGACGGCAGGGTGCGAGGTCTGGGTGTAAAGTGTAACACTCACCTGATTCATCCTTGTGTGGGAGGAAACGCAGGAACCCAGCTCGAGGCTTGTGACAACCCGGCATGTGACGACTTGAAGAGGGGACTCGAGTGTTACGACTCTTACCTCTGGTTCCACGAATGGGCAGGAGGGGTGCACTTGGGCAACCCACTGCTGCCTGCTGGCGAGAGAGGAGGAGGTAAGCAATCCCGTGATGCACGGTTCACCACTCTCCTCCTCTTGAGACCCAGATATTGAGGATACCGCTCTTTAATTGATGTTTTGGGTACCGCTGGCTGCTGGGCCAGCGGCAGAACAAAAACAAAATGAAACAAAATATTCTCCACCCGGCACTCCTCTGGGGGAGGGAGTGGTGCAGTCACCATCTCCCGACGAGCAGTCTCCTCCATCTCTGGGTCGCCCGTCTCAGGGCCTCTTGCACTTGTGCTTGCCGTCAGGTTTGGCGGGGGCCTGGACGGGCTGGGCGTCCTGCCTGCGACCGGCTCCACGACGCTGCCTGGTGGAAGGCTGCTGCGGCTGCACGGGAGCAGGGGCGGCTGCAGGGGGGGCGTCTACGGCGACGAGCAGGCTGAGGGGCTGCAACCGGGGTGGAAGCAGCAGGTTTCCTCCAGCACATGATGTGTTTGATCGCCTCAGTCTGCTTCTGTGCTGCTGAGAATTGCTGGGCAAAGCTCTCAACAGCGTCGCCGAAAAGGCCGGTCTGCGACACGGAAGTATTCAGGAACTGTACCTTCTCCTGCTCCTTCATGTCAGCCAGACACAGCAAGAGATGGCACTCCTGGACCACTAGCGTGGACATCGCACGACCCTGAGACTGTGCAGTCACCTTCGTCGCTCGAAGCGCGAGGTCTGTCGCAGCACGCAGTTCATGTAGAAACGCCAGGTCGTGGCCACTCTCATGCAGGTCTCTCAGGGCTTTGGCCTGGTGGACCTGCAGTAACGCCATGGCGTGGAGGGCAGAAGCCGCCTCCCCACAAGCTCTGTAAGCACTGCCAGTTAGACCTGACAAATACTTACAGGCCCGTGAGGGGAGACACGGGTCACCCCGCAGAGTGGTAGCGGCTGTTGGACACAGTTGCATGGCCACAGCCCGCATACCCCAAAGCGGGCCCACCATCGAGCGTGGTGAGGGTGGAGGAGCCACAAGATTTGTTTCAGGCAGTGAAAGGTGGCCTCCACGATCTAGTGAGCTCCTCATGCGCCTTCGGGAAGAATGTCACTGGAGGGGTGCGCTGAGAACCAGCACGACCCCCACTGAAAAACCATTCATCCAGCCTCGAAGGATCGGGATGCGGTGGAGGATTCCACACTAGCCCGATATTCTCGGCAGCCCGGGAAAGCATAGCCGTCATCTCTAGGTCTGGCTCGGACAACGCTACCACACCCGAAGGGGGCAACGCAGCCGAGTCGTCATCCCCGGAGAGAGAGGGCTCGCCCTCCGATGCAGCGATCGACATCTGATCGTCAGAGGGGGCACCGAAGGAAACGAGTGGTGCCCTCTGTCCTGTAGAGGACCGCTCCAACTGCAGCTCCACCGGCTGCGGAGTGCTTGAGGGGTCAAATCACCTCTGACTCCACCGGACACAGCGCCGCCCCGGGTGCCGGGACGAATGCTGGATCACGGCAGAGGCAGAGGGATTCCGCCATGTTTGACATAGTGGAGTCTTTTATGCAACTCCGAGATGGTCATGTCTCCACAAGAAGAACATGAACCATCCACGAAAGCTTCCTCAGCGTGCTAAATGCCCAGATACGTGAAGCAGCGATTGTGACCGTCCTGAGGCGCTAAGAAACGACCACACCCAGAAACGCATGGGTGATAAGACATCTTTAAAAAGACGTGATCACCCGTGTTGCTCTTTTAGAGAAATGCTCTTTTAGAGAAATTTCTCCTTTAGTGCTTAAGCACGCAGGGGAGCTGGCCATCGCACACTCCTGGTGTGGCTGTCTGCACGATCTTTGTTGAAGCCGTGAGACCGTGACCACCGCTGCTGTTGCCGTAACGCCCGCAGTCGCTCGTTCTCTCTGCAACACCAAAGTAGAGAGCAGTAGTGATGCACCACCGCTCGGCTCCGAAGCGAAAGGATGAATTAATGCGGTGCACCTGTTGCCTCTTATACTCACACTGTGATCAGCGGCAGCTGGATGCTATAATCGCATGCCAATGTCCATTGGCTCGTTTAGTTACACTCAAAGTGGACTCAGAGTAACCGACTGAAAGGGCAACTTTAATTCACTGAAGTGTGTCCAAACTTTTTCCTGGTACTGTCTGTACATTCAATATTATTCATCTCTACAATGGACTTACATCCTTAATAGAAGACTTTTAAGACTTATTTTTAAAGAACGTATGCCTGAGATTATATCTCTTTCTTACTCAAAAATGTTTAAATTTAAAAAAGCAGATTAAAAATGATTTTGTGCATTGAAAGAAAGGTGGAGAATGAGGAGCTGAGGGCATCTCAGCCGATCTGACCCTTTCTACAGCCATCGCTTGATTTATAATGAGTGAGAATTAGTGATTCCAGTCTGTTGTCACCGCAGCTTTAGTAGATTAAAAGAAATCATTTATACACGCGCCGTGAGTCAGCTGGATTAATGCAGCCGTTCACACTGAGAGCAAGCAAAGGACACAAACACGACCGCATCGATGCTGGACACACTGCTGTTTCTGATGCTCTTCACGCAGCCGCAGGAGAGTAAATTAGACACTGAACAGTCCTGATGTTGCTGGACTGAGTAATGCATGACTGATAGAACATCTGACCTCTGTTCTCTGATAGACTTGTGACACTGAGGGATTCACTGTGGAATCAGAGCAGCCGTTTGCATTCAAAGAGCAGTCCTGCAGCACCTGTTTTCATCTCCGACAGCACAATGAATCAAAATTCATGTAGATGGCACAGACAGATATGTCCCTGTCTGTGGCGTTGCATACAGATAACTGGCTGGGAATCTCTTATAGTGGTAGCTTAGTGACAATATGCTTTACTGAAGACTTAGCTAGATGAGTGGATGAGGTAAATAAATAAATAAATAAATAAAAATAAATAAATAAAATAATTTAAAAAATAATACTTTAAGTTTACATTTTCAATTCAGTCAGAAAATTTTATTATTTTTTAATGCAAATGCAACTGAATAACAACAACAACAACAACAACAACAACAACAACAACAACAACAATACTTTAAATAAGTTTACATTTTCAATCCAGTCTAGATATTAACAGAAAATTGCATTATTTTTAATACAAATGCAAATGAATAATAATAATAATAATAAAGTTTACATTTTGAAATTCAGCGCAGATATTTACTGAAATTTGATTATTTTTAAATACAAACCCAAATTACTACTACTAATACTAATAATAGTAAGTTGCAATTTTAAAAATTTAAAATGTGGTCTAGATATTTACTGAAAGAATTTCATACCAACAATTTTATAAATTATTATTTTTGAATAAACAATAATAAAATTCAACTAAAATGTTGTCAAAAATCATTATTTCCATAAATGTCATGACTTAAACCCAGTGGCATAACTACAGACAGAGCAGGCAGTGCAGCTGCACTGGGGCCCGTGCGGTGGGGGGGCCCACAGCGCATGCGGGCCCCTGGCGACGAAGTTACTATATTAATATATATAGAAATATTAATAATACAATACAATTCATGCCAAGAGTTTTCACACCAGTGAATAAATTCATAAATTTGCAACAATTACTTGTGCGCTTCAGTGGTCTAGTGGAACATTTGTCAAGAATTTCTGAGTTTCCAGGTTCTAATCCCCCCTTGTCTAGGTTTTTTTTTTGTTTTGTTTTTTCTCATTAAAACCAAAGCGGTGCTTTTGTGCTTTTACCAGAACGAAGCGCTCGATCATCTGTGTGAAGATGCGCATTGTGCACAAGCGCCAATAGAGAACTGATAACAGCGGTAATGAGCGCTCGCCATAACACATTCCAGCGATAGATTGCCTGTTATTTAACACAGACCAACAAATTTCTTATCGAATGGAGATGTTTCTTTCTTTTAGGTACATCCGACCGTGCGTGCCGCGAGATGGTCTTGGAATGTGGTTGCCATGATTTCTGCGTGTGTGTTAGAGAGAGACGCATGCAAAGAGAACTGTTCAATTTAATATAAGAAACAGATAAGATACTGGTTTTAGTTCGTCTAAATTAAGTAGGTTAGGCACAAATTCGCTTATATGGGTTCCCTTCTAGACACGAGCACTGTGTGTTTGTATGTGCTTCATAACCGTGCAGCCCAGGGGGGGCCCGTCGTTATAGCCTGCACTGGGGCCCGTCATTACTAAGTTATGCCACTGCTTAAACCTGTTCATTATTGTAACAATTACCCATTTAAATTAATTTATTTATTACTTAGTTAATATTTGTAAGTTTTTTTAAGCAATTTTTTATTTATATGGCTGAATATTTCATATTCAATATTGTGTTTTCTATGGGAAATAGTATCAATATCAAGCAGATTAAAGTACTAGTAGTAGCATAAGACTTATACTGTACTAAAATCATTACATGAACACTCTTGAGAGATATAAAGCACGGAATAGCATAAAACTCTATAAACAAAAACATTGGGTCATAACAAGGGAAACAATAATTATCAATCATTTTAATAGAGGAACAAACTCATTCTGACATCACAAGACAACCAGTTGAAAACGAGCAACAGTGTAGACAAAACTGTATTAAGTTAATTATTCATGACCAAGTGCATGCTGGGAAGACGGCAAAAAGCTCTGAAGCCATTGATTCAATGTAGGCCTATTTGAACCACAAAAACGGCATTGAACTTGTGTGCTACACAACACAATGAAAGTACAGTCTAACAAAATAACAGTTATACAGTAAGTCCGCTTAACTTATTATATACTGTTAGTAGCAGACATTATCAACAATACAGTGGTTTTTCACAGATGTTTTGTGCATGTGTGCTTTTAGATCAATAGCTTGTGATCTTCAGCTCAGATGAGTCTCAGACTGAAGAGACACACAAGGCCAGCTTTTGCAGAGAACAGACAGAGAAAGGAAAGGCCGTTCTCATTGTTGATGGCAGTATTGAGTCTGATATCGGCTCCTGCGCTTCATGAGATCAAACAATCATGCTCACCTCTAATGGTTCAATCTCTTACTGTGAAGGCATCAAGGATGCATTAAACTAATCAAAAGGGACAGTAAAAAGATTTATAATGTTACAAAATATTTCTATTTCAAATAAATGCTGTTCTTTTGAACTTTCTATTCATCTGTGAATTCTGAAAAATAAAATGTATGATGGTTCCCACATCATACACTGTTTTCAACATTGATAATAATCAGAAATGTTTCTTGAGCAGCAAATCAGCATATTAGAATGATTTCTGAAGGATCATGTGACACTGAAGACTGGAGTAATGATGCTGAAAATGCAGATTTGATCAAAGAAATAAATTACACTTTAAAAGATATTCACATACAAAACATTTTAAATTCGAGCCCGCAGAACTCCCTGGCATACTCCATGAATGGGAGATCTCGGCGGGCAAGGGCCATGAACCGAGCGGTGGTTTCCATATCGCGGGGAGAAAACAAACAAACAAAAAAAAAACTTTTAAAAAAACGGAAAATAAACGAAGAGAAGGGGCTCACTTTCTGAATGGTCCGGTATTCTGTCACAGTACTGCTCTGTGGCAAACAGAGGCATGCGGAAACAAGAGGTAAACTTCATACAAACAGTCTTTAATGATCCAACTCAAAACGGGGTGACACACAGACCAGGCAAAGACACAAGAACAGGACATCAACGTTAATACCGGACCAGAAACAAAAGGGCAGAACACACTATAAATACACAACGTAATGAGGGAACTAAAGAGACACACCTGGAAGCAAATCAAACACAACCAACAGATAATCAACTAAACGAGGACAGGAAACAGGAAAAAACAAATATGGGCACATGAGGGAGAGAAACAAGACACAGGACTGACACTATCACACCTGACTGAAATAACCAAACACCAACCATCACACCACTGCAGTCCACTGAATACTTATTATCCACAATCTATATCTAGTTGTGTGAGTCTCTCCAGGTTCAGAAAGAAGGAGCTGTTGCTTTACAATTGTCAGTAAATTATCAGAGCAGCGAGAAGCTTGCCATCATCCACCTGACATCTGAGCGCAGGCATGGTCCTGCATGCCTACATGTAGCACACTAATGAGGGATCATTACAGCTGTGGAAAACCATACACCGATCCTTCTGAGCCCCTTCAGCTGTTTCATGTCAGAATAACAAGTCTTTTCATTTAAGATGCCATGTTCTGCATTAGACATGTTGAGTAAATTAAGCATAATATTTCTCCTTGACAACAAAGAAAGAGTTGGGCAAATTGAAAATGTTAGGTAGGTTTCTGGATCTGTCAGGGTTGGTCATTTGCATCAGAAATATTGATTTTGTGGTCAAGCTTGATGACTGGAAGATTAGAAGCGTTTGGCGCTTCTGCTCTGAGGCATTGGAGGATAGTGCACTCATTTGGCCCTAACGAGACTTATTAGGTCAGCAAACGTGATCTAATTAGTATTTGTCGGTGTTTGTATGAAAAGGTTTTAGGTTTTAGCACATATGCATTGTCATTGGTTTGTTCCGATTGACATGTTCCCTAGATAGTGTTCACTGTTCTCTACTCCCTGCACACAGGAAATCGTCTGAGCTTTACTTCACTTAAAAACACAGATTTGCGCGACACCACTGTCTGCAGCATCTACTCCAGCAGTGTGAAGGGTTATTTAACCATAATCATGAGATCTGCATAGAAGTCATGTCTCGCGCGCACTTTAATGCCCTTTGAATGGAACAAATACGCTTCTTTCAAACTGGAATCATGGCGGAATTTCCTATGACGTCCACTTCGCAGGGCACTTAGAGTCGAATGGAACAAACCCCTGAAGCGGTAAGAGAAACATGCAAAATGTGCAGAGCGGGGGGTCGCGAGGACCAGGATTAAGAACCACTGGAATAAACAATATATGAGCTTCTAAAACAAACCCTTTACAAAGACATGCAAGTGTATATGCAAGTGAATATGAATTCTTTGCAACATGCATTCATGCATTTATATTAAATTACATTATTAAACATGTTGATAGGCATTACCATTATCATTTAAAAAGTGTAACATTTTTAGCTAATTTAATTGTTCAAATGGTTGAAAACTTTGGGGTCATTATTTTTTTTTAATAAATTAATATTTTTATTCATCAAGGATGAAATTGATTGAAAGTGTCAGTAAAGGCATTTATGTTACAAAAGATTTATATTTCAAATAAATGCTGTTCTTTTGAAATTTTTATTCATCTGTGAATCCTGAAAAATAAAATGATATTGATAAAAATATATTGATAATAATGTTTCTTGAGCAGCAAATCAGCATATTACAATGATTTCCGAAGGATCAAGTGACACTGAAGACTGGAGTAATAATGCTGAAAATTCAGCTTTGATCACAGCAATAAGTTACATTTTACAACATATTGACTTAGAAAACAGCTGTTTCAAATTGAAATAAAATCTCACAATTATTATTGTATTTTTGATCAAATAAATCCAGCCTTGGTGAGCAAAAGAGACTTCTTTCAAAAACATTTAATATATCTTGTAGTGTTTGTTTACTTAAACATCTAAATGGGGATTTTCCATGTACTTCTATTGTTTATACTACAACCCAACCATAACAAAAAAAAAAAAAAAAAAAAAAAAAAACTTTCTGCATTTTTAGAATGAAAAAAATGGAATACAAACTTTTTGATATTTTTAGTAAACATGATTTAGCACTAAAATAGCAGCATTTTGCAAAGAGATAATAAATACTAAAGCTTCTTCTATCATTTAATCTTATGCTTTATGTTTTTAAGCTTTGCATGAGTGATAAATAAGTAATTCATAATCTGTTGTAAATTTAATTTGTTTCAATGATTTATATAATTACAAACACACTTCCATTTGCTCTAAAATTTGCAAAAGGACTTTTGAATGATGTTGGCTTCGGAAAATACACAAATCTTCTCCCACTGTGAGTCAATTTGTCTGTAATATTAAGCATATTTGTCACAGGATCTTATTAACATGAATAATTTGTTAAGTATGTTTCCTCTGTAATAAATAATGTTAAATAACTGCTTTGTACGGGGAACTTTCTGGAAATCTCCATGCAGAAAAATCCATGATTTAAAGGAGAGAAAACAGGCACAAATGAATTGCACAGCTCGCCTGCTGCTTTTAGTTAATTGCCAGAGCCTCTAACAATTAATTTCAAAGCAGATCGATAAATTTGACCTTTTAGACAGTATTTTCAGTCATTCACAGAGCCAAGTGCAGCACAGCTAATACATCCTAACTGTCTTACTGTCGGCTGCCGCTCATTATCTTCACTGATAATGACTGAACAAACTTCTCAGTCATTTCCAGCACGAGTCTCAGCACGGATACTGAATGCTCAACATGAGCACAGAATGCTCAAAACTCGTCTTTGTCAACTAGGAATACAGCAGAACAAGTAGATGTTGATGTAAGAGCTGTTCCGGGATTCAGAAACGCAGCATGAAGAGCAGGACACTCAGTTGAAGAGATGTTTGCATACAGCGCGTCTGTCTGAATGCAAATGATACAAGCGTGCCACTCAGAATCAAGACTTATTAAACATGGTACTAAAAAACTAAAGCAATGAACACTATGTAAACTGACATGACAGGAAAAACATATTATGGTATCAATAAAAAGCCTGCATCCACATTAATACAAGCTATGTCTAATAATATTTTTCATATACATGCGTACATACAGGTCCAAAAGTCTAAGATCTAATGGAAAATCTGGGAATTTCAATCATTTATTCAAACCTTGAAATGAGCAGAAAGTTTTTGTTTATGTTTGGTAAAAAATTAAAGAATAGTTATGATATAAAACAAAGAAATAATTTAAATACACCATTATTTCCATGCCTCTAAAAAAAGTTATATTTTTACATTGTTACATTTGTTACATGAACTCTTTATAAATTGCCATAACCAAATTTTAAGATCTCGACCGTATAGTTTTATACCCCGATTTCTGTAATTTTGTAACTTTTAGAGAGAGAAAAAAATAAATAAATCCTTAAAAAAACAAAATAAACCTTAAATATATTTCTAAATGGCCAAAATAAGCAGTCACTGTTACAGGCTTGAACCAAATGTTGTTGATTTTTATTTATAGATGTACTTCATGTAAATTCAGTAAACATGTTTGTTAATTTTTCTATAATTTTTCATTCATTCATTCATTCATTCATTCATTCATTCATTCATTCATTTATTTATTTATTTATTTTTTATAGTTTTAAATAATAATTTAGGTAACAATATTGAGATGTTGTGCATGAATGCAGCCAACAGAACAATTTATATAAACACACAATTACCACAATTTTTTGCAATGTGTATATATATATATATATATTAGTGCTGTCAATCGATTAAAAAAGATTAACTAATTAATTGCATGTTTTTTTGTGAAATTAATCGCGATTAATCACACCTAACATTAAACTTTTTAAATATACTTTTATATTGCAATAATTTCACATTTAAACTTCAAAATCAATGTAGAAATAACATAACGACAGTATATATTTAATATTTCTTTAATGGCATCTTTTTTTATGACCTGAAGGCCAGTATCACTGATACAATACTACTGATGCCTCTATAAATTTGTTCTTTTTTTCCTAATATTTAACCATTGACTATAGCCATTCAACATTACTGTATAATTGAGAGCTATCAATTTTAATATTTATTAGACTTTAATAAAATAACTTCTAATTTAAGTGAACTTTAAACAATCTTCACATAAACCCATTATAGCAAATGTCATATGTATCTGTGTTAAGTTACTGTGAAGCACGAGATGGAACACTGGGCGCAGGGGTTAACAACATGACCTTTACTTCCGGCCTGTTCACCATACATCTATGTTCGGGTAACAGTACAACTTCTACAATTACTTCCTTTCGGAACACCTCCCCTGTTAAATAAAGAACACCCTCCTGAACTTAACCCATTTTCTTTAACTTTATTTCAGAACTTTTTCTTTAAGTCCTTTTCCATTTACAAGTCTATCCTCTTAGGAGGCTGTGAGACCCTTCCTGACCGGGTCACATATGGATGAGTTTCAGTTGGTTTGGCACCATTTCTGGTATGGGCTGCTTATTACTCTCAGTCCCAGGATCTGATGTAAGCACTTCTTCTGGCAGTTGAATAGGATGGAGATGAGCCCGGTTTCTCCTGATCACTCCATCCTCTGTTCCAACCAGATACGATCTCGGGGTTGATGACTGCGACACCACAGATCCATGAACTTTCTCCCATGGCAACCATACATTTTGCCCTGGCTGCAACACTGGGAGCGGTCAGGCCCTGTGACGTCTGTTGTAGTACTGGTGCTGTTTCTCCTTTCCTTTTGTTTCTCGTCAGCAGAACTCTCTCATTCCAGGCCAACATGGAGTCATTTTTTTCCGGGAGCTGAGGTAAAGTAGTGCGAAGTTGCTTTCCCATAAGAAGCTGTGCTGGTGAGTACCCACTTCATAGTGGTGTGGAACGATAGGTCAGGAGTGCTCTTTCCTTATCTCCTCCTCCTTTCCACAGGCCTTTAACCGTACCCACCGCACGTACTGCTTCTCCATTTGCCTATGGAAACAATGGGCTATTTGTCACATGATTAAATCCATACTCAGTTGCAAAGGCCTTGAATAGGTTGGAACTGTATTGGGGTCCATTGTCCAATACTACTATTTCTGGGATGCCATGTCGACTGAACACCTCCGTCAGAGCAGCTATGACTGTGCCCGCAGTACATACTTTAAGTCTTGCTACCTCGCTGTACTGAGAAAAATAGTCAACAACCAGGAGATAATTCTCTTTTTCCCAGACAAAAAGGTCAGTGCCGACGCGTTGCCATTGTCTTTCTGGTATGGGGGTTGGCAAGAAGGGTTCCCTCCATGCATTCCTGTGCTGAGTACAGGCACTACATCGTTCCACCAACTGGCTGATATGTACTGACATACCAGGCCACCACACTGACTGACGAGCTCTGGCCCTGCATTTCACAATCCCCTGGCGGCCCTCATGAAGAATCTTCAGCATCTCATGCCTCATAGAACTGGGTATGACTATCCTTTGTCCCCTCAAAAGGAGATCCTCAGCTATGGAAAAATTCCCTCGCTCTTGCCAATATGGCCACAGAAGCTGTTGCAATTGACCTTTCTTTGGCCAGCCAGACTGGCAGTATTGGCGAATCTTCTCACAGACTGGGTCAGCTTTTTGTTTTCCTGCTATTTGCTTCAGCCTTATTTCTGTAGCTGGCAAGCTTTGCACCACAGCATCCACAAACACCTTCTGAGCAGTCTCCTGCTCCAACTCCTCTACTGAGGGTGTGCCCTTAACTGGTGCTCTTGACAGCACATCCGCTGTGATCAGCTGCTTTCCAGACACATGGATTATGTCATAATCGAAGCGTATCAGTCTTATTCGAAATCTTAAAACACGAGGTGGAAGTTGGTCCAGCGTTTTGGTACTCGGCAAAGAGACTAGCGGCTTGTGATCTGTTTCAAGTGTGAACTTTAACCCCAACAGATAGGAAGAAAGGCGTTCGCAAGCCCACATCACCGCCAATGCTTCCTTCTCTATCTGTGCATAATGTTTTTCTGCTTCTGACAATCCTCGGGAAATATAGACCACAGGCTTCCATTGACCATTCTCGGGTTGATGATGAAGCGTCTGCTGACATTCTAGTCTCATATGTCGAGGAGTATTGGGCCAACACTGGAGCTGAACTGAGCTCTCTTTTCAGTCTCTGAAAGGCTTCTTGCTGGGGTGTGTTCCAACACCATTCATGTTTTTCTGACAACAGATCTTTCAATGGACATGTGAATGAAGCCAGATGTGGCACGAATTTGCCCAAGTAGTTTGCCATGCCCATCAACCTCCTTACATCTGCTATACAGCTGGGCTCAGCCATATCTTGTATGGCTCTCACCTTGCTTGGGTCAGGTGAAATTCCATCCGAAGAAATGCTGTGTCCCACAAACATTAGCTTGTCCTTGGCAAAGACACATTTCTCATTTAGTGTCAGTCCACTCTCTTTAAGTCTACTCAGGACCTGATGCAGTCTTTCATTGTGTTGCTGTAGGCTTTCGCTATACACAAAAATGTCGTCTGCATGACAAACTGTTCCTGCACAGCCCTCCAACATCTGTGTCATATGACGCTGGAAGTGTTCCGGAGCCGACAAAATTCCAAATGGTAACCGGTTAAAGGCATACTGCCCGAAAGGCGTGATAAAAGTGGCCAGAAGCGAACTTTCCTTTGTCAAGGGAATTTGCCAGAACCCTGACGTAGCATCAAGCTTCGTAAACACTTTCGCACCAGCTAACATGGCTAAAGTATGATCGACTGCTGGTAAGATGTGTCTCTCTCGACGCACCCACTTGTTCAGGTGAGTTAGATCTACGCACAGTCTTATTTTCTCCTGAGCCTTAGGCACCACTACCATCCCAGCACACCACGGAGTCGGCTCAGTGACCTTGGATATCACTCCCATAGTCTCCATACGTTGCAGCTCAGCCCTGACTTTATCTCGAAGAGGGAATTGGAACTCTCCATGGAGATGACAGTGCATAAGGTACAGCCCCTTGTTCTAGCTCAATCTTATATGGCTCTTCCAATTTTCCCAAGCCTTTGAAAACAGTTGGATAGCTTGCGACAAAATCCTCAGTTTTGATCTGCACTGTGTGTAGGCGTGTAATCAAATGTAAAGCTTCGATGGCTGGAAGTCCCAGCAATGCTTTGGACTGTCCTTTTACTACGTAAATGTCCTGTTTAATTGGCTAATTTTTGATATTCAGCTCTCCTTGAAACAGACCCTGAACATCAAGAGCCTGATTCCCAGGGCCATACAGGACTTTGCGTGATTGCTGAAGTATACCATGAATGCTCACTGAAAAACTGCTTTCTGGAATTGCAGTGACCGCTGCACCAGTGTCCAGTTTGAATTCAGTATTTTGACCATTCAATCTGACAAGTTCAATCCACTCACTTGTCTCTACTGAACTCACTTCTTCCAGGAAAGCAAAGTCTTTCATGCTCTGCTCTTATTGCTCCTGAGTAATGTCATTAACTGTTCCAGCTGACCAGCATTGCTTCGCAAAATGTCCTTTTTTGTGGCATTTACGGCATTCTGCTTCACGCGCAGGGCACTCTTTCCAACTATGCCTCTTTATGTTTCCACATTTTCCACACCCTGTTGATTTATTTCCTTTTTCTCCTTCGTTGGGTACACTTTTCTTTATCCATTTCACACTCTTTTGTGACTGTTTTAGTTTTGAGCTTAATGCATGAACATCTCCTGCTATGTGCACCTCCCGTGGACTTCCACGCAGGATGGGCTGCTGTTTCTTCACAGCCTCACTTTGCCACACTTTGATCATGGCTTTTTCCAGTGTGAGCTCAGGATCAAGTTGCAAACTTTCAGACAGTTTTGCATCCTGTATGCCCACAACAATTCTGTCTCTTATCAATTTGTCTCTTAAAGTTCCAAACTCACAGTGTTCTGCGAGAGTATGTACAGCCGTAATGAAAGCTTCAATGCTCTCTCCTGCCTCTTGATTACGTCTGTTAAATCTTGCTCGTTCAAAAATCACGTTACGTTTGCTTACACAATGCCGTGTGAATGCCGTTTTCACTGTCTCATATGACTTTTTCTCCTCCTCGGTCAGGGGAAGAACATTCAGTATATCCTCAGCCTCATCACCGATGGTATACATAAATGTATTGACTTGAAATTCTTGCGACTGCTTGTCTAAGCCGGATGCAATTTTATAACACTCAAAGCGTCGCATCCATTTGGGCCATTCTCTCATATCACTGAAATCAAACTTGCCTGGGGGCATCAGTGACGGCATCTGATGCGGCACACTTGCTGATTCATTCATTCATTCCCCTCTTTTTTTCTTATTTTCTCTCCCGCACGTCTGTCCTTTTTTTTTTCCTTCTCGCTCACTCGCGGCTTCTCTGAACTCCGCTTTTTCTCCGTTCTTTTCCCCACAACAGAGATGTGCACACGCTCTACCCCGAGAGCTGACAGTGGTATCGTAACTAGTTTACAAAACTTCTGACACCATGTTAAGTTACTGTGAAGCACGAGACGGAACACTGGGCGCAGGGGTTAACAACATGACTTTTACTTTCGGCCTGTTCACCATACATCTATGTTCGGGTAACAGTACAACTTCTACAATTACTTCCTTTCAGAACAATCTGTCCCCTTCAGCAAGTAGGAAATATACAGAAATTGAATAAAGTTATCAAACACTAAATCCAAAATTAAATATAGATGAATCCTTAAAGCTATACAAGTTATTTTTTTCTCTTTTGTTTCATTGTCCTTTGATGAACAGACATCACAGCAGCTGGTTATTAGGTTATTTTGGCTGCTATTTCTTTAAGAGCTGCCGCTGCTGAACGTGACGCGGATCTGACACACATTGTATTTTCTCTCAACTCTTTTTACCTTTTCTGACCCACTTCAGGTCTTAAAGTCTTTACTAATGAGCTGATGAGTTGAATCGGTGTGTTAGATGAGGGAGACAGTGCTGGGATGCTCCAGGACAGTTTTGAAAACCATTTCAGAGACATGTTCTTAAATGTGACTCATATATAATATATAGTATATGCATGCACAGTTTAAGGCAGCTTTAATCGTCTTCATGACTTAACTGACCACGACATTGCATGCACGTCGTTTCTTTTGCACTTTGATATGAAATGATACAGGCTACAGCACGTGCCGGCGCCTTTGTGCATGCAATTGAAGAGCGCGCGCCGAGTACATTACCGTTTCCACACTCGTTTGGTGGAGCACGCTTCTGAAACGTCTCCCGTTTAATGTGCTCGTAAAGACATTCTGTGACTAAATAAATGCACTTCTCAGTAAGAAAAAACGAGACAGAGGCAGCGGTTGTGGGTGGGGTGGCCAACACTAGCCCCGCCCCTGCGTTAACAGCCTTAAATATTTTTTAACGCGTTAAACTGAAAAAAAAAAAAAAAAAATCGTCTGCATTAACGCATTAATTTTGACAGCACTAATATATATATATATATATATATATATATATATATGCAGTAATAGCACATAATATAAAACTATAAAAAAGCTACTGTAAATATTACATTATTAGTAATTAAAAGAAATCTAATGTGGGACATGACAAAACCATCATCAAAGGAAAAAAAAAATTAATTAATAAAATTACCATTTTAATGGAGCGATATTAAAAGCTACTGTCTAATTGGGATAATAGTTTATCTAGCATACATACAACAAAAAACACTGGGTTTTGTGACTGATGCGTTAAAAACAAGTAATGGGACACCAAAGTGTGCAATATTCATGGTAAGAGCCAAATACAATAAAAAGAACAAAAAAAAAAAAAGAGAGAAGAGCCTGTAATTGGGTCCTCAAAAGCATCTGGGTCATTCTGGCCATTACAAGGCCTGGAGAGAATGTATCAAACACATTTAACACAGGGAAATTTGAGAAGTTATAAATTAAACATCAATCTGTGACGGCAAAATGCAGATTGCACAGAAGAAAAGAAATGGGAAGGAGGAAAAAAAAAAAGAAAATGTGCAAGAAAAATCATTAGCGTAATGATTAGAGAGGGGAATGGAATAAATGTAGATTTGCTAATGAAGTGCCCCGTTACCCTTTCAGAATCCCTCCGTTAAAACCCTCACCTACCCTCTGTACAAATGTAATTTCAGCTTGCAATTGAAGAACTATCTATTTATCGTGCAGGCGTTGCAAACCGGATCATTATAAGTCTGATCTTTGCATGGGATTTGAATTACAGTCTCTATGTTCTCCATACTAAAAATATATAACAGGAAAAAAATAGCAGATGAAGGTGAAAGAGAGAATTTAAATCAGTCATCACTTTTGACTTATTCAATGGTCTTTTACTTGCCTTCAACTTTGGATTACATTTGATAAGGAGCAATTTTGACATTCAATGTCTGACAGTAATTTGATCTACCAGGACACCCGAGTCAGATCAATAGCAATTCGATTCTCAGAACTCGATAGGACCAGAGCCCATTACGCAATAATCAAGAGCCGTTTCCTTTTTTATGGTACAGTACAAATCCACTGCTGGAAAGAAGCGTTAGAGTTGAGATTAGGCTCAGTTTAAGAGAATCAATGTAACAAAAACGATTTATCATACAGATTCTACATTCATTGAAACTGTAAAATTAAATGACAAACAGGGTAAAATGAAAGATTATTTCACCCCAAAATAAAAACTAGCATAACATGTCCTCATCCTAAGGTCATCCAAGATTAGGATGAGATTGTTTCTTCATCAGATTTGTAGAAATGTGTCACTGCATCACTGTCTCAGCAGTGAATGGGTGCCGTCAAAATGAGAGTCCAAACAGCTGATAAAAACATCACAATAATCCACAAGTAATCCACACCACTCCAGTCCATCAGTTAACATCTGGAGAAGACAAAAGCTGAAACAAATCCATCATTAAGATGTTTTTAACTAAAATCAGAGTCCACGATCCATAATAACGCTTCCTCCAGTGAAAAAGTGCATCTCCTGTCGTCTCTCACATCAAAATCCAGCCACATATTTGTTTAGAGCTGTTTTGGCTTGTAAACGCTGCTTGATCTGTGCAGATTTCTCTCCTGATTCAGACCAGAACACTTTTTCACCGGAGGAAGCGTTATTACGGATTATCTGCTCGGAATTTAGTTAAAACGTCTCAATGATGGATTTGATTCTTACAAACACACAGCTTTTGGCACTATAGAAGAATATTCTGAGAGGGTCACTTCAACACAATTTGTGATGTACAAATCTAAATTTGTGTACTAGATTTAGATGTAACCATAATAAGATGCATCCCTAAAATTAGTATGCAACTGTGAGTCAGCAGTATCTCCTTGTTTACTTGAACGATATGCTTAGATTAAGCATAATGATGTGCCATTGCAACAGCAAACAATTCAGTAATCATCAGCCTCACAGCGGGGAGATTGCGAAGGTCATAATAGATTGTTCATTACTTATTATTACCACCAGGATTAATACAGCGAGTGCCGGCCGGCCTGCTTTGCCCCCGAGCCTCCAGACAATCCATTATTTGCTTGATATTTGTTGGAAAATAGGTCACAAAAAAGATGAGGCCCACACTTTCCCAGAGAGAAGCATTACGGTGAGGCGTAATGAAGGCATATTTCTGTCCATTCTTTACATAGAGGCTCAGATGTGTAAGTGGAGTTGCTGTGTCCACACCGGCTGAATCTCTGCCTTTTGCTTTTTAATTGAAATTCAGTGCTGCAGAAAATTGACGGTGGGTATCTGACACCGTGGGACTGATGACTTGTTGTTCGTCTCTTGAGGAGGATAAATTATTCATACTGAGAGAAGAGGACAAACAAACAGAATGTGGAAAATAAAGAAATAAAAATGAAGGGATTTTGCTTGAGCTTCATTTCTTTCAGAGGAATAATACTGATGTATCTAGTGTGCACCAGTGTAGTGTGTACTCTATACTATACAGATCAGCAAATCAGCAAACCACTTGATTCATTCCTGAATAAATCAACTATTTTGAATGAATCACTTGTATTAGTTTATCATTGACTCACTCAGTTCTGTTGTCATTCTATTTTATTTTTAAAACAATAATCTCATAACATGATTTCTGCAACTGTAACTGAAGTGTAAATGCATCCATAGCATCTCTGAGCTGCATTAGAAAGACTGTGAAATACATTTAAATGCCACTTCTGCAATGTAGATTTAGATTTTGGATTTTGGAGTCATTTCATTGGTCACAGCCTCAGTGTCTTATTATTGTAATTGCATTTATTGAGTCAATACATTAATGTAACCTAAAGATGATGCATACATTTAATATGGATAGAAAAATTGCTCTTATAAAGGTTAAAAATGTCCCTGGAAATCAATTTAGAAATGATCTCTTCATGCAAAAAAAAAAAAAAAAAAAAAAAAAAAAAAAAAAATATATATATATATATATATATATATATATATATATATATATATATTTTATTAATTTTTTTTGTCACCCTAACATCCTTTTTTCTTCACCCCAACACATCACGTGGATTTATATTGAACAGTGGTAAAACTGACCTCATCTTTAAGCTATCAACATGTTTATAGCTATTTATCAGAATAATTAAACATCTGACTGACCTAATAATTTGTACAAGATGGTGAAATAATAAGAATTTGCACAAGTTCGGTCATACAGTACAGTTTCTGTACCTACAGCAAAACCTAAACATTATTATTTCAGAAATAAATAAAGTTTTACTGCAGTCCAAGTCGTACAATATCACATGATTTTGCCATCTTATTGTGAGTCATATTATTATTAAACATTCCGACAATGTTTTTTTTTTTTTCAACTAAATTTTATTTAATTACTATTTATTATTTATTTATTTATTTCCCCAACAGTGAAATAAGGTAAGAGGTTTGCAATTTTTCCAACCCTGTTAAATTTGGGCCTCAAATGTAGTTGTAAAGCCTGATTCCTGTGATTTTGTAATTTTTTTTTAGAGCAAAAACTTTGGACCATATTATTACTAAAAATTATTTATTCATTTTTCCAAATCATTTTTCATCTTAACTTTCATAACTATTCTACTGTGCATTTGCATAAACTGTTTGGTCAAATTTTCTGCAAATTTTCGCCAGAAAAAAAAGGTCCATTTTCCATAATCAATAGTTCAGTGATGTATGAAGCACACCTCACACAGAAATCGCTTTCAAGCAAGCAGCTTTATTTTACACAATGCAACAAATCCATGCAACCAACTGAAGTCTTCTCACAACATTCCGAATCATGCAGATTCCTATTGAAATGACTGGATTTCATCCACGAAAAATGCCAAACAATGATAAATGTGACCACATCTTAAAATTACCGACATGTTTATTAAAACAAGTTATTGGTATAATTACAGTAGTTAACCCAATAATTTGTACAAAATGGTGAAATTGTAAGGAATCTATATTATTTATTTAAAAATGCCTTTCATGTAAAATACTATATAAATAGTCAACTATTAGTAGTAAATTAATGAATTTAGACCATTTTTGGAATTATTTGAATAAATGAATAAATTACAGACAAATAATAACCAGTAAAATAATTAAATAAATGCAATAGTTTAGTAATATTTTGTCCATGAAAATTTGCTGAATAATTATAAATGTGAACGAATCTTTAAACTGACAACTTCTTTAACTGTCAGCCGATAACTACAGTAGCTTTTAACATGTTGACAGCTTATAACTAGTTAATAACTACATGTCCAGTTAACCCAATCATTTGTACAATGTGACAAAATTATATACAAAAATCATCAGTAGCCTAGGTTTTACTACCTAGGTCCAAAACAACATTGGACCTCACTGATTTACATTGTATGGACAGAAAAACCCCTAAAGTGATATTCGACACATTAGGAAGTATGATCAAAGTCTGTATGGATAGTAATGACCAAATGGATCTCCTGCAAGCATGAAATGGAGCTGTATTTGCTTTCATGGCATATATGACTATATCCAAATGGACCACCAAAACTTCAAGGCCTCAGTCTACATCTATAGTAAGTCTATGATTGCGTGTTGGAGAGCCTGCAGCATCTCTGTCAAAGCTATTTAGTCAGAATACATTATCACCATGGTAACTGTATGGTAATCTTGTTTACCTGTGTACCTGTACCTGTGAGGTCTCTCCGTTGTGATGCTATAATAACAGCGTGATTTCTCTGTGGTAGAGGGGAACCTGCTAACAACAGCTTTAAGACACTAGATAAACACTTGCAAGCCAGCATGCAAATTCAAACCCAGTACTTTAGTTTCCAAACATTTGACAAGCCCACCGTTTATCTGTTTTCCTGTCCACAGGCATTTGCTAGATCCGTTTTGGGAGGAATTGAGCTTGAGGAGGTTATGTTCTCCTGAACACAACTTCAAGTCATTATATAATAATAATAATAATAATAATAATAATAATAATAATAATAACAACAACTCAATATTTCAACTGGCATCTGCACAAAAACAATGCAAATAAAGTTACATGCTAATTTATATTAATACAAAAAAAAGGTTTAATTTTTGGTTTAATTTTGAATACAACTTCAAGTAATAATAATAATAATAATAATAATAATAATAATAATAATAATAATATTACAACTGGCATCTGCACAAAAATTATGCACATAAAGTTACATGCTAGTGTAAATCGCATTGTTTAAATCACAATTACAAATTATTGCATAATTTGTGAAATTGTGCATAAATTTTAAATTTCGCATTTAAATTAATACCAAAAAAGTGTGAATATTTGGTTTAATTTTGAACTCTCAAGTAGTGAACTAAAATGTTTATAGACTAAAATTAGGTGCCATTTTAGTCAGAACAAAACTAAAATGAATATGATGAAATGTTGACTAAATTTAATATATTCAGCAAAAGACAATAAATAAATAAATAAACATGAATACATAAAAAAATGAATACAGTAAGTACTTTTTTTTTAAACTGCATGCACATTCTAATAACTCCTGATCTTGTCAAAAATACATTGCAACAAAATGAATCAACCTTTGCCTCAAGTTTATGAAAGGTTAGCGAAGGACGCTCCGAAGCAGTCTAGTTTTCTTTATTATCTGCATGCATATAACAGCAAAGTGTGAAATGGCCATTTAGTATTCTGCTATCTGTTGACTATCATGAAATGCCCATGTCGTTCCACATTATGCTAATTTGCGCTATAACCGCAATTAATCACGTACAATCAGCGCAGGTATAGGGACAACAGAGATTCAGTAATGAATCACTTTCCTTAGGGCCCCTTTGCTCAATGAAACGATGACACATGGCAACTGCAGCAAATCAGCCAAAGGATTCATTATGCTGCTAACAGCTCTTATTCATCGCAGCGTCTGCGCTCAGGAGCCTTTGTGCTCTCTTAACCAGACGTGTCAAAATAATACGCAGTCCCCTCCCAATCTTCCTCAATGACACTTAGAATATGAATTATGACTGCAGCAACAAAACACTTTGGGGAATATTGCAAGAGACCACCGTAAATTACAGAGCGTTGCTCTGGCAACATAAAAACAACTTACAACCTAAAAAAAACAAAACAACTTAAAATCAACATACTATCTAAAAACAATTTAAAATCAATCTACTACCAAAAGAACAACTTAAAATCAATTTACAACCTAAAAAAACTATTTTAAATCAACCCACAACCTAAAAAATACTGTTTAAAATCAACCTACAGCGTTAAAATAAAATAACTTAAAATCAAAATACAACCTAAAACTCAATTCAAAACTGACACAAATTAAAAAAAAACAAAAAACAAACTTCACATCAACGTACAACCTAAACAAAATTAAACTACAACCTAAAAACCAACTTAAAATGAACCTACAACCTAAAAAAAAAAAAAACTATTTAAAATCAACCTACAACCTAAAAAAAAAAGACTCCCTTGATGCTACTTATCTGTCTCTACTTACCTTTAGATTTCCGATGACCTTCCTACATTGCACTCCTCTGCTCCTGGATCCCAAACTCACCACAAACCTGCACAGAAACCAAACATCAGTACACAGCTAAGACTCTTTGAACTTTACTACGTGTTGGAATCTCACCTGTCATTGCTCCCTACGATCTTCCTCTGCCAACCTGTCAATAAACCTGCCTTTGATTCACTTACCTGTTGTCTCCACCGTGTATTGTGACAACAACCTAAAAACAACTTAAACCTACGACCTAAAAAACACAACTTAAAATCAAAACTCAACTTAAAAAAAAAAACAACTTCACATCAACCTAAATCCTAAACAAACAACAACAACAACAACAAAAACTTAAAATCATCCAACAACCTAAGAAAAATTCAATCGACCTACGACCTAAAAAACAATTTAAAATAAACCTAAAAAAATAAATAAAAACCGATGATAAATTTTGACAAGTTGCTGTTTTATTTGCACAGCAGCATTTGGAATGAGTGAAACCCTTTCTTGCATATATTGTAAAACTGTCTGAATCTTGTAACTAAAAATATGTATTCTCTGTTGACTTATAATAATGCTGCCTGCCAATTTCTGCCATCTCTCAAACTCTTTTCATAATGTGAGCAAGAGAAATGTTCGTGTCAAGAGAGAATTCATTAGAAAGAGCAGCTCTTACCTCATTTACTCCAAAGTTTTCTAGCTTGATCGATTGGAAAATGCCAAGACATTTTTGCCTTTGGTTTTCAAATCTCTCTCGCTTTATTTTTGCTCTTCATGTAAGCGTTAATTTGAAGCACTTGTCATCCTGATTATGGCATGAATGGAACAAACCGTTTTTAAAACAATTACGAAGAATCTCAAACAAAATATGTTGTGAAAGTGAAAATGGGGTTGTTTTGTTAATTAAAAGAACGTAAAGTGTTAATTTCCATTTAATTGCTTGAGAAATTACAAAAAAACATTATTTTAAATTACCAACCCAAATATTAAAACAATTATGTTTGAATGCCAAATATTATATTACAGAAAATTTAAAAAAAATAAAAAATAAAAAGCATGCTTTAAAAACAATACATAATTTACAGTAGCAAGGGTCTAAGCTAAATTGAGTGATTTGTAAAGCGTTTTCCTCACAGGTTTCTTATGTTCTGAGGATGCTCTCTGGCTGATTAACACCTGCAGATGCTCTGCACATTTTCCCAACAGGAGCGCAGAAAGATGCCACTATGCTTCTATTCCTCCATTTATTACTCCAGTTATGTCCAATTCCATTCCAAAGAAAATAAAAGAGCCCATGTTGTTATCTTTTTAACACCATAATTTACTTGAAGTTCAATTCTTGTCTGAGAAAAACTGACATGCCTCTTAGGGCTTCCATACTGGAAAGTGTCTATACTTAATAAAGTGTTTATACATAAAAAAAAAAAAAAAAAAAAACATATACATGAAAATGTACACATACATGTATGTTAAAAATGAACAAAGAGACTCATTAAATCATAGAAGAGTTATCTGTTTTTGCAAATGAACTCTTCAGATACACTCTACAAAATGGCCGTGAATTTATTATTAATAAACAATTGTACTGACCTCAAACGTTTAAAAAGTAGTATATAATAAAAGCATACACTTATAGTCAAACGTTTTTGAACACTAAGATTTTTAAGAATCCTGAAAAAAAAAATTACTCAGCTGACTGGAGTAATGATGCAACAAATTCAGCTTTGAAATCACAGGAATAAATTACATTTTAAAATATATTCAAACAGAAAACAGTTAAATAGTAAAAATCTTTTAAAATTGTACTGTTTTTACTGCTGTACTTTGGATCAAATAAATGCAGGCTTGGTACTACTTTAAAAACATTAAAAATCTTACTGTTCAAAAACTTTTGACTGGTAGTGTATACTAACATATCATTAATGACATAACATTCAGCAATAAACATACAGTAGAGTGACACAGTTTCCATCACTTTCCATCTCCAGGAGGAGAAAAACTCTACAAATGAAACAGAAATTGGGAATATAGAATTGCATGATGGAATTGGACAGTGTCCTAAAACACCATTGCCATTGTTCCAGTTGGAGGTCTGAGAATCTGAAGACAGCAAAGAACAACACAGCAGCTGATTCTGGGTTCGTGTTCACCAGTCACATCAACCATAGACTGCTGACCAATGAGCTTATTCTGTTGTTGACTCTGAAGCCACAGATCTGCTCACATTAAGAGAGAGAGAGAGCATGATTCATAACACGGTCAATTAGAGCAGCTCTCGTCATATCACAGCTCTTCTCTCACCGGCTGCTCATCTCTTCTACACGATCTCCTCCTCTTCCTCTCAGTTCACACCTGCGCTTTGTCTTTCTTCCTCTTGCCCTTCAGGGTCCTCATTATTCATTTTCTCTTGGCTTCCATAAATCATCACATGTAGGCATAGCAAAGACATGATAGTACTATTGAGAATATTGTATTTCCAATGCATAATTAACCCAGCAGATATCTATGGAAGCTTGTTTCTGCCACATAATAAAAATAAATAAAAGTTACTGTGACTTTTTATCTCACAATGAAGACCTTTTTTTCTCAGAATTCTTAGTTTATATGTCATAATTTGGACTTTGTCTTACAATTCTGAAGAAACAGTCAGAATTGTCAAATATAAACTTTGTGAGAATTGTGAGATATAGCATATAATCACAAGATATAAACGCATACTGACTTTATTTCATGTTCATACTGACATTTACATCTTGCAAATCTATTTTTTCTGCCGCAGAATTAATTAATTAAATAAATAAATAAAAGCAATTGCAACTTTTCATCTCAGATATCTATATCTACATAAATTAATAAAAAATAATTGCAAATTTTCATCTCACAATTTGGATTTTTTTTTTTTTTCACAATTGTGAGTTTTTAATCACACAATTCAGACTTTTTTTTTTTTTTTCTAGAATAGTGTGAAGAAGTCAGAAGTGTGAGAGAAAAATTCACAATAATGTTTCTCTCTCTCTTTTAATCTATGGAAATGGGTTTCCATAGATATCAATAAGGAATCTGAAAAGCCTTTGAGATGGCTTTTCATTAGTCTTTTTTTTTTTTTTTTTTTTTTTAAGTAAGATCCTTATGTCAAGTGTTTTGAGAATATTCTGTAATTATTTGTACATGTGTAGTTAGTTTGAAGTGGTCAGATGGCGTGTTAACTGTGCTGAAAGCGCTGAGCTTAGTTAGTTGGTTGAAAAGAACAGAATTATATATATATATATATATATATATATATATATATATATATATATATATATAGAGTTCTGGCCAAAATTATTAGAACACTAGTATTTTCAGCAGCTAAAAAATGGTTTTAAGTCAGTTATTTCTATCTTTTGCTGTAGTGTGTTAGTAGGAAAATATCAGTTTACATTTCCAAACATTCATTTAGTCATAACTGACCATTTTTGGCTGGTGAAAATGTTAGTGTTCTAATAATTTTGGCCACCACATATATATATATATATATATATATATATATATATATATATATATATATATATATATATACACACACACACACACACACACACACAGAGTGGGTACGGAAAGTATTCAGACCCCCTTAAATTTTTCACTCTTTGTTGTATTGCAGCCATTTGCTAAAATCATTTAAGTTCATTTTTTTTTCCTCATTAATGTACACACAGCACCCCATATTGACAGAAAAACACAGAATTGTTGACATTTTTGCAGATTTATTAAAAAAGAAAAACTGAAATATCACATGGTCCTAAGTATTCAGACCCTTTGCTCAGTATTTAGTAGAAGCACCCTTTTGATCTAATACAGCCATGAGTCTTTTTGGGAAAGATGCAACAAGTTTTTCACACCTGGATTTGGGGATCCTCTGCCATTCCTCCTTGCAGATCCTTTCCAGTTCTGTCAGGTTGGATGGTAAATGTTAGTGGACAGCCATTTTTAGGTCTCTCCAGAGATGCTCAATTGGGTTTAAGTCAGGGCTCTGGCTGGGCCATTCAAGAACAGTCACGGAGTTGTTGTGAAGCCACTCCTTCGTTATTTTAGCTGTGTGCTTAGGGTCATTGTCTTGTTGGAAGGTAAACCTTCGGCCCAGTCTGAGGTCCTGAGCACTCTGGAGAAGGTTTTCGTCCAGGATATCCCTGTACTTGGCCGCATTCATCTTTCCCTTGATTGCAACCAGTCGTCCTGTCCCTGCAGCTGAAAAACACCCCCACAGCATGATGCTGCCACCACCATGCTTCACTGTTGGGACTGTATTAGACAGGTGATGAGCAGTGCCTGGTTTTCTCCACACATACCGCTTAGAATTAAGGCCAAAAAGTTCTATCTTGGTCTCATCAGACCAGAGAATCTTATTTCTCACCATCTTGGAGTCCTTCATGCGGGCTTTCATGTGTCTTGCACTGAGGAGAGGCTTCCGTCGGGCCACTCTGCCATAAAGCCCCGACTGGTGGAGGGCTGCAGTGATGGTTGACTTTCTACAACTTTCTCCCATCTCCCGACTGCATCTCTGGAGCTCAGCCCCAGTGATCTTTGGGTTCTTCTTTACCTCTCTCACCAAGGCTCTTTTCCCTTGATAGCTCAGTTTGGCCGGACGGCCAGCTCTAGGAAGGGTTCTGGTCGTCCCAAACGTCTTCCATTTAAGGATTATGGAGGCCACTGTGCTCTTAGGAACCTTAAGTGCAGCAGAAATTTTTTTGTAACCTTGGCCAGATCTGTGCCTTGCCACAATTCTGTCTCTGAGCTCTTCAGGCAGTTCCTTTGACCTCATGATTCTCATTTGCTCTGACATGCACTGTGAGCTGTAAGGTCTTATATAGACAGGTGTGTGGCTTTCCTAATCAAGTCCAATCAGTATAATCAAACACAGCTGGACCCAAATGAAGGTGTAGAACCATCTCAAGGATGATCAGAAGAAATGGACAGCACCTGAGTTAAATATATGAGTGTCACAGCAAAGGGTCTGAATACTTAGGACCATGTGATATTTCAGTTTTTCTTTTTTAATAAATCTGCAAAAATGTCAACAATTCTGTGTTTTTCTGTCAATATGGGGTGCTGTGTGTACATTAATGAGGAAAAAAAAATGAACTTAAATGATTTTAGCAAATGGCTGCAATATAACAAAGAGTGAAAAATTTAAGGGGGTCTGAATACTTTCCGTACTCACTGTATATACAAATCAATTTCAGACTTGTGATTGAGTGCCCTATAACACACTTTTCTGAGGTTCATTAGCATTCAAAAGACTAGACTCTCTGCTTCCTTTGAAAAAAACATTTGGATTATATTTCACTCTTTGTAAATTGGCAAAATTGCTCAGTTGGAGTGACATTGCGCTTAAATCCATGTGCTTATTAGCTCACGCTGGTGGCAGGAATCGCATTGTATTAAAGCATTACATTAACTGCTCTGCTGGGAAACTGTTCTTCCACTGGAGTCGAGGCACACACAGAACCACATGCTGCTCATGGCTGTACCCACCGATCAGCTCCCTGTATTATTCTGTGATTTGTATAATAAAACTCATGATATAATTGTGTAATCACATCTGTAATTTGACTAAGAAAACCAACTTTCTCACCTGAGCTGATCAGCGATCAGTGCAGTCGATGTCAAAATGACCTAGATCAAGTCAAAAAAGGTGAGAAAATGAAAATTGAAGAAGTGAGATGTAAATAACTAATAACTAATTTAATAGCTTCACAACTGTAAAGGTCAACAGTAATATCCAGGGATATTACGCAACCAGAGGGAGCCGTTTGAAGCATATTAGGCCTAAGCATATGATTAAGAACAAATGTGTCCAAACTGTAGATTAATTTAATAAACTCAGCTACATTTTAAGGATGGTCTTTCAGTAAATTCACTTAAGGACATGGTAAAACCAGTGTCTGGCTTTGACAAGTGTGTTTATAGATTGTAGTTAGGATAGTCATTAAGCTTATTAAAAATAAAAATGTTATTTGCAACAAGATTGGCGATGCTTTAGATTACAGCCTGCAATCTACAGCATAAATAAACTTAATTATCAGCATACTTTTTTGGTAATACAGTAAGCTATATGTATAGGTACACTAATAGTTTGCGGATATGTTCCCAAACATAAGATTGTTGGTTAGCATGTAGATTATACACATAATATTATAGGTATCCCATAAATAAAATTACAGTTTAACTATATATATATATATATATATATATATATATATATACATATATATATATATATATATATATATATATATATATATATATATATATATATATATATATATATATATATACATATATATATACATATATATATATATATATATATTGCAATTTGACAAGAACAACCCCCGCCCGCTCCCGCCCCCGACCCTGCCCCTCCTCCTCCTTTGTATATTGATATGTTCATGGCTGATCTATGCTCAAAATTTAAAGGGATAGTTTACCTAAAAAATACAATTCTGTTATCTTTTACCTATTCAAAACCAAATACTTTTTTTTTCTAAAATCTTTTCATGACCATGTGTTCACTGACACAGATGAAAATGAAAAAGACTGACATGGTTTTAAAACTATTGTTAAGCAAATTTTGCTTTCCAGATATCGTAAAATGCACATATAAAGATCAGAGGAATCAAACTTTTTTTTTTTTTTTTTCAGGTGGGCATATGACCCCAAACCCCCCAAACAAGCTCAGTTTTTGACCTCAGTATTTCTAAAAACCTGCGTATGGCCATGATGGTGCTCACATGGATGATGCAGATTTGAGTCTCCTTTCCTGAACTCATTCTCTTCTTTATCTAATAATTTCCTGTATAATAATTCCAACTTTCCTGTATGGCTCTAACAAAGATACAGGCCTGGTTTTACAGACAGGGCTTAGACTAAGCCAGGATTATACCATAGTTCAATTAGGACATTTAAGTCATTTTTATAAACGTGCCTTCAAAAAAAACAAATAAATAAAAAAAAAAAAAAAAAAAAACACATTACTGGTGTGCATCTTGAGACAAAACAAAGGCACTGATATATTTTAAGATCAATCAGTGCAAGTTTCTTTCAGTTGAAACAGCTTAGACTTACATTTTAGTCTGGGACTAGGCTTAAACCTTGTCTGTGAAACCAGGAAATGGTGTGTAGTGAAATAATATAAAGCTATAGTGAAAAAAATAATACAGCCAATTTCATGAAATTTGACAGTGAATTTCACAACAGAAACAAATGGGCAAGATGTAATTTCTTGTAGGACATTAATAGTAAATGGGAAATATCCCTGCATCAATTTTTCCCATCCTCTCCTGAGTATAAATTCACTATAAACTGACTACACCAATGTATTTCAGGCTAAAAATTCCAAAAAGCTGAGCAACTTTTCTTCATTGGAATACAAATGAGGCATGTAACAATATACTGGTTGCTCTTTTCCATGCAGGTGCAAGTAAACTAAAACTTTCAAGCTTCAAACATGACTCATAAAACTATGATACAAGTAGTCCATATGACTCATTCCAAGTCTTCTGAAGTTGTTCGCTAGCTTTGTGTGACAAACAGACCGATTAAGTAAGATTAAGTAAGTTAGTTAAAGCTAATCTTGGCCTCCAGTGTGATATTAACCGCTGAGACCGGATCATTCAGTCAGTTAGCTGATCTCAAGAACCGGATCAGTGCGGTTTTGTGAACTGGCTCAAGTGATTCATTGAAAAGACCCGAATCAGATTTCACCATTTCTCTCATGAACGTGATAAAGGAGAGCTGGGGCGAATGCCAAGATTCAGCAACTTAAATTGCGTCTGTTCCTCACATAGAGATTTCATTTGTCTTCAGACGACTTGGAATACAGCACACAAGTCAAGGAGACTTCAGCTGTGATACTTATAATGTGTTTTTACAGCTGACAGCCCAAGTCCCTCGCTTTCATTATATTATGAAAAAGATTTTCTGCAAAAACTTCACCTTTTGTGTTCCACAGAAGAAATGGACATGCAGGTCAGCAACAACATGAGAATAAACAATGGCAGATTGTTCATTTATATTACACCTATTCCTTTTCACATAAAGCACTGTTGCACATGTGAACAACACATTTAAAGCTCTTGTGCTCGCAAAGATCAAATAGTTTCTCCCTCCACGTTCCTGTCAGTCCTTTATTGTCCTGTTCAATGAAAAGAAAGACCATTAACAAAAGCTGTTTTTTTTCTCCATGCCTCTATTATTTACAAATACCTCTATGGCAATGCTGTAACCACTTATGGACCAAATCAAAGGATTTCAAGGCATTTAAGGGAACAAAGAAAAATAAAAATAATAAAAAAAGAACAGTAAAAGAAATAGAGTTTATTGTAATCACTTTGAATTAACCCTACCTCTAAAATATATTTTAAAACATGCACACATTCAGTCTTCATCATAAGCCAGATATGCTAAAAACAACTCTGTTAATGTATCTGGTCTCGTTGTATTCAATAATTCCATGAATCATTTAATGATAATTTCTATTCAAAAACTAAAATTTGACAAAAAAAAAAAAGTAGTTTGCATCACTGAATATTACTGCTGGTCATTTAACATTGTAAAACAGTTGTCAAATATCACATGTACAGGTACTTATATCTTACTTTTATTGAAGCTTGTTTCTAATTAAAAAATAAATAAATAAAATGTTTATTCTGTTGCAAAAAAAAAATAAATAAATAAAAATGCAAGATGTAAACCTTAAATTCAAAGAAAAAAGTCTGAATATTCACAGTTTATATCTTGGAGTTCTGACTTTTTAGCAAGCAAATGCTATTCAAAACTGTGAAATTTGACAACAATAAATAAATAAAAATAAAATAAAAAGTCAAGTAGTTGATATTATCATATTGCTGTAGTATCATATTTCTGTTGGTCGTTTAACATTTGTATTGTAAAACAGTTGTCAAATATTAAGCATATAGCTACTTATATCTTAAATATCTTGTACCGTATATCTTACCTCTATGGAAGCTTGTTTCTGCCACGGGATAAACAGTAAAAAGGGAAATTGCAGCTTTTTATCTCGCAACTCAGAATTGTGACATGTACATTCGGAATTGCAAGAAAGAAAGCCAGAGTTGCAAGGGGGTGGGGGGGTCTGGACACAGAATGAAAACATAGGGTCACAAATATAGAGCCGATGATAATCAGATGTTAAATAAATTTTGAACTGTTAAATAATACCAGTATATTGTATACCGTAAACATTAGTAAATCAGCTTGCATGGTTCATTTAAGGCAGCGGCTATTTGCACTAAGTGTAAATACTGTGAAATTCTAAGTGTAAGTCACTAAGTCAGTTAGATGCTATTTACACTAAGAGCAAATAGCATATTTTCTTATCGATAGATACTGTTTACACTAAGTGCAAATAGCTATAGATTCCATTTACACTATGTTAAAATAGCAATATTTTCTGCTATTTATACTACTTATTGCAAATAGTGGCAATTATCTGCACCTCAGTATTGTAGTATATTATAAAACAGTACTCAATAATAATGTATTGAGTGTAAATTATAGTTTTAATTCAAATTAGGCTATTAAAAGGATGCCACCTATAAAGCCCTCCCTACACCTCAAAATGTTTCTTAAAATGCATTTTTGCCCCGTTTGCGTTTGTGTTGTTTTACTACTTACACAATTATTTTAAGTATAAAACATTATTTACAATTCACAGCGTGGTTTTTAATCATATTTTTAGGTGGGACAACCCTCAGATCCCCCCGGGATTTCTGCCTATGTGCGTGTCTTTAG
Source organism: Spinibarbus caldwelli (assembly GCA_039654775.1). Lineage (NCBI taxonomy): Eukaryota > Metazoa > Chordata > Actinopteri > Cypriniformes > Cyprinidae > Spinibarbus > Spinibarbus caldwelli. The sequence continues at coordinate 25,621,694 of CM077263.1, forward strand.
TAAAACTGGACAGCAGTTTTTAAAAGCCAAAAGACAGTTTGCACTGGTGCAAATCTGGCCCTACTGTTTAAAAATATGAGGTCTGAAATATGTATTTACATGCAAAGCAAAATCAATACAAGCATAAAAAGTTCCTGAGTTGTTCTTCTAGGTACAAATTATACTTCCATGGAAATGTTCTTAACCAAACCAGTGTGATTCACCATTCACACTCTTTATATGACAAACATAAAACTGGCTTTCTATAGATCAGATGAAATGCCTTACTCTGAATATTTTTGTATTGATAATATTACATAGATTCAGAATAAACTGCATCTGTCAACCGCAGACCCTTTCAGAATTAATGGGAAACATGTTGTTCTCGCAGTCTGTTTACTTTGCTTTGTCTCATGCAAATACAGTCTTTTTTCAGCTTCTAGGCTGCATATGCTGCTATATGCTTCTCTTTGCTTTTTAATTATAGTTTTGTGTTTTGCTGCCTGGGATTTATATGTTTATATTTGCTCGGCCTGATATGGAATTAGTTATTAGTCGAGATGAAAACACAGTAAACAGGGTGTGTTTTCGGAATGCTAGAATGATTTCTGAAGGATCACGTGACTGGAGTATTGATGCTAAAAATTCAGCTTTAAAATACACTTCCAGCTTCGCTACTGTTCGGACGCTCTTGCTTACTGCTCCGCGCTTTGCTCCCTGTTTATGTACTTTACTCAGATTTTTCTAAGATTTTAACTTCAGCAGATCAGCACAGTGCTCAAACAACACATTTTTGGCAGAAACACTAAAACGAAAAACTTTACGGGACTGGAATAATACTACAAAAAAGAAGACTCTTTGCCTCCCACTGCCAGCAGCTTACATTCCGGAGACAGAAAAACACAGCTGCCTACATTCAAACAGACGAGAAAGAAAATGCCTCTTGTGGAATCTACTTGCTGCATGAACTGCCACAAACTTCTACAAAGGATTGTGGTTCTTGAAAGAAAGTTACTTGCTGGACTTCCAAAACAGGTGGAATACACAGCAGATCGTCATCACGGACCCTCTCAGCTTACAGCCGGTGAGTCCCATGAATTTAGTGACTCTCAACAGTTTATACCAAGTGTAGAGGAACAAGCCGAAACTGATCGACAGACTAATTGATTGCACAAACAGGGAGCGAGACCCAAAGGCACTCGAGACATCAGATTGTCACGAGTATCTTGTATTGCTGCCATAGCATCCTCTACCCCAGATACGGCTATGACAAGGCTTGCAAACACTAGTATTTTACCACCCCCTATACATCTTGAGAATAGGTTTGAAGCTTTAATGAATGTGGGTGAGGAATCCCAGAATGTGATTGAACATGGATCGTATCAGCCAGCAAGTGACATTGCTACTAATAGGTGCTCAAGGCTGAGCAGACAGCGGCATTCAGCTCAGAGTGCAGCTGAGCCCAGGACTCTGATAGTGGGCGACTCCATTATCAGAAACATCAGTAGCAGGACTACAACTACATGCTGCTTTCCTCATGCAACCGTCTCTGATGTGAACAGGGAACTTCGTAACATTCTGATGAAGCACAAGACTGCAAATCGAATCATCATCTATGTGGGAAAGAATGATATTCGGAAAGAGCAGTCAGAACTCCTTAAGAAGGATTTCAGTGAACTCCTTGAAACACTTCGAAGACTTGAAGTTCAGTCGTTCATCAGTGGACCACTCCCAGTAAGGGGAACTAACATGTTTTCACGGTTGCTTGGGCTGAACAACTTCATTGACAACTTCAATCTTTTCTGGGGCCATAGATAACTTCTAAGCTTCTCTCAGAAAATGGAGGAACTGGTGTATGCTGGGACCAAACTATCCCACTCTTTCGCTGCAAGCCCCCAGATATCAACTAAAAAACGGCAGGCTCCACAACCACCAAAGACTGCGGGTCCAGCTCGCCCTCCTCCTCCTGTGAGAGGTTTCCGGCCGCTGCCACAACACCAGGGCCCAAACCCTCCTCTATCTGCTGTAGGTGAACCAAAAACAACCGATAGCAGCTCTCAGTGATATGTGTCGGGTCCCCACTATCATAGCAGCAACATTCACAAATGTTTACAGAATAAGCGGGAACCCAGTGTGCCTGTAGCTTTCTCTATTTCTGTTTTGTCAGGTGATAGAAAGTCTAAAGGCCCCGATATACTTCAAACGAAATCGAAGAACAAACTGATATGACGTCATTTCAAACAAAATCAGGCCGAAACGAAGTTCGTTTTGAGTTCGTTTCGGCAGTTCGAAACAGCTCACCAAAGCGAACTTTTTGGGGGAGTTCGTTTTGGCTCCTAAACACCTTTGAGCTTCCATTGGTCCGTGGCGATTACACAATCGATGGTTGTGTTCTGAAACTCCACCTTCTTTGACACGTGATTTTTTTTTTTCACGATTCGTTTGTCATTCAACGGAGGTCAGGCGGGAGAACACATCTCCAAGTCACTAGCAACATAAATACAATGTGTCGAATAGCTGAGCTGCCACAAATATATCCGGACCTTTACGATCGCTTGCGGAGAGACTTTAAAGATTCAGAGAAAGCATTTAATTCCTAGAAAGAAATTGCAACGAAGCTTGGTGTCGACGACCCAGAGTTATGCAAAAAGTGACGCAGAGAAACATCAGATGCAAGTTTTCTAAAGCCATGAAAAGAATGAGAGCAAAGAGTAAAGATAGGTAGCAAGTACCAAAAACATGCTTTTCAAATAAATGTTACACCATACTGCTACTGCTGCTGCTGTTGTTGTTCTTCTTCTTTCAACAAGCGAATTTAAAATGTATACAATAAATGAAATGCCACAGGAACATACAATAATAAACCTTTGTTTTTATCAAATCATGACACCACATAAAATATAAAAAGGTGTAATAATTTATCCAGTTTAATAAAATAAATAAACACTAATAAAATAAAGTAACAAACAGGTTTGTGTTATTGAGATGACTCCAATTTGTTTTCCACATCATGCTAAAGTTTTCAGACTAGCCATTGACACTTTAAAGGACTGATTATGGAAATGGAATGGTTCTTTTGTATTGCAAACATGATACTTGACTCTTGAACTGCTGCTAAACATTATTCTTTTGTCTATAATATTCGACCATCGGGACCCGTCTCACACCTAGATACACAATAGTTGTTGTGTTTAGGGCATACGCGCGAGCAGCGCAACACATATTTAATTAACACCCTGTCTCCAGCAAAGCGGGGGTGTCGGAATCTTCAGAAATAGTATATCAGCCTTTTCAAACTTCTTTTTGCAAGGCCTTCTCAAGCCGTATGGCTGACCCATCTAATCTGCAGCCTATTATGCATCAAACTAAGATTGCTGTAGAGACAAAAAGTAATACCATAAAGTTAGCATTTTTAAACATTCGCTCACTAAAACATAAATCATTTCTGATCAATGACTTAATAACCACAAACAACCTGGATTTTATGTTTCTAAACGAAACATGGCTAGAAGAAAGCTGCAGTGCAACAGTCCTCAATGAAACAACCCCCTCCTAACTTTACTTTTATAAGTGTCTGCAGGACTGTTAGCGTGGAGGTGGAGGTGGAGGTGGAGGTGTAGTTGCTCTACTTAAAGATGTCTATCAATGCAAGCAAGTGTCATTTGGTCAGTACTTGTCTTTTGACTATGAAAAGGCGATCCACGCATTCTATTTATCATTATTTACAGGGCTCCAAAACACTCTCCAGCCTTTATTGAAGAGTTCACAGAACTGTTATCAATGATTTCCTCAGAGTTTGACGGTTTTGCTATTGCAGGGGACTTTAATATTCACATAGATAATGCAGAAATCAAAACTACAAAAGTAATTATAACTGTTTTAAACACTTTTGACCTGATTCAGCATGTGCATGGACCCACACAAAATCGTGGACACACTCTAGATTTACTCATCAGTGGGCGGCTGAACATTTCATCCATTGTTATTAAGGATGTGGCACTATCTGATCACTTCTGTATTTTCTTTAATATATTGATCTCTGCTACCACTGAATCTAGATCTGTCTCTGTCAGAAAGAGATGCATTACCGAGAACACTAATGTGCTATTTATGAAGGCTATATCTTTAACACCACGCATTTCTGCAGACTCCGTTGATCTTCTCCTTGATTCCTTTAACTCAAAAGTTAGGAATGTTATTGATGATATTGCTCCTGTAAAAATCAGCAAGAAGACTGGCAGACAAAAAGCACCTTGGAGGAAATCAACAGCAGTACAGAGTATGAAAAGAGAATGCAGAAAAGCTGAGCAGATGTGGCGAAAGACAAAACTTGAAATTCACTATAGCATGTATAAAGACAGCCTTCATGCTTTCAATGTGGAACTAGCCACAACTAAACAGACCTTCTTCTCAAACCTTATAAACAGTAACTTAAACAACTCTCGCACTCTTTTTGCTAATGTTGATAGACTAACAAACCCCCAAGTCAGATTCTCAGTGAAATGCTCTCCGACAGCAAATGCAATGAGTTTGCTTCCTTCTTTTCTGAGAAGATCAATAATATCAGAAAGGCGACTGGCACATCCTCAAGTTATGCAGAGGTCAGACAGATTCAACCACAATTTCAAAAAGAAGTTACTATGTCTGTTTTTGAAGGAATTGATAGCAAAATTTTGGAAGAAATAGTACAGCACCTTAAATCATCAACCTGCCTCATTGACACACTTCCCACATCTTTTTTTCAAAAGTGTGTTTAGCTGTTTAGAAGCAGATATCTTAGAAGTGGTGAACGCCTCACTTCTTTCTGGGACTTTTCCAAACTCCCTGAAAACTGCAGTTGTTAAGCCCCTTCTGAAAAAGAGCAATCTTGATAACACCATATTCAGCAAATATAGACCAATATAAAATCTTCCTTTTATAGCCAAGATTATTGAAAAGGTTGTTTTTAATGAGCTGAACTGCTACTTAAACTCAAATGGATACCTGAACAATTTTCAATCTGGTTTCCGACCACATCACAGCACAGAGACAGCGCTCATAAAGATAATTAATGATATTCGCTTAAGTTCTGATTCTGGCAAAATATCAGTTCTGGTACTAGTAGATCTCAGTGCTTTGTTTGACACTGTCGATCATCACATACTTCTAGAGAGACTGGAAAACTGGGTCGGCCTTTCTGGGATGGTGCTCAAATGGTTCAGGTCATACTTATAAGGGAGAGGTTATCATGTGAGTATAGGAGAGCATAAGTCTAAGTGGACATCCATGACATGCGGAGTCCCACAAGGCTCAATTCTTGCACTGCTCCTGTTTAGCCTGTATATGCTCCCACTAAGTCAAATAATGAGAAAGAACCAACTTACCTATCACAGCTATGCAGATGATACCCAGGTTTACCTAGCGTTATCACCAAATGACTACAGCCCCATTGACTCCCTCTGCCAATGGATTGATGAAATTAGCAGTTGGATGTGCCAATACTTTCTTCAGTTAAACAAGGAGAAAACTGAAGTCATTGCATTTGGAAACAAAGATGATGTTCTCAAGATAAATGCATACCTTGACTTTAGGGATCAAACAACTAAAAATCAAGTGAAGAATCTTGGTGTGATTCTGGAGTCTGACCTTAGTTTCAGTAGTCATGTCAAAGCAGTAACTAAATCAGCATACTATCATCTCAGAAACATTGCAAGAATTAGATGTATTGTTTCCAGTCAAGACTTGGAGAAAATTGTTCATGCCTTTATCACCAGCAGGGTGGACTATTGTAATGTCTCTTTACCGTCCTTCCCAAGAAGACCATTAGACAGCTGCAGCTCATCCAGAACGCTGCTGCCAGGATTATGATTAGAACCAGAAAATCTGAGCATATCACACCAGTCCTTAGGTCCTTACACTGGCTTCCAGTTACATTTAGGATTGATTTTAAAGTACTTTTACTCGTTTATAAATCACTCAGTGGCCTAGGACCTAAATGCATTGCAGATATGCTCACTGAATATAAACCTAACAGACCACTCAGATCATTAGGATCAAGTCAGTTACAAATACCAAGGGTTCAAACAAAACAAGGGGAGTCCGCTTTTAGTTACTATGCCGCCCGCAGTTGGAACCAGCTTCCAGAAGAGATCAGATGTGCTAAAACATTAGCCACATTTAAATCTAGACTCAAAAGTCATCTGTTTAGCTGTGCATTTACTGAATGAGCACTGTGCTACGTCCGAACTGACTACACTGTATTTTATGTATAATAATTTTCTATTCTGTTCTTAACTGTTTTAATTTCTTTTAAATCAATTTTTAATTCTTTTTAAAATTGTTTACATTCCTTGTTTTTATTGTTGTGATTATTTTTTTATGATTATTTTACTTTCTTTTATGTAAAGCACTTTGAATTACCATTTTGTATGAAATGTGCTATATAAATAAACTTGCCTTGCCTAAAATCACAGGAATAAATTGCATTTTAAAATATATTCAAATAGAAAACAGTTATTTTAAATAGTAAAAATATTTCAAAATTCTACTCTTTTGCTGTACTTTGGATCAAATAAATTCAGGCTTGGTGAGCAGAAGAGACTTTAAAAACATTACAAATCTTACTGTTCAAAAACTTTTGACTGGTAGTGTATCATCTGGTGTCCTGTCTTCAGAATGATACAGACGCTTGTCGCTCACATACTTACAGAGCAGGAGTCATTCATTATAGAGATAATGTTATGAGATCGTGAACCGTGAAGCGTTCGCCATGTACTGTAATCAGGTGGGTCCTCAGTGAGAGAAAAACTAAAGCGAGTCTTTGAGGAAGACTGCCAGGACACAGCAGGGTGATTAGCATTTGTTAATACACAGATTTTAGGCGGCCCGTTATGTTTGCATTTCAAATCCCGGTGAGATGCTGGTCTCCAACGCTTCAGAGTTTATGGATCAAAAACATCTGCCATCTTTTGTGCTCTTCCTCGATAGCTTCATCTGATATGCTGATCGCTCTCTCTCTCTTACTGTATTTGCAGTGCATTGATTTAGCCGTCATTGACAAAACAAGTTAGAGGACCACGTTTGTTTCCCAGAAACCAGGGCTGGACTGGATTTAGCCAGCAGAACGCTAGTGATCGACATCAAGTGTCATTACAGCCGAGCGACGCTGGTCTGCACAAATCAATTGTTCTCGGGGGGAGATGTGGGTTAGCAGTCAGACGGCTGGATTTTCAGCAGCAGCTGCTACTGTTGCTGCTTTAATTGCTTTGCTTGTCTGTTTTGCCATGTGTATGCTAAATGAAAGCAATGTAATGAATATTTTACGGAAAATATGAAGCGTTTCTAATCTTACGTGTTGTGATTGCGGAAATGACTTTGTTCACAACAGTATGTTTGACATTTCATAATTGAGAGTTATTAGAACATTTGATGGACATCTCAGCAGATTATATGAAGGTAAATGTAAGACTTTAAATCCTTTTCAAGACTTAGTAAAGAAAATATAAGGAATAAATTAATAAGCGAACAATATGTCAGTATATGTTCTCTAAATGTAAATGTATAGGGAGCACATGATTAACACTTTAAAGTTTAAAAATACAAACTTAATTTTGTCAAAATATTTATATTTAAAATACATAGAAAAATTCTATTAAAATAAATGTATAATTTTAAATAAAGTAATATACAGTTGTGGTCAAAACTTTACATACACTTTGCAGAATCTCAAAATGTTCATTATTTTACCAAAATAAGAGGGGTCATATAAAATGCATGTTATTTTTTTTGAGTACTGACCTGAATAAGATATTTCACATAAAAGGTGTTTACATATATCCCACAAGAGAAAATAATAGCTGAATTTATAAAAATTACCCCATTCAAAGGTTTACATACTCTTGATTCTTATGTAATACTGTTGTTACCTGGATGATCTACAGGGGTATTTTTTATTTATTTTTTTTGATAGTTCATAAGTGTCTTGTTTGTCCTGAACAGTTAAACTGCCCACAGTTAAAAAATCCTTCAGGTTCCACAAAATCTTTGGTTTGTCTTCTGGGAAACATGTAAGTATCTTCTATAGCTTCTGAAGTGAAGTACAAAATAAAAAAAAATAAATAAATAAAAAATAAAAAAATGAAGAAAAAAAGAGAGATATTTAGGCAAAATAAGAAAAATATACACATCTTCATTCTGTTCAAATGTTTTCACCTCCAGGCCCTTAATGCATCGTTTTTACTTCTGGAGCATCAGTGAGCATTTGAACTTTTTGTAATAGTTGTGTATGAGCCCCTCATTTGATCTCAAAGTCATACAGTCATTGTTGGTAAAATAACAAAGTTATTCTCAAATCTCAAAGTCATACAGTCATTGTTGGTAAAATAACCAATTGAAAAACCCCCCATTTTGGTAAAATAATTAACATTTTGCAGATACTGCAAAGTGTATGCAAAATTTTGACCACAACTGTATATACATATTTTTGATGGATGAGTTTAACTTTCAAGAAAGATGTTCTTGCAAATTATGATTCCCTGAAACACCCTATATTATATAGTTAGTAAAACATGACGTAAGGTCTGTTTTGGGTTCTATGTCATGTTCTTGTTTTCATGTCTTTTATTTTGAAGTTTAGTTATGGTTCCTGTTTGTGTCATGCTTCCCTTGCCCTCTTGTTTCCTTGCTATTGGTTCCCTTGTTCACTGTGTCATGTTTTGATTGGTTGACCTAAGTCTTGTGTCTTGTCCCCATTGGTTTTTGTTCATGTCATGTGACCCTCATTGTTTGTTATAAGTAGCCATGTCATTGCCTTTGTTCCCTGTCGTGTATTGAAGTTGTAATCTGCTGTCGGTGAGTCTAGTCTGTTCATGCTAAGTCTGTTTTAAGCCAAGTCTGTTTCATGTCAAGTCTTCGTCTGTTTGGATTATGTTTGGATTTTGGATTTCACCTTGTAAATAAACTGCACTTGGGTTCTTCACTACACTCGCCTCCAGTGGACTCATTACACATGAAGGTGCTGAATACAGTTTGTGAAACAATTAACAGATACAAAAAACAAGATTAAAGTCTTGATTAAAGTTTTGATTTGAATGTAATTTGTAGATAATGTTTCTTTTCAAAAACTCTTGAGTTCCAGTCTTTTTAAAAGCCAACTGATTAGTCACTGTTTCAACAAATGAGTGAAAACATGTATTACAGGTGCGAGAGCAAAAATCAGAAAAACAAAGTGTCCTTGGCTCGCCTGAATCACAGAAAATATGTAAACAGCTCCATTCATCATAACGGTCAGTGTCATAATTGCATCTGCCGTTTGCTGGTGACAACGCTGATATTCAGGTGTCCTTGAGTTACTGCGAGAAAGAAAATGATAAAGGCACACAGACACAACGGCTGTATGAGAAACAAAAGGCAAGAAAGCCCATATCACTGACCTGCTGTGCCTTCCCTTCACAAACAATTTCTGAGCCTCATCCAGGAGCGTTTCTGATGGAAACTGCAATGCAGTTTTTAAGAGTCAAATGAATGACAAAGAGCAAAAGCCTGTTCTTTACCGTATGAGGAAATACGTCGGTAGGCCAGAATAACAGGCAAAAATATGCACCTCCTCCACAATATCTTGAGGCCAAAGACTCGCATGACAATGCATCATGTAATGAAAGAATATTTAATATTTACTGTACAAAACACCGGATTTAGTTAGCTTGCAGTCTTTAATTATATACATGTAAGGGCTGTCAATTTCACACGTTAATTTGATCCAATAAATTATGGAAAAAAAAAATCATGTGTTAATGCATTAATGCATTTAATGCACGGTCCCATCCAGAGCTGTCCGTCATTTTACATTGATGCTGTTCCTGATGAACATGATGCAGGACGACTGACTATATGAGTTATATGAGCCTAAAATTCAAGATAGGAGGGCAAAATGACCCTCTTATATTTATATCATGATATAGTTGAGCAATATCACACCAGCAAGATTGCAGTTTCTCCCCAATATCTGCACAATTGCAAATGTCATATTGATTAATACAACAGTTTATTAAACAAGACACCATATTGTCTGATTTGCTCAATTTCTCAAATGAAAATGGTTACAAACTAGTTACAATCAAACCTACAGGTTTCATTACTTAATGAATCCATGTTTTTGAATGAATCGAGCGCGTGAATACTTCAATGGCTCATTCACAAAGACAGTCACTTGCTTCGTTTCTGAATAAATCAGTCGTTTAAATGAATTGAGTGAGTGAATAATTCAATGACTCATTTATAAAAGCTGCATCCCAATTCAAAGGTGGCGTCCTTCGAAAACCGCATAGGAAGGGCGATCACATCACTGCGGTGCGACGAAAACTGAAGATATATATATATATATACACATACATATACACACTATATTGCCAAAAGTATTTGGTCACCCCCTTCTAATGAACAGCTTTGACTACTTTAGTCATTTCCATGAGTACAAATCATAATGTTTAAGCATATAATGATATTCTAGGGAATTTTGTGCTTCTAATTTTATAGTCACAGTTTGGACAGGAACTTTTTCTATTCTAACATGACAATGCCTCTGTGTATACGGCAAGGTTCAAAAAGAAATGATTGATTCAGTCAGCGTGGAAGAACTTGACTGGTCTGCAGAAAACAAAGTCCTAAACCCAGCTGAACACCTCTGGTGTGACTTTAAATGCAGATCTTGAGCCAAAAATTCATCACCAAACACCAATGACATTTATCCTGCTTTAATTCGTTCTAAGAAATGCACATAACTTCATAAGTACTGAATTTGCATCTGTGAATATTAAATATTTTAACTACAACGTTTTTCTTTCATTTTCCACCGACTGCAGCCGTCAAATGCAACACATCGGCGAGGTAAAGCTGATGGCTATTTGCGAAAATGTGTTTTGATGCTGTTGATACGTTTGATGCCACTCAGCGGTCAAAAGCTGCAAATGCACTTTGCAGATGCAGCAGTGCCTACGGCGGTAAAAAGCACACTTTGGTTGGCCACCTACTAATATATATATATATATATATATATATATATATATATATATATATATATATATATATATATATATATATATATATATATATATATAGTAGGAGGACTTTAGACCACTGGGCAACAGTCCAGTTCTTCTTCTCCTTAGCCCAGGTAAGACGCCTCTGACATTGTCTGTGGTTCAGGAGTGGCTTAACAAGAGGAATACGACAACTGTAGCCAAATTCCTTGACACGTCTGTGTGTGGTGACTCTTAATGCCTTGACCCCTTGACATCCCTTGAGAAGTTCACCCAAATTCTTGAATCGATTTTGCTTGACAATCCTCATAAGGCTGCAGTTCTCTCAGTTGGTTGTGCATCTTTTTCTTCCACACTTTTTCCTTCCACTCAACTTTCTGTTAACATGCTTGGATACAGCACTCTGTGAACAGCCAGCTTCTTTGGCAATGAATGTTTGTGGCTTACCCTCCTTGTGAAGGGTGTCAATGATTGTCTTCTGGACAACTGTCAGATCAGCAGTCTTCCCCATGATTGTGTAGCCTAGTGAACCAATCTGAGAGACCATTTTGAAGGCTCAGGAAAACTTTGCAGGTGTTTTGAGTTGATTAGCTGATTGGCATGTCACCATATTCTAATTTATTGCGATAGTGAATTGGTGGGTTTTTGTTAAATGTGAGCCAAAATCATCACAATTAAAAGAACCAAAGACTTAAACTACTTCAGTCTGTGTGCATTGAATTTACTTAAGACACGAGTTTCACAATTTGAGTTGAATTACTGAAATAAATGAACTTTTCCACGACATTCTAATTTATTGAGATGCACCTATATATATATATATATATATATATATATATATATATATATATATATATATATATATATATATGTATGTGTGTGTGTGTGTGTGTGTGTGTGTATGTTAGTTTTTTTTTATATACAGTTTTTAATTTTATATACAGTAGTTCATACTCCTTATGTACCTAAATAGACGATGGTGAACATATTTAGACAGCCTTTGACCCTGTTTTACTTTTAGGCAGTTCAATGTAACTTTTAAAAAAGTCTGGTACTCAGCTAAAGACAGTCACTTCATTTCTGAATTAATCATTTGTTTGAACAAGTCGGTTAAATTAAAGATTCAATGACTTATTAAGACTTGTTTTCACCTAATGGCCCTTTTTAGTTTCATATTTAAAGTAATATATTCAAATTTATATTCTTTAAAAGAATAAACCCATTAATTTCATGGCATTATTTATGCAACTCTAATTGCACTGAACAGTCTGTATAAGTATACCTAAATGCCACTTTTTAACCTTAAAAAGTGCAATAATTTCTATGTTGAATCAAAATATTTATTTCTCAAGCCACTTTTGTAATGTCTATACATTGCTTTTCTTATTTAAAACAATAATGACTTCATGTTTTGGGAGTGTATTTTCTCAGCCCAAACTGATGTGTGATTAATTTTTGATTAATTGTGACATGTAATTAGATTAAAAAAAAAATAAATAAATAAATAAATAAAAATAAAATAAAAATGCTATATATTTTATATATTACCACTGACGATATTTTTCAGATTTCAGATCACACACATTGGTTTACTGCTGTAAACCCATTCCTACATATTAGTTTCATCAGGATTTGCAGTCTTTGTGATTTTGTCTTGCGTTGTCACATCTCAATCATGTTTAGCTGTGTGGGTCAAATCAGCTCTCGTCTCGTTCTCATCAACAGGCAGCGGTGCTGTATAATCATCCTGACATGCCATCTGTCTGAACGTCACAACCATCTGCAGCACAATCAGTCCTGCCCCTCATTCCTCAATCCCATAACATTATGTCACTAATAGCAAGTGTGCAGCTAATTAATGGAATTGTATGAGGGGAATAATCAACAGATGGCACCACGGGATAAAGGTGAGCTCTTTAAACCAGACTAATCTCACGGGCCAACACAATTCTGTTGCTCTTTCAGATCAATGCTTCTTGACACTGAAAGTTTTAGTTATCAACAACAGTGAGCTTCTCTACAGGAATTTATATTGAACAATGAAGACGTGTGTTTGACTAGTCATGTCTTTGTTTTCAAGCCAATTAATACTGGCCAGTTTGTCCCAATAAACACATGCTTGCTTTTGGCTTTCACATGTCAAAGGTTATGCATTTAAAAAATAAATAAATTAAAAAAAAGATGGAAAAAAAGATATATATATATATATATATATATATATATACACACACATTTTAATATTTTATTAGCACATTGCATTTTAACTACTACTTTAAAAATAATAATAATAATTAAAAAAAAAAAAAAAAAAAAAAAAAATATATATATATATATATATATATATATATATAAATTTGTTTTCGAGGAAGTTATACTCTGATTAAGGCCAAAATGTTTTAGTCCAATTTGGTAACACTAACTAGCATTTCCAGGAAAAAATCAAAATCACCTGAAAAATCACCTGAACACCACATCAGAATCAAATAATTAATAGAATCAAACTGAATCTGATGTGTACTGTACAGTCAGTTGATGTTGCACAGTGTGACAGTGCTTTAACTGAAAACCTCACAGTCTGACAAACATCAGTCATAAAGGACTGTGTGTGCCAGGTTAACTAGATCTGACTCAGCAGTCTTTGATTTTACACATTAATGGTCATCTCAAGGATGATCATTGGACCTCATGTATTAACACATGCTCTATAATAATATAATCTAAAGTAAACTGTATTAAGCTTTTCTGCGTCATGTTATGCCCCCTCACTGCATTAACTCAACTAATGACTAACCTTGTAAAAGGTTTTGGGGTTGTGAATTTATGTAAAATTTCTTTTTAAGTCATTTTAGCACCAAATAAAGAAATTAAATTTAATAAATTCAAAGGAATACATTTAAGAGAGCATAATATGACATTATGGTCTCTAAATGTAAATGTTTAGAGAACATGATGTCTTGTATTAGCAACACTTCAAAGTTTGAAATCTTTATACTGACATCCAGTACATTTTAATTCCAGTCCTTGATTGTGATTGGTTGAGCCACACTTAAAGCCATTGCAAAATTACTCTATGAACTCAGAGTTTAAATAGTAAAATAGTTAAATAGTAAAATTACTAAAAGTAAAAATGAAATCTTTATATGTATTTATATATGATTAATAAAAAAAAAAATAAAAATGACAAAAGCACAATAAAATAACTAAAAAGGAAAACAATGAAAAATAAAAAGGTTAAAGCTATTTAAAATATTGTTAAATTGTATGTTTTATTTGATAAACAACTAGCTAAGTAAAAGTATTTACACAACGTGTGGCTAAATTCACAAAGAATATATATATATATATATATATATATATATATATATATATATATATATATATATATATATATATCTCAAAGGTGCATTAATTGCTTCATTGACAACAGCCATGGGCCACATTTCAGCACACAATGTCATAACAGATATTCTGGACGTGTAGAAGTGTTGCCTGTGGTGGTGTTTGACATACTGAGGTCAAACAATGACGACCCTCTTAAACTAGCCATAACTATGGCAGAGATACAATAGACAAATATGTGTGTGAGGTGTTTGGTGGCATTTAAAGTTCAAAGTCCCCATTATAAGGCACAGTTCTCTGTCTCTCACGCTCAAATGACATTTAAGAATTAATTGAAGCAGGGAGAATTGTTTTGGCACATGTGGAGCTCAAAATGACCTTATCCTTGAGTAAAGCCTCGGACATAAAAATGTTAATAGAATATCAAAACCACAGGCTACACTGGGTCAAATGAATATCGACATCTTATTTAATACAATGCAGATGAAAACAACACTAATAACAGCCTCTCGTTGCTTTGCTGGAAACAGAGTCAAATAAATGCATTTGTTTGTCCAAAATAAATCTGAGCCTATTCCCCAATATACTGTAGTATCCTATCTGTGCGAACCGGGTGCACAGAGGTAAGCAGATACATATGTTGACAGGCAGTTAGGAAAGTCAATAAAAACGCTCGGAAGGAGCATTTTGATTGTACGAACATTTCTTGGTCCTACGCCTTCCACAGAATACATAAATACATATAAATACATTTAGACCACTTAACTTAATGATTGCTAAAGGGATGTGAACAGACTTTCAACAAGCATAACAAAAAAAAAATAAAAAAATTCTGAAGACAATCACCTATTGCACCTTTAAAGCCGCTGTAAAATGAACTCAAAGTTTAAATAGCAAAATAGTTAAATAGCAAAATTACTAAAGGTAAATATTAAATCTTTATATATATTTATATATGATTAATAAAAAATGTAAAAATGACAAAAGCACAATAAAATTACTAAAAATTAACAAAAAAATATTAAATTGAATATCAAAACCACAGGCTACACTGGGTCAAATGAATATCGACATCTTATTTAACACAATGCAGATGAAAACAACACTAATAACAGCCTCTTGTTGCTTTGCTGGAAACAGAGACAAATAAATGCATTTGTTTGCCCAAAATAAATCTGAGCCTTGCAGGAAAAACAAGTCACGGCGATGTGAGGTAAAGTGAAAGTTTAGGTGAGGATAATGGCATTGTCTGTGTAGATCTGACATTTACATCCTTTTTCATGTTTCTGAACAATGCCTACAGGTGTGTCTACTCTTACAGCTGAAAGTTGAGGATTTTCACCTCTGTATCTGAAATACGGTGGGTGAGATGTTCATTTCACATGCACCAGCTAAACCCATCAGCTCAGGTGTTGAGGCAGATTAGAGAGAGCTAGGAACACAACGGGCTTGAATTTAGCAAGAATTAGAAACAGGTGCGTGGAGACTGATTAGCTACAGGAATGAGCCAAGCATGTAATGGCTTTTGTGCTTTTCTTTGGTGGTGCGTAACAGGCCTGTAAATTAAACCCAAAGTTTACTTTTACGCATGTGCTGGGTTTGGTTAATGTAAATATCATCATCATCAAATTAGTATGTCTGGTTTTTCTAACCGCACATGCTCTATACACTCACACATGAGCCTTGAATTTGTGCACTTGTTCTGGGACGAGATGAAACAGCAGCAAATGTTTGACTTGTGTGAGGGGGATTGAGAGAAACCAGAACATTTTATTGGTCATAACTTGTGGAGAGAAATAGCGCAGACACTGTACAAGAATAAAACTTTCTAGTGCACATTTGTTCATGCATGCTATCAAATACAGTATACTTTAAAGGCTATGCATACCTTGTATACCTTGGGATTTAGTGGTTAAAGAGATGAGATCACTCTAACTTTGTAGATTCAAACACTGGAATTTAACTCTTAAGTTGCTTGGTTTAAAAAATTAATAAATAAAGAAGAAAAAGTCAGTATATTTAAAAAAAAAGAAAAAAAACTAAAAAATATGTAAAATGTTAAATGAATGAATGAATGGATAAATAAATAAAAAACACCACAAAATAATAAACATTGTTCAAAACTTTTATTTATTTGTTTGTTTATTCATTAATTCATTCATCCATTCATCTTACATTTTTTTTTTTTTTTTTTTTTTTTTACTTCAAGGAAAAATAACAGGAAAAAATATGATGACTCATCCTGCACTCGTGGGTGTGTCCAGTTTTTTTTTTTTTTGTCCAATCACATATGGGCAAGAATCTCCCCTTCACCTGCCATTGGAAAAATAAGACAGCTGAGCAAGACACAATTTTTACTGGAACGGGACTGAAAAATTCACATTTACCAGTGGGATTTTGTGAGAAACAAAACATAGAGGTGTTTGGACAGGAGCAGGAAGCAGGGTCATAAATTAACAGAGGCTTGACCAAAATGAATAAAAATGCCCCCTAAATTCAAGATAAGAGGGTGAAAAATGCTTCTGAAAAATTTAACTCAATCTATTACAGCTGTCATGATTAAATAAAGAAATGCGAAAATAAATGAAAAATGACTGCAGTGTTACATTTTGAACTGCTCACATTCACAACTTATTGATTCTGTTACAAATTAAGAAAATGATATAAATATTAATATAAAGTAAGTGAACACTCTAACCAATGGTGCAATCAGTAGTCAGATAAACATGCACTGGGCACTTTTTTTTAAGATAATGCTAATTTCACATACAACACACAGTGAATATGATATGAATAGCACACAGAGGCCAACAGCTGAACAACTAAGAAGATCGCACAACTAAATTCAACAAGGTTTGCTAAATATTGGTCAATATACTGATATATTGGCCTTGGTTGACCACAAATAAACAGACCAAAAGTTAAGTTGTTATTCACTGGAACTCTTCACTTTCGCCTTGCTCTCTTTGCTTGTTTCCAGCTCAATCATGAGTTCTTGAGAGTTCATGAAAGAATCACCAATGCCTTTATGCTTGCATTTTAATGCTACAACTATGCACCATCAGTCAATGTTTGACTGTTTATCTTATTGGTTGATTCACTGTTGAGAAATGTATTTGCAAACTGCACTTCAAAGCCAGCGGCTCTTTTCAAACAGGGAGTAAATGACTTCTAAAGCGAGGAGAGATTTCTGTGTGTGGGAACTGGGACAAGGCTAAGTGTATTATGCTGTTATGTGTGTTGTCAGAAGATCAGACGCGCGGAGAAACATGGTGTGTGCGGGGAAGGCCAAAAAGAGTTGTAAACTGACTCCAGTGCAGTTATAATGGCACAATGCACAACACGCAGCGAAGTCTGTAGTTTGATGTGTTTGGGGTGAGAATCTCGCTTTCAATTTCCTGCTGAAGACACAATGGCAGAATGAAGCAGAAAGTCATGGCTCTGCAGTCACACAGCAATATTAGTTTGCAAAACTGTAGCATAGCGCGATCACACAGAACGTCTGAAGAATGCTGCATGGGTATAAATATTTTAGTAGAGCTCTGGGATAAAATCATCACCATTTACAACACAATGGGACATCTGCATCACACGGAGGACAAACAAGAAATGTTTATTCAGTAAACTTATGTAATATAGTCTTATGCTCTGAACATCATGTGCAAAATTACACTAAAAGGCAAATTTGTAAGAGCTGCACACAGAGCGAATCATTTTCACTAACCAACCACATCTATCTTAACCAGGCACAAAACAGCGCTGAGTTAATCAAGTCACCGTTATTCTTATTCGTTATTCAACACTAACATGGCTCTATAAGTTGGGTTTATTATTATAAAAGCCTGTTTCTATCTCACAGTAAAAACAAAAATTTGTGACTTTGCATCTCGTAATTGCAACCAATTTCTTATAATTGTGACCATTTCTAATTTTAAACTTCTCACAATTACTCTAAGAAACAGGCCTTCATACATTATAGACCTCTCTGTATTCACTAGAGTCAGCACTATTTTCATTACACAATCAGTGGAATCACTTTTACCACTCAACAGGAAAATAAAGCAGCAACAATAATTTTGTTGGAAAGAGATGGACTTAAACATACAAACAAACAAACAAATAAATAAATAGTCATTTTAATGGTAAAAGACTATAAAAATGATACAGTAAAAATGTGGCTAACCATATGTTACCTTACTATATGGTAAATTTACATAATAAATTTATCAGGACATTTAATGGAATTTTACAATAAAATACTGTTAAATTTACAGTTTTTGGAAGCAAAAAAAAAAAAAAAAGTCACAAAAAATAAACAATGTAAATCGACACTCCCAGAATTCCATGCATGACTGATCACATTTGATTTTTTTTATTTTTATTTTTTTTATTAATTAGGGTTTTTTGTTACATCTTAAATTGTTACATTAATATTTATTGCATGATTTTAGAGTCCAGTGTTATGATGGTGTTTTGTATTTGTGTCTACAAAAGCTTCTTGTGATGAGCTTTGGTTGATCATTTTACTTTCTCCTCACCACCTGTGTTTTTCTTTATTTTCAGTATATTATTATATAAGGTATACGTTTAGTACTTTGTTTGGTATTCTAACATTATTTCAGTCAATGAAATATACTTTCCTTACAGTAAATTTAAGTTAAATCTGTAAAACCTAAAGTTCTGGCAACCACAGCTGATACTTTTGTTTTTATCATAAATTTCACGTATTTTATAATTAACTTTTTACACTGTAATTTGACAGTGAAATATTGTAGTTTTATAAAATGCAGCTTTTGGGAGAGAAAAGTGCATTTTCATTTAAATTTTGTTTCCTCTTAGTTTTATTTCCACTTCCTCCTTTGTTTTTCTTTTTGGTTATGTACATTAGGGGTTTGTGTTACATCTTATGTTGTTAAATTAATATTTAGTGCATTATATTAGTGTGTTATCATGATGGTGTTTTGTGTGTGAATGACACTGTGTGCACCTTCTAAATTAGTATTTTCCTCAACTTTTGAAGAAAAAAAAATCTTGTGAGCTTTGATTCATCATGTGGCTTCTGATGGTTCTCAATGTATTATAAAGGTTCAGAACAGAATTTAGTACTTCAGTAGATTGGTATTTGTCACGTGTGTTCCCGCTGTGTTCCTGTTTGCCCTTATTTGGTTTTCCTGATTCCTGTCCTCGTTTAGTATGGTCATATGCCCGTAGCCATGGTGGCTGAGCCGCCATGGCCCCCCGGTGTCCCCTGATCTGCCGTGGCTCCCTGATCCGCCCTGAAGGCTCTCCTTGTCTCCGCCCTGTTCCAGTCCTGCACCAGCCTCCAGTATGTGTGTGTGTGACTGTGTGTGTGTGTGTGTGTGTGTGTGTGGGGGGGGTTTGGTTTATATATTCAGGTGGGGACTCAAACCTGAATACACACAGACTCATGGGGACTCGTGTCACGGTGGGGACCTAAATTGAAGTCCCCAGGGGTACAAAAGCTTATAAATCATACAGAATGAGTTTTTTTTAGAAAATAAAAATGCAGAAAGTCTCCTGTGAGGGCTAAGTTTAGGTGTAGGGTTGGTGTAGGGCAATAGAATATACGGTCTGCACAGTAGAAAAACCATTATGCCTATGGAAATCCCACAAGGATAGTGAAACAAGTGTGTGTGTTTGTGACTGTGTGTGACTGTGTGTGTGTGTATATATATATATATATATATATATATATATATATATATATATATATATATATATATATATATATATATCAGCGCTGTCAAAATTAGTGCGTTGACGCAGACGATTAATTTTTCCAGTTTCAAAATATTTAACGCAATTAACGCAGGGGCGGGGCTAGGGTTAGCCACCCCACTCACAACTGTTTCTGTCTCTTTTTCTCTTGACAAGAAGTGCATTTATTCAGTCGCAGAACGTCTTTATGACCACATCAAACAGGAGACAATTCAGACGTGCACTCCAACTTCACTTCAGCGCAAGTCGCGAGTCAAATGAACGCGGAAACGCTACTGTCCTCGTAGTGCGTGCCTGTGTGCGCTGTAGCTTGTATCATTTCTTATCAAAGCGCGTGATAAGTGTCGTGGTCAGTTAAGTCATGAAGTTACCAAAAAAGGCGATTAAAGCTGCCTTAAAACTGTGCATGCATGTAATGTATTATATGAGTCACATTTAAGAACATGTCTCTGAAATGGTTTTCAAAACTGTCCTGGAGCACCCAAGCACTGTCTCCCTCATATGATGTAACACACCCTATTCAACTCGTTAGTTCTTTAGTAGAGACTTTAAGACCTGAAATGGGTCAGAAATGGTAAAGAGAGTTGAGAGAAAATGCGATGTGCATCAGATCTGCATCACGTTCAGCAGCGGCAGCTCTTAAAGAAATAGCAGCCAAAATAACCTAATAACCAGCTGCTGTGATGTCTGTTCATCTAATTTAGAATTTAGTGTTTGATAACTTCAATTTCTGTAGGCTATATTTCTGCTGAAGGGCACAGTGTTACGTCCCAGGTCTAGGGTCTAGGAGAATAACATAAATAAATGTCTTTACACCGGAGTGTTGTGAACTTTCGTTCTTTCTTTCTTTTTTTTTACTGGTCAAGTTCAATGGCAATGAACAGCACACACAAAAAAAAAAAAAAAAAAAAATAGGAAGCGAATGGGCTTCAGGGTTGGGCCAAGGCCAAAATAATAAACAAAAATTGAAACTACCTTTTTACCCAAAGAATCTTAACACCCTAGAAAGAAATATTCAAACAAAAATACAGGGACTGAACTAACTCCCTGACTAGCTGAAAAACAGGAGAAAACGAATATTACCAAAAGAAAGCGGCACCCAACCCCTACAGCTTCCGTGCAGAAGTGAAGTAGTATTTACAGTATTTACAAGAACGGGCGAAAATACTCAGCCACGTTTAAAGAGGAAAAAAACAATACAAAAGCAATCTGTTGAAAACTTTACAAAAAACAACGAAACACTTGCTGGGTAAAGTGAACAGAAAAGAAAAAGATCAAGCCGAGTTCACAATATTTACACAAAAACTCACTATACAGAGTTTATCTCTCTTTTCTTAACAACAAACACAATTTCAAACAGCAACACCATCAACAACATCGCCCACCCGGACCAGCATCGCTGCGTTTTTGAAAGATGCACAGTTCCAGCCTCGACCAACCACGGGGCACGTACCGGCGTGTTCAATTAGGGCGGGACCATCTGTGAGATAGAGAGAGAGAGAGAGAGAGATGCATAGACACCACATACGTCTCAATGTAACAACAGGTAAATATGACATTTATTATAATGGGTTTATGTGAAGATTGTTTTAAGTTCACTTAAATTACAAGTTATATATATATTTTAAAGTGTAATAAATGTTAAAATTGATAGCTTTTTGTTCAATTATACTGTAATGGCTATAGTCAATGGCTATTTTATAGAGACATCAGTAGCATTGGTATCAGTGATACTGGCTTTCAGTCATAAAAAGAGATGCCGTTAAACAAATATTAAAAATATACTGTCTTTATGTTGTTTGTACATTAATTTGAAGATTTAATGTGAAATTATTGCAATATAAAATATATATTTAAAAACTTTTATGTTAGGTGGGATTAATCGTGATTAATTTCAGAAAAAAATGTGCGATTAATTAGTTAATTTTTTTTAATCGATTGACAGCACTAATATATATATATCACTGTGATGCTGTAAAATCTCTCCAAAGTAAAAACAGAACAAATAAAATACAGATGTGACGAAAAGAGAAGAGAGAGTCTGAAAGAGCCAGTGAACGCTGAATACACCCGCAGTGAAATACAACATAAAGAGCGTTTTCAAAGACTGAGCTCAGCAGAGCCGCAAGTGTCCATGTCTGATGGCCGAGCAATGCTGAGCTGAATTGATCCATGCTGTTGAAGAACAATGAGCAGCTCCTCGTATCCAAAAGAGACCAACTGTGTCTGATAAAAATTAATACATGATTAACAGCCTGAAAAATGTCTATAGATGCTCCTGATCCTGGCGTTTGCTGAGCACATTTTGTAAAACACACCCAATCACAAGCAATTCATTTCTTTAAAACGTACAGTTGGTACAGCAATTAATTTGAGATGATTGTTCACGGAGAACAAAAGGAAAACCAATTTATTTTTGATTTACAAGTCATATTGATTTCAAGCCGCATGAGCAGCCCGCCTCAATATAATGTCAGAACTCCTCAAAATTAATGATCCTCTCTGGGATTTGACAAATTCAGCAGTGTTCCTTTCATGTTGAACGCAGCTCTGAACATCTTAAATGCAATCACATAAAATTTATTGAAAGTCATGAGACCTGATCCTTGTTTGCGGTCATGTGATCCTGTGGGAGGGGAGCATAAAGCACCCAATAAATGAACTTTATATGAGTCCGGTTTAATAACAGGCTTGATAGACTTGCAGCAAATGTAATGGAGGGGAGGAAGCTTTGCTTAATTAGATATTGTGTCTGCTGCTGCTGCGATTAAAATCAATGGGACGTCATCATTATTTAGCATGAGTATTGCTGGTTTACTCAAACCTATTACAGAATAAAAAAGTGAGTGATTATAATATGGCTAATCACAAGAAATGATTCAGTGTAAATAGAAAAGAATAACTAAAAATAGTATTTTATGTTTGGGTTTAATAAGGTTGTTTTTTTTATTTTTAAATTAGATTAGTACTTTTATACAGCAAGGACTCAATAAATTGATCAAAAGTGACATTAAAGGCATTTATAATGTTACAAAAGATTTCTATTTCAAATAAATGCTGTTCTTTTGAACTTTCTATTCATCTGTGAATCCTGAAAAATAAAATGTATCACAGTTTCCACAAAAATATTGGGCAACACAACTGTCTTCAACATTGATAATAATCAGAAATGTTTCTTGAGCAGCAAATCAGCATATTAGAATGATTTCTGAAGGATCATGTGACACTGAAAACTGGAGTAATGATGCTGAAAATACAGATTTGATCACAGAAATAAATTACAGTTTAACAGGTATTCACACAGAAAACAGCTATTTGAAATTGTAATATTATTTCACAATATTGCTGTTTTTACCATTTTTTTTTATTTAATAAATGCAGCATTTACAAGTTCTAAAAAAAAAAAAAAAAAAAAAAAAAATCATATTTGTATTGTAGTTTATTATGTTGAATTGCTCAAAGTGTCAAATATATACATGTTTTCTTAGTTATTTGTATTGCAGCCGACTGCTGTTTTAATTACTGAGTTTCAAAGTAGTTTCCCAGCAGTTCACATGCTTATGATAAAAACAAAGCTTCTGTCAGAAACGTGGCATAGTGGGTGGTGCATGTGCTTTGACACATTACACGACTGCGCTTACTTGAGCAATCTCTACTCTCCTTTGAAATTAAAGGAGAAACACTCATAAATACGACTAGATTTTCACATTTTCTCAATAAAAATATGTGTGGTGCAAGTTATGTGTTATAAAACCACAAAAATAAAATAAAATAAAATAAAAATAAAATACAATACAATAAAAAAAAAAAAAAAAAAAACTGCATTTATGGTCACTGATGAACTAATGATGAAAAATGAAAATTACAAAAATCTGTATAAAAGGGGTTGCATTATATTTTGTTGTGTTTTGGAGGGGACCTTGAAGTGACTTTTCTCAGTGCTCTAATATGAACACTGGTCCAAGTGATCATTTATTTTTTTTGTCCCAGATGGACTCATAATGGGACGCATGTTTTTGGGCATTCTTCACCTAGGACAGACAGCTCTCAGGGTCCTCACAAGAAGCACTTGTCTTCGTTAAGTGGCCTGCGTTATCCACTAGACAAATGATGATCTTCCAGCCTGAGGGAATTTATCTTGCCCTGAGAGAGAGCTCGTGCCCTCTGTTCATTAAACAGCTGCTGCTTTATGACAGCCATGACTGACTCCAGCCATCAGTTTAATCTGTGTCAAACACGCTCCTGTTTAGCACTATAAACCACAGGACCTGGTAAATGAGATCTGCACATTAGACTACGAGGAAGAGGAGCAAAAACACAGTAACTTTAGTTCTGCTAACAGACTCATGTTCTGCTGAGTATGCATGTGGAGCCTGATATGAAGTAATTAAAGTCAACATAAAACGCAGTTGCATTCCCATTATAGCACCTCTGAGATAAGTCAGCATACATGAGATATTCTGACCATTTGAACATTAAAATTAAAAAAAAAAATCTGTGAACTTCAAGTGTTCAGCAGAGAGGGTTTATAATCCCAGCGCAGGAATCCAGATAAACTGTTTTCTGCACCATATATATATATATATGGTGCAGAAAACAGTTTATCTGGATTCCTGCGCTGGGATTATAAACCCTCTCTGCTGACACTTGAAGTTCACTCCTAAATTTGTCAATTTAAATATGAAGTTCATGCTTGACATCTTCACCATCTTGTCTTTCAGATCAATTCACTCTCATGAAAAATCAAACCGATGAGTGTAAATAAAAAATACTGTGAATTTAATATATATATGATCATGTCTGACTGAAACAATTAAATTCACTGTTTATCATCAGAAAAGCCTGAATGGAGTAATATAAAATATACATAATGTCTTCTACCATGACACTTTAATAGAGCAAAATGTTTGAACGCTATTTGTACTCATTTAAAATGAATCTGAGGACTGCACAGCATACAAAGAAAGGCCAAAAAAAAAAATATATATATATATATATATATATATATATATATATATATACAAATAAATAAAATTATACAACAAAGTTACATTAAACTTCAATAAAATTTACATTAATAAATTATTAAAGAAACTGCCCTATGCAGCTTTGTTTTTTCAATCGCATGTGTTATTATGCAATCATTAAAGTTCATTTGTGATAACAGATCAGACTGACAGCATAAAAGTCCTGTCGTTATTCAAATGACCAATTGGAATAGATATTTTAATAATGACGCAACGTCATTTGCTTCCGTCCAAAATAAGTGTTTGAGGATAACAGGTGAACAGGCGATTAAAGCTGTAAAACTGAGCCGAATTATAGATGAAATCCAAAACGAGTGACAAAATCATATATACATCTAAGCTAGGGTGACCACCTGGCTATAGATCTGTTGCGGGACAGTAGATGTGATTTTGCTGGACAATGTGGAACACGTGTGAGACAGATACATTTACTACCGTTATGCTATGTAAATAGTAATTTACATCCTTTGTCGTATGTGCTTATTTATGTTTCTGAGTGCACACATGTTAGCGACAGAAAGTGCATCCGTTTTGTGAAGAGAGAGAAGAGATCTATTTCGACCTCACTCAGACTGTCACCACGGTCTTACCTTGAATGACGCCATTCTGCTGCCCTTCCGAGACCTAATGTAAACAAAGTCAGGTGACTGACCCTGAGCGGTTGGTTCGCTATTATACATCCGGGTGAACCAAGCACTTCCTCTTTGCCACTATAGTGCAGGCGCCTGGTGCCCCTGAGGATTGCGGTATTTTTTTTTTCCTTTTTCTCTTTTAGGTTAGTGGTTGGTTGTTTATATTATTCTAAATTACAAGTTGATATTTTCTTACAGGTTGTATTCCGGCTGTTGGAAGTGTACGGATTGGTAAGTAGCCTTTTGTGGTTTAATTAATATATTCTAAGGAGGATTGTTTGTTTACACTGTTCCGCTGTTCGCAGCGGGGGGATTTTCCCACCTGTTGATCTGTGCTTTCGCGCATAGAATAGGTGTTGGTACCTCCTAATTTGTCTCGTTGTGTTATTGACTGAGAATTCATATGCTTGAACTGTGATACTACTATTTGCAGTAGCTGAGTGAAATTCCATTTGGGTTTTGATTGTGTTTGCAAAAGTTACTTTCTGACAAATTCCTATTCGCAGGAGAATTTGTGTGTGCTATTTGTGTTACAGCTGTACGCAGCTGTATTGGATCTTCAACAATCATGAGTCAACCATTGTGCCGTTTCTGTTGTGCTAATCTGCATCCTTGTGATGGTCACCGGGAATGTCCATCATGTTTGGGCATAGCTCATTTGCTGCAGGACATTGAAGATCCATGTCCCGCTGCTGTGAATTTTTCTCTGCAAGAAAGGGTGCAAAAAGCCCGGTTTATTAAACAGGTAGCCCCTCATAGTGGAGTCCAGTCATCAATGGTTGATGCACACTCCCTTAAACGAAGAAGAGAGCATTCTCCTAGCTGTTCTGAGGCTACCTGTGAGAAAAGATCAAAAGTTTTAGATTCACATTCTGACACCCAGCAGCAAATTTTGGCAACCTTAGGAGATCTGGCTGGGCAGATGGACCATTTTAGGCCTCAGGAAATGGGGAGAAGCGCACAATCCATTGCCTTCTCTGAATATGATTTTCCTGCATATCGAGAGGAGAAAGGTAACCCTCCTGATGCCATTTCTCTTCATGCTCATGACTCCCTGTTTGGTAGTAACGATCAAGATGTGACTGAGGAAGATCAGGAGAATGAGTCAACGTCTTCTGTTAAGGATGGAGACTGTGCACAGCCTGATATTGTCACTCGAATTCTTAGCACTGCAAGAATTTTGGAGTTGGAAACATACTGAAACTCAGGCGGTGTCAGTGGGGCAAGGGGTGTGGGCAGGAATCTCTCAGTCTCAAACTTCTGTTTCGATTCCTGTTGCTGAGGATTATTCACAAATGTTAAGCAAGGCCTGGAATAATCCTAAAACCGCCCCTCAATTCAATGCTGGTTGCAGGCGCTTTGTCAAAATACAATATGCTACAGAAACGGGCATGGGAGGTATGCCAGCAGTAGAGTGTGAAATGGCAGCATTAACACCGTCAGGTCCAGACTGAGTGACTGATGACCCCCGATGTCCCAGAAAAGAATGTGAGAAAACAGATAATCTGGTGTGTTGGACTTATAATGCGGCCACACATGCGGCCCGATCTGGTAATGCACTAGCCATAATTTTGGCTGCTCTGAGAAGAATTATAAGTCAGGAGGATCGGGACGTTTTAGGTTTGGTGGATGCCGCCCTTGCTATATATGCACAGCTTACTAGGGACATTGGTGCCTCTATGTCATCTACAATACTTTCTCGTAGGCAGATCTGGCTGGCACAAACCTCCCTGCCTGATACTATCAGAAAAGTACTGACCTACATGCCAGTTACTCCAGGTCGGGCTTTCCACCCAGATTCTCAAGTGATACTTGACAAAGCAGAACAAGCGCGTTGTAGAAGGGAGTCATTGCAGCACACATTTGGTCGCTCTAGGGTAATTAAACAGTCATTTCAAGGCTGTCAGCCTTCTCAGCCTTCCCACGTTAATCGGCCGCAATCATGGAAGTGTGGTGGAAGACAGAATAGTCGTTCTTGGAGATTTGACAACAGTCGAAGTGCCAGGCGGGAACCATGGCACAAACAGGTGGCTCAGTCCCGGTCATCAGTTAAGGATGCACCGCAAAGAAAGCGGAATCCCAGGGGCTCAGGCCCCCAAGGAGGAACTGCATAGCAATACCAGGGGGGTGGCTGGAATCTGCTCCCAACTATGCCTGGACAGTTGGGAGGAAAAAAATTCAGGCAATTGGGTACTGTCTACAGTAAAAAAATGGATACAGAATTCAGTTCCGGCGTCGACCTCCCCATTTTTAGGAGTACACATGACTGTAGTAAAGAACCAAGTCCAGGCAAAGATTTTATCCGAAGAAATTGTGACCCTTCAAAAAAAGAAGGCAATTTCTCAGCTAAAGCCCAACGAACAGCTCAATGGGTTTTATTCGAATTATTTCCTCGTGCCCAAAAAATATGGCAGTCTCCTACCCATCTTAGACCTGAGACGTTTAAATGCATATATAAAAGTGCTGCGGTTCAAGATGCTGACCACGGCACAAATTTTGGAGTCTATAGAACCAAACGAATGGTCCACAAAAAGTTCCTTCGTTTTGCCTTTCAAGGCCAGGCGTATCAGTTCGAGGTCCTCCCCTTTGGCCTCTCTCTCTCACCTCGTGTCTTCACCAGGGTGGTGTCGGCCGCCCTTTGCCCCCTTCAAGTGGCGGCTATAAAGATCCTTCCATATTTAGACGACTGGCTGATCTGTGCACCAAGCCATCATCAGGTCTTGGAGGACACAGAGAGAGTTGTCAATCATATAAAGGAACTTGGCTTTCACATGAAACATGAGAAGAACAATGTCGAACCATGTCAACAGTCAGTATTTCTCAGATTGGTTCTGGATTCCCTGACAATGACAGCATCACTCGCACCACAGAGGGTAGCGGCATTATCTACTCTTGCGCAATCTTTCCATTTAGGCAAACGGATAGAGTTGGTGCAGTTTCAAAAATTGTTGGGAATGATATCAGCGGCAATAAAAGTTGTGCCTCTTGGGTTGCTCAAAGCACGACCACTACAGTGGTGGATCAATAAGTTTCAACTCCGCCCCAAATTACACAGGCGGGTGAGACTGAAAGTCACACAGAAATGCATTCAGGCCTTGCACCCCTGGTTAAGCAAAAATAAACTGGGCCAGGGGGTCCCTCTGGGGAACTTAACAGCAAGGAGGATGGTGGTGACAACCACTGACAACCATCTCTGACTGGTTGGGGGGCTGTCTGGCAAGGCAGAACAGTCAGAGGCTCTTGGGAGTTCCACTTGGAACATGAAACATATCAATGTGTTAGAATTAAGGGCAGTTTACATGGCCTTGAAACGACTGATTCCTTTTCTGCAAGGCAAGCATGTCCTCGTAAGGACCGACAACATGGCAACCATCAGGGAGGCACCAGATCATTGTGTTGAGTCCAGGAGGCTTCTGTTTTGGGCCCTTCCAAGGCTCGCCTCAATCAGGATGATCTACATACCTGGATTGTTGAACCGGGCTGCCGATCTCCTCTACCGAACGGGACCTCCCTCAAGGGAATGGTGCTTGCATCCAGAGGTGGTAGGCCTGATATGGGACAGGCCTTTGTTTACATTAGGTCTCGGAAGGGCAGCAGAATGGCATCATTCAAGGTAAGACCATGGTGACGGTCATCATTCGGTTTCATAGATCCATAGTTATTGTCATAACTCACGATCTTACGCATTTTGATGCGCCCTCACATTACAATAATGCACTCTGGACATTTGCCATTAAAATAACGCCATAGAAACCGCCTCAAACAAACTATTAAAATAAGAAGAAAGTCGTGTCTGAAAGCTGCATCTATTTTTAATTGGTTATAATGAATGGAGAATATAGTGTTTTTCTTTGTGCGCTCGACCTTTTCCGTTGGTGGTGCTAGATCGCTGGATGAGGTCCGCACATCCTTTGAGAGAAAACTACGCCGCAAAAAATATTAAATAAAAAGCTTTCTTAAAAAGGCAAAAGAATGTTTGTATGTTTTCTTAATATAGAAATTAAAAAACCTACAGACTGATGAAAATGCGGGACATTTTCTCAATATGCGACGTGCGGGACAAGGGGTAAAAATGCTATACGGTACAACGTAAAGTGGGACGGGTGGTCACCCTAATCTAAGCGTAGGTAAGTGAATGTTTGAATGTTTCTAATAGTGTCTATATGGCGCTGCGACATTTGTTCCGCTGATTTGGGGGAGGATAGGACGATTCTAAGGGCCTGACGAAGTAGGGGGGCCCCCCGAGGGGGAAACGCTATTGTGATTGCGATTTCTACTGAGAGGAACCCCCCGGAACATGTTTTACTGAGGGGAACGCGGAACGCAATCTGTACGGAGGGAGAAGTGAATATGCTGTCCAGGGGGCCCAGAAATTGTTGCTGCATCCCTGCTCCAGATTAAAGTAACCATTTCCTGCTTATGTGCGCAGAGAAACTCAACAAAATGCGCTGATAAAGCCTCATGATCTCGCCACTCTGGTGTAAATGGAATTTTGTCTTCTTAAAAACACCAATAACTCGAACTTATAATGAAATCAATGGATGTGTTCCATAGGTTATATATTTCACGGCTGCTTATCAACTTCTCTGAAGTTTGCAAACTGTTTTCGCATGCACAACCTACAGGTCAAACGTATATTGCAAGTCTTTTTTTCAGATGACTTGCATCACTATACCTCCGTAATGTTATGTATTGTGTGTGAAACAGGATATTCGGCGAGATAATAATGTAACCTATGACTTGATTTTATCCATCAGGAATTGAAATGGGCATTTCATAGCATCCAGGATTCAGATCTGAATGAGTTTTCAGTGGCATGTTGAGGACTACTCTCAGAAAAACCACCAGCACCCACTTTTCAGAAGGGCTTTTGACCAGGTAAATTGTTGCTAACTGGCAATAAGACTGATTTACCAACAACAGTAACCTAGAACAGTGGTTCCCAACCACGTTTCTGGAGGCCCCCCAACACTGCATGTTTTCCATGTCTCCTTAATCAAACACACCTGATTCTGATCATCAGCACATTAGTACAGACTCCAAGGCCTGAAATGGGTGTGTCAGACAAAGGAGAGATGCAAAATGTGCAATGTTGGGGGGCCTCTAGGAACGTGGTTGGGAACCACTGGCCTAGAACGTTGTCAATATTTGGAAATTTGTCAACATTAAGGCTCTGTGTGTGTGTGTGTGTGTGTGTGTGTGTGTATATATTGAAAATAAGCAAAACTGACATGAGCAAATGCATCATAAAACATGAAACTGTGCATTTATATTTCGGGTTAACTGTGACTTTTTATCTCACAATTCAGACTTTGTTTCTCAGAATTGCGAGATATAACAGCGAATTGTGAGCTGTAAACTCAGAATTCAGGTTTGTATTTCGCAATTCTGAGCTTATTTCTCTCAGTTCTCATCAATATGAACTCAGAAATGAGAGATATACTGATAATAATTATTCTTGCAATTTCAAGTTTATATCTCACAATTCTTTGTTTATATCTTGCGATTATGAGTTCACATCTCACAAAGTTTATATTGATGGGAATTGTGAGAAAAAAAGATCAAAAAAAAAAATTGCAATTAATTAATTAATTCTTAACCAAGAAATGGGCTTTCATAGGTAGTGTTGCAAAGGGGCAGAAAGTTTCTGGAAACTTTCCAAAAGTTATCATAACATGTATTAAGAAAGTAAATCAGTTAAATTGATCGAGTTCTAACTTCTTTTGTGCCTCTGTGTGAAGTTACCCATTAATGAAAATGTTCATGAACAACCTATTAACATCATGTGATGAAAATGAGCCTGCCGTTAATTATAGTAGCTGCTAAATTCAGCACACTGAAGACAATTATGAAAGCCTGCTGTTAACATTGTTAGTGGCTTTTGTGCATTGTAAAAAAAAGGGAAAGCTTACATTCAGACACGTAACGTTAGAAGGGATAAAGGTAAAGGAAACAGATGTGTGGATGTCTGAGTCACGTGTAATCGAGGCATCAACACATATCTATGACAGCACGGCGTTTGTGGAGTGTCTTGTTTTTCTTCACTTCTTCTCCAGTTCCAAGGTTAGCAGTCTTTTGACAGGGTGGCCGTGTAAACACTTTTTATATGTGGCCTTGTAAACTGAACTCAAGTGGCATTCAAGTGTTATACACAATAAGAAAATGAACTGAACTGGGCCTCATTCTGTCACAGCACCGAGAAATTATCAAGGACATCTTTTAATTGAATATTCCGGCTCCACGTGAAATGTTGAGTTTCAACTTTAAGATAAAATCAGATGCAATATACTTATTTTTCTGTGAAACGAGTATGCAGTCTTTTACATAATTATACAGCTATACATTATGTAAAACTAGGTCTGGCGTGCATGTGTGTGAGTGTCTTTCTGGATGGGGGAGTTGATGAAAGGCCCACTTTGCAGATTA
The DNA here is from genome assembly GCA_039654775.1 of Spinibarbus caldwelli. Classification (NCBI taxonomy): domain Eukaryota; kingdom Metazoa; phylum Chordata; class Actinopteri; order Cypriniformes; family Cyprinidae; genus Spinibarbus; species Spinibarbus caldwelli. The sequence goes on from CM077263.1 coordinate 25,653,851, forward strand.
TCCACAGTACAAAAAAGCAAAAAAAGAGACTACTTATCTTTTCAGTTAGATTTCAATTTATGAAAGGCTTAACCTCGCTGCCAGATATGCCATGCCTTTCATCAAGTCTGCCTCTATTTGCTTGGGTTTATCTGTCGCCAGACATCCACAGTGTGACAGAAATACATTTTACAACTGTAACTCCAGCCGAGCTAAATCCACCCCGAGCAACGCCGAGCTCCAAATGACGGGCGGATAGTCAAAGTTTTGCATTAGTCAAAGTGTGTTTGTGTTTCGTAAATGTCTTTTAAGTGCTGTGGGGAAATGCACGCGGTCCTCAAAAGATGTTTAGACTGCCCCCCTCAGCAAATTTCTGCACATTTTCCTGCATAATCTCCAGCGGCTGGACATCATACATCTAGTAAACCCTTTTGTGTTTGCTACAAATATTTGCACAAGTCTGCCAACGGAGAACGGATTTGCATGGCTTCTCAAAAGTATACGGTGGATCCGTCATATCTGTCATATGCGGCAAACTGCAGGATATCTGCTTATTTTTACACAGACCCACTGCTGAAATCAGTACTTTATCATTGCACAAAAGCCTTTAAAGTGATAGTTCGCAAAAATGACAATTTTGTTGTCATTTTTAACCCTATGTTGTTCCAAACCTGTATTACATAGAAAGATGTTTTTAAGAATTAGAATCAATTCAGTTATGATTCCTTTGGGTAAATTTCAGTTTTAACGTCAATATGTCAATCTCGTTGCCGCTAATTCAGTAAATTATATAGGAGAAGGTTTTAGACTGATTCAAAGCAGGTATGCTTCATTTTGAGTTATTCATTTCAAGAAACAGTTCATTAGAGTCTAAGTTTTGCAAAAGTTTTTGATTCACTAAAACGAACTGCCTCATTAGAGTCGATTGTTTGTGAATCAGACTACACTGTTTGTTAGGGTTGGGTATCATTTGAATTTTAGTTATTCCAATTCAGTTTATCGATTCTTAATGATTTCCAGTTTCAATTCCAATAAGGTATTAAAAAATGAAGTCAAATATTTTTATTCTGTCTTTTAGCAAAACATTCTGTTGCAGCTGAATACCAAAACAATAATCAGCAAACTAACTTATCTGAGGAACTTCTGCCTATGCTTTTAACAAAAATGCCACAGCAAAAGCAACTAGACTAACTAAAATAGAATTCAAACATTATTAAAAAACAAGTAAACTCTCAGTAAAAAAAAACAAAAAAAAACAAAAAAAAAAAACAAATAAACAAATTAGCAAAAGCACAAATAACATTAATGGCACAGATGGCAGCAGGAATATTAGGCTGCTGTCACTTTAAGACCTAATGCATTACTGTGTTTACAAGGATGTTTTGACAGAAGTTTATGTGTATTTGTCTGATCAAGCACAAAAAGATGCAAAAGAAAACTCAATTCAGTATTTGCACAATGTATAAAATTACATTAAAATTACATTAAAATACGAATTTAATAAGCAGAATCGAAATGCAAGTGTCTTATTGAATCCACAGTTCTTGGAAATTTGTAACCGGTTCTCAATACCCAACCCTACTGCTTGTGTTCTATGTTGTTTTTGTATGTAGGCTGTGAGAACAACTCTCTGAAAGATGTTTCTTGCCATTATTTTGCAGTATGTTATTTTAAAATCTCTGTTTTGCATCATATTAAATACAAACTGCAAATTTGCATTCACATATCAGGTTAAAATGATTTATTTTGCTGTGACGCTAAACAACAGGGGAGCATTGCTTTGCAGGACAAATGATACAGGGATCAGTCTAACCTGGGACAGTCTGAAAAATATAAATTTTAATAATTAATAAAATGCAAGGTATAAAGTAAAATATTGATCTTGGAATCAGTACTGGGATCATCCTGCTGAAGCTCAGAATAAAGAAAGTCGTACTAGAATGACGTGATGTGTAAATAATGACAGAAGTTTAATTTTTGGGTGAGATATTCATTGAAGCTGCAATGCCCTCTTTATGAAATGAAAGGTAAAGAGTCAGTCTGTGCAGAAACGGAATATTTTTTAATGCGACTGAGAGCAAAAGGCCTCTTCTTTTGAAAAACAGAACAATGAATATATTCCAGGCCGTCTAGGACTCTTAGAGCCACGTTCAGACAGTGAGATGAGAAGAAAACCGGAGGATAAGGGTAGAAGAGAGTGCTCTTATAACCATATACCTCTCACTCACACACACTCACAAAAACAATTTCCCTCGCTCCCTTTCTTTACACAGAGAACACACTCATTCCCTTCCTTTTCATTTAATTTTGCTCTTGAGGGGCTAGCATCTTCGGCCTCATGGAAACCTGCTCTTCAGTGCAGGCCACTCCATCTACAGCAGGGCTCAGTTGTGGTGTCTGCTCTGAGCCTGACCTTTTCAAATATTACACATACCAAATGAGATTCACTCCATCTGGAATAAAACATTTGGGTGAGATTCCATAACTTGGCAACTACTTTAGGAAGTGTGTAGAATTCCAAGTGCCTGCTGAGTCTCTAGGCAATCCTGTCTCCTTTCCTGCAGGAGATTTTTAAAAGGCTTATCCACTGTTTTGACATTCAGTGTTATGGTATATTGTGGTCTTCATTTTTAATATGACCAAGGGGACCACAACAGCTGCATATGTCTCTAGATGTTCAGCATGTTTTGTTGAGATTGACTTATAATTGTTTTATCAACATTTTTGACTGATATTTTGCATTTTTCTACTAAATTGTAAAATGTTAACAAACAAACAAACAAAATTTAAATTGTGTGAGAATCAAGTGAAGAGCATTGAACCAGTTCATGATGTTCAGAGAGCACAAACAGCTGATAAAAACATCATCATAATCCACAAGTAATCCACACCACTCCAGTCCATCAGTTAACATCTGGAGAAGACAAAAGCTGAAACAAATCCATCAAGACGTTTTTAACTAAAATATGAGTCCATAATCCATAATAACGCTTCCTCCAGTGAAAAAGTCCATCTCTTGTTGTCTCTCACATTAAAATCCAGCCACATATTTGTTTAGAGCTGTTTTGGCTTGTAAATGGTGCTTGATCTGTGCAGATTTCTCTCCTGATTCAGACCAGAACACTTTTTTTTTTTTTTTTTTCACTGGAGGAAGTGTTATTATGGATTATGGACTCATATTTTAGTTAAAAAACATCTTAATGCTGGATTTGTTTCAGCTTTTGTCTTCTCAAGATGTTAACTGATGGACTGGAGTGGTGTGGACTACTTGTGGATTATTGAGATGTTTTTATCAGCTGTTTGGACTCTCATTCTGACGGCACCCATTCACTGCAGAGCATCCATTGCTGAGCAAGTGATGCAGTGCTACATTTCTCCAAATCTGATGAAGAAACAAACTAATCTACATATTGGATGGCCAGAGGGTGAGCACATTTTTTTTCAGTACATTTTCATGAATAAATGTATTTATTCTGTATGGCCAAGCTTGTTGGTGTTGTTATAACTGACAGCATGTCACAGATGTCATCAATAGCGCTTAAGTTGTATTTACCCATATTCCTTTAAAGTTCATTGAGTTGAGGTCAATAGTCACCTTTTCTGACCACAACTCAACTGAAATGTGTAGCTCTTTCTCTCTGAAAAATAACCACACTCCCCAATCAATATAGAGGCTTTCGAGACTCATCCAGGGTTTATTTGTCCCTAACGCCTCTTATATTTGTGTCTCTCTCTGCAACACTTGTGTTATTTGGCAGAATCACTGTTTGGATATGACCAATGGTATTTACACAGTTCAAATTCACACAGGATCATAAATAAATGTGTTAATTTTGCAGCCCTGCTGTTTGCGGTGATAAATTACCTGCCTACGAAATGTTGTCAACAGATGGCAAAAATCACTCAAGCACATTACACCGTTCTATGGGGATATGTAATGTAATGTTCTCCCCTCATTACAATGCTGACTAATATGCTGTTTTTTCTAGGTTGTTTACAGAGCAGTTTCTGTCTCATTTCAATGGCTTTATACTGACACAACCTGTGTCCAATCATTGGAGCAGTTCAGGTGCATAATGAATGTTGAACGTTTTTCTGCTTTGTTTTTAACTTTGCCAAACTGAATGTAAAATTAGTCCATGTATTCTTGTATCTGTATTTAAAAAATAAATAAATAAATAAATAAAAAATTGTCAGAACAACTTAATCTTGATAATGTCAGAAAACTTTGATAGAAAGGTATGTAACAAAATATGGTCAGGTCAAAGTGTCAAAACAAATTTTTTGTCCCAATCTTTTTATTTGTATTTATTTATTTATTTATTTTGTATTCCATTGTATATATATATATATATATATATATATATATATTATATATATATATATATATATATGTGTGTGTGTATGTCAGTGGCTACCGTCAACTGTTGGGTTACCTACATTCATATCTTCTTTTGTGTTCAACAGTGGAAAGAAATTTAAAGGTAAAGTACATTTTTGGGTGATCTCATTACTGTAATTTGTGTTCCATGGTTGCATATTTTAAAAGTCTTGATGATTCAGAAATGTTGAGAAATGGTTGCCTTCTAGCCCATTATTTTGTAATGTTATTCCCAAGTGAATGGCCCACTTCCGGTGTGAAACGCACACACACACACACACACACACACACACACAAATCCATCAAATGCATTGTTACATCATGCAAAATGCTGTGAATTTGATTAGATGTGATTGATTGAAGCAGCCAAAGGTAATGCCTCCCTATGAATTACAATGACCAGACAAGCTGTCAGTTGGCATCAAGACTTTACTGTTGCATCTTCGTTTTTTCCAACACTTTGGCTCAAAATGCCTTCACACACTCTAACGTTATTCAGTCGTGTCAGACTGACTCAAAGCGACAGCTCACAGCATGTGGGGCAAAAAGAACAACTGAAAAACCAGCATACTTACTGTCGTCCACCTCTGTCGCGACTGCTTTCCTCTTTCACCCTTTTTTTTTTCCCTGACGACGTGTACATCAGTGTGAGCATTTTCTGCTTGAAATGTAATTTCTAGCCTCTTTCACTGAATTCAGTCTATATATTAGTGCTGCTGTCTGGGTGATGGCATGATGTGAAGTAATCATGCCAAAGAAATGAAGAATGATATACCTACTGTCTAAATGTGTCTCTTGACACCTGTGGCCCCAGTTGTGTTGGCAAAACAACAATGACCGGTTCTCATCGTCATTCCTCATGTCTTTCTATGTATTGCATGTCAGGACAGCCTTTTATTGTCCACATGCTGTTTGAATTCAGTTCTAGATAGATAGATAGATAAATAGATCTTTCATTCTTTCATACACATTTATTGTGGCATTGTGTTTCTGTAGATTCTGAAACAAATTGCTCAATAATAGCCAATACTGAGAAGTAGATCTTCATGATGGTTCGTATTATAAACGTGACTATAATTTCTGCTTTTCTCATTTTATTAAGCATAATCGCCTGCTATATTTGCCCACTGGTTATTTATCCTGAATGTATTTCATTTTCATTTGCCATTTGCATTATCTTGGGTTGAAGCCTATGCAAGCTTTTGTGGTTGCCAAATATTAATAGATTAAAATCCCCCAATCAGAGCTTTTTTACATAAGTCTATACATTTTTTACGCCCAGAGGTTCACTTAATCTTCCCAACCTGGCAACCATGCATACAATACAGAAAAAAGCACTGATGAGCTGAAAACACTGGCAAACAAGCAAGTTGTAGTTTAATGATCTCTACTGAAATTGAAAAGTGTAATACAGCCAGTCTGTTTTCTTCCATGAGGTCGTTTGTGCTGTTTGCTGTAACTAAATCTGTGAGAAAACCAGGGGAGTTGACATTTTCTTAATTTGTGCTTCATGTTAGAGTGCAGAAATTCAGGTGAAATTAAAAATTAAATTAAATTAAAAAGTCTCCCTGCATATACAGTGTGTGGTCTGTTATCTGTGATGTATGACCGCGGGTCGCCCTGGTATAATCTTGTGTGTAATGATCATTGTAAATCCACAGCAGTGCAGCACCTGGATCAGTGCTGCTGATGCTTATCTCCTGCTCATGCTCGGGCTCTCAGCTACTCTGCTTCAAAACTCTTACAAGTATATCAGAGCAAAGTGTTTGTGTAGAGGCAGAATAGACTGGATCGTTTTGTTTATAATTAAATATTTTTGAGTTGCTTACACTAACATTGGGATGCACATAGGGATGTGTGATTAGTCGAAATCATAATAAAATTTCAATGTATGTGCAAGCCTGATGGCCCAGAAACATGATGCTCATACACAGAAAGTTGCCTCAGATGGGGTGTGAACGTCTCAGTTACGTATGTAACCCTCGTTCCCTGATGGAGGGAACGGAGACGTTATGTCGTGACGACATAGGGGATTTACTTGGAAGTCCCAATCATCTCTGACTTTAAGAGAAAACATCAATGAATATTGGCTAGTGGATTTTGCATACCTGAGCCACTCCCCGTGCACACGGGTATAAATAGGCAGCAGGTGCATCCACTCATTAGGTTTTACGCTGAGGAGCCGAGAATGAGTCCCTGGCAACCAGCGATGGTTCAAGATTGTGGCATGGGGAAATAACGTCTCCGTTCCCTCCATCAGGGAACGAGGGTTACGTACGTAACCGAGACGTTCCCTATCTGTCGGTCACTACGAGTTATTTCATGACGACATAGAGGTCCTATGGAAAGCGCCACAACCTGAACCCCATCACAACCTTGTGGCATGCAGTTGCTGACAAGCGAGCGCGTGACAGACAAATGCCATGCGAAACGTCGCAACCTTCCCATCGCCCCCGTGCAAATTCGCTAACCTTGGTGCCCACAGGGACCACTGAGTATGTTGCTGCTGGAGATAGCCAAGCCGCTGTTCCTTTCCCCAAAGAAATTCTCAACAGAAGGGATTTCGACCTTCAATGAAAAATTTGGTTCAAGTCTTTCCTATTTGTTGATACAGCTTGGCAGTAACGATGGGGAAGCGAGCCTTCCGGAGAAGGACCCTACGGAGGCCACATCCTACCGGCAGGGAGGTGACATGTGGAGACACTGATATGGACTGACCCAAGCCTGGGGCAGTACTACATATGGAAAGGCCTCTGGGGCAGCTCCTACCTAGGAGTAGGGAGGAGCGGCTGCCAGCAGAGCCTGACAGAACACTCTGTCAAAGGGAAGACACAGGTTTACCAAGAGGGAAACCTTACCCTGGAAGAATACACATATGGGATTGCCCGCAGGGAATCAAGCCATATGGACACCTAGCCCAGTAAAGGGGCTGATCGGGACCCGGGCAAGCTATCACCGATACTGGGCTTGGCGTCAGACTGCTCTACCCAGTCTGACTGTCAGGGGTGCTGGAGGATACTCAACCAGGGTTCTCCGTCCGGGGAACTTACTGGAGGAGGAAAAAGGCACTCGGATCCCCAGGAGAGCGGGAATGGCGCAGCAAGCGTGACACCGGCCAGCTCTTCCCGCCACTTACCTGTTACCCAACACACAGGAAGAAACTGACTCAATGCAGAGCCTGTCTCGCGAAGGTGTTCGGTGTCACCCAGCCCGCAGCTCGGCACCGTGCGCCAGCGCATAGGAGGAGGCAACACTCCATGTGGAGTGAGCCCTCACCCCCAGGGGGCACGGCTCGTCTTGGGATTGGTACGTCAAGGCGATGGCATCCACTTTCCAGTGGGGCAACCTCTGCATGGAGACAGCCTACCCTTTCTGCTGACCTCCATAACAGACAGAGAGCTGCTCAGAGCTTCTGAAGCTCCGGGGTGCAGTCCACGTATATGCCCAGTGCTCTTACGGGACACAGCAATGCCAAGGCTGGATCTGCCTCCTCCGAGGGCAGTGCTTGCAGGTTCACCACCTGATCGCGAAAAAGCATGGTGGGAACCTTAGTCACGTATCCAGCCTGGGGTCTCAGGACAATGTGAGAGTAGGCCGGCCCAAACACAAGGCACTCTTCACTCGCCGAAAATGCTAGGAGGTCCCCGACCCTCTTGATGGATGAGAGCGCGGTCAGGAGCGCTGTCTTCTAGCAGATAGGTATTTAAGCTCGACTGAACCCAGCGGCTCAGAGGGACCCCTCTGTAGTCCAGCCCGGACAACAGAGGGATCCCAGGAGGGCACCGGGGGTGGCCTAGGAGGATGTAACCCCCTGGCACCCCTCAGAGACCTCACGATGAGATCATGCTTTCCCAGGGACCGGCCGTCCACTGCATCATGATGTGCTGCGATAGCAGCCACATGCACTTCCAAGGTGGAGTGTGACAGCCCACGCTCCAACCCTGCTTGCAGGACAGAAAGCACTACTGCAGTCGTGCATCTTCTGGGGTCTTCTCAGCAATAAGAACACCAGTTTGTGAACAGACTTCATACAGGGCATAGGCTTGCCTCGTAGAGGGAGTCTGCCACGTCTCGTCCAGGAGCCACATATGGAGGCTCCAAGAAGTGGACGCGGGTGCCGCATGGGGCCGGGCCCATGAGAAAGGAGATGCTTCCTCAGAGGGATGCACCAGGAGGGGCTGTCACGAGGAGCGTGAGTTCCGAAAGCCAGGTCCGGATGGGCCAAAGAGGCGCAACCGGCAGGACCTGTTCCTCGTCCTCGTCCACGTCTCATCCTGTACTGTGCTGACCTTGCACAGTGTTCGTGCGAGAAGGCTCCCTGGGGAACGCATGCATGCGTGAAGCCCAAGGCCAGCTGTGCGCCAGTGCGTCCAAGCCGAGGGGCCCTCGGACAGGGAGTCATACAACTGGCCACGGGAGGACTCGAGTAAGACAACAGGCTTACCTGAGCTCCCTCGAATCGACTCCAGAACAGCTGGATTGTCTCGGGATGGAGTCGCCATTCCCTGGGGAACGTGGGCTGTCGTGAGAACACCTCGGCCGCACGATTGAGCTCCCCCAGGATATGGACGGCGCATAGTGACTTGCACCACTTCTGACTCCAGAGGAGGAGGAGATGGCGGGCGAGTTGCAACATGCGACATGATCGTAGACAACCCTGCCAGTTGATCTACGAAACGGCTGCAGTGTTGACCATGAGGGCCAACACATGCTAGCCAAGCAGCAGCGGCCGGACCACCGCAAGGCAAGTAGCACTGCCAGCAACTCGAGGCAGTTGATGTGCCAAAGCAGTCGAGGCCCTGTCCAGAACCCCGAGGTTGCCTGCCCATTGCATGTAGCGCACCAGCCCGCACTGGAGCCATCCATCGTGACAACGACATGCCGACACTTGTTCTAAGGGTACCCCGACCCGTAGAAAGACAAGGTCCGTCCAGGGGCTGCATGAGCAGTAACGCGTTGGCTTGACTGTCACACGAACTGTACCACGGTGCCATGCCCATCTCGGGACTCGGGAGAGTAACCAGTGCTGGAGTGGTCTCATATGAAGCAACCCGAGTGGCGAGACTGCGGCTATGGATGCCATATGCCCCAGGAGCCTCTGAAAAGGGTTTCAGTGGTACCACCCTCCTGCCTCTGAAGGAACTCAGGCAGTTCAGCATGGAGTGGGCACGCTCGTTAGTGAGACGCGCCATCATACTCACCGAGTCTAACTCCACACCGAGAAAGAGATTCTCTGCACGGGGGAGAACTTGCTCTTTTCCCAGTTGACCTGAAGCCCCAGCTGGCTGAGTGCCGGAGCACTGGGTCCCTGTTATCACACAACTGTTCTCGCACGCGGACCATGCTCGAGATAGTTGAGGATCCTGATGCCCACTTCCCGTAGCGGGGTAAGGGCGCCCTTCGCGACCTTCATAAAGACACGGGGGGGCAGGTACAGCCAGAAGAGGAGAACACTGTACTTCCCTGCCTGACCCTTGAGCGCAAACCGTAGAAACGACCTGTGTCGAGGGCATATCGACACATGAAAGTAAGCGTCCTTCAGGTCGACTGCTGCAAACCAATCCTGGGGCTGGATGCATCTATGATGTGCTTCTGCGTCAACATCTTGAATGGGAACTTGAAAAGGGCCCGATTCGAGACTCGCAGATCCAGGATTGGCCAAAGGCCACTGCCTTTCCTGGGTACGAGGAGGTAGGGGCTGTAAAACCCCTGCTTCATCTCGGCTGGAGGGACCGGCTCAATTGCATCCTTTGCCAGGAGGACAGCAATCCCCTCATGCAAGACAGGTGCGTCTCGGTCTGCCACCGAAGTCTTGAGAACGCCGCTGAACTTGGGAGGTCGCCTGGCGAACTGAATCGCATAGCCGAGTTGGATGGTGCGAATGAGCCAGCGGGACGGGTTGGACAGCGCAAGCCACGCCCCCAAACGCCGTACAAGTAGCACCAAAGTGACAATTGACGTACCCGCGGTGGTGCAGTGGAGGGGAGCTGAGTGGAGGCTCGTGGGCGAGAGTGAGGAGGCATCGCGTCGCTCATTGTCGACCCGCAAGCCTGAGGACCCGGAGGAAAAGGAAATTGCTCTTTCTTTGACAATGTGGGTAACAGAAACAGAAGATTCTCCGCCCGGCCCTCCTCTGGGGGAAGGAGCGGCATTGTCCTCGCCATCTCCCAAGAAAGAGCAGGTTCCCCCATCTCCGGGTTGCCCGTGTCAGGGCCGCTTTGTCGCCTTCCTGGACGATTTAGGGGCCGGCTGGGACACGGGGGCACAGCACTCCTGCGAGAGGCTCGACGCGCCGGCCTAGGTGTTACCTCAGCACGGGGCGGAGCGGCTCTGGGGGACACAGGAGGGCGCCCACGGCGACAAGCAGACCGGGGCTTGCCCTGCGGTGGAGAGGTGGCAGATGGTGCATCACGCCAGGGCAAGATGTGTTGGATGGCCTCGGTCTGCCTCCGTACTGCCGAGAACAGCTGGGCACAGTCCTCGACAGTGTCGCCGAACAGTCCAGCCCGGGAGACGGGAGAGTCAAGAAAGTGCACTTTGTCGACATCGCTCGTCTCAGCAGGGCTGAACCATAGATGGCGCTCTTGGACCACAAGTGTGGACATCGCCTTCCCAAGGGACTGCACTGTGACTTCCGTCGCCGAGCACAGTTCCTGCTCCAACCTCGGGTTGGTACTACCCTCATGCATTTTAATGCCTTGACTTGGTGTACTCGCAGGATAGCCATGGCATGCCGAGCAGAGGCAGCTTGGCCCGCAGTGCTGTAAGCTTTGGCCGCGAGAGCGGCCATCAGCTTACAGGCTTTGGATGGGAGACGAGGACGATTCCGCCAAGTGGCGGTGTTTTGCAGTCACAGGTACAACCGCACTCTCCACCTGGGGAATATCAACATACCTCCTAGCTGCCCCGCCATCGAGGGTAGCGAGGATGGGGGAGACAGACTAGCTGCTTCTGGCAGTAAAAAGGGGCCGTCTACAACTTCATCAGCTCCTCGTGCACTTTCGGGAAGAAAGGGACCAGGGCAGGGCGTGGTCGCGAGCCACAGCCCGTGCTGAGGAGCCAATCATCTCACCGCGAGGACTCGGGACTGAGAGGTGTGCACGCCTACAGCCCGGTGCTCGTAGTGGCCCGGGAAAGCACGGTCGTCAACTCTGGGTCTGATTCGGCTGCGGCTGCGACACCTGAGAGGGGCAGCCCTGCCGAATCTTCATCCTCAGAAGACAATTGCCCATCCCCCGATAGTGCTATCGACATCTGATCCTCTATAAGCGTGCCGAATGAAATGCTGAGCACGCCATAAGATGGCACAGCAGAATCACCGGGGAGCCACACAGAACAGCTGCTGCAGGAGGAGTGAAAGGTCCGTGGGGACTGGCCCGGCGGAAAGGCTCTCACTGTAACCCTCAGATCGCCCAGAGCACTAGCCGATGGTTCTCTGCTCGTAGCAGAGAAGCCAGCGCGGGTAGTGACAGAGGGAGTCCCAGCGCTCCCATGGTTACACGCTCAAAACGAACGTATGAACCATCCACGATCGCAGCTTCAGCGTGCTGGATGCCCAGACACTGAAAACAATGATCGTGGCTGTCGACAGAGGATAGGAAACGACCGCAACCAAGAGGACACGGACGGAACAGCGTCTTTAAAAAGACGCGAACTAACCGTGATTTGCTCTTTTAGGGAATCTGCACTTTTAGTTGAAGTGCCCAGGGGAATCACTGCAGACAGAGACACCGCTGTTTGCACCGTGACGCCAACCAGAACAGCTTCCAGACAGATGATGAAAGGCTTTGTGGAGATCAACACGTTCATCCACTCGGCTCCGAAGCAAAAATCTACTGAGTGGATGCACCTGCTGCCTATTTATACCCGTGTGCACGGGGAGTGGCTCAGGTATGCAAAATCCACTAGCCAATATTCATTGGTGTTTTCTCTTAAAGTCAGAGATGATTGGGGCTTCCAAGTAAATCCCCTATGTCGTCACGACATAACTCGTAGTGACCGATAGAAAGGGAACAGCTAATTGAGTTCTTTGGCGCTTTTTGTGTTCTTGTCTTAAATGAACATGAAGAGTTGAGAAAGAGAAAGCAAGTGTATCAGTATATTGGATAGGTGCATCAGGTCTTAAAGTGACAGCAGCCTAATAAACCTGCTGCTGTTTGTCATTTATGTTAAACAAATAACAAAAGACAAACAGAAAATCACTCACTCTTGACTGAATAACTTTTGATTTATTTGTATTTATACAGTAAAGACTATCCAGTGTTATTTTACATTTGATTATTCAATTTCTGTACCTTAATACTGCTGTTAGACATCTGTGAAAAACTTGGTAAATACCCAGTAATGTGTTGTAAATAGATGTAGGAGTATATATCAGTAAGATATGATGTTAAGGCTATTTTTCGGGAGACTTTTTGTTCGCCAGCTCCAGTAACGATGCTGTTAAGATGAGCTTAATAACAAGCAATCCATGTGCTGGTTTGGGAATAGCAGCCACTTCATTCTAAAATAACACTTCAGCTTTAGTTACAATTATCTTAAAAGCATGATTTGCAATGTTATTTGGAAAAACCCAGCCCTTTTGGGTTTTGCAGTTACTATTTAATTGTATAACCTTATGTTTTCAAAGATAATTATGAGACTAATTAATGCTAAAAGTATAAGGGAATGCCAAATACAGAGAGGAGTGGAAAATCCTGTTTTCAGACATTATTCTTTTGAGGAAAATATATTTCAAAGACAAGGTGCATCATTAAATTGTAATCGAAATAGTTGCAACTCTTGATGTGAAACAAGTCATTTCCACAACTGCAGGTTTAAATGGTGCGTTAAAGGTTTAACGAATCTCTCTATCCCACTGATTTTCTTCCTTTCTGATTGAATCAGGAGATTGTCTGTATAACTAAAAATTGAAACTGAAGCTAACATAAATATTCTGTGATATAACATTCTAATTAAAATGAAATGCTGGCAAAATTAGAAGTATTTCATCAATAAAGTGTTTTCCTCCTGAAGCCCAACATGTTGTACTAACAAGGGTTTTATTAATGCAAGTGATACTCCAGCATTATTGTAGTTTTATAATGCATTTTCTTTGGTTAATGATTTGTTGTTAGCTTGTGTAATTCGAAGAATCAGTTTTAGGAATTTTCATTTATAGACCCTGGTTATTATAACCCATAAATGCACATTAATGTCAGACCATATTTACAGTATACAAATATTCATGATTTCTTTTTAATGAAATGTTTTACATTGCTTTGCATTTGCTTATTTGATAAGTGTAATTGTTTTGAATACATACAATTAAATTAATACATTGAACTAAATGCATTTTCTTTTAGACAGTGTATTAAATATATATTGATGCAGATACAGATTCAAATCCGCTTGATCAAATCAAATCCAGAGTCAATTATTCCTAAAAAAAAAAATGATGATTTGGTGTGTACCTCGGGTTAGAAGTCACGGTTTGGTATGTTTTTGGTACAATGGGCGGCTAAACATAAATTTGCTTCTAGTGAACAATTCGTCCCTCTATCCTTAATAATAATAATAATCTAAGCATAACCCATACTATAGGGAGCATCAAAGCATTTATTGTTTGAATTTCCTGATAGAATGGACAGCATCTGAAAGATGAGACTTTCAAATTAACTTCCACACATGCACATGCACACTGTCTTTCATGGACCCTTACACCCCTGGTTATGTTTGTACATTTAAACATAAATAAAAATAGCTTAATGTCTATGGTCAGCAGCTAATAGTGAATGCAAGGCTTCCTCTTCCCTCTCTGTCTTCTTTTCTTTCTCTCTGTCTCTCTCTGTCTCGCAAACAAAAAACACTCTAACCCACACAAGCACAGAAGCACTGGGGGAAAGACAAATCAATGATGGGAGAGAGCACTTTGAGACAGTTCCTCTAAAAACAGTGAGGTTAATCTGCACGTACCAGACTTCCTGTGCAATGCATCACCTCGCACTAATGATCTTAAGAGTTCTGGGAGGATGTTTGCCATATGTATTGTCAAGAAGCAATTTTCGTACCTCTCTAAGGGAGATCATCTCTGCTGTAAACCAGTGTTCAATTGTATTAACTCCGTTAGATAAAGGGCACAAACAACAATAGCTCAAGAAAAGGGCATTTTTGTGCCAGTTCAGAACCCCATGAACCATGATGCTCCTGCCAGATGGATATGCTTTGTGCTTCAAGACTAAATCTAAAAGCAATATAACTTATCATTGTGTTTTCTAAACTTCAAATTAATGTGTAATAGAACAACACTTTAGTGAAGTTAACTTGGTGATGACACAACACTTGGTCAGGTCACGTGGTTATCGATTCGGTGACTGCAGACTGTGTTTAACCAGTGTAGTGTTTTCTTTTTTTTCTCCAAAATATCTGCAAGATGCAATGCCTTCCAGGTACTCAATTATGCCACTGAGCTCATATTTTATTAGTGAAAGTCTGGCTCACTTATTCTAATGTAGCTGCTGTAGTGAACAGCTTATTATAGGGCATTTCAGGGCCAGATTTATGGTGGGGATCCTCTCCAACTGCAACCACAGGGAAAGGTTTGCCACATTTCAATTGGTTCTAGGTGGACTAAAGAAAACAAATGTCCAACACTATCAAATATGGCTGCTAGGACTGTTTTGTAGGGTTGGTTATTGTTTGAATTTGATCAATTCTAATTCTGATTCCGATTCTGCTTATCGATTCCCAGTTTCGATTCCAATGTGGTTAAAAAAAAAAAAAAAAGGAAGTCAAACATTTATATATCAAACATATTATGTGTCTCTTTTTGAAAAACATTTAATTGCTGCTGAATACCATAAACAAAAATTAGCCGGCTACATAAAAACTTGACTTGATTAAGAGCTGTTTGTGTGCAAAACAGAGCCGCATGATTCTGGATAAATTGAGACTTTTAATAAACTTTTATTTATTTATTTATTTTTTAATGGCGGTTGTAGTTTTCTCACAATTCTTAAGAAAAATACAAAACAAAATCTGATGGAATTTATGAATGGAATGATTCAATGACTCCCTCAAGATTTACTTGTTTCATTACTGGATGAATCAGTGTTTTTGAATGAATCTCTAAAATGAATGATTCAAAGACAAATACATTTTTAACAGTCCCTTTTCGCCACCTAAATTAAAAAAAAAAAAAAAAAAAAAAAAAAAAAAACACACAGGAATTGATAGGTGGAATTGAAATTTTAATTTTACAACAAGTATCTGATTCCTGGCCTTAAGTATCCAATTCTGGAATTGGAATTGATTTTTGATTCCCAACCTTACTATTGAGTCAGCTCAATTTTTGTGTTGTCTTCCACACCGTCCGCACTAGTCGAACCCATCTGCTTCCGATTGGTAGAGTTTGGTATCGTTTGAATTTTAGTGATTCCGATTCTGCTTATCAATTCCAATTCTTAACGATTCCCAGTTTCGATTCCATTATGATATAAAAAAAGAAGTCATATATATTTAGATATTAAACATATTTATTCTCTCTTTTTGTCAAATATTCTGTTGTAGCTGAATACCATGAAATAAAATTGCAGCCTAAAGAACACTTACATGAGGACTAACAAATACAGATTTCAAGCATTATTAAAGACAAGTTAACAGTCGGTGCTAAAATAAGAACAAATAAACAAATTAACAATAGCACAAATAGAAATAGCACAAATCTGTACAGAAATTGAAATCAAATAAAATAACACCTCATACTGTAGTTTTCTTTTATAAATAAAATATACTGTAGATTAATCCTTATTAAGTTATAAGTCATTTTGTCAAGATCAGTGAGTGATTTTCTTTGTCTTTTGTTCTTTGATCAATATTAATGATGGCACAAAAGACAGCAGGAATATTAGGCTGCTGTCACTTTAAGACCTAATGCACAGATCCAATATACTGATACACATGCGTTTTCTTTTTCAACTGTTTATGTTCACTTAAGGCCGACTGTGTTTATGAGGATATTTTGACAGAATTTTGTGTATTTTTATCCGTTCATGTTCAAGAAGATGCAAAAAAGAACTTTATACTATATACTATATACGACGTGGCTTTGAGTGTGCATGCTTTGGATGTGAAAACAGTGAGTGTTAAATTGAGTTCTCTTTTGTGTCTTCTTGCAACTGAATGATTTAAAATCACATTAATGTCTGCACACACAAACAGATAAGCACAATCGAAATATAAAATCTATGGATCTTGGAAATTTTTGAACTAGTTCTAAAATGGAACTGGTTTTTGATGCCAAATCCTACTGACTAAGCATGTTGAATCTTCCTCGGGAGATCTGTGTGAGGGATTGAAGTCAAGAGTGCACACAGCGAGGACTCTTCTTATTTTACATAATCTTACCTGAGGGTTCAAATAAGCAAACATTTTCATAATGACAGAGCCATCTAGAATGAAGGAAGTGATTAATGTGATTCATGCTGAACATGGTAAACAAGTTCCGCTTCTTTAGGGTTTCCACCTTTTGGTTGGCACTTTACGGAACTTCCACTCAAAATAATTGAAACAGATTATTTCAAATAATAAGGCTGCATGACGTCTGTTTGACTGCATGAGCTGTACATTTTCTGTCATGCTCTATTTCTATCTGTCAGGAAAACAATGTAGCACTTGGTATTGTAATGTGACATTGGTATCACAAGAATATCTGTCAAAATCTCTTTCCTTTCCGCTAGCTGTGTTCTGTTCCTCCTGGTTATATTCTTGTTTCTTTGTATTTTGCTGTATTAATATGACAAAGACAACATACTGCACAGTTGTGGTCTGCTCTCCTGTTTTTATCTCCAAAAATCCTCATTCACATCTCTTTACAGGTTTTTCACACTGTGCTTTAAAATGTAATTGCCTCCTCCTTCTAATCCCTATCAACAGTGTTTCATGCTGGAATGTTTCTAAACCTGAAAAATACAACATTTATCTGTCAAAACGAGGGAAAGCACTGTAAAATATCCATCAGCGTTACAGATAATGTAAAAAAAAAAAAAAAAAAAAAAAGTTTTGATTAACACACTATACTGGTATGGTACATAATGTAGACCTACATATTACTGTACTATTTAACATGTCCATAATATTGCTGCTGATTGAGGTTATTCATGGTCTGTTGATAGTAATTTAATACTTTTACACTTAAGTTTGCTTTTGATGTTCAATGGTTGAGGAGTGAGAATGATATCATCTTGTTGTACCCAGTTTTTGCAACTGATTATTATTGCATTCTTAGAGCGAACCTTTAAACAAAATTAATGCCAATCACAGTCTGTTTATAGTTACAAGTTCCTGCTATATTTCATAGTCCTAGTTTAGTTTTCCCTTTTCTGAATGACGAATACATGCTGATATAGATGGCTATTCCTTTCATGCAGGTGCAGAATGTAATGCACTAGTTTTTCTTTGACTGATGTCTTTGTGGTATGTTCAAGCTCAACTTTTTAGCCCAAAATGGAGAAAACACTGCTGGCTTTTGTCATTGCTATTTCTTTGATGTCGGTCTGGTGTGCCATGGGCATTAAAGGACAAGAAGACTCCTAGCACCAAGCCATTGGTCCCCATGCGGTTTCTGCCCTTTACCTATCTTATAACCAATTCCTAAGGTTTAGGCCGAGAGCACCATGAAAAATCCTCAAGACCTCTGCATGCAGCAGCAGTGGGTAAAACAAAGAGAGGACACAAAGGTCAATATAAATCTATTCATAACTATGTTTGGAAACCTTAAAACTGGTGCAAACTACAACACATCGATTTCATACTAATTCAGAGAAAAAAAAAAAAAAAAACATTCATAGTGACAGCAATTTGTAATACGGAAAGCTGTTAACGGACAAATGCATGCATGCATGATGGGACTCTGTGTTCAGAACATTGTCAGAGGTTTTCTGGTAGTTGTTTGAGAAGTGAGTATAGCATAAACTTTAAAGACACTGATGTAACTGTGCTTTATATTTATGCAAATGAGTTCCACAGGAGCCAATCACAGCACTGGAATGGAGAAGCGCCAAACTGCAATTAGCCTTTTTCACAAAAATCAGAATGTACGTCAGTGCAGTGTAAAGTTCCATTACAGGTCTGTGCCTATTATATTATTATGCCATTTTCTTTAATAATGCTTATACCTTTTCTGTTTTGTCTGTTTTCCAAGTTGTTATTATGTAATATACAAAGAAATAACATTTTACTTGTTTGTAACTAACATGGCCACTCAGACCGCTGACTTGTCGAAATAATACGCTCAACATAGTGCTGGATGGTTTCTGTTCTCCATCTCCCATACATCTGAGCATATCTCTATTTACTCTGTCATTTCCCTTGAATCCCACCACATCATGATAAATTACTTAAAAATGACAATATTTATATCCAGATGCACATTTTGCCAAGAATAACTTAAACAATACTAACTGAGTCTGGCTGAAGTATGTAAAAACTCAACACAA
Organism: Spinibarbus caldwelli; assembly: GCA_039654775.1. Lineage (NCBI taxonomy): Eukaryota > Metazoa > Chordata > Actinopteri > Cypriniformes > Cyprinidae > Spinibarbus > Spinibarbus caldwelli. Next base: position 25,672,685 of record CM077263.1, read on the forward strand.
CAACGTAATCTCGACACATAGGAATAATGTCATGAATTCGAGTCATCTCTTATTTAATATGTATTTCCCAGGGCACATTTGATACAATGTACATTTACGCCATCGCATTAATAATGCAAAGGGGAGCAAGTAGAAAATACAATATTATTTTAATAATAATAATAATAATAATAATATTAATAATAATAATAATAGTGAAAAAAATTCACATGGAGAGTCATAATGTACAGCCAGCACCAAACGGACAGAATGGCAAAACTCAAAACTTTAACTGAATTTTATGTGCCACCATTTAGAATTAAACAAACTAGCATTTTTAATGACCCGAATCTGACGCAAATAGTTAGTTATGAAATGTTTGCACTTTGTAGAGTAAAGCACCGGCAGTTCAAGCATTTTCATAGAATCTAATTTGTAAAAAAAGACTTTGATTTCCCGAACTTATACTTAAATACGGCCGCTGTTGTCACTGGAAAAACTTTTACCCTGCAAGCACCAATCCGGAAGCCAGAAACACGGAAGAGTGAAAAAGGCTAATCTCTTCCTCATCAGAAAAATAATTCAAAAACACTCCTTGTTCTGAATCTCAAGCTTGTAAGGTGAGAAACATTAACCAATATAACAAAATTCTGAGTCTCCTGCCAGTCAGAGAAAGGACATTAACAGTACTCTCAGAAACGCTGAGACGGTAACAGACACACTATGTTTTCTGAGCCTCCAGTCTGTAAGGAAAAGAGACACTAACAGATACTCTACACTCAGAGTCCATGTCCAGCGAGACAACAACAGATGCAGCACATCACGAGTCTCCGTCCCAGAGAGATGAAAGCAGATTGACCAAATTCCCAGAGAGACAGAAACACACAGACACACATTTGCAAAAAAGTTAAGCTCTGGTGAGCAAACCTTCACTTCAAGGTGCCTTCCTCTGTGTGTTTCAGACTGTTAGGGACTATCAGTGCCTCATCTGCCCCAGCCATATCACCCTGCAGCCCAAGACTGGTTGCCCACTGAAGCTAAGCAGGGTTGAGCTGGTCAGAACCTGGATGGGAGACCTCCTGGGAAAACTAGGTTGCTATTGGAAGAGATGTTAGTGAGGCCAGCAGGGGGTGTTCACCCTGTGCTCTGTGTGGGTCCTAATGCCCCAGTATAGTGACGGGGACACTATACTGTCAAAAAGTACCTCTTTCAGATGAGACGTTAAACCGAGGTCCTGACTCTCTGTGGTCATTAAAAATCCCATTGCACTTCTCGTAAAGAGTAGGGGTGTAACCCCGGTGTCCTGGCCTGATTACCTCCACTGGCCCTTGTCAATCATGGCCTCCTAATAATCCCCATCCACTGAATTGGCTCTATCTCTCTCTCCTCTCCACCTGTAGCTGGTGTGTGGTGGTTGTCCTGTGGCTGCCGTCGCATCATCCAGGTGGATGCTGCACACTGGTGGTGGTTGAGGAGAGAACCCCCCCACATGATTGTAAAGCACTTTGGGTGGACGACAATACACACTATAATATATAGCGCTATATAAATGCATCATTCATTCATTCATCTGTGTGTTACAGATATAGGACCATTCAGTGCTCCAGTAGATCAGCATCTCACAGCGCTTCGAGTTCAAGGCTGTTGAAACGGATTCTCATTCCCCACTGCAGAAATAATGAAACTCAATATCGCTTACCCAAATCTTTTTATTAGTGTGCACTGAGTATTGTCAGAATTCAATTTTCTCATTTGCATTAGATGCTGTATAGCTGTAAATAACACATTATATTTTGTTTATTTGTTTTCTGTGGAATAAGGCTCTTCACCTTATTAGTTTCAGAGAAACAATATCTTTCTGTAATTTAACTGCAATAGCAGCATCCGACTTCATCACTTGCATTTTATGTATCCTGTGCATTTTATTTAATTATCATTCGTGGTGTTCATTTAGTAGTTGTTGGTTAACAGTTATGTTAACAATAACTCACAAATCCATGAGTTGGGTCAGCTGAAAAACTCTCTCGAATTGACAGTTTTTATTTAGTCAGCAATCCTCCTTGATTGCTTTTTACTGTTAAGGTGAAACTGCTTAGCTGGTTCCTCAAAATAAAAGGAGGAATGAATCATTTGACACCCTCACATTCATCTTAAGTGGCATGCAACTGAAACCACTACATTAGTTTGGTGCCACATGTTAAAACCACTACACTACATTCATAAAACTGATGACATCACTTTCAGTAGGCCTACTATATATATAGACAGTACTGAGACATTACATTGCATCATTTTTTTTTCTTTATGATAGAAGTATCAGTATGCAGCAGATTATCTGGAATATGTGATTTGATTGGACTGTATGAATTTGCATTTAATTTAATTTGAGTGTTTTTAATGGGATAGTTCACCCAAAAATGAAAATTACCCCATGATTTATTCACCCTCAAGCCATTCTAGGTGTATATGACTTTCTTCTTTCAGATGAATACAATCAGAGACTCCGGGAGGTTAGTGAAAAATTGTGTTTGTGTAAGAAAAATATCCATATTTCAAACTTTATAAGCTGTAATCTCAAGCTTCTGGTAATTGTCAGATAGTGATTAGAGTTTATAAAGTTTTAAATATGGATATTTTACTTATGCAAACATCAATTCACTTCAGAAGGTCTTTATTAACCCCCCGGAGCCTTGTGGAACACTTTTTATGATGGATGGACACACTTTTATTGAACTATTGAACTATTTACTTGATATGGACTTTTGAATCTCACCACCCATTCACTGCCATTATAAAGCTTGGAAGAGCCAGGACATTTTTTTTTAATATAACTTCGACTGTATTCGTCTGAAAGAAGAAAGTCATATACACCTGGGATGGCTTGAAGGTAAGTAAATCATGGGGTAATTTTCATTTTTGGGTGAACTATCTCTTTAAGCCTGGATTTTTAGACAACACTTTTTCTTTACCTACGAGTAACCTTGCAGATTTTCCGCCAGCTTTGTATTGTTAAAGTCTCTGTAGTGTATGTAAATGAACCACGTGTTCTCTTTCTCCATGTTCCTGCACCCAGATATCCCTGTTTGTCAGCAAAACTTTTGTCAGCTTCAGGGATTTTGTGAAAACTACAGATCATACTTTCACAGCGATATTAAACTTTAATGGGGGAAAATTACCCGTTTAAGTTTTTTGGCAAAAAAGGAGACACCACAGCTCTCTTTCGCTGTTTTCCCTAGGCATATACAATAGCACCAGTTACTTTTCTCTCGCTCTCTTTAAGCCATCTTACTAGTTTAAAAAAAAATAAATAAATAAAATAAAAAATTATATATATATATATGTGTGTGTGTGTGTATGATTTGACTGATGGATTAAAAACGAGATTTCACCCAAAAATCTGAGAGCATGTGCTTTTTTTCCCTGAAAGGACATCTCTCTCGTGTCAGATCTGCTGGTACGTGGTCCTCACAGGGGGCCAGTCCTTCGTAATCAAGGGTCTGATTGTGCTCCAGTGTTTTTGTGTGGGAGTCTCTACACTGAAAACAAAGCTTTTTATCAACAAAGAATGGTCTCAAATGAAAACATGAATGGACTCCCAAACCAATACATTACAGGTTAAAGAGGTTTCCCGAAACAGGTTGTTCACTCCTTACTGCATGTAGACACTTTGTTTTTATTTAACCTCAACCAGTCTACCTCACTTATTGAGTCCAGTTTACAATATTAATAGTAAATGTTCTTGTGTCAAACTATATGAGCCCTACAGAGCTCCCTCACTGATTTTTATCTGTACAGCTGATGTAGTCTTTCTTTCGACAGAAAAGTAGTGAAATACACTCAGTTCATCAAGGATAAAAAAACTTGTTTCCATTGTGGTCCTTGATGTTAAGCAGACCCCATCCCCAATAACAGGTACATTGACAATGCATTATCAATACAAAGATTACAGTAACATTCCACATTTACAAATAACCACGTTATACAAATTCATCAACAAAACAGCCTACTTAAGAGATAACTTATTTTTTTAAACTAAGACTAACCATATTCAAAATGCCTTTAATATACAGAGGTATTTTGTTCCACACTCGTGCCCCAGAATATTTAAAGGACCTATGACCATACATGGTTTTAAAATGACAATGTAATAGCCATAAATTTTTGCCTAGTATTATAACCGTCACGTCTGGATTGAGAGGCATAAACAGGAAGAAAGATTCAGAACTTCTTTATTTATATCAACTGAAGAAGGACTTCACAAGGGAAATTCAGAACTGAAACACAACAATAGCTCATCAAAACTGAAGAGTAACAGTCCTTATTTTAATCTCACATAGAGGGGTCCAGCCAAACGGTGGGAGACACAGAGCTACAGCGATCCAGAGAGGTGAGTTGTAGGGTGCAGGAAGATATGTAACCTTGAGACCAGCCAACAAGAGACTGAGGTGAGTAGCCAGATATAGTGCCAAGGTAAGCTGAATCAGGTGTACGTAATCAGTAATCTGGTGATTGTGAACGGGTGTAGATGGTTGGTGTGGCTGATGGATCTGTGAGGGTGTCCTATTATTGATAATCTTATGTATCATTTTTCATTTAATGTGATCTAATCTGCTTTTTATAGATAACCAATCAAGATGCTTAAAATGGGAAACATCAACATGTGTAAAACGACTAAACCCTAAAACTAACCTTACTTAGATAACTTATCTAACCAACCACGAGACAAATCAGATATCCTGAAATGCATGCATATTCAAAATTACATAACACTAAACATGATGCAAGTAATATTATATTCTGTTTATCGAGAAAACTAACATGTCTGGCAAGAAATTTAGTTCTAACAGATGTTGTTTTACCCTTCCAGTCAGAAGTATGCAGGTGCTGCTTACACAGTTGGACATGTTTGATTCTCATCATTGAATGATAGAGTTATAAAGCCCAGTTTAAAGTTTGCACAGAGTAGGACAATGTTATTGCTAGGACTTTGCTACTATTACACAGTTTAAATAGTAAATGGATGAAGAAGAAAAAAAACAAACAAGCAAAAAAAAAAATATATGTTTTTTGTAAATGTTGTTGTATTTTTCATATTCTTTAGTTTTTTTATTTTTATTTTTTGGCCTACTTTTTAAAATGTGTTTCTGAGTGTTGTTTTACCCTTGTCTGAGACCCTGACTTAAAAAGAAAATAATGCAAATAAAAACAATATAAATAAATAATAAACAAACAACAACAACAACAACAACAACAATAATAATAATAATAATAATAATAAATACATTGCATTTTTTTCGACTAATAAAGCCAGATTTTCTCTGTATGAGGTTTGGTCACTGTGGTGTTTTATTGTCTGTGTGAGTGGCTGTTCTAGCACTCAGTCATTTATTGCTGCTGTAATCTTAAGGGAGATGCTGCATATGGCTTGAGAGGAATGAAAGAAGTGGAGCATTAAACCAAACAAACAAAAAATGAATAATGCTAATTGGACGCACAGCAGTATATGTTTGCTTTTCAATTTTGTCCTTACTTAAAATAAGATTTTTCTGCTGTGTGTTATATGCCCTTTAGAAGCTTGCGTTCTGCAAGTCACAGACTTTTTCACAGACTTTTTCATTAACTGTTCCATCCTGGTGGAATGACCTGCCCAACTCAATCCCAGCAGCTGAATCCTTAGCCATCTTCGAGAAACGGCTAAAAACACATCTCTTCCATCTTTATTTGACCCTCTAACTATTTTATCCCATCTAACTATCTATTTTATCTATCTGTCTTCTTTTTATTTAAAAAAAAAAAACAAAAAAAAAAAAACACACACACTTGACTCTCTATCAGTTGCATATTTATTCTCTAACTGCTAGCTTTTCTTGAAAAACTAACACTAGCTTTCTTTTTTTTATTCTACTTGTTTCTTAAAAAAAAAACAAAAAAAAAAACACCTTGCTACATGTACTGCGTTAGACTAACCGAGACTTGTCATAGCGCTTGCATGTTGTTGCTCTTTTGTTGGTTTTGATTGCTTCTATTGTCCTCATTTGTAAGTCGCTTTGTATAAAAGCGTCTGCTAAATAGCTAAATGTAAATGTAATGTAAATGCTGTGTGCAATTATAAAAAAGTGTATAATTTGTTATAGTATATAAATTGTTATAGTATTTGTATTGATATTTGGTGTGCTGTGCATGTACTGAAAATTAAAAACTGAAAATTGAATGTTTACTGTTGTCCTTTTGCGTTATTACACACTATTTTACTTATTTAATACTGTAAAGCTGCTTTGACACGGTCTGTATTGTTAAATGCTTTATATAAATAAAGGTGACTTTGCTTGACTACTGCATATACTGCATATGACTACTGTTATATTTTGGCATCCATTAAATAGGAAACACATTAACAACACATTAAATAGCCTTACGTTTAACAGGCAACTGTGCAACCAAACTCCAACTTTAGCAATGTGATTTTTAGAAGATCAAATTCATATATATATACTGAACATGTCCTATTCCAAACAGGCCGTGAATGTTATGGATTAGTTGAAGGTTCAGTGCTGAAATTAAATTCATGATTTGACGTTCCTGCACTTGTTAATGATCATGGACTGTGGAGGTGCTGAGGAACTGTACTTCACATCCTCAATCAATACAATGGACATCCAGTGGGCAGTGAATATTTCCTTTATAGATTTCTCTGCCATGTCCTCAAAACAAATAATTGTGCAAACAACATCTATTTACGGCAAGGTCTTCTGAGGTGGCCTGGGGGAGTTTACCGTGTTCAGGTAACCAGAGAAGAATGATATTCCTCTCCTTGATAACAGCAGCATATATAGAGTATCCCAGAGGGTGAACGATTGCAGCCTGATCTCATTAGCATTCATAGCTGTTCGTACATGACGTCTGGTTTTAGCACACATACATTTTAGTAGAGAGACACTAATAAGTTCTAATATCAATGCACTGACAGCATCTAGAATTGAATACTTTTATATACATGTAGAACTTTAGAGATTAATGTTTATGAATTCTTTGAAGCTCACAGACTATGGAATTCATGTAATTAGTTGCTTTTGCTGTACTTATGATAACAATTTACAAAAAGGTTCAATTGGTTATCATTATAGTTATAATTTTACTGTGTGTTACTTCTGCAATGGATATTAACACTTTTAACATTTTAAGTTGTATAATTAAGTAAATGTATCATGAAAAAATATTATTTTACATTTAATATTTATAAATTAAGATTAATCTAGATTAATAAATTTTGTCAAGAATTGTTATTTGTAAGTTCATGATGCCTAATGCATTAACAACATATTTATCAATAAATGCATTAACCATTCAAATAAATACATAAATAAAGGCATTAACCATATATATAACAAATATGTCTGATGGCATTTCAGCTAACAGATTTAACAAATGTGACATTTATAACGATTTAATTGTGTTTTGTGCATATTCTAAAACACTATGCTATTGCTGCTTCAGTTGTATTTATTTATTGAGCTTGAAAAACGGCCTTATAAAGTGTAAATAACTAATTTTATTATCACATATAAGCCATTAAATATTTTAATATGGCAAAAAACAAAACAAAACAAAAAAAAAATTAAAAAAAAAAAAAAACATGGTCAATATTAAAATTGTATAAAATTTTATCTTATCAAAAAAAACAAAAAAACAACAACAACAACAACAAAAAAACTAAAATTTAAAAACTAAAGAAAATAAATAAATAAAATAAAAATAAATAAAATAAAATAAACCATTTTAAATGTATATTTAGACATCACAATATTTGTAATGCACAGTATGGAAAAAGTGGGTGTTAATTTTGACATTGCATTTACTTCCAAAGCATTATCATAGCATTCCTCTGTAAAATTATACTAAAATAATAAAAAGATTATTTAGATCTATTTTAGATGCTTTCAATATGTTTCTGTTTTATTTTTTGGTAGAGTTTACATACATATTCCTATGAATGTAAAAGAGTAATTTTAGTATTAGAATGCTAAAATCCTTCAGATTCACAGCTCCATGTTAATACTTCTTCTCTTCAGTTCACATCACTCATTTTCTATAGGGTTCAGGTCAGAGGACTAATGCCAGAGCCATGGCAAAAGCTTCATTTTGTGCTCAGTGACCCACTTTTGTGTTGATTTTGTTTTGGATTATTGTCCTGATGGAAGATCCAACCACAGCCCATTATAAGATTTCTAACAGAGTCAGTCAGCTTTAGATTTTTTATCTGTTGGTATTTGATAGAATCCATGATGCCATGCATCTGAAGAAGATGTCCAGGACCCCCGGTAGAAAAACAGACCAACAGCATTAAAGATCCAGCAGTATATTTAACTGTGTGCATGGGGTACTTTTTATCCCTGTCTGTACTAAACCCATCTGTTGGGTTTGCTGCCAAAAAGCTCTTTTTTAGTTTCATCTGACCATAGAAGCCAGCGCCAATTGAAGTTCCAGTCGTGTCTGACAACTGAATATGCTGGATTTTGTTTTTGGATGAGATCCTGAACAACATGTGGTGATGTAGGGGCTTTTTGACATATATATATATATATATATATATATATATATATATATATATATATATATATATATATATATATATATATATATATATATATTTAGGCTTTCTGACCCCAAAACTAATCTCTGCAGTTCTCCAGCTGTGATCCTTGGAGAGTCTTTAGCCACTCAAACTCTCCTTCTCAGCGTGCATTAGGACGGTATAGACACACGTCCTCTTCCAGTCAGATTTGTGACATCTTTAGTTGATTGGAACCTCTTAATTATTGCCCTGATGGTGGAAATGTGGATTTTCAATGCTTTAGCTTTTGTCTTACAGCAACTTTCTATTTTGTGAAGCTCAAGAATCTTGTTCTGCACATCAGAACTTTATTGTTTGGTTTTACTCCTTGTGATGGATGTTTAAGAGAATTTGGCCTTTGCTTTCTTTATATTTATAATCCTTTTGAACAGGAAGTCATAGCTGGACAATTTCATGCTCCTAGTCTCCTTGGTATGCTAAAAAAATGTAAATCTGAATGGGAATATAGTTCAGAGATATTTTACTCATAAGAATTTCCAGAGGTGCCAATAATTGTGGCCAACATGCATTGGAGAAAAAAAAAAACATTTATTTTATCATGAGATTTTCTCCCCACTTTCAATCGTTGTACTTCAATGATAGGTTAGAATTTTGTGAATTTTTTGAATGAAAGATCAAAGGGATAAACAATGCAGATTTATTTTCACAGCCACCTTTGCTCAGATTTACCAACAGTGTCAATATTAGTGGAGGGCACTGTATATGTGTGTGTACGGTGTAGATTTATTATGTATATATAAAGAAATATTTGAAAATATTTACATGTATTTACATGTATATATTTATATTCACATAATTTATATTACATATAAATATATTTAACATATAAACATATTTTTTTTTTTAAATATATACATGCATGTTCGTGTATTTATATATGCATAGTAAATCCACACAGTACACACATATATTACGTAAACGAAAACTTATTTTGGATATGATTAATCGTGATTAATCGTTTGACAGCACTACTCATAATGACTCATTCTGTGCAAAGACAAACACATACAGAGGTTCTGCTGATGTTAAAAGAGGGGGTGCTATAATAGCCAGAAATGAAGAATAAATCTGACATATTCACACAATCATCTGCCAGATTGATTCATCATCCCTGCTGAGGGACACCCCTTCGATTGAAGAAAGAAAGCGGCTGAGAAACGTGTGCTGAAATGAGCTGTTGTGACATTTGGAGATGCAGTCCTCAGTCTGCAGAACGGGTGTCAGATTCCTCTCTCACGCTCTCTCTTTCACTGCACTTTCAGGCCAGATGAGTTGGGCGAACACGTCTTTAATTAGCCAGTCGGCGTTGAGGCTCAGAGAATGGCCTTCAGTTAACAATATTTCCTATTAATTAAAATGTTAATTAGACAGAATCCCTGAAGCCAGAGTGTGAGCCAGAGTCATTTTATAGCTTATACACGGATTCTGCTTTGGACACTGTCAAGATTCAGACGCTGCAGGAACCCAAACTTATACGTCTCTGCATATAAATATATCATGCTCTTAAATGTGTGAATTACCAGCCTTTCTTGCCCTCACTAGTCTGGGATTGTCAGAGTGATCTCATTCATATTCAGAAATATTCATATAGACACACAAAACATGAAAATGAAAATGTAAACAGTTGTAGAACTTTATTCCTTCATTTCCAGCGATATCGTCGACTTGATTGCACAGATCCTATTTAAACTGAACTGAGCTGGACGATGGCATCACTGAATTCAATGATGAACTGCCTTTAACTGAAAATTGAGTGTTTACTATTGTCCTTTTGCGTTATTGACACTATTTTCCTTTTTGATACTGTAAAGCTGCTTTGACACAATCTGTATTGTTAAAAGCGCTGTATAAATAAAGGTGATTTGACTTGACTTTAAAGATGTGCAAATATAAATGGTGGAGATGAGAATAAATGTTTTTAACAGCATATTTATTGATAAATGAAATCCACATCCTGATTTTAGCACATTTATATTTTGGAAATACAAACTAATTTGATGTTAGGCAAGTCTCAAAATGCTAAGCAAGCAAATACTGCTTATTTAAAAGCAAAAACTGCTTTCGGCATGGCAATTAAATGCTTAACTCATCTAAAAGCAACACAAAAGCCTCATCAAATAGGTGTCAGATTCTTTTTATTTGGGTTTTAGACACTGAGGATGAGATGAATGAAGCAAAAAGGTACACAATGGCATCGTGCCTCCTCCTTTCACATAACTTGACAACTATATTAATGCCACAATTTTTAGGGGAAACGTGCTGATGGCAACTTTGCTCTCTAAAATGTAATAGGCAAGTGAGTAGCATAAGGGTATGCATTGAGTGCTTGCTAAGATTTTGTCTTGACTACAAATTAAGTTTTCGCTGTTTTAAATGGTTCTTGATGACTTTATAATTCTGGAGAAACTACTTCATTTATATGAAGGGAATCTGAATGGCTGACCCAATGGCTGTACTTTAAATGAGTTGCTGTTTTAACAGACTGATTGATGCTGAGCAAAATGTAGGTCAGGACTTACATTCATATAAGGGTGTTTCATCAGCTAACTGAGCTACTGTACTTTTGAGGACTGTTAATGGAAAACATTAGTGTCAGATTTTGTGTAGTTACAACATCTACCAGCAGTGACTGTATATTACAGAGGTGGTGAAGAAGGGTAAAAAAAAAATAAAAATAAATAAATAAATAAATAAATAAAAATACATTAAAAATTGTTAATTCAACCCAAAAAAAGATAAAAAAAATTATAATAAATAAATAAATAAATAAATAAATAAATAAATAAATAAATAAATAAAGGTTGTTTAAGAGTGGAGCATGTTATTACATTTTGCTGAAATATTTCTGAGGACAGACATTTTTATTCTTATGAATAAGCAGTGTTATGTTAATATCATTAAGATACTATTATAATTTTTAGTAATATGTTGAACATTTTGTATATTGGATTATTTTCATTTTTCTTTACAATGTTTAAGTTTTAGTAATTTTGTTGTGTCTATAATTTTTGGTAGGTTTTTTATTTGTCTATATGTTTTTTTATTAATTTAGTAATTGATATTAATTAGTATTAACATGACTTTTTTTATTTCAAAGGATTTGGATTTTCTATTTACGAATGAAACTTGGGTTAAAGAAGGGGATCCCAGCCCCTTCTCTGAGCTTGTTCCTCTGGATTGCACCTATTATAATTCTCCTCGGCTAACCAGTCGTGGAGGAGGTCTGGCCGTTGTTTTTAAACAAAAATACAGCAGTCGCATCATCTCGGCCGCTGTCCACTCAAGCTTCGAGGTACAGCTCTTTCAGATTGATATGGTATGTCCAGTCCTCTGTGTTTCTATTTACCGGCCTCCCCGTCCCAATAATGTCTTTTTAGATGAGTTTGCAGACTTGGTTGGAGGACTTATCCCACAGTTTGATAAGATTTTAATTTTGGGTGATTTTAATGTTCATTTGTGCTGCCCTGATAGACCTTTGGCGTCTGAATTTAAACATCTAATGGATTCTTTCGACTTTGCTCAATGGGTTCATGGGCCTACACACTCTCATGGTCATATGCTGGATCTGGTATTTTCATTTGGGTTTCAAATTTCTATCAATGAAATCAAGGATATATGTCTTTCTGGCCATAAATGTGTATTGTTCTCTGCTCTTTTCTCTGACCAGCAGTTATTAAATTTCCCGCAGCTCGTTTGAGTCGCTATTTTTCTACCCAGTCCAGTGAAAAAATTGCCGAAGCCTATGAAATGGGTGATTCATTAACTCTAGAAAAATCTTCAGATACACTTGATGTGAATATACAAATAAAGGGTCCATTGGAACATTATTGGCTTGCCTAGCTGAATTACAAAACTGGCTCAATCAAAATTTGTTGGTGTTGAATGATAACAAAACAGAAATTATTATGTTTGGTTTAAAACCTCATGATGATCATGCTTTTGACCTTGGCCACTGTTCCAAGTATATTACTTCTTTTGCAAAGAATCTTGGTGTTATATTTGATTCAAGCCTGACTTTCGAGAAGCAAGTTAATGCTGTGGTTAAATCAAGCTTTTTTCATTTGCGACGTGTTGCAAAATTGAAGTCTCTTTTTTCAACAAAACATTTTGAACAGATTATTCATCTATTTACTCTTTCTCGTCTTGATTACTGTAACACCTTATACTACGGTATTAGCCAGTCCTGTCTGAAGCGTTCACAGGTGGTTCAAAATGCTGCCGCTAGTCTGCTGACTGGCAGGCGAAGGTTCGATCATGCCACGCCCATTTTAATCTTTTTTAAATTGGCTACCAGTCAAGTATAGAATCATCTTTAAATCTTTAAAGCTCTAATTTTTGTTTTTAAATCATTACATAATCTGGCTCCATCTTACCTTACAATCTTACCAGAGCCTTAAGATCTTGTAGTTCTGTGCCTGGTTGCATAAAGCACCTTAAGTGTAATTTTCCCTTAAGATCGCCCTTAAGTTTCCCTTACAATTAAGGGCGTTGCATAAAATATCCCTTAAATGACAATTAAGGGTTTCTTTAGGTGATAAACCCTTAGAATTTCTCTTAAGTATCCCTTAAAGCCCATTAAGTGTTGCATAAAGCCCCTTAACTGTCATTTTCCTAAGTATAACATAAGGTATGGAAAATGTCACTTTAAGTGTCTTTAAGTCTTCTACAAGACACAATCGGCCGCTTTATAACAGATTTTAATTTAGGCATTTATTCACATTAATCATACAGTTAATAGCTCAAACGTGAGTGTGTCATGCGAGAACACATTTATATTCTTTAATATTTTATTCCTGTATTTTCCTACATATTACCTGGAGATGACTTGAAAAAACACGCATAAACCATATATTGTCCCAATCGTGTGTGTTTACATTTCTGTCTTTTATTCATCTTAGCTGCAGCGATCGCTGCTGTATTCCATCATAAGATACTTCTGTGAGTCCGGATTGGACTTTCAGCGCGACAGCGGCCTCTGGCTTCAAGTATGAATGAACATACACTGGAGTGTTTAGCACCTCATAATGTTCACATCGCCTCGTTTTGGATACAAATAAAATTAATATATCCTCTCTTTGCATTTAAATATAGATTTATTCACATTAGTCCCTGAAAATGTTATGTTTCTGTGAAAACTTACACCGCTATCGGCATTAAGAAATAACATGTCCATGGCAACAGTAGATTTTTTTAACGGCAAAACCTTGGTCGCTGTCGTGAAATACTTAACGGTTTCCCTTAACTACTGTATGCAACACCCTTAAGTCATTCCCTTAGGTAAGGGGAAATCACGCCTTAAGTGTCATACTCAAGGGAAAAACTTAAGGTGCTTTATGCAACCGGGCACTGGCCTCCTTATTGTTCCAAGAACAAGGCTACAACGTAGAGGTGATCGAGCCTTCGCCGTTGCAGGCCCCAATCTCTGGAACAATTTGCCTGCTTTTATCAGAACTGTATCTTCCTTGTCATATTTTAAGCATTTACTTAAAGAACACATTTTTTCTGTAGCCTTTAATGAGTTATAGTTTCTGTTTTGATGTAAGGGTGTAATGTTGTGTTGTGTATTGTTTGTTTTTTATTTTTTGGTTTTTGACTGTAGCTCTTTGTACATCACTTTGGATCAACCTAGAGTTGCGTGAAATGTGCTTTATAAATAAAATAAAGTAAAGACACATGCTTTCCTTTTCTATGTATTGTGGTGACATTTTTAAATATGAACTAAATAAACAATACAGTATGTAATGTATATTTATTTGTCATTTTCAACAGTGGTGTACATATTTGCATATTTCTATGTTTGGATTTATACAAAGATCATTGACTATGGCACTCAAAATCCTTCATAGCAAGAAGAACAGGAACATGTATTTCACGTGTCATGATTTTAAGTTAACCAATGATAAGATGCAGTCTTCAAAATGCCTGAGGAGCCTGACATAATGCTTGATAGATGGCAGATTGTGTGGAGAAAACAAAGAGCATTTCAGTGAATTTCCATTGTTTACTTCTATCTTAATTTAGTTATAAAAATGGCTTTTGTATGCTATAGATATTTGAATCTGCGAAATGCTGTTAGCAATGATTTGACGGCTCATAACTGGCACTTTAAGGAGTAGAGCTCATAAAATGTTATTTTGGTGTCATATTTATTGTGCTGGCAGAGATGCAGGAGTCTGAAAGAATCCTCTTCCTAAATCCTCATGATGTTTTCATGACCTCTTTCTATTCTCGCCACAAGCACAAATATTCCCCCATTGTATCAAAACCGCTGTATATCTCTGCTTTTCCCCCTCGTAGAATCACACCCACTCATGACTCGCAGCGCTTTCGCTTTCCTGGTATTTACAGCTTTGTGTCAGGAACACAGAACAACAGGCTGTGCGTTTGGCTTCCAGCCACGCAAAACCTACGGCAAGGCCATTTCTGTTTGTTGTAAAGTGTTTTAAACATTACATTGTTCTTTTGATGTGTTTAGTGGTGGATGCTTAGCCAACGGGGGAAGTTTGCTTTAGTTCATCCACATTGACACAACTGTTCTTCCCCTTTCTGCGTCTTTCTAGTTTCTAGTTACAGACGAGAGCACTCTCATCGAAGAGAGTGAAGCCACAGTTCATTAACATGAAGGATTTTTATAGGGTGCCATTAAAGCACCTTATATCAGCGTCAGCTCAAATTGATTGGCTTTAACGAGAACAAATAAAAGATGCAAGTGTCTCATTTGTAAGCAGGTGTAAGGAAAGAGGGCTTTTACAATCAGATGTTTATTTATTGTGCTCATATTATTCATTGAGTGAGTATCGGTGTTGCTGATGCAGAGGTCACTGGCTCAAATGACCCGAGGATGTGAACCGGTACTGAGATTACAATTCTGCAACGTCATTATTACGTCCTTGAAGAAGGTCGTTAACCCCGGCTGCTCCAGGCAGATCGTCTCTTCAGTGTTTCGTGCTACAGTACCTGCTCTCCTGGGCATAATGTGATTATGCATGTGTTTTTGCCAAAGGTGAAATGACCACTAGTCTAGCGATGCTAAAAGTGCTTTGATTTTAATTTCCAGTGACACCAATCAGGAATAGAGGAAGTTATCATGTAATAATAGGTTACTTTTTTTTTTTTCCTGCTTGCATTTTACATGCAATTATGCATTTAGCAGAGGCTTTTATTTAAAGTGTCTTACTGCAATTTTTATTCCTTAGATGATTTGGAGTATAATGCAAAAGTTATATGGTAAAGAGCAACCTGTGAGTGAGTAGGTGACAGATTGTTTAATATTTTGCATGAACTTTTACAATGCAAATATTATTTGTATTATACAGTACAAAAATGGTTGTAGATCTGGGTTTTCTTGTACTGCTCTACTGATAAAGCACTAAAAATGCCAAGGAGAACAAAAAAGTTATTTAATGTACTTTCACTCTACTGTAAGTGCTTCAGATTTTCTGAGAGGCTTTAATGAAACCAATTTTGGTGTTGCCACTTGTATCCTGCATCTCCAAATCATCGCTCATGTTTCATATTTCTCAAGTCAGACTAAACATTAAATACATACATACATACATACCCAGGATGCAGCTCCAAGATAAGCTTCAAAATATTAAATCCCCATTAAGATCCCCATATCTATGGGAATAGGGCCTTAAAAATGAACATATCAAAATAAAAGTTAAGAACCTGAGTCTGAAATCGAATGGAGATATCTGTAATACTGTACTTCTTGAGTTACAGGCACACAACGTTTGTAAAAATAATATATTTATGGTACAATTGTTTTGATAGAAGGAAACAATATACTTTTCTAGTTTCAACGTTATTTGTTCTTCAGACATTCCTCTGAACGCAAAATGACCTAAGTTTGAATTTTGACCATTGAAAATGTGCACAGTTTACTTCTGGAGCCATACTGAGATCCCAATATCTCTGGAATTGAACCATACAGGGCATTACAAATGGAGATACCAAACGAAAAGTTTATTAAGAATCAAAATCTAAAAGGATGTTAAGATGTTTTAATGCTTCTTGAGTTACAGCCATGCAAACTTTGGAAAAATAAATAAATAAATACACTTAAAGTGCTTTTTTCCCCCAATTTTTGAACTGTCACCATTAGCACATAATTCAACAAAGATTGCTAAAGTCTACAGATTTTATTAATAGAGCCACCAATCTCTGTGTGAAAATCACATAATGATGCTGTCAGCTTTCCGAAGTCATTTTTACACCACTTGTAATCTGGCTCCAAATCTCAGGTGAAAATTGTCATTTTGACCCGCCTCTACAAAATAGTAGATTACTCAGGAAATATACATCCACGACAATTAATATTTTGGCTTTCTTCTTCATTTTTGTATTTCTTTCACTAGGAAGAAAAATAATCAAATTCTTTTTTTTTTTTTTTTTTTTAGCTGAGGACCTTGAGTTAAGATGAAATGACCTTAAAGTCCAAGCTATTTGTGTATTATTATCCAAGTCTTCTGAAGCCATACTGTAAATCTAAGTAAATAAATAAATAAATACATATATAGTAATACATATTTATTTAGTTTTACTTATGTATTAATATTATTTTTTTTTATTATTTTTATTTATTTATTTTTTTGCAGTGTATCTGCATTATTCAATGCATTGTAGGTCAAGTCTCTGTTAGCCACCTGTCATAAACTCTCAGGATTTATATAAGACTTAAATACATTTCAGGCAGTACCTTTAGTGTACTTTCTTCAAGAAGCTTCGCATTGGATACCTGATAAACCAGGTCTAATATAAAAGTGTTGAGCTGAATTTTCAGGCTGGCTTTATAGAGGGATCCAAACAAGCCACAAATATGAGTCTAATTTAAACTTTTTTTTTAGTGAGAGACATATTGACTTGCTTCCCAGTCTATTTTTATTTTCAGCATTCTGTATTTGTTTTTGAGGTGAATGAATAAAAATGAAGACAGTGCTTTAAAGAAATTTAATTATTTTATATTTCATGGTGTGTAAATGCCTTTGAGCACTTTTATACAGCGGCGTGTCGTATCTTTTCTCTCAAACTCAATCAATCATCCATTATCTGATCAAACTCTTATTTAGTAGGATGTTCTTCAAACATCAGAATCTTTAAAGCACATCTGCAGTCGATACACAAGTGGCTCCTTTCAGCAATAAAAATAAAACGGCTGCGGAAAATCGATGCACCACGTACTGTAAATCACGCTGTATGTCTCATAAAAAATCTGTCAGCCCGTGAAGATAGTTTATTAAAATTTGGCTCATTTTGTCTTATATTACAAACTTCAGCTTTGCTCAGCCATGACAGCTTTACATTTTAATCATGTCATGTATTTGAAAGAGTCCAGTAAACATTTAATTAAGACTCCAACGAAATGGCAAAGAGGTGATCCATATATACACTGATTCCCGCCAATGATGACGCATCTGAAGATCTTAAACCGGATGACGACTTTCTGAAATACGGATGAAGTGGAAGGATTGATCTCTGTATGCTTGTGCAATGGATTCATCACATGCAGAAATCAACACGTATGCATCCAAAACAATATCCAGAGATCCAAGAAGCGGCTCCATCTTCACTTATTGTTTTGGGAACACAAAGAGTCTCTTTTTCGTCAAACGTAATATCTGTTCTGTCAGATTCAGCTGCTGCTGTTCGGCTTTCCAAAATCCAGCCAATATCTCCAGAGGTTTTGACCAAAACCGTTTCCCAAAGGACGGAAAGTCTTTCCCGTAGAGATCTCCAAACAGATGGCGACACAAAAACTGTCCTTTCTGTCCTTTCAGTTAATCCATACACATATACAATTTGTCCTTTCTGAGTAAAAAAGGAAACGAATAATAAATGGAAATAAGCCATGCTGCTTGTTTTAGTTTACAGTGACTTTTACACAGGCTGTACAAGGCATCAAATACATTCATCTGAATCCCATTCAAAATACTCATCTACATAAACTCTTTAATTAAATGAGTTTGTTTTTGAAGGATGACAACACAACTGTATTTAGGCGTCCTGTGTTAAAATGCAGCTGATGGATTTAGTTTAGGTGTTTTGTCTATTTACAGCACACTCAAATGTGGCTCATCGTCGTTGTGTGCCCTATTTAAAGTGCCGTCTTAACAACAAAGTTTAATGTAGATCAACCTACTCAAATCAACAAACCTACGCCATACATTACCATCAAAGGACTCTTGGATAGCAGCTGCTCTGAAAGTCACATACTGTATGCCCATAAATCTAAGGAGAATTTAGAGCTTCCAGCTGGATTTATGATTACTCTTCCAATTATGAAGAGTACAATTTGGCAAGAATCTTGCTGAACAACTTTCTACTGCATGACCTGTCTCATTATTCAAAAAAAATATCATAGCATATTTTTTGTTTCATGGCCTCATTTAAGGATCAGGATCATTACAGCCATCAAAGTAAAAATAAACTTTGCTAAGTTTACATTACGGCGGAGTTACAAGCCAGAAACTTCTAAAGGAAACATCAATGCAACAGATTTTATCCTGCAACATCATAACGTAACAATAGTAACATATTGTAACATTTTGACATCAGTTACCCATTACTTGATAGTTTTCTTCATCTTTTATTTTCTTCTCATTTTGTTTTTTTTTTTTTTTTTTTTTCTTTTCTGACAAAGTTATTTTCGGGATCCCCCCCACATCTGCAGCTCAAAAAAATGGCAATACCTTTAAAGGGGTCCTATTATGCTCTTTTACAAAGTCTTGATTTTGTTTTAGGGGTGTACTAGAGCATGCTCTCATGCTTGGTGGTTCAAAAATCGCATTATTTTTCACATAATTTACATTATTACAATACCTCTCTCCCCAGCCTGGCACAAATGGCTCGATTAGTTCCGGGTTTGATGAAGGCCCGCCTTTCGAAAAACTAAATGTGTTGTGATTGGTTAGCTGTCCCATGCGTTGTGATTGGCGAACAGCTTAGACGGTGTTGCAGTACTTTATTTTAATGATATTCTAATGACCGCTTTGTGATGTCACAAATACAGGAAAACAACTTTGTAGTCCAAATGAGCCGTTCGTTGTAGTTCTTGAAAAGGGATTTTTTAAAAATGAAATATCTCCCTTTGGAGTGGACTTTGAGATTTGTAACTTTGTAGATCTTTTTATGCCCAAACATACACACTACACAATGACTAAAATTCAAAAAGTGTAAAAGCATAATAGGACCCCTTTAATGTATAATAAAAGTAGCCCGTTCTATCCATGCACAATTTTTCTGATCATTTTAAAACTTTGTGTGCCATTATTCTCTGATAATCTGGCATAACATTGTAATTTCATCCTCATTTTAACATTTAAAAGTATCATAACAAAATTCAAATGCAACTGACTGTCATGTGTCTTGCGATTAATTGCAACATGCCAACCATTTTAAACGTCTATTAAAAATGATATATCTATACTAATATATTTCAATAACATAAATACAGTGTAATTACCCATATTGTGTATTTTGCATCAAACACATAACAGAGGTTTTGACTGAAAAGCAACATTTTGTTAGTGCAGGATAAAAAAACGCTACATCAACGTTGCCCTTACGTGACAGTATTTTAACAGCATTTCATGTTGGCTTTGTGTTTGTTGCTGAGAGACTCTCTTTCTTATGTTTTAATCCAAGCGTAATCCCAATACAACTGCCTTGAAAGCCAAAATTAGGAATAAACTCCACCGTGAGTGGGAAAATGAGTTTTCAGAATGCGAGTGTAGATTTGGCATAATACATGGCGCTCTTATGTGTTTTGTAAACAGTACTGCAATGTGCCCATCTCAGCAGTCTTTGGTTAAATGATATAAAAACACCTCAAGACATCAATACAAGTGCAGAATGTCAAACAGAATGAATTCCATCAACCGCAGCTTCAGATTTCTTTCAAAACCTTGACATTCCTTAAGGGACGTCTTGTTCGTGTTGATAACACAGTGTTGGTTAAATGTCACCATCTTATTTTCAACCACTACCTTTGTGCTTAAAATATGGTGATAAGGGCATCATGGGGGAAAATGTAATTCTGATGCTTTTTTTCAAGCAGTATCTTGGTTATTAATCTCAAAATGTTCAATCTGACCCTGATTAACCAGAATAAGATATGTCAGTCAGTTTCTTCTCCATTTCGCCTGCAGCAGAGGACGTTTTAGCATCATATTGTGTTCAGTCACTTGTGATGTTAAATAATTAGGATCAATTTAGGTTTGGACCGAGTGACTTTTGCATAAGAACAAGCTAAATTGTTTAAATACTGTCCTGCAATGCCGACTTGATTTAGGGAAAATGTTACCCCCTTATTGATAATTCATACTGCTTGCAATCTGCAGCCAAAATAAAGGACAAACGCAAATATATATGATCTTTTAGTCAGAAAGTACAAAGCCATTCCATTTAAAAAAACAAAAAACAAAAACAAAAAAAACAGACAAGACAGAAAACCAATTGTCAGCGACTATTGATTTTGTCAGCTTTAGTGGAAATCCATGATGCAACATGATTTTGAAGATGGTAAACACACCACGGAAATGACAGCGGCTTCAAGAGATGAAAAGCAATCATCTTCAGCACTTAAACGTAGGTGAATCATACTTGAGATGTTTAGGAGGACACAATCACAGCATTCAATAGCGCTGAAGGTCATGTAACACCTTTAGCGATGTGAAGGTTGAAAGGTCAGGACATTTATTTCGAACAATTCGTCTGACCCTCCACTCTCCAAAAAAGTAAATAAGAGCCAAACAAACAATGTCTTTTCAACTACACTGAAACGATGCTCTGAAATGGCATTATTGAGTGTGAGATTTGATTCCAGCCATAGACTGCTTTGCTGACATGCAAAGTGCGAACTTAACGTGACTCTCACGCAACGTGAGTATACAGCGGACGGTGGAGCAAAAAAATTCACTCACATTTATTATGCCAAAAAATAAAGCAATAACCACCGTGATTTACCACACAGTCAAGCTGAGCTCAATTAGCGATCCAGACACAATATGTACTAAGCATTGGTGCTGTTATTTTCACTTCAAGGCTGTTTTTGCATATGAATAATACACAACGAGTGAATGGCAGCTGTACAGAAAGGAGGGAATTTGAAAATCAAATACTCTATATATACTGTATATCCGTTCATATATTCATATGTTACACAAATATAGACTCTTCGCAACTTCAGAGCATGTATTAAATTCACAGCTGGAGATAAAAGATCAACAAAAACCAACCAAAAATATATATATGGGGTGCAAGATCCCATAAGAGTCCGTGTCCGTTTGTTGGGTCTGGAGTTTGATTTGGAGCGTGAAGCACAATGTGTCTGCTATGGCAGTTTCCTTCTTCTAGGCTTCAGAAAGGAAGGTGCTTCTGGTGATGATCGTTAGACTACATTGGGTGCAGTGTTGAGGGACGACTGTGCGGTCCGGTCCGTCCAAATAGCAGGCAATTTTCTCTTGGCTCTGAAATAAGAGTGATTCTGGGGAAAAAAAGTCACAATAGCCACGCTCCCCTCATGAGGCCGGACGTGAGGAGGAGAAAAGCGAGTCCATTACTCGTGGATATCCTCGTACCTGTGGGGAGAGATGATAGGACATTGAGCGGAAAGGCAAAACCCGAAGCACTTCATCGCAAATATAAATGAAGAACGGCCGTCTAGACTTGATTTTACATGACTGGGCTAATAGCGTAAGAATACTTCAAACTGACAGGTTTTTGCTGTTCATTTAGGAGTTGCTTCAAAAAAGAATGATGGATGCAGATTTCATACAGCAAATAAACTGTAACGCTTCATGTCTTTTCATACATATTGTAACAAACAGGCATGATTACAAGCTGTTCCACAATAATAAGTTGCATATGGAAATAATGCAGTTAACTAATTGCTGGCTTTCCGTCTAATTGTTTGTATGTACATTTTGTATTTGCATCTAAGCAAATCCTTGATCTAAAGATATGCAAATTAAAAATTGCATGCTTCCTAATATTCATGCAAAAGTTTGTGTTAATCTAAGGCGGATTTTTTTTTGTGTGTTCATTTGTTTTGCACAAGCGGTGACTTTTTGACCATTGCAGTGTGGAAGAGGAGGAAACACTATTTATAGACAAACAAGAAGTTTCTTTAAAAGTTTTGAGCACAGGCAATTCCAGACATAATTTGCATGAATTAAAATATGATGTGTATTCGTAATACTTATTAACTAATTGCTGGCTTTCCATTCACCTGTTTGTATGCAAATTTTGAATTTGCATGTAAGAAATCCTGAATGTAAATGCTTGATACGGAATTACAATTTGCATATTCCTCAATATTGGCATAAAAGTTTATGTGCTAAACTGAAGTGGATTTTCTGGAGTTCTGGAGACAAAATGCGCATTTGTTTGTTTTGTCAACACCTTGAGCATAGACGGGTGTTATTAAATCTAAAGATAAAACAATTATAAAAAAAAAAAAAAAAAAAAATGTTACTTGAAATAAAATAAACATTAACAGAAATAGAATTTAAAAAACAAAACAAAAAAAAAAAAAAACTTTTTTTTCCTAAGGCAATGTTGCTCATTTTCATTTAGTTTAACTTGTTCTTAAATAATTAAAGCTAAAAATTAAATAAAAATAATGAAAACTATATTAGACATAAAAAATAAAGCAAAAATTTTGCTTTATAAAAATGACTAAATTACTTTAAAGTTTTGAACACAGGCATAATGCACATGTAAATATAATAAGCATTAGTTTTTAGAATTTCATATGAACTATTTTAATTCAAATTCCCTATATCAAATTTCCTTTAATTCAAATGTCCTATATATTCAGAAATCCTGAATATAAACACTTGATATGCAAGTAAATTTGATGATATGCAAATAAATTTGCAATTTATTAATATTTGCATAAACATTTAGGTGTTAAGCTAAGTTAAGTGGATTTTCTAGAGTGCGCATTAATTTATTTTGCATCAACAATGATGTGTTTTCACCATTTTGGCAACACGCTGAGTATAGACCAAGGAGTTTTAGTACAGTGCCATCTATGAAGGTTTTTGAGCATGTTTCCAGGTACATGGACCATTTTGGCCCTCTTTATGTGAGCTGTTTTCTGTACAGCATTTAATAAGAGTATGTATATTTAATTATATCTCTCCCCAAGCAATGAGGTCATTCATGATGCATTATATATGTGCAACTCTTCTTAATATTACTAATGTTGTTATTTTTTATTTTTTATTTTTATTTATTTTTTTACATAAAGTGTAACCAAAGCAACTCTAAACCTCCCAGGTACCACAAAATAGTCTGGTTTATTGGTCTGTGTAAATAAAGAAGACGCTATCTACCTATTCACAGAGGCCTGCTGCTAAAACCTCCCCATATAAATCAACCTGAAAACTGCCATTACACCATGAAAAGGGATTAATGTGCGGCGCCTCCTGGAGCCCAACCTGCCTTTCTAAAGGCTTTTCAGAATATTTTTAAAACAAGCTATGTGCTGACAGCTGTGTTACAGAGAAACACAGCTACAGATCTACGCTGGAAGGAAGTTAAGAAACGGATGAAGCGTTAATTTAATAAAATGTTTTTCTAGTGGTGTAGGAACGCTTTGATAAATGATGAATCTCTTCCACTTTCTCCAGAAAGTCATTTTCACGGCCCTATTGTTAGCAGGTTTGATCGTGTTCCATTTCTCGCACGGTACTATAAATACACCTGGATTTTTGAACCGCATTTCCTGTTGTTTTTCCTCCCATTTTTTTTCCAGACCTCCTTT
This sequence comes from Spinibarbus caldwelli, assembly GCA_039654775.1. Taxonomy (NCBI): domain Eukaryota; kingdom Metazoa; phylum Chordata; class Actinopteri; order Cypriniformes; family Cyprinidae; genus Spinibarbus; species Spinibarbus caldwelli. The sequence goes on from CM077263.1 coordinate 25,697,068, forward strand.
GAACAATGAAATTAGGTGCGATACAATGCCTGAAGACTTCAAAGCAAATGCGATCTGATTCCGCTCTGAACTTATTGCACACCTGCCTCGACTACAGAAGAGAATGGGAGAAGCTCAAGGATGTATACTGGCCATAAAACCCCTGAAAACAAGGCAACAAAGAGGAAATGGGAAATGAAATATTCAGTAAATCACCGTGACATTTACGGGATTTTTCCAGTGGTGGGAGGGAGCTTCACTGGAGCTCTGTTTCAGAGAAGAGAGGAGGATCCTCCCATGACCCTCTGCTCCTCTCTGCCAGATCTCATTTGGCCCGAGGTGATCAAGCCGAACGGGAACCTTCCTGAAACAAGTGATCGCATCGGCCCGAAGCGTCCCTCCCTTGCAGGGAATAATTAATCATTCCTGCAGGCCCTTTTTACTCCGGGCCGAAATGCTCTGTCGATTATGCGTCGCATCTATACGTTCATTACCAGTCGCATCTGATTAGCTGTAAGGAAGAGTATGAGTCATGCCAGAATGTCAGCAGCTATAATTACAGCTCACTGATGCTGTAGTAGTGAAGGTTCTCGAAGGTTAAAAGAGTTCAGAGTACTCATGTTCAAGTAATACAACTCAGACGTAATTATAGTAAAGGTATACAACATGTGCCTACAATTAAAGGGTTACTCCACTCCAAAATGAAAATTTTGCCATTAATCACTTACCCCCATGTCGTTCCAAACCCATAAAAGCTTCGTTCATCTTTGGAACACAATTTAAGGTATTTTAGATGAAAACCGGGAGGCTTGTGACTGTCCCATTGACTGCCAAGTAATTACCACTGTCGAGGCACAGAAAAGTATGAAAAGCATCATCAGGATGCGCTATTTTCATTCAAATCAAAGCGTAAATACACGTAGAATACACATCCTTGTGTTGCGGCTGATACAGAAGAGCGTACGCTGCTTGCGTTCAGTGGATAATATCCAAAATGGCGCTACGCTGACACAGAGAGACAGAGAGGAGACGAATTGCAGAATAAAGTCTTATTTTTATTTTCTTTGCGTACAAAAAAGTATTCTCGTCAATTCATAAAATTCAGATTGAACTACTGATGGCAGATGGACTATTTTGACGATGCTTTTCATACTTTTCTGTGCCTCGACAGTGGTAATTACTTGGCAGTCAATGGGACAGTCACAAGCCTCCTGGTTTTCATCTAAAATATCTCAAATTGTGTTCCGAAGATGAACGAAACTTTTACGGGTTTGGAACGACATGGGGGTAAGTTATTAATGACAAAATTTTCATTTTGGGGTGGAGTAACCCTTTAATCTGAACTCTGCTCATTTTACATGCTGTACAAATGATATGTTAGAGGAACCTTCGTGCAATCTAATTTAATCATTTATATGCTTGATTTATTGATAGATCAGAGCCTTCTTTATTCTTCTTTTATATTTTCCAGCATCTTTTCCATCTTTCTCTCTCTCTCTCTCTTCAGCTTACGGTTTGTAAGATCTCTGCTGGTTTAGAAGAGTTCAGAATGTAAGAAATGACTTCTGTTCAAATCAAAAACTGAGAATTGAATTGAATTGGCCACGGAGTGCAGGATGTTGATTTAAAATGACAGGAACAGGAATTTATTGAATTGCAATTCAAAGATATTTAGCAAGGTTACTCAATTTCATCAGTCCAGCATGATTTAAGACGCTACTTTAATAATTTAAACTAATCATGCATATATACAGGTGCATCTCAATAAATTAGAATGTTCTGGAAAAGTTAATTTATTTCAGTAATTCAACTCAAATTGTGAAACTCGTGTATTAAATAAATTCAGTGCACACAGACTGAAGTAGTTTAAATCTTTGGTTCTTTTAATTGTGATGATTTTGGCTCACATTGAACAAAAACCCACCAATTCACTATCAAATTAGAATACTTCATAAGACCAATAAAAAAAAAAATAAAAAAATAAAAAAAAAAATTTTTAGTGAATTGTTGGCCTTCTGGAAAGTATGTTCATTTACTGTATATGTACTCAATACTTGGTAGGGGCTTCTTTTGCTTTAATTACTGCCTCAATTCGGCGTGGCATGGAGGTGATCAGTTTGTGGCACTGCTGAGGTGGTATGGAAGCCCAGGTTTCTTTGACAGTGGCCTTCAGCTCATCTGCATTTTTTGGTCTCTTGTTTCTCATTTTCCTCTTGACAATACCCCATAGATTCTCTATGGGGTTCAGGTCTGGTGAGTTTGCTGGCCAGTCAAGCACACCAACACCATGGTCATTTAACCAACTTTTGGTGCTTTTGGCAGTGTGGGCAGGTGCCAAATCCTGCTGGAAAATGAAATCAGCATCTTTAAAAAGCTGGTCAGCAGAAGGAAGCATGAAGTGCTCCAAAATTTCTTGGTAAACGGGTGCAGTGACTTTGGTTTTCAAAAAACACAATGGATCAACACCAGCAGATGACATGGCACCCCAAATCATCACAGACTGTGGAAACTTAACACTGGACTTCAAGCAACTTGGGCTATGAGCTTCTCTACCCTTCCTCCAGACTCTAGGACCTTGGTTTCCAAATGAAATACAAAACTTGCTCTCATCTGAAAAGAGGACTTTGGACCACTTGGCAACAGTCCAGTTCTTCTTCTCCTTAGCCCAGGTAAGACGCCTCTGACGTTGTCTGTGGTTCAGGAGTGGCTTAACAAGAGGAATACGACAACTGTAGCCAAATTCCTTGACACGTCTGTGTGTGGTGGCTCTTGATGCCTTGACCCCAGCCTCAGTCCATTCCTTGTGAAGTTCACCCAAATTCTTGAATGGATTTTGCTTGACAATCCTCATAAGACTGTGGTTCTCTCGGTTGGTTGTGCATCTTTTTCTTCCACACTTTTTCCTTTCACTCAACTTTCTGTTAACATGCTTGGATACAGCACTCTGTGAACAGCCAGCTTCTTTGGCAATGAATGTTTGTGGCTTACCCTCCTTGTGAAGGGTGTCAATGATTGTCTTCTGGACAACTGTCAGATCAGCAGTCTTCCCCATGATTGTGTAGCTTAGTGAACCAAACTGAGAGACCGTTTTGAAGGCTCAGGAAACCTTTGCAGGTGTTTTGAGTTGATTAGCTGATTGGCATGTCACCATATTCTAATTTGTTGAGATAGTGAATTGGTAGGTTTTTGTTAAATGTGAGCCAAAATCATCACAATTAAAAGAACCAAAGACTTAAACTACTTCAGTCTGTGTGCATTGAATTTATTTAATACACGAGTTTCACAATTTGAGTTGAATTACTGAAATAAATGAACTTTTCCACGACATTATAATTTATTGAGATGCACCTGTATTTTCAAAAATGCAGATTTTCTTTATTTCATTTAAATTTCAGTTTTGTAAATATATAAAATAAAAGTTCATTTAATATAATGGAAACATTATTAATTGTCTATAAGTACTTCAAACATTGATTATTAATACAATAGTTTCTGGGAATACCCCATATATTGTGCCATATTTCACTTTTTGAACTGTTCTCACCCAATCAATGATGAACAGAACCAGACCAGACCAATTCACCACGATCGTTTTAGCGGAAGAAGTGCCTGTGAACTGATAGGAAATATTTATGTACAAAGTAACTTTATACTAACATTGAGCCGATTCCACGTCTTTCTCATACTTTAATTATTAATCATGGGCAGCATTTTAGCATACCAACCCCATCTGCATGCTGCTAAGCGATTGTCTGCATTGCTGTCGCCACAGTCATGACATAAACGAGCATTTGCATGCTGCTGTAGTTAAAAAATACACGGTTTTAAACGTATTTTAATATTTTTATTGTAGCGTCATGTTTAGGATTAATCTCCAATCTGTCTACAATATGCTATCCAATAACTGCACTCAGACCCAGAGGATACGAGTCTTTGATGATCAGATCAAACCAGTTATTTTTCAATAATACAAACTCTGGGCTTGGAATATCATTTCTCTTTATTTCTTTTTAAGTAAAATCTAACTATCAAAAATATTCGTATTTCGATTTGGTGTTAAATCTCAAACTAAAGTCATTCACATAAAGAAATATTCCAAGGCCCGTTTATTCATAATAACTGCTTTGATCTGATCTGATCTTAAACTAGACAGATTGGAGATTAATACTAATAAACATGCTGCTACAATAAAAACCATTATATTAAAATACATTTAAAACAGTGCATTTCTATGATGCAGTAACTTCAGCAGCGAGCAGATGCTTATGTCAGGACTGTGGTGACAGCAGCGCAGACAATCGCTTATATGTAATCATAGCCTAAATCATTGGTGAAGCAATGCGTCACCGTAATAATTGAGCCGACACCCATTGGTCTAAATTATTTACTTGAAGGACCCCCTGAGATTTTAAGTAAATATTTCAGTAATTTAAAATGTGCTGTAATTAAAAAAACTACTGAAATCATTTCACCAAGTTTTATGTCGAAAACCAATGGATTTTAAACAAATAGAAAATATTGGTTCATCTGGTCTTGCTCAAAGTCGCAGGTATAGACAAACACAAAGTAAACAAAACTATTTTAATTTAGTTTCATGTTGAGTTTCATGAGTCTGTTGTTTGTTCCTTCATATTCTGCATATTTTAACACTTTACAACATCTTAAAAACATATAGTCACTGTTTTAATGTGCTCAAATACGGAGGATTTTTCTGAAGAAGTCAGCAGTTTAACTGCCCAGAACAAACACTCATGAAACTCATCACAAAACAGAGTAGTTGTGGGTTTTCAGCAACAAGGTGGGTTTTTAACAGCAACAAGGTTGTCACTTATTGAGTTTACATACATTTTCGGCAGCACAGTGAATGTTTAAGACATGAAAGATTATAATGGTTTGTGTTTTATGCTTGAGCACATTGTGTCTGGCTATACCTGTGACTCTGAAGACCAGATGATGATGTTTTGTGAACAGTAAATGCAGAAAACCAACTAAATTCCAAAGGGTTTACATTCTTTTACTTTTATTATTTAGCTTTTTTGCAAACAACCTGAATCTTTACTTTTTTTAAAACAGCTCTGTTAAACAATTTGCTGCAAGATTTAAGTGTATTTCATGGCCAAAGAATAAATAAGTCTTAACACACTTGTATGGGAACTAGGAGTTTTTTTATTTTAACAAAGTTTACATTTGCAATGACACTCATGAACATAAATCAAAACACAAAAAGAATAAAAAAAGAAAAACAAAACAGCATGTGACTGTACAACGCTCTATTCCACACCATGACCGAGGTGTCCTTGAGCAAGGTACCGAACCCCAACTGCTCCCCGGACGCTGCAGCAAAAATGTGGGTTGGATGGGTTAAATGCAGAGCACAAAGTCCGAGTATGGGACATCATACATGGCCACACATCACTTCACTTTTTTGTCTTCCGACATAGTTATGCAAGAAATACAAAGCTACATACTGCATCACTTATCCCTGGTTTCACAGACAGGGCTTAGACTAAGCCAGGATTAGGCCATAGTTGAACCAGGACATTTATGTAGCTTTTATTAACTAACAATAAATAAATAAATAAATAAATACATAAAATAAATAAAAACACTACTGGTGTGCATCTCGAGACAAAACAATGGCACTGACGTAATTTAAGAACAGTCAGTGCAAGTTTCTTTCAGTTAAAACAGCTCAAACATGCATTTTAGTCTGGGACTAAGCTGAAGCCTTGTCTGTGAAACCAGGGGTTAGTGTTAAAAGAACTGTTGCCAAATATATACCATACCAGTATTTACTTAAATCCAAACAGCAATTTTTTTTTATATAAATGGAACAAATGAAGAGCCTAGAGGTGCATTTCATTGTCTACGTCCAAAATACCTTCACTCTCCAGGAAATGGAAGAGTTTGTCGTAAACATCAGTCAGTCCCCGCCACGTCACCCCAGAGCCTCTCAATTCATTGGTCATGAGTGCTCCTGCCTCTTCCACATCACCTGAAAATGTTCATAACACAGAAAGCATCGTTTTCTCCTCCATGATCCATCCTAACCCTAGAACGCACTCCACATCTGGCCACGGCGTTTAAGAAGCAATGCATTACAATACTGCTGCGGTTGTTGTTGAAGGCATGGAAGAAGACTATAAGATGGCTGCAGCTATTGATACCCTCAAGAATGACAATTCTCCATCTAAACCAAAACATAAACAAACGAGAGAGAGAGACATTAGACAAACAAAACACAATTGTACAGTACTAAAATAAAAAATAAAACAATATATATATATATATATATATATAAATAAAAAAATAAAATAAAAAACAACTTTCTACTGTAATATTTTAAAGTGTGATTTATTGTTGCGATGCAAAGTTGAATTTTCAGTTTCATTACTACAGTCTTCAGCGTCACATGATCTGTCAGAAATAATTCTAATATGCTGCTCGGTTGTTACTGGTATCAGCATAAATCTTAAGTAGCACAACTGTTTTCAACATGGACGATAATAAAAAAAAAAATGTTTCTTGATTACGCAAATCAGCATATTAGAATGATTTTTGATGGATCACCGTGACACTAAAGACTGGAGTAATGAAGCTGAAAATAAATTGTAATACTATTTCACAATATTAATGTTTTTACAGTATTTTTGATCAAATAAATGCAGCCTTGGAGGGCATAGACATTAAAAACAATTAAAATTTGTATCGTTCTAAACATTTGTACTGTACGTCTAAAAAATCTATAGAAATAAGCTACATAACGTGTATTATAAAAATAAATAAATAAATAAATATTGCTGCGTAACCTGTGTATATTTACCTCATCAATTTATGGTTGCCAATTTGCCATCAAGGTGCCACAGGGTGTTCAGTCCAGCAACACTGTAGAGTCTTCTTTGTGGTCTTTGGGATATTGCCCAAGGGTCAATTCAAACTAAACTCCTCTGCACTGTTTCTCTGGACCCAAACACCATCTGCCAGTAACTGAGCCCTCACAGCCTCAGATCCAAGCTGGTCATTCCCCAGCCATGAAGTCAGCAACCATTTCATCGAGCGCAGAAGCTCTTATGTCGGAATATGACACGGAACAACTCAAATTGAACTCCCTGGAACAAACATATGCAAACATAATGACTGTTAATTTTCAATATATAATTCATATTGATGCAGAAACAATTATATACTACCACTCAAATGGATTAATGATGCTGAAAATTCAACTTTGAATCATAGGAATACATTCTATTTAATATATTCCAGGGATAGGAAATGTCAGTCCTGGAGGGCCAATGTCCTGCAAAATTCAGCTCCAGCCCTAATCAAACACACCTGAACAAGCTAATCAAGGTCATATATATATATATATATATATATATAAAATTGCCACCACGTGTGACCCTCTCAGCTTGCATACATCACAGTTGTGAATTGTGAAGTAAACCATCTTATGAATGGACATCACAGAGCTTTTTGTTTTTAAATAAAAGTCTTACTTGTGCTTATAATATGGATTTTGGAATCCTGGAATGTTTACCTCAAAAACAGGGGTTCTCAACTCTGACCCTTGAGCGCCACAAATTTTTACCTCAAACCTTGATCAAACTCACCTGCTTGTAACTTTCTAGTGATCCTAAAGACATTGATTAGCTTGTTCAGGTGTGTCTGATTAGGATTTTTAATGTTTCACTCACCTTGTTCATGCACTCTGTCATTGTTAGTGATTTCTGCTATATACTCCATCATGTCAGGAGTAACTGATCAGCTGCTGGTACAGTAATCAGCTGTGCTCTTACCCATTCAAGGCTGCTTTGCAATGCTTCCAGTCTAAAACCAAAAGAAGACGTTAAAAATATGGAGGTGCCAAAATATTAATGCCATTTTATACTAGATCCTTTTAAAAACATAAATACAGTTTTAAGATTCAAAATGTTATTTGATGTTACCAAACACTTATCTAGCACCCCTAATCAAACCGATCATATGGAGAATATTCTTAATATCAAGATTTGTGTCACAAAAATTTAATATTTCAAAAATGACGTTAACAAGCATTTACATTATAATCCTTCGGAATAATCATAATTTTACGAGAGTTTAAAGACAAGGTTTTAAGTAATCACTAATGTCATGTGTTGGATAATAGCAAAGGGTTGGAGAGAGTTAGTGTATTTGTGGGAAGTTCATAAAACTTAACAAAAATGATTCGTGGAGTAAAAGCTACCCAAAATTCGTCAGACCATCAGACCTAGCAGAAAACCTGTATGTTAGCTTTAACGTAACCATCAGTGGCCGCTCCTAAATGAGCTGAATAAGCATCAACGGCAATTAAGGACCAGATTGACAGGTAGCAATATTTTAACAAATCTGAAGAAACAATCCTTACCTCAATAAAGTTGACTGGAGGACACTGGGTCTAAAATCTCCTGTCAGTTGTCGATTCCAGTCCTCCAATGCACGCTTACAAAGCAAAATGAAGTTTCGTCTTGCCATGATCTTAATTCGATCTGATCAGTTGGTCTGGTCTGGTTCTGTTCATCATTGATTGGGTGAGAACAGTTCAATATTACTGGCTGTGGAAATCAGCGGGCGTGGCTCATTATACTGCAAGGAAAACGCCGTAAATAACGCGCGCTTTTGTGCAATCAGAACGGCGTTTTTTACGGTGTCCTGTGGCAAGCCAAACGGCGTTAAAAGCGGCGCTTTTTACAAACACTAAAATGGCGTTAAATACAGTGTTTTTGACGGTTTACGCACGTTTTTTTTTTTACGGCGTTTGCTATCAGGATGGCGTAATTGACGGCGTTTTGTATGTAAACGCGATTTATCTATAGCGTAAATCTGAGCCTTCTGGCTTGCCATAGCTGTTTGAAACGGGCCATGCACGCGTGTGTCGGATAGCTGGAGTTGTCGCAGGAATGACTTTTCCCCATACTTTTATCCTATGTGAAGGTTACTTTAGAAATAAATAACAGTCATAGTAAATTTCATTTGTAATTATACATGCTTCTGTGACAGCTTTGTAGTTTTATCGATGCTTTGTTATGCGATGTTATGTTTAATGCAATACAATTTAGTTTTCCATGGTTAACCTAGGTATTTGTGTTTAATCATTAACCTGAAATCATTAAAAACTCACATAATAAACAAGAATAAACAAATCAATAAGTTTGCATTCGTATTTACTCGTTTACTAACTGCTTGTTTTCTTAAAAAATAAATAAATGAAAAAACTAACACTAGCTTTTCTAATCTTTTTGTATTCTATCTATTTGTTTTCTTTTTATTTATTATACAATTAACAAAAGCAAAAAAGGCCTCTAACACTAGCTTGCTGTATTCTTTTTCTATTCTATCGGTTTTCTTTTTATTATATAATTAAAAAAAAAAAAAAAAAAAAAAAACCTTGCAAACGTGTAGGCTACTGCGTTAAGCTAACTGAGACTTGTTATAGCACTTGCATATCATTGCTCTTTTTTTGATTTTGATTGCTTCCATTGTCCTCATTTGTAAGTCGCTTTGGATAAAAGACTAAATGTATGTATTTTTAATATCAATGCTGTTTAAGATAATAACGCCATCCCCTGACCATTATAATGTGACAAATTCATAGCTCATTTAAAGGTAATGTCACCGCTAAATTAGAGTATTTGGACAGTCACGCTAAATGGAGTCGATTCCATCGACTCCTATGGTGGGAGTTGGGAGTCGGAGTCGACTCCGAAAAACCTGGAACCGAACACCCCTACCTGACTGTAAAACTTTTTTTACACCACCACAAACCTGATCTCACCGTACATTATTAATACTTGACATCCAAATATTCAAGATCTGGCCCAAATATTTTCCAGTATTTTTACATGATTTATTTTCATGCCACAAAGATGCACAAGTTGTCTGTAATTTTAAATCTGCCACATGTATTCTAATAAGCTCTGTCTCAAATGAATAAAAATCAGATTTTTTCATGTTAATCTGCTGATTATACAACAGCTCAAATGAAAGCTATTAGCAACTCTATTACAAATACATATGTTTTTATATTCAAATTTGCAATAATATGGTATCACTAATTTAAATAGCCATAATAACTGGTTGCATTGTTTTCCCTCACAATAAAACTCTCAAAGACATTTTTATACTGCAATGAAAATGTATGAGTAATATAATTGCAATAAAAGTATATAATGTAAAACTTTACAAACTGGTTGAGTTTGAATTCCAATTACATAAACGCTGAAGTAATTAAATGTAGCTTATTATACTTGCAGTGACTGGCCATAAATATCTTGCTTAAATACTCATTATGTACATATTGAAAATGCAAATTTAAATACTATTAAAAGTCGCTCAGTAGAAGGATTTATTTATTTATTTATTTATTTTTTCTGTAGAACAAAAACACCTGTGATTTCAGTTTTAAAATTCCCTCAACACTGCAATATCTATCATTCTATGGCACCACAGATGATTAATAATGAAATCTTGCAGAATTACAAATCTTACACGAAGCTGTTTCTTAAAGGGTTCATCGGATGCATGTTGTTTGAACTGAAATGTGTCTTGGCAATGTGTGTACACAACCACCCTATAATGATAAAAATCCACCCAGTGTTTTTTTTTTTTTTTTTTTTTTAATCCCGATAAATGATAACCCCTTTCTCAAATCAAGCCATTCTCAGATTCTTGTCTGTGTGACATCACAAGTACCCAGGCCCGTCCCACGATTATTGATTGACACTAGCGTTTCAGCATTGACCTGCTCTGAGTGAGCTGTCATCTGTCCGCCATTGTTTCACCGCCGGAGCAGACGTAGACAAGAGTGTCTCCTAAGCACTAAGGTGCTTTCTTGTTGGATGTAATAATGAACATAGCAGTCGTCATTTATTCCCGACATCTGAGCCGCTGAAGACGCAGAGGATTACATTTGTTTCTGAAGGGGAATGCACCCCCCCCCCCCCCCCCCCCCCCCCCCCCACACACACACACAGAAGAAGTGAGTATAAGTTTTATTTTTTTTTATGAATCTTTGAGTCTGCTGCAGCTAGATTTAAACTGGTTTTGTGCGAGAAAGACACACTATTTCACCGTTTAATACTGTAAAGCTGCTTTGACACAAATTTGCATTATAAAAAGCACTATATAAATAATGGTGACTTGACTTTAAAAATCGCCTTTCCTAATAATGTGCTAGTTAGCAAGATTCACAATGAATGCAGCTAAAGTTTACTGTCTCTCAGAGAACCCCAAGGAAGAGAGGGGCGGGGTCAGCATTTAAAGGGACATGCACCAAAACGGCTTGCTGTGAAAAGAGCTGTTTTTGACAGGGTAAAAAGGGTGTTGTTTTACACTACCATTGAGGAATTTTAACAAAAAGTATGCTATAGACTTTTCAATAAGACCCTAAAGAACCATATCAATGTGTGGAAAAAAGGCATCCAATGACCCCTTTAACACAATCCATAAACATGTTGAAACGCAATGACTGAACGTTAGATACAGAAATAGATCCTGAAGGGTTTGTGAAGCATCTCGTACCTGAGCCTGTGCTGTGCTCCAATGTTTTGGAGTGCGATGTCTGTGAGGTAGAAGTGGACTGGGCCCTCTGGTCTGAACTCATGCTGTCCTGGCCCAGAGCCGAGCTGCTCTTGCGGGGTTTCTTATCGGTCAGGTGCAGCGGTGAGCTCTTCTTAATGGCCCTGTTTCGCGGGCGGACAGTGGCGTTGACTTTCAGGTAGCCTTGAGCCTTGTATTCCTTCAGCTCTCCGTAGTTAGCATCTGTGACGCGACATTCGTACAGACCCTCGTCGTTCTTGCTCACCCGAGAGATCTGCAGCTTGTGGGAGATGTCATTGCCTTGGACCTTGACTGTCTGTGAAGAGAACCGAAGACAAATCCTTACATGAACTCAATGCTCTAGACCAGCCAATAAAACCTTTACTTGCTAGTATCTTTGCTTTAGAGGCCTTTCATAACAGTAGAATGTGCCATCAAGTTGTTTAACCCTATAAAGCCTACTGTATCATATATGTAAAAGCCTCTAAATGATCAAACTTTGCTGTCACACACAATCTACTCCATGCCCGCTGTCGTTTTTGAGTTTTTCATCAAATAAAAGCTCTTTTAGTCTAATTGGAATCTAAACATCCTCCTTCAGCTGGTGCTTCATGTGTCTTTTTGCTGTCAAATTTTGACTGATTTTTATCAAGCAAACGTCAGAATAACTGTAGTCATATTTCCAGATGAACACTTACTGGACTGAAGCAGCTCGGCTTTACTTGATTCTCCATCAATCATTTTTTAGTTTCAAATCTGATCATCAGGATCTTTTGAGGAACGTTTGTTTGCAGAAGCTTTACTTTCACTGTTCCTCAGTGGAGGAATGATCTTCCCAAGCCTCCAAAACATCTCACATCTTATGAGGAGCGTTTATTTCTTCATCTCTCAATCATCATTGGATTGCATTGCATTATACGTTTGATCATTTCAATCTCATCTCGCTAAGACATATTATTGGAGATATAGAGAGATGACTGATATTTCTACCATTTTATATGAGTATATCAGAATCAGAATCAGAATCAGAATGAGCTTTTATTGCCAGGTATGTTTACACATACGAGGAATTTGTTTTCGTGACAGAAGCTTCCACAGTACAACAGAATGACAGTGACACAACAAAAAACACAGATTAAAAAAAAAAAAAAAGAACAAGTAAATAAGGAATAAAAATATACAAATTGACAATTGTATGTACAGATATATAACAAAAGACAGTTGTATGTACAGGAATATTACGTGCAAATTGAAATGTAGACTAAGTATGTGTGTTAGATAAATAAGTGTATAAGTGTATAAATAGTGTGTGTTCCACAGTTATTGTCAAGTGTTCATGAGATGGATTGCCTAAGGGAAGAAACTGTTTCTGTGCCTGGCCATTCTGGTGCTCAAAGCTCTGTAGCGTCGACCAGACGGCAACAGTTCAAAGAGGGAGTGTGCTGGATGTGAGCGGTCCAGAGTGATTTTGCCAGCCATTTTGCTTACTCTGGATAAGTACAGTTCTTGGAGGAGGGAGGGGAGGGTTGTACCAATGATTCGCTCAGCAGTCTGGACTACCCTCTGTAGTTTTCTTAGGTCAGATTTGGTAGCTGAGCTGAACCAGACAGTTAATGAAGTGCAGAGGACGGATTCAATGATGGCGGAGTAGAACTGTTTCAGCAGCTCCTGTGGCAGGTTGAATTTCCTCAGCTGGCGAAGGAAGTACAACCTCGGCTGGGCCTTTTTAACAATGGAGTTGATGTGAGTGTCCCACTTCAGGTCCTGAGAGATGATGGTGCCCAGGAACCTGAATGCCTCCATTGTAGTCACAGTGCTGTTCATGATGGTGAGTGGGGGGAGCGCAGGGGGGTTTCTCCTGAAGTCCACGATCATCTCCACTGTTTTGAGCGTGTTGAGCTCCAGGGTGTTAAGACTGCACCAGAGAGCCAGCTCCTTAACCTCCTGTCTGTAAGCAGACTCGTCACCGTCCTGGATGAGGCCGATCAGTGTGGTGTCGTCTGCAAACTTCAGGAGCTTGACAGAGGGGTCTTTAGATGTGCAGTTGTTGGTGTACAGGGAGAAGAGCAGTGGGGAGAGAAGACAGCCCTGAGGAGCTCCAGTGCTGATCGTACGAGTGCTGGATGTGTATTTTCCCAGCCTCACTAGCTGCTGCCTGTCTGTCAGGAAGCTGTTGATCCACTGACAGACGGAGGTGGGCACGGAGAGCTGATTTAGTTTGGGCAGGATGAGGTTTGGAATGATAGTGTTAAAAGCCGAGTTGAAGTCCACAAACAGGATCCTCACATAAATCCCTGGTCTGTCTAGATGTTGCATAACATAATGCAGTCCCATGTTGACTGCGTCATCCACAGACCTGTTTGCTCTGTAGGCAAACTGAAGAGGATCCAGTAAGGGTCCAGTAATGTCCTTCAGGTGGGCCAGCACCAGTTTTTCAAAAGACTTCATGACCACAGATGTTAGAGCCACAGGCCTGCAGTCATTTAGTCCTGAAATTTTGGATTTCTTTGGGATGGGGATGATGGTGGAGCGTTTGAAGCATGAAGGGACTTCGCACAGCTCCAGAGATCTGTTGAAGATCTGTGTGAAGATGGGGGCCAGCTGTCAGCACAGGATTTCAGACAGACTGGTGTAACACAATCTGGGCCTGGTGTTTTTTTCCTTTTCTACTTCCGGAAGACCTGGCGCACCTCATCTTCACTGATCTGAATTGCAGGTGTGGGGGAGAGGGGGGTTGCTGGAGGTGTTAATGGTTGTGTGGAGAGGTGTTCAGGGCGGGTGTGGGGTGTTTTTTCAAACCTACAATAGAACTCGTTCAGATCGCCTGCCAGTTGTTGATTCTCCACAGTGCTGGGGGATGGTGTCTTGTGGTTGGTGATCTCTTTCAGACCTTTCCACACTGATGCTGAGTCGCTGGAAGAAAATTGAATCCTTATTTTTTCAGAATAATTCCTCTTTGCCACTCTGATCTCCTTTTCCAGTGTGTATTTGGCGTGTTTATACAAGACATTTTCCCCCTTCCTGTAAGCATTTTCTTTGGCCTGACGGAGCTGTTTGAGTTTTACAGTGAACCACGGTTTGTCGTTGTTGTAGGTTAAATGAGTCCTGGTAGGAATGCACATATCTTCTCAGAAACTGATATATGATCTTATAGTCTCTGTGAGCTCATCCAGATCGGTGGCAGCAGCTTCAAACACACTCCAATCAGTGAGTGAGAAACAGGCTTGTAAATCCCGCTCTGCTTCATTAGTCCATCTTTTAACAGTCCTTAAAACAGGTTTAGATGATTTCAGTTTCTGCCTGTAGGTCGGTATAAGATGAACCAAACAGTGATCAGAGAGTCCCAAAGCTGCCCGTGGGACAGAGTGATATGCATCCTTTATTGCTGTGTAACAGTGATCCAATATATTACTGTCTCTGGTGGGAAATATAACATGCTGTCTGTATTTTGGCAGTTCACGGGAGAGATTTGCTTTATTAAAGTCCCTGAGAATGATTAAAACAGAGTCCGGGTGATGTTGCTCTGTCTCTGTGATTTGATCAGCTAGTTTCTGTAAAGCTGAGCTCACGTGCGCTTGTGGTGGAATGTAGAAAGGTTTACAGTTAAAGAAAAGCGTTTCCAGATCAGAACAGCACATCTTCTTTAACACAGTTACATCTGTACACCACCTTTCATTGATGTAAAAGCATGTCCTGCCGCCGCACGATTTCCCCGTTGATTCTGCGTCGCGATCTGCTCTGATCAGCTGGAAGTTAAGCAGACGGAGCGCGCTGTCCGGAATGGCGTCATTCAGCCAGGTTTCCTTGAAACACAGAGCAGCAGAGTTTGAAAAGTCCTTATTTGTCTGGGAGAGCAGAAGGAGCTTGTCCATTTTGTTGGGTAGAGAGCGGAGATTCACCAGATGGATGCTAAACAGTGCTGTCCGAAATCTGCGCTGTCTGAGCTTCACGAGCACGCCGGCTCGCTTTCCCCATCTTCGAATCCTGCGTTTGATCAGCGCCGCCGCTCCGCCGACTACTATGTCCAGGAAAACATCCGAATAATCGAAAACCGGTGAAATATCGGGTGGTGTGTACTGCCGAATGTCCAGCAATTCATCTCTGGTGAAACTGATTGCAGGGATATAACTAAAGACAGGACAAACTAACAAAAACTTAAAAACAACTGCGGACGATGCCATGGAGGCTGCCATGAGCGGCACCATCTTGGACTAACAATATATCGAGGGGTGAGAACCAGAAGGGCATAAGTGACATTTTTGGTGAAATGCAGATATATACATCAAATGAAAGCTCTTAATGAGCTCTTTCTACTGGCAAAACTATTGTCATCCATGAGTGTACAAATTTGTATTATAAACAACTGAAATCAGTACACAAAGTCAGATCAAACTATGGTAGAATTTTTGTTTTGGCTCTCCTGTAAAGTTGATGAAATGTCACTTACGCCCTTCTGGTTCTCACCCCTCCATATGCAATATTTACATTACAGTCATCAGAATTGCATCATATAAATGTCAGAATCTGCACCAAATTGCATATTTTTGCTCAGTTTGAGTCTCTGAATAAGATTGAGCTGTTTTGCCCTCTGTATTCTCACTATATCTGACTATTTGAACAATAAAAGGCTGATGGATCAAATACGATGCTTTTCTGTTAGATTTTGTCTAAAGGGTAAGTAAACTGTTCCATCCATCAAGTAAAAAAATAGATAGATAGATAGATAGATAGATAGATAGATAGATAGATAGATAAACAAATAACATAAAATAAAATAAAATAAAATAAAATATTATTTTAAACTATTATTTCATGTCAGGCTTTACTGGGTTAAAGATTACAAATCCCCTGTAGTGAGCAACTGCATATACCAGCTTTATTAAAGGGATTGTTCACCCAAAAATGATATATATGTCATAATTAACTGTATCATATAGCCATAGATCACATACTCACACTTATTTTAGTTCCCTCTTCATCAGGATCCGGATCTGGAATCAGCTCCATCTGCTCATACAGAACAAGAATAACAGTGTTTAGAATTTCTTGCATTTAAGATCAAATTTGTAGATTATAATGATTAGTTTTGTAATGGTACTGAAAGTTAATTTAGATTTGACCATAATCAAAGTATTTTCGTATTATCTGAAGTTGTTTTCTGAGATTTCTCAGAGCTGATGGTGGGATTATATAATAATAATAATAATAATAATAATACTAGTGATGAGACAGAAATACATTACTATTGTAATAAAACTGCACTGTGATTTTATATATATATATATATATATATATATATATATATATACACACACACACACACACACACACACAGTACTTTCTTTACAGTAGTCTTTATTTCTTCACTTGCAAGAGTTAAAGTCTCAAGCTTTTATTTTGGTGTAAAACCGCAGGGAAGCTTTTTAAGTTTCTGTGACAACAGGTTTCCAAATACGTTTCATTATAAATCTAGCACTGCACTCATCTGTCTACAAAGTTGTTGACGATTATACAAATGTGGAAATAAAGCATAACTGCTTCATGCTGTGTTCACAAATACATATTTAACTCACTACACATGCAGAGATGTTCACTGCATTTACTGTAAACCAAGACATTTTAAGTGACATGCTTTGCTCTGAAACACAGCGCAACAAACCATATACTTACTATACACACAACCTTTATTAAAATACACACACTCTGTTGCTCTTTCTCACTCTCTTTTCTCTTCGACAGTGAGTTGACTTAAGGCTGGAATACACTACACCACTTTTGCCCAGATTTTTGCCCCAGTTTACAGTCTGGACAGGTTGACGCTGGTTGGTGAAAGTCAGAGCCTCTCTGCAGATTTGAGTTGACAGATTTCAAGAAAAATTTCACAGTGAATGATGGACACAGACTCTGATTCCATCCAGTCAGCAGATATCAAACATCTGAAACAGCTGATTTTAGCACACATGCCAGATTTCACAGGTGGCACAGAAGCGCTTCTGAAGTGGCATTCAGGTGTCTTCACACAGACAGTTTAATGCTGCTTAGAGGTGGCATAAATGCATTTAGTCAGAAATTACACCTTTAACTCTAGGGGCTGAGGTAGGTCAGAGCAGCCATGATTTAGTCTGGCTTTTATGTGGCATTGTGTCTTAACACAGAATTTTGAGCAGGCACAGAGCAGCCTTTACTCAGCTGAGTAAAGACATCTTGGTAGTGTGTGATCTTCAGTTCATGCCCAGTTTAAATATTTACTAAGTTGGCAAGTGTGTGATGCCTAGTGTTTAAAATCTGTTCAGATTTTGAGAGTCGTGTAGTGCGTTCCAGCCTTCAATGTTGAACAGAAGAAGGTGAGAAAGAGCAGATGGTACTGCTGCGGAAAATGAGTACTGGATGCTTTAAAATATTAAGAAAAAATAAATAAAAATCATTGCGCTCAACCTTAGTTTTGGGGGCGTAGCTCAGTAACATCACTTTCAGCTAAAGGAATCCACACTTGCTGTATCTTAATAATTTACAGTTTTTTTTTGTTTGTTTGTTTGTTTTTTGCAAAACATTTGTTGATTGTTTTGTTGCAAAAACAAAAACAAAAACAAACAAACAACCAAAAAAAACCCTATAAAATATAAAAATACTAAGAATCAATATTTACTAAAAAATGACAACACTAATGATGACTAAATTCACTTGTAGCATTTAAAATAATTTTTATTTATTTATTTATTTACTTATTTATTTATTTATTTATTTATTTGTATTTTAGATGAAATATAGATGAAATTTAGATGAAAGAATCTATTATCTGCTATTTATTGGCCTTAGCGTGACAATCTTCATAAATTAAATACCATTGCATCCTTAATCTACACATTCTACAGACAAAGAATTACAGACAGAGGCACACAAAATATCAGTGAACATATTATGTGCACAACCCCAAAAATTAAATTACTGTTATACCAAGATACTCTTTTTAACCAATATATACAATAGATATAGTATATTTAGTTCATTGTTAATTTAATATCATTAAGATACTGTTACGAATCCGGTCTGTGGCCTTCCGCCCGATAGCCACCAGAGGTCGCCCTTCCATCATATTGACTCTCACATTGCACAGCCTGTTTCACATTACCCCGGACTACATTTCCCAGCAGCCATTTCACTAATCACATGCTCACACCTGAGACCCATCTCACAATCACACACCCTACATAACCCATGGACTTCCTCTCTGTCACTGCCGAGTATTGTATTGCGTATATCACTCTCCTAGCAATAGCTACTCTACGGAGCCAACTTTAGTTATCAAAGTCTCGCCTTGCCTGTTTTCTCGTGTTCTGATTTGTGCCCGTGTTTCCTGGATTAACCCTTTGCCTTGCCGTTTGGACTCTGTTTACCCCTGCCTAGATTATTTCTGTGTACCTGGATTATCTCTCTGCCTTGCCCTGTTGGATACTGATCGCTGATCGAAGACCCACGCTTGCCCTAGGATTACTCTTTGTCTTGCCTGTGTTGTACCTGTTTTGCCATTTCATGAACCTTGCTTGTTTTGTGACCACGACCCTGAATAAAAGCTTTGCACATGGATCCGCACATCTCTCATCTCGTCGGCTCCGTAACAGATACTATTATAGCTTTAATTGATATTTTGAATCAGTTTTTATATTTAAATTTTAGTTAATGTTTTACTTTTGTTGTTTATCTTGTGTGTGTGTGTGTGTGTGTTATTTTGCATTTTAAAAGTATGTTCAAATACTTTTTTTTTATAATTTTTTATGTCATTATAATTTTTATGTCATTATATATATATACATTTTATTTCAGTTAACATTTATTTCAAACATTTTTTTTTTTTAAATGGTTTTAACTAATAACCCTGATGTAGTTGCACCATTGTTTTTTTTTTGTAACGTATATATGACCTAACCTCACTGATCTCTTTGCATGTTCATACATAACATATAAAAACACATCCAAAAAGTTACAGTTTACGACTTTGGTCCTGTGTGAACAATAACTTTCTTGTGTTCCATCCATGCAATTTTTTTTATTTTTTATTTTTATTTTTATTATTATTATTATTATTAAATGTTAGTCAAAGGTGTCAGAGAGACATCTTTGGCAGTTTCTTCACATCTCGTTTTGTATTTATAAAGCATTATGCTAAAAACAGTTCAACTAATTTGTCGGTCAGATCACTTTTATGCATTGTAAACTTTCAAACGACTTGATTTTGTGTGAAGTTGGTGGTTTTTAATTAATCAGCTAATTATCCAGCTGGTTACAACGCAAAAGGTCAAATAATTGAGCATCAAACTGGCGAGCTGTTGATTATCGGTTATCATTATCGGCTTAGAAATACCATATCCATACGTTTCTAATATCAGAGACAGAAAAAAAAAAAAAAAACACTCAAGCTTGTGTTGCAGTGACCTTGAATTGTTGTTCTGTTACAAACGACACTATTAAAAACTGAATGTTTAAGAAGCGCAGTTAATTGTTTGTTTAGGGACGACATGCAGATGGTGAGAGGTGTTTCCGTCGCCAGAGCTAAACCCAACAATGATTCATTAGAAGCGGCGCAGGAACAGATGGCACTGCAGGCAGCGTTTTCTGCTCTTTAAGGAGTTTGAAATATTCAAAAAGCAGCACATCAAAAAACAATCAGCACAAAATCCATCAGGCTAAAGAGGAATAACGCTTCCGCCCGATGACACGCGGCCAAATAATGAACTTATCTGCTTGAGGTCTGAGGCAATTGGTTTTAAATTAAGCAATAAGGAACAGATTAGATCCGTGGTAAACATGTTCATCCTTAACACCAATAATGTCATGTTTGCATGCGGCTCTCCGGAAGTATTATGCACTCAGGCTTCATCCCAGCTAACCATTTAGAGAGAACACCTTGAAAATGTGTTCAAATGAAGACGCCTGATGAGCCTATTCCATGCGATTTGAACCCAGATTTAAAGCCGCCAGTGCTCTATGCATTGATTTTTAGTAGGCATCATTTATTTAGATGGGAAAAAGTGGCAAATGGCATTTTGAAGAGGTAGACATCGCTGACAGGGTTGAGCGTAACCGCAGAGGCTTCTCGTCCTGCCACATGATATCAACAACATTGAGCTGAAATGCTGCAACTTTACTGCGGTTTTACAGAAGGGTAAGTAAGGATAGAGAGACACTTTCTGTAAATGACTGGAAGATTGAACCGCAGAAGATAAAACTGTAGAAGTTCATGTTGAGACTCACAGTAACCCTTATGAAAAAAGTATTAAATGTGCACTTGCAGATCATTTTAATGAAGGCCGCTTACAGTAAGTGTGGTAAGAAACACAGTCACGAACATAGTCTATTATTACAGTAAGTACACTTTTAAAAAGTGTAAATTGCAATAATATCAAATTAAGACTTACTTTAAAGTACATTTTAAATATTTTAATAATCTTTTGTCGTGCTTTTAGAAAAGTACTATGTCAATGTGTTGACTAACATACTAAAGCACATGTAAAGTACTTGCTTATAATTTTAATTGTAGATTAAATATATAATTTAATGTACTTAATTGCAAATTGCTCATAAAAAAATACATTTAAATACAACATGCAATTATCAGTAGAAATGACAGAATATAAATTCTAAAGTGTCTAAAGTATATACTTTACTCTTTTTAAAAGTATGCTAAAGTGTCCTTTTTACACAAGGGAAACAGGGTTGCATATAGTTAATTAAAACTTTAAAATAATAATAATAATAATAATAATAATAATAATAATAATAATAATAATAATACTTAAAATGAATATTAACTAAAATAATATATAATGAACATTTTATTTCATCTAGTTGCCAAGGTAGCATTTCTCACTTTAATTTATTTTAGTTTAAGTTTTAGAAACTAAAGAAAAAAAAAATAATAATATATATATATATATATATATATATATATATATATATATATTTTTTTTTTTTTTTTTTTTTTTTTTTTTTTTTTCACAATCAATTATTTACTCAGAAATTTCTAGTAAATTTCACAGTTAATTACAAAGATAAACATTGAGTTAAATGTGAAATTTTGAAGTAGAAAGATTTAAAACTATTTTATTTTAAAACATACTCCAATAATCTGTTTTATTTACAATTTTGAAAAATAATTTATTACAAAACTATAATACTTTAATAAATCTAAAATAGAAAAATAGAAATAGAAAATCTAAAAATTAGACATAAAACAGATAGAGCAGATGCTATAAGGTTTTGGCCTCAGTAATTTTACCCTCATTAAAGGTTTTACACATGAATGTACCTGAAAAGCATGTAGACTCACATGAGATGAATAACAAAAGCTTTATTTGAGATGCAGTGGTGATCACATGACCAGCTGAATGCAACTCACTTTATCTCAGTAATAACCCTCTTATGGCTCACTTTCACTCGTGGAATGAATGAATTAATTCATGTCAGAGGCGATGCCGTTTAGACCAGAGAAAAGTCAAAACCAAAACAACTTCAGAACTGAGATTTTTCTCCAGATTAATTTATCTGGATTGTGTCCAACATGGCAAAGAGCTGATGTGAAATTTCAGAGCAGGACAAGCAGAAAATGAAAGTGGTTTACTCTTATCAAGCACATCAAACCCTCCAGCCTTGAGGCCAATTATTGTGTAAGTAAGTTTTCCTCAGACAGAGCCTGGTGTAGACCTGAGTCAGGTTTACACAGTACCACATCTATTCACAGTATTATCAATGAGTTTCATTCACTACTAAATGAAAAAGAAAATAAAATGGAAAAATTCCATATAAAATCATCTTTAAAATGTTTATATTATTGTAATAACAGTGCTCAAAGTTAAATAAATAAATAAATGAATAAATAAATAAATACATACATACATACATACATACATACATACATACATACATATTTGTGTGTTTTTGCCTTGTGTTCCAGTAACAATACTGAAACGCAAAACTGTGCAAGATATTGTTTTAAGATAATACGTAATTTTTTTACTCAACTGGGATTCTTTGAAATTTTAAGCATGACTCAAACTAAATTTAATTAAGTTTATGCTTAAAAAATACCAACTTGATTCAATAATATACTCTTTTATAAAGCATTTCATATTCTCAGGATATAAATCCTGTTATATTAAACAAACTTGCTTCTCAAATAAATGCATATAGTTTTAAAGACATTAAGAAAGTTTTACTGGAAAGCAAAATCAAAATACTGAGTAATAAAATTATGTTTTGCGGAAGGGGTTTAAAATTAATTGCAGAAGTTCTCAATAATGTCATGTTGGTGAAAGTAAGCTTATAGAGCAGAAGAAAGACTGGTGCATCTGGATAACTCACTCAGAGCTGACGTCTGTTGATCTCCATTACGCTCAGATCTCGTATCTCTGCTATAACATACCGGCCATTTAGCTGGACCTCCAGTAGCCTCCCATTAAAATCAAATACAATTAAACTAAATGTGCTCTAATGAATTTCCAATTTCACTAGCGGTTCTGGGTGTTCAGCATTGACTTCTTAAGTAGTATCTGGCTTGCACTGCAAACGGTGACTCTTTATTTCATGAACCCACTGATATGCTCAAAATATTTAAAGGGATAGTTCAATAAAAAATATAATATAATTGATTCAGTGTCTGATGAACATGAAGCAGGATGACTGACTGTGTGATGAAGCTTATTAAACCCATCAAACCAGCAAGAGTGCTTTTTTTCCCCAATATCTGCACCAGTGATATTGTGATAATGATCACAATTTTGGAAATTTTGTTACATTTTAAACACAACATTGTCTGTTTTTGCTTAATGTTGCAAACGATACTAGTTCAGAACAAAGCCCTACATTTTTGTTACTGAATAAATCCATGCTTTCAAAATAATCAGTTGAGTCAATGATTCAATGACTCATTCATAGGCAGTAACTTGCTTCGTTTTTGAAGGAATCAGCCATTTGAACAAATGGGTTGAATGAATTATTCAGTGACTCGCTCATTAAGACAGTGATAGTTTGAGAATAACATTTCATTTGTTTTAAATCATTTAATATTTTAACAATTATTTTTTATCAATATCTATTTATTAACATATACATGCAAATTTAAATGAAAATATTTATTTTTAAGACTATTTTCAATGTCATTTCAAAACTTTTCTAATCTAAAACAATAATGACTTTAAATTATCTTTTGAATGGTAATTTCTAATTCGTGTGTGTGTGTGTGTGTGTGTGTGTGTAAAGTTTTCATATTTTATATAACTTTTCTCTTTACAATGAAAGCATCTAATGCACAGGTATTGTCAAGCTTAAAACAAGGCAAAACTAACTAAATAAGCAAAAGACAGGATTTTAAGATGGTGAATAAATGTTTTTGGTCTGATTTACTGTGACTTTTTCATTATTGAATTATTCCTTTGAAATTAATCTGAAATACACATTTAGCGGTTACACTTTATTTTAAGGTGTCCTTGTTACAGTTTAATTATAATTTCAAGTACTGAATAATATTATTTAACTACATGTACTTACTATATGGGTAGAGTTAGGATTAGGGTTACTTGCATGTAATTATGCATAATTTATTGTTATTATATTAGTAAGTACATGTAACAAGGACACCTTAATATAAAGTGTTTATATTAAGGTGTTACCCCTATAAGTGTTACCCCTTTAGCTCCTTCATGTAAAAAATAATTTAATTATATATATTTTTTAAACATCTATTTTGTTGTCACACCAGCTTTGGTGTTTATGCAGAGCAGCTGAAGGAATGTTTACATAAAGTATTACAAGTTCACAAGTTTAATAAAGTGACAAACAAAAACAACATGTTTTGCTTCATTTTCACGTGTGGAAACGCTCCACCGCCTGCCGCACCAATACCTCTGCTAGTTTCGACTCGTCATTTGTGATTCTTACGCTCTTCATTACAGCAAACTGTCGTTCTTCATGCCCGCTGAAATTGACTTCTTGTAAAATGTGCCCCTGCAATTATTTTGCATAATGCACGAGGCTCCGAGGTCCCGACACTAAATTAATGTCAGGGAAGAAGGATGGCATCATCTATATTAAGATATAAACATATCTCACTTGAATGGCCACAGCAGTCAAGCATATTTCACTGCGGAGATGGAGACGAAGCCCTCGGATCTCTGCGGCTGAACCTTGAGGATATCGTTATTATGAATCCGTATCTCCCTCTTTATGAGGATATTGAACAGTGTGTTTTTGTTCTCAGGGCAAACAATATGATTAGATACACACTTCTAAAACTTTCTATCTCACACTCACACACACACCGGCTCCATTCCATATCCGTTCAGCGCACAGTTTCATCAACCTAAAGCTGGCTGAACTTCAACAAGTTATTATATTGCTCTTGTATGCTGTGCGAATGTGGCGTAAAACAGTGATGCATTATGATGGCCTTGCTTTACAGCCATCCGAGCGGATGAAATACGGCTCAGGCAGCACATGGAGCACATGAAACATGTTCAACTCCTCACTTAATGACATCTGGGCTCTGTGCAATGAAATAAATGTGTGTGCATCTGCAGATTTCCAAACACTACAGCAACTAATGCACAGGAATACAGGGGGCTTTGCTTCTGAGACCACACAGGTAATGATTAATCCAGTTACTGTTTCACACACTCAGGCAGTTTTCCCAATTAAATGCATCAAGATTTACATTTAATGGCAGTCATTGGAGGTCTTTGTTACTGTCATTAAAGTTTAAGAGCTTTCAGTTAATGTTGCCAGTATTTTCATGTTTTCATGTCTTAAGAATAGGGTTGGTGATGTAACAAAAGCAATTTAATATTGAATAAATAAATATCCGAAATGCACTGCAATGAAGCTGAGGTTAAACCGACAGCATTATATTAAAATGATTTAAATGTAATTATTATTTATTAAAAAATAACTAAAATATTATTTTAATTAAAACACAGTACTGCTGAAAAGTTTGGGGTTGGTAAGAATGTTTAATGTTTTGCAAAAAAGTCTCTTCTGCTCACCAAAGCTGCATTTATTTGATCAAAAATACTGTAAAAATGCGAAATCTTATTATAATTTAAAATAACAGTTTTCTATGTTAATATCTGTTAAACTGTAATTTATTTCTGTGATGAAAGCTGAATTTGGTGGGAGCTTTTGAAAAGTAGTGCATAAAATAAAATAAAATAAAATAAAATAAAATAAAAACTTTCCAAGAGCTGCCCAGTAGCATTCAGTCACCATCTCTTTTTATCAGAACACTGCATAGTGATCTAGTGATAGTAATTTCCTCTACTCTGAAAGAGTTCATTAGTGGAGCGACGCATCCATAACTGTACATGCGAGAGACATCATTTACTTCTTAACGTCTCCTGAACCCATTGAACCCATTTTGAACCAGTTTTCTGCACACAAATCCGCTGGTACACAATACATTTTATGTGAGTACCAACTCCACACCACTTCACTGTTTCAATTGGCTCTCTGCATTGACAGATTGTTGAAACATGTCAAATGTGGTATAGCAACATACTTGTTATGCTGAGAAAGCTTGTTAATGCCCAGAGGGATGATATCATTTACTGCTGGGCACAGACACACTGTTGTGTGAGTCATGAATTATTCAGGCCTGTGGAGAGGCGAGAGGTCTCTTAAACAACGTGTGAATATATGTATATGAAGGAAATTATTGTATTTGACAACTGCTCTCGGTGTGACTCCAGACAGATGTTGCTGATGATTGATTTTGGCTCCTGTAATGTAGTTAACAAGTGTTCTTGTCACTTGTTGACAAACCTTGAGTAAACAATGCATCAAACTATTGCTGCAGTGGTTTGTGTGGCAGATATATAAGGTTCTAGAAAGGTTTACCGGACTGATCGGTTTTGTTTTTTCAGTGAATGTTTGTCTTATTAGTTCACTGTAAGATAACAATCAACACAATCCCATAGCGATTCATATTTATTTTACATTTTGGTGAATTGGTGGTTAATTTGTATGAATTCAAATGACTTTCTTCATATGACTTTTATTGACAGTGTGTATTCTTGAAATGACTGGATTTCACCTGTTCAAATTCAGCAGTAAATGTGATGGATACTTAAAAGAGTACTTTTACCAGAGATATAATGTGGTAAAACATCTTCTGTAGTATAAATAAAATGTAATTTGTTGCTAAAAAGCATATTTTGTTAAAATGCACAGCTATTTACAAATGCCATTGAAGGAATAAAGTAGATTTTTTGCCCCAAAAACAGTGCACTTACAGCAGATACCTACTGAATATTTTTTAATCTCTTAATTCTGACTTTTTTCTCGCAATTCTGAAGAAAAAAAAAAAAAAAGTAAAAATTGTGAGAAATAAACTCTCAATTCTGAATAAGAAAAGTGCAAATTGTGAGATATAAACTTACAACTGCAAGTAAAAAAAAAAAAAAAAGTCAGACTTGTTAAAATAAAAGTTGCAATTACCTGTTTTATTCCATGGCAGGACATAAAAATGTTTTTGAAAATATACACATACAGTCAACAATGTTTTCAAAGTGATTCCCAATCACACAAATCTGTGAAAATGACTAAAAACACTGTAATTATGGATGCCAGGCCAGTAGGTGGCGATGTCACTTTGTAAAGAAACACTACGCACCTGCGCACATCCCTATAGTCTGAACACGAAATATGGATGCACATGTCATCACTGTTTTCACAAATTAGTGTTTTTATAGTTTACACAGAGATGGTAACACTGTGAATGGTAAAACTTGCTATTTGAAATCTGTTTTCAAACGTTTGCATTTTCAGGCCCCTAAAACTCCTGCTGTTGTGTAAATAAACAGCATAAAAAGTTTTCCATTGTTGTCGTGTAAATGGCCCCTGAGTTTACAACAAGTTTATACTGTATGTCACAAAGCTGACTTCATTTTTCAAAATTGCGAGAAAGTCTGAATCGTGAGACATGAACTTAGAACTGCAAGGGGGGAAAAGTCAGATTGTGAAATAAAGTCACACTTACCTTCATTTTTTATTCCATTGTGGAAACAGGCTTCCATAAACAGCAGCAGATGCTAACTGCTAAAGCTAACCAGCCAAACACTGACGCTTCAACACGGCTTCATAAATTTTACAGGCACATATAGGGTTCATAAATACATTCAGTAGATAATTCAAGGTTTGTGAGGGTCTGCGAGGTCTAAAGCACTGCTTTGAGCTTTATTATTCCAAGGGATGAGTATATGTTGCATTATTAAAAGACCTGTTTTCCTCTGCATCCAGAACATGTATTATTTGCTAAAGGGAAAAATATTATGATCTGCTGCTGTTCTAATGGACAGCAGGTGAATGACAGAATAAGTACACATAGTGCTGCTCCTCAGCTCTGACAAGGACAAGAAATGAACCCGCAGCACAGATATATTCTGCTGTTCACCAGGTTTGATTGATTCAGGCTGGTCATGGCTTGAAAATGCATGCCAAGGAACCATCCGAATAATGTGAGGATGCATTATGAGTCTGTACTAGCTCAGGATTTGTTATTTTTTGAGACAAATTGATATTTAAGTTTTATTTCTCAATTGCACACAAACACCTGAAGCTTTACAAGGAGTTTCTGAGGCTTTATGTATTTTAACATTTCTGCACAGCCACGGACGATGATGGGAATTTTGTAGGTCAAGACTTTTGAATCATAGACGGCTTAAATGAGAAGTATTTGCTCAAGCTTTATAGCTGTTCTTCATCAACACCAAATGTGTCAACTAAACCTTACAGTCAACATTTCCAAGAACTTCTTGTCATCAATACCAGTTTGCTTTCTTCATGAGTCGGGTTTAGCCTCCTAACCTCCCTAGTAGTTACAATGATGGTGTCTCAAACAAAACTAAATAAATAAAATTACTGAATCAAAATATTTGCCACTGTACTCTGTAGTCTGGATGCATATGCCATTCAATAAATCATTCAAATTAATCAATTCAAATTAACCAATCCACCAATAACAGAAAGACAGGTAATATTTTCTCTCTCTTTCTCTCTTATAAATACAATAATAATAAAACTAAAACTAAGTCACAGGATAAAAATAATAAAAAATGAAGTCATGGGAAGGCAGGGTCATATTACAACTTTAAATTTGTGCAAAAATATTTTCTAAAATATTGCTATTACTTATATTAGGGATGTGGGAGGCTTGACCAATAATCAAGGAAAAACTACTCATTCATTCATTCATTCATTCATGCACATTTATTTTTGTTTTATATTTGTACAAAGGCTATGTTTAAATTCATGTCATGTTAGTGTTAGTGAGGGAGTATTTTGACTTAGCCTGCTGCAAAACTTTACTGTTTTCTTCTCTGTCAAACTGGAATATAACTATTAAGCTTTGGTTATAGGTTTATTATTCTACTGATAATAATACTGATAGGAGACGGGACCAATATGAATTTTATACTGATTTAAAGGGGAGCATTATGAATGAAACTTACTCCTACATCAATATCCAAATGAACAGAATGCCTTTAAATAATGTATTAGTGATGAGTCATTCTTGAACGATTCATTCATTTTGAATGAATCTTTAATATGAATCGGGAACAACAAACTGTATCAGAGAGTGATTTGTTAATTGTGTGTTGACCGCGCATGTGCAACATCCTATAGGTTCTGAACAGAAATAGAAATGATTAGTTCACCTCTCAAGTCTTCAGGTCTGAGTCGTTCATTCTTTTGCCGTGATGGATACATAAATCAGTTAATAATTCCCAACCTCCCTACAAACAAGTGCATATATATATATATATATATATATATATATATATATATATATATATATTTTTTTTTTTTTTTTTTTTAATAACTCTTAAAGTTACGTGATGCATTTCTGGTCTCATTTCATTTCTCATTCTGCACTGGAAGCTCCCAACATCAAGACAAATTCCTTGTGTGTTTAAACACACTTGGCAACAAAGCTCTTTCTGATTCTGATTCAAATTGTTGCTTTTTTATTTCTTACAATTTATAAACTTGTGAATTTCTTGGTTTCCTGTACAGACTGCATAACCTTAACCTATGGGGTGTGACGTGACAAAAGAACAAATGACTGGTGAACTGACAGACTGCATGAAGACCCAGCCAAGCAATGAATCAATCATTTGGTCTTCCTGCATTATAGTTTTGACTAATCTGAAATTTGATCAACGTATGCGTAAGTAGATGTTTTGGGGAATTTGGATATTAACATGTAACATTTTAATTATATTCTGCTGAAATGTATGAAATAACTTGAATAAAAGATTTGTTAATTTTGCAAAAAGTCAGTAAAATGATCCAAACTTCCATCACTATAATGTATAATGGCCAGTACACATCAAGCTTTTCTTGCGATTTTTGTCATCTATTGTGTGCACTTATGTTGAAATGCAGACTTACGTTAACTAACTTATATTTTATGAAATTCTGTTATAATATTGAATCCGTACTTACTGGTCACTGCCTGTTGATTCAGTTGATTATAATAAATGTCTGTTATCATGATTAGAGATAATTTGTTCTTGTTTTCTGTTTTACTGTCATGATCTGTTTTCTAGTTTAACTGGTCCTGTTCTCCTTTGTTTTTTTTGTTTCTGTGGTTGCTAATTGATTGAGTACTCAGTTCAGGTGCTGCTTGTTTAGTTCATCTTGTTTGGTTGCTCTGTTTAAGACCTCCGTTTCCCTCTAGTCTTTGTCTGGTATTGAAGGTCTTTGTTTGATAGTGGTGTAGTAGTATTTCTCCTGTGATCTCCTGTGTTTTTGTATCTTCTTCGTTGTGCGCCTATCTCTACACTACATCCATGACATCTATATGAAACCTTAACGTACAGTGATCATAATGCAAGACAAACACATTGCAAGCAGTAGTGAATTATACTGTTTTTCAACTGCATTCAGTATGAGATTTTACTTGGAATCATAGATTAAGCAGGCAATTTCAAATGGATTGCAGATACAGTTTTTAATGGCATTTGGGGGTTTGTTAGACTAATCAGTTCTAAAATTTCTGAATGTTAGACTAATCGGTTCTAAAATTTTCTGAAATTAGGCCTAAACTAGGTTATAAACTGTGGAACATATTAGTCAGTGGTACCCAAAACAGTTTTGTTTTGGTAAAAGAACACAAAGTCATACAGGTTTGAAACGAGAAGAGGGTGAGTAAATTTTAGTGAGTGAGTGAACTGAACTATTTTATTTTATTTGATTTGAAAGATAATCTAAATAAGAAACATAAACTGCCAGTAGGTGGCAGTAAATGTCTTATTGAATCAGTCATTCAATCCTTCATTCATTAATTCATTCAATTCTTTCAAATGGCTGATTGATTCAGGAATGCAGTAAATGGCTCTCTTTCTTAAATGGATCATTGAATCATTGGTTCACCCGATTCGTTCAAAATGCGGATTCATTCAGAAATTGTGTGATGCTTAGAGATGCACAACAGTTCAGCTGTGGCTTTAATAGGTAAAATCTGCATTGGCAAAACTGAGCAAAAACAGACAATATTGTGTCTAATATAACACAATATTAAATGCTTATTTAGTGATCTGTTGTATAAAATCAATATCACATTTGCACTCATGCTATTCAGGACAAAAACAGCACTTGTGTGATAATGCACTTGTTGCTCGTGTGATATTGCTAAACTATATCATATGATATGAGACAAAATCTGATACAGGGGCCCCAATATCTTGATTTTTAGGTGCATATAACTGCGTTCTGTAGGCTTCATTACAAAGTGAGTTGTTGCCTTGCATCATGTTCGTCACCAGTCAGCTGTAATGAAATAATTTGAACTACTCAAAGTTTGACATGTTAATTTTTTTTTTTTCTTAACTAAGCTGACAGGTTAAATTGGCAGCCCAATATATAATATTTTCTTGCTGCAGATTATTGGCCGTGTATGAATTTGTGCTCATAGTGAGAGATGCTCCTCCATACAGGATCTGATGTCAGTCAGGATGATCTGAAGCTGCTGTTTCTTCACTCTTTCTCTCTCAGCTCTACAGACCGGAGGTGCTGACGTGTTTTTTACACTGCAATTCATCTGAACTCAAATTCTGAAGTTCAGCACACATTGCAAAGTTCAAATCGACGTATAAGGTTAACTGTTGCAGACCCTAACAAAGGAATATACTATAAAGTTAATGCATTTCAATTGTTTTCTTTGGGAAGCCTTTTATTAAAACATATAATTTCATGATTATGGGGGTTAAGAGTTTCTACATGTACTCATTTGATCAGCCTGACGTGACTTGAAGGCAGCATTCATTGAGATTAAAGCACATCATTCGTGCTTTATTTCCACACTCCTCTAATTTAAACTCTCGTATTGTTTGCTTTGCTATCACAGCAGTGTTTTTAGCCCAGCCTGAGGTCATTTAGTATCCGCGGATGTGGTTCCCAGTGCTGACAGCTGTGTTATTGATGGCTTCAGCCTTTAAGCAGACGTCCCGTTTCCCCCGTGAGTGACAGGCTGAAAGCCATTCTTTCACTCACAAGAAATGGCGCTGGTCTTCCTGCATCCCTAAGCATGCCTGGCTTTCTTTCTTGAGTCTCTGTTTCTCTACTTTCAACTGCCTCTTTGTCTTCTCTGTGGACAAAGCCAGTCGAGCTGATACAGATCCGCCTCGCTTTGAGATGAGCATAACTTTACGCTTTGAAAGGTTCACCTGGCACAGCGAAACAACAGGCAGGCGTTTGCTGCCAAAAACGAGATTTCCACAAGAAAACAAGCAGAACGTGGCATGTCAACACAGTCTCATAAGGAAACGTCACTCTCGCCACTTTTATCCTGCGCCACCAAACCCGTCAGCCTGGCTCTGGAAACAGTACAAACGGCATTCAGACATCACTCTGGTGTCACATTCGGCTCGTTTGGAGGATTCCATTACCTCCATTACATTCCCAAGACCAAAACCTTCATGATTTTCTGTCTTCATTGAACACAAATAGAGTTTTTCTGCAGATTACATAAGTTATTGTGATCCAGACACTAAAAATGCACAATTTTGATTTGCATCCTCAAAAAAATGACAAAATAACTATAAAAGTTGCCCAATTTATTAGTGCAGAAACAAATCCATAACAGTTTTATTTTATTGTAATTGAGATACTATTATGGTTTTTATTTTATTTTATTTTATTTTATTTTATTTTATTTTATTTTATTTTATTTTTGTTATGAACAGCAGACTCAGACGGAGACTCGGGAAAATCACAGATGTTTATTAATGTTCAGCAGAGCAAATGGTGAGCAGAATATCAATTGACGGAAGATGAGAGAATGATTATAGATCTTTGTCTTGACAGGAGTATTAAGCAGTGGAGATCGAGGGCACACACCTCACACAGACAGAGTAGCAGACTTCCGGAGGGTAGCGTTGGAGCAGGCAGACGGGGAACACTGGAGGTAGGTACACAAGGAGGTAAGTAGCAGGTAGGTCGCTGTGATAGCATCATTCACTATGTGTAAACGAGACCGGACGTTAAACTGTGGTGAGGTGCGTGCTTATATGGCTTGAGGTAATGAGGTGTTGAGTGCGTGCAGGTGCGTTTCATTAGTATTCCGGTGAGGGTGTGCGATGTGATTGGCTGGCGTGGGAGCCTGGTCGATCTGTGACATTACCCCCCTCTCCACGGCCCGCTCCAGAGGGCCGAGGACCCCGACGGCGTGGTGGTCTACCTCTTCCCCTGGGAGCTGGTCGATCTGGGTAGGTTGAGTGGAATTCCTCGAGTAGGGTTGGATCTAGAACATCATTCCTGGGAACCCAAGATCTCTCCTCCGGTCCATAGCCCTCCCAGTCAACAAGGTATTCCAGCTGACCACCACGGCGCCGGGAATCCAGGATCTGCTTCACCTCGTATACGGCGCCATCTTCCAGAATCAGTGGCAGAGGGGGTTCCTCACTTGGACCAGGCTCTGTGGAGGGAGAGATAGGAGGGTGGTAAGGTTTTAACAGTGATACGTGAAATGTGGGATGGATCTTATATTGTGGAGGAAGTTGTAGCTGGAAGGTGACCGGGTTGATTTGCTTCACGATCGTGAAGGGACCAACATATCTGGGACTTAATTTTTTACAGGGCAGGCGCAGTCTGATGTCTCTTGTTGACAGCCAGACCTTCTGTCCCGGTTGGTACTGGGGGGCTTCGGACCTACGAAGGTCTGCTGTCATCTTGCGCCTGCGCACTGCTCGCTGAAGATGATGGTGAGCATTGTCCCAGACCCTCTCGCTCTCTCGGAACCAGTAATCCACTGCTGGTATCTCAGATGGCTCCCCAGACCAGGGGAACAAGGGTGGCTGGTAACCGAGTACACACTGGAAGGGAGTGAGTCCAGTAGAAGGTTGACGTAGGGAGTTCTGGGCGTACTCGGCCCAGCCAATAAACTGGTTCCAAGAGTCCTGGTGGTCATGGCAGAAGGTTCGTAGGAAGCGGCCGATTTCTTGGATCTTCCTCTCCGTTTGCCCGTTCGTTTGGGGATGGTATCCTGATGACAGACTCACGGTCACACCTAGGAGTTTGAAGAATCCCCTCCAGACCCGGGAGATAAATTGTGGGCCCCGGTCCGACACTATGTCTTCCGGTAGGCCGAAATATCTGAAGACGAAGTTGAACAATAATTCGGCTGTTTCCAGGGCTGTGGGCAGGCCCCTGAGAGGAAGGAGTCGACAAGACTTTGAAAATCGGTCCACAATCACCAAAATGCATGTGTTACCGTCAGAATCTGGCAGGTCGGTGATGAAATCTACTCCCAGGTGTGACCATGGACGATTTGGAACGGGTAACGGGAGGAGCTTGCCTGCTGGTAAGTGGCGAGGACTTTTGGAAATGGCACACTCTGTACAACCCTGGACGAACCTTCTCACGTCCCTTGCCATGTTGGGCCACCAGTAGCGGTTCTTCAATAGCGAGAGGGTGCTGTTGGTCCCGGGGTGGCCAGTGCCCAGTGAAGTGTGTACAGAGTGGATAAGGTGATTGCGTTGTAATCGAGGGACATACTGCATTCCTGGTGGGCAGCCCGGCGGAATGGCCGTGGAAGCATTGGAGGAGGTGGCAGAGTCGCTACTCCATTGGATGGGACAGACAATGAGTTTATCGGGAATGATGGATTCTGGTTCTTCATTAGTTTCCTGTGGAGTATGTAGACGTGATAAGGCATCGGCTTTAGTGTTCTTGGATCCTGGACGGTAAGAGATGGTGAAGTTAAACCGGGTGAAGAAGAGTGCCCAACGGGCCTGGCGAGGGTTAAGTCGTTTGGCTTCGCGTAAGTATTGTAAGTTCTTGTGGTCAGTTAGGACGGTAAATGGATGTTGTGAACCCTCCAACCAATGCCTCCACTCTTCGAGGGCTAGCTTGATGGCCAGAAGTTCCCTGTTGCCGATGTCATAGTTTCTTTCCGCCGGGCTGAGCTTACGGGAAAAGAAGGCACATGGGTGAAGTTTGGCTGGGGTCCCCTGCTGCTGGGATAACACAGCTCCAACCCCCGTAGTCGAGGCATCTACCTCTACAATGAAGGGTTTCGTGGGATCAGGATGGACGAGGATTGGAGCATGGGTAAAGGCGTTCTTCAGGTGTTCAAATGCTTCTGTGGCGGCAGATGTCCAGGACAGAGACTTGGGCTTGTTCCGTAGGAGGTTGGTTAGATGACTGGTAATGGTACTGTAGCTCTGAATGAATCGTCTGTAGAAGTTGGAGAAGCCAAGGAATCTTTGAAGTTCTTTAATTGTGGTAGGGACTGGCCAGGACCTGATGGCTTCCACCTTCCCCTCGTCCATACGGATGCCACCACTATCAATGTTGTATCCTAGGAAATGTACTGACGGTTGATGGAATGAACACTTCTCAGCCTTGAGGAACAGATGAAACTTGCGTAGGCGTTGTAGGACCTCCGCAACGTGGAGACGATGTTCGGTCAAGCTCCGAGAGTAGATGAGGATGTCATCGATGTAAACCAGGACGAACCGGTGTAAATACTCCCGGAGCACCTCATGCATGAAGTCCTGGAATACGGAGGGGGCGTTGACAAGACCATACGGCATGACAAGATATTCATAGTGGCCAGTAGGGGTTACGAAAGCCGTCTTCCACTCGTCCCCCTCGCGTATCCGGATGAGGTTATACGCGCTGCGGAGGTCCAGTTTGGTGAAGATGGTGGCTCCGCGGAGATGTTCCAGGGCTGCTGGGACGAGAGGAAGAGGGTATCGGAACTTAATGGTGATTTTGTTAAGTGCCCGGTAGTCAATGCAAGGCCGCAAGCCTCCGTCCTTCTTTGCCACGAAGAAGAAGCTTGAAGCAGCAGGGGATGTCGAAGGGCGAATGTAGCCTTGCTGAAGAGCCTC
The DNA here is from genome assembly GCA_039654775.1 of Spinibarbus caldwelli. NCBI lineage: Eukaryota > Metazoa > Chordata > Actinopteri > Cypriniformes > Cyprinidae > Spinibarbus > Spinibarbus caldwelli. The sequence continues at coordinate 25,732,983 of CM077263.1, forward strand.
TTCGATGTACTCCTCCATGGCCTTCTGTTCCGGTAGAGACAGCGGGTAGATTTTCCCTTTGGGCACTGGCTCACCTGGTACCAGTTCAATAGCACAGTCCCATGGCCGGTGAGGAGGTAATTGGGAGGCCCTCTTCGGGCAGAAGACATCTCTGAAGGGGGCATAACAGGAAGGTATAGAGACAGACTGTTTCTCAAGAGGGCTTTCTATGGAGGTGGAGTTTACCGGTAGAGATTGGATCTGACGAGGAGCTGGGTGAGGTAGACGAGGGAAACATGTTGGGAAACACTGGTTGCCCCACTTCAGGATTTCTCCCGAGCGCCAGGAAATCTGGGGATCATGTTGTACGAACCATGGAAGTCCGAGGATTATGTCCGTTGTAGATCCCTCCAGAACCAGCAGATGGAGTTGTTCCTCATGTAGTTCACCCACTCGTAGCTGAACGGGACCCGCACTGAGTCTTACATGGCGGCGGCTGATGGGTTTTCCAGTTATCGATTGGGCTTGATAGATGGTTTGATTGCTAACGGTTGGGAGATTGAGCTGGCGGCAGAGGCTCCCTGAAATGAAGTTTCCGGCGGACCCTGTGTCGAGTAAGGCGTGAACTGGAATGGATACAGTGGAGGCAGTAAGTATTACAACAGTAGATAGGGGATTCATTCTGGATATAGAGGGTCGAATAGCACTCACCGGGAGTCGAGGAGGTCGAATGGGGCATGATGATCTTAGGTGTCCACTATTTCCACAATATAAACATAGACCCTGGGTAATTCGCCTCTGCCGCTCTGTGTATGACAAACGGGTACTATCTGTTTGCATGGGTTCATAAACTGGTTCTGGAGGGCGGTTTGCTTCTTGGGGGCGCTGTTGGGGAGTGCAACGGGTAAGTTGGGCTGATTCCTCAAAACATGATTGCATGCGGGTTGAACAACGAATGGATAGTTGGATTAAATGCTCCAGTCCATTGGAATCATCATATCCTGCGAGTTGCAACCGCAACTTAGGTTCGAGTCCTTGACGATAAGTGGTGAGTAATGATCGTTCGTTCCATCCGCTAGCTGCAGCGAGGGTGCGGAACTGAAGGGCGTAGTCCTGGATGGATCTGTTTCCCTGTCGGAGATGGTAGAGTTGATCACTGATGGATGGATCGGCTGTTGAGTGGCCAAACACTTCACGGAAGTGAGTGATGAAATTATGGAAAGACTGAGTGACTGGACCTGATTGTGACCAGATAGTTTCAGCCCACTGTAGAGCTTTACCTGTCAGGAGGGATATGATGAAGGCGATCTTTGATCTTTCAGTGGGATATAGCTGCGGTTGCATCTCTAGGGCTAAGGAGCATTGTAAGAGAAACCCGTTGCACTCCCCCGCCACACCAGAGAAGGGCGCTGGTTGGGCCATGGGACTGGCGATCAGGGGTGCAGAAGAAGTGATGGTGTTTGTCGTGGAGGTGATCGGTGGTGATGGCGGTGAAGGAAGTAGAACTCGTCTGAGATTGTCAACGAGCTCCTGGAAAGGGTCGGTGTTGCTCATGCTGTCCTTAGTGTCTGGTCCGGTCTTCTGTTATGAACAGCAGACTCAGACGGAGACTCGGGAAAATCACAGATGTTTATTAATGTTCAGCAGAGCAAATGGTGAGCAGAATATCAATTGACGGAAGATGAGAGAATGATTATAGATCTTTGTCTTGACAGGAGTATTAAGCAGTGGAGATCGAGGGCACACACCTCACACAGACAGAGTAGCAGACTTCCGGAGGGTAGCGTTGGAGCAGGCAGACGGGGAACACTGGAGGTAGGTACACAAGGAGGTAAGTAGCAGGTAGGTCGCTGTGATAGCATCATTCACTATGTGTAAACGAGACCGGACGTTAAACTGTGGTGAGGTGCGTGCTTATATGGCTTGAGGTAATGAGGTGTTGAGTGCGTGCAGGTGCGTTTCATTAGTATTCCGGTGAGGGTGTGCGATGTGATTGGCTGGCGTGGGAGCCTGGTCGATCTGTGACAATTTTAAACAATTGTTTATAGAAATTTTCTTCTAGGAACAGTAGTATAAAACAAAAAGCAGCTATACAAATTCAGAACCCACCCCAACCCATCCTACCCCTGGTAGACTTCGAAGAAAATAAATAAATAAATAAATAAATAAATAAATCAATAAATAAAATCAATCAATCAATCAATCAATCAATCAATCAATCAATCAATCAAATAATTTTTACATAAATTTTAGAAAAGATGACACAACATTAAAAGCTGAATGCCATAACATAATGTACAGTTTTCACATTAGATCCATGAATACGAGAAGTTGAGAGTTCCATCGAGATGATGTCCAACAAATACACAGTCCAGGTTTGTCTGTCCATTGTGTGAGGAGGATTCCAACAGTTGACTAGCAATTTTTTTGCTGCTGTGAGAGCAGCTAACAGTAAACATCTTTGTTGGATGGACATGGTGAAGTCCCAAAAGTCATTCGTGAAAAAATGGCGCAGAGTCAAACAAATCTCAGTACTCAACAAATATAACAGGTCCTGTGAGAGTTGAGTCCAAAAAGGTGAGAGAGAGGGGCACTCCCAAAAAAAAATGCAAAAACGTGCCTAAAGCTCCTTGGGAACAGAGATTACGCTTAGGAGAAGTGACCAGTTTCACTGGAGTCAAGTAAACACTATGCAGCAATTTCCAATGAATCATTTGGTGATTAGGGTTTTTAGAAGACAATTTAAACATACCCCATACCTGATCCGAAAATAAAACATGCACATCCTGATTAAGATCCTTAGCCCAAACAGTTGTAATAGATAAAGGTTTGTATGAATGCTCCAGAAGAAAGAGATAGATGACAAAGCAGAAGAGGGAGATTCCTCAGAAGGAAGGATTAGTTTGTGTAAAGGGTGAACAGGCAGTTGAGAGCTCCAAGGCACCCCATATGCCCATAGAGCCGATCTAATGCACAAATACATAAAAAAGGAGGTGCCTGGCAGATTATATTGAGTTTTGAGATTCTGGAAGGATTTTAAACCACTATTATCATAGATATCTCCCAGAGTGTTTACTTTATCGCCATCTTGTGATCTAAGATGGGGCCGCACATGGCAGCTACTGTGCTTTGCTCTTCAGTGTTTGTACTGTTTTTGTTCGTTTTTCCTCTTTTTTGTTTCTCAAACACCATCAGTTTTACTAGGGATGATCTGCTGAACATTCGGCAGAACACACCACAGAATCTTTTACCGGTTTTTGATTATTCGGACGTTTTGCTGGACATTGTTGTTGGCGGAGCTGTAGCCCTGGTCAAGCGCTTTAGGACGCGGAGACGGGGGAAGCGAGCCGGCGCGCTCGTGAAGCTCAGACAGCGCGGATTTAGAACGGCGTTGCCTAGCATCCATCTGGCGAATCTCCGCTCTCTACCCAACAAAACACACGAACTCCTTCTGCTCTCCCGGACAAACAGGGACTTTTCAAACTCTGCTGCTCTATGTTTCACGGAAACCTGGCTGAACGACGCCATTCCGGACAGCGCGCTTCATCTTCTGAGCTTTCAGCTGTTTAGAGCGGATCGCGAGGCAGAATCAACGGGGAAATCGCGCGGCGGCGGGACGTGCTTTTACATCAATGAGAGGTGGTGTACAGATGTAACTGTGTTAAAGAAGATGTGCTGTTCAGATCTAGAAACGCTCTTCATTAACTGCAAGCCTTTCTACTCACCGCGGGAGTTTTGCTCGTTTATTCTCGTGAGTGTTTACATTCCTCCGCAAGCGCACGTGAGCTCAGCTTTACAGAAACTCGCTGATCTGATCACAGAGACTGAGCAACAACACACGGACTCTGTTTTAATCATTTTCGGGGACTTTAATAAAGCAAATCTCTCCCGTGAACTGCCAAAATACAGACAGCATGTTACATGTCCCACCAGAGACAGTAATATATTGGATCACTGTTACACAGCGATAAAGGATGCATATCACTCTGTTCCACAGGTGGCTTTAGGACTTTCTGATCACTGTTTGGATCATCTTATACCAACCTACAGGCAGAAACTCAAATCTGGAAAACCTGTATTAAGAACTGTTAAAAGATGGTCTAATGAAACAGAGTGGGTTTTACAAGCCTGTTTCGCCCTTACTGATTGGACTGTTTTTGAAGCTGCCGCAAATGATCTGGATGAGCTCACAGAGACTGTAACATCTTACATCAGTTTCTGTGAGGATATGTGCATTCCTACCAATACTCATCTAACTTACAACAACGACAAACCATGGTTCACTGCAAAACTCAGACAGCTCCGTCAGGCCAAAGAAGGTGCTTACAGAAAGGGGGATAAAGTCTTGTATAAACAGGCCAAATACACACTGGAAAAGGAGATCAGAGTGGCAAAGAGGAATTATTCCGGCAAGCTAAGGAAAAAATTCTCTTCCGGCGATTCTGCTTCAGTGTGGAAAGGTATGAAAGATATCACCAGTTACTAGACACCATCCCCCAGCACTCTGGAGAATCAACACCTGGCAGACGATCTGAACGAGTTCTATTGGAGGCTTGAAAAAACACCCCACACCCGCCCTGAACACCTCTCCACACAGCCATTAACACCTCCAGCAACCCCCCTCTCCCCCACACCTGCAATTCAGATCAGCGAAGATGAGGTGCACCAGGTCTTCAGGAAGAACAAAAGAAGGAAAGCACCAGGCCCAGACAGTGTGTCACCAGCCTGCCTAAAAATCTGTGCTGACCAGCTGGCCCCCATCTTCACACAGATCTTCAACAGATCACTGGAGCTGTGCGAAGTCCCCTCATGCTTCAAACGCTCCACCATCATCCCCGTCCCAAAGAAACCCACAATTACTGGACTTAATGACTACAGACCTGTGGCTCTAACGTCTGTGGTCATGAAGTCATTTGAAAGACTGGTTTTGGCTTATCTGAAGTCCTCCACTGGACCCTTACTGGACCCCCTGCAGTTTGCTTACAGAGCAAACAGGTCTGTGGATGATGCAGACAACATGGGACTGCACTTCATCCTGCAGCATCTGGACAGACCAGGGACTTATGTGAGGATCCTGTTCGTAGACTTCAGCTCCGTTTTTAACACCATCATCCCGGACACCCTTCAGAATAAACTAACTCAGCTCTCTGTCCCCACCTCCATCTGTCAGTGGATCAACAACTTCCTGACAGACAGGCAGCAGCTAGTGAGGCTGGGAAAATACACATCCAGCACCCGTACGATCAGCACTGGAGCTCCTCAGGGCTGTGTTCTCTCCCCACTGCTCTTCTCCCTCTATACTAATGACTGCACATCTAAAGACCCCTCTGTCAAGCTCCTGAAGTTTGCAGACGAAACCACACTGATCGGCCTCATCCAGGACGGTGACGAGTCTGCCTACAGACAGGAGGTTAAGGAGCTGGCTGTCTGGTGCAGTCTGAACAACCTGGAGCTCAACGCTCAAAACTGTGGAGATGATCGTGGACTTCAGGAGGAACCCCTCTGCACTCCCCCCACTCACCATCATGAACAGCACTGTGACTGCAGTGGAGTCATTCAGATTCCTGGGCACCACCATCTCCCAGGACCTGAAGTGGGCCAATCACATAGACTCCATTGTGAAAAAGGCCCAGCAGAGGTTGTACTTCCTTCGCCAGCTGAGGAAGTTCAACCTGCCACAGGACTTGCTGAATCAGTTCTACTCCGCCATCATTGAATCCGTCCTCTGCACTTCAATAACTGTCTGGTTCAGCTCAGCTACCAAATCTGACCTCAGAAGACTACAGAGGGTAGTCCGGACTGCTGAGCGAATCATTGGTACAACTCTCTCCACTCTCCAAGAACTGTACTTATCCAGAGTGAGCAAAAGGGCTGGCAAAATCACTCTGGACCCCTCACATCCAGCACACTCCCTCTTTGAACTGTTAACATCTGGTCGACGCTACAGAGCTCTGAGCACCAGAACGGCCAGACACAGGAACAGTTTCTTCCCTCAGGCAATCCATCTCATGAACACTTGACATTAAAAGTGAAACACACATACTTATTTTTTCATTTCAGATTTGCACATATCAGACCTGTACACCATAATTGTCTATATTATATATTATGTTTTTGCTATTTGTACATTGCCTATTTGTATATTTGTATATTATTCTTTTATTATCTGTGTCCTGTCCTGTTGCTGTCTTTCTGTTGCACTGTAGAGCTTCTGTCACAAAAACAAATTCCTCGTATGTGTAAGCATACCTGGCCAATAAAGCTCATTCTGATTCTGATTCTGATTCTTTATTATGAGTCCATTACGGACAATGAAATGGAGTACTGCCTGACAAAAGATTATTATTGTGGAAAATAGGCGAATGCCTGTGCCATATTGTAACTAGTTGTGAATGTCTTTCAACATCCCTCCATGAGGAGAGGAGCTGGGTTACAATGGGAACAAACCGAGATTTACACTGCCTAAGCAGAAATCCCCGAAAAAAAACAAAATGCTTCAATTTATACGGATAAACAATAGATTCCTCAATTGCTCTCCAAGACACAGAAGCGTCAGGATCAAACCAAACTGATAAAGGGCAGAGGGAAAAGGCTTGAGCATACAGTCTAAAATTGGGGAAAGAAAGACCACCATGTAATCTTCATCGTTGTTAGGTAGTCGGTTTAATATGAGGACGTTTCCCATCCCATATATACCGTGAAACACATGCATCAAGTTTGTTCCAGTAGCCAACCAGTGGAGCGAGAGGATCATGGAAGAAAAGAAATTAATACGTGGGAGAACATTAATTTTAATCACTGATATACGAGCCTGAAAAGAAGTAGGAAGACGAGACCAGTTTTCCACATCTGAGGATGCTTTGGCTAGAATACTATTATAGTTTTTTGAGAGGATTTACTGCAGGGAAGGAAAAACATCTATCCCTAGTACTTAAAGTTTTGAATCAATGGAATAGATATTTAAAGGGACATGGAATCAATTTTAGATTTGAGGGGAAGAAAACATGACTTACTCCAATTAATTTTAAACCCAGAGAGAGATCCAAAATGGTCAATTAAATTCAACACATGAGGAATAGAATGTGACTGCTTCTCCAAAAAAAATAAGATATCATCAGCAAACAAAGAAATATGATGATGAGTATTCTGTATAATTATGGGTATCTTACAGAGGAGAAAGCGGGCAGCGCTGACGAGTACCTCGATGTATAAGAATGGGTTCGAGCGAACAGCACCTGTGAGAACAGTACCTGCTGGACTGGCGTACAGAACTTTTATCATATTTATGAAACTCGATCCTAGACCCAGATGCTGTAGAACTGCGGATCATCCACTGAACCTTGGTTTATTTCAATAAACTCAGCAAATTTATTTCTGAATTGACAGCAAAATTTTCGTCCTGTAACAATTTAGGGATAAATTGCCATCTAGTGGCACAAGATGGCCGAGGGATCAAAGATAATCTGCACAAATTTCCATCATGATCTGACAGAGATGAGGAACAGATATCGGCATCACCAACAGCTGAAGATAAAGAAGTAGAAATGAAAATATATAGTCGATTCGCAAATAGGATTTATGAGTAGCAGAAAAGAAAGTGAAAGACTTAGCAGAAGGATTTAATAGACACCAACTATCCAGGAATGAGGATGAGGTTACACATTGCCGAACTTTGTCAGAACAAAAAGCTTGAGAGTGTGATTCCTTTGGTCCAGATCTATCTAGGATATGCGACATTACAGAATTTCTATCTGCATCCAATACAATTTCAAAATCTGAGAATTTCAAGAGATAGGTTGACAAAACAGAGACAAAAGTAGGGTCAGGAGTACAAGGGGCATAAACTGAAAGAAATACAATATTCCTATTCTCCACTATTGTTTTTATATGTGTTATTTTACCGTCTGTATCACAGCCTTTATCTAAAATAGTAATATTTAAAGTCCTCCGCACCAATATTAGGACAACCTTGGTTTTAGTATCTGAAGATGAGTGAGATACCACTTCATAAAACTTATTATTACACCTGTGTATGTCCTCCTCTTTCAAATGGGATTCTTGAACTAACACTATATCAATCTTTCTTCTTCGCAAAAAATGCAGAAAACCTGTACGTTTGTGAGGGCCATTTAGGCCATTTATATTACAACTCAGAATATTAAGGTCAGTCATAGGTATCGAAAAGAATTAATGCATAATAAGACAAAATACAAGTTTGAAAATATTCCACAAATTAGAAATGTCATATCCACCACAGAATTATTATTAAATGCAATACATGATTGCACTAAAGGAAAGAAAGAAAGAAAGAAAGAAAGAAAGAAAGAAAGAAAGAAAGAAAGAAAGAAGTCTGATTGTCCTGTGATGTACTGTATGTACAGTATATATGCACTACTGGACTAGTTAGAGAGTGTGCTTTAAGAGAGTTTATGACGTCTGTGGGCCAAAGTATCTACAGTTGAAGGAATACCCATAAATAATATAAATATCATAAAAATATGTGTCGAACCCACTTCAGTGTTTTGCATCATTTACAAATCATAATATCTGAAGTATGCTGAGGCTTTGAGGAATAATTCACTTATCATGTACTTTTCTTTCCTTTTTTAACAATGAGCTATTTTTTGTGAACTCTGTCATACTGTACAGGGTAAGGACAATACTTTCACGAAACATATCAAAGCAGAGGATAATTTCAGGTTTCTGTGAATCACATCATTATATTTTGTCCTTCAGAGTATTGGATTCAATTTAGATTTATTATTTACTCTTTCATTGTAATATAAAATGGACTTTCAAGGATTGTAATATGGATAAAGTGAGTCTCTTCTTATTAATTTAATTGCCAGATCAACTTTCAGGTTCTATTTTTGCTGGCCAGAATTGAGCTGTAATAATTACTCAACTACCAGATCATAAACATCAGTGTTATGGATACCATATGGCTCAGCATATCAGATGATTATCACCAGCACTAATGCATCCAAGACACACCAACAACCAAATACACGAATCAACAAGGCTTTCCAGTTCCCTATAAGGTGTATTTGTATTATTTGAGGAGATCAGGACTCGTCTGACCCACGTCTTCAATCTCATTTCATTGATTGCAACAACTGACTTCCATTAGCCTTTGGAAAAGTCATTAGCCCACAGGTTCACATACATTTTCCAGCCTGATATATGAATGTTTAAATAATGTGTTCAGTACTGACATGAAGTTTAGTTCAGCTGTTAAATTAAGCAGATTGTCTTTGACTGTTATAACATATCAATGCTGAACAGAATTCATGCAAAACAAGCTTACAAAGACTTTTTAGCAACTATATTCTGTATTATAAGTGAATTTGTTCTAGATGAAGCTTTCAGCATGTGACACAGGCTGATGTTGATCCATCAGATGTGTTTCACGTAATAAAATGTGCTGCTGCTAACGAAAGACTAAGTGATTGTCATTCATATGTATGAAACAGCTGCTCACACAGTCTTGCAACCAAGTTATGTTTATTTTATTTTACAGACGATCCCAGAAGTACTTGATTCAAAGTTTATCGGTACACTGATGTCTGTGGAACTGACCAAAAATAGAGTAAACCATCTTTGGAAACTAATCTAGGCTGGCTGTTTTGATGCTGCAATGTTTTATTCACGTCCAGCAAAGATTGTATTACTAGATAGGGCACTCAAGGCTTTTCCCATTTCAGTGTCAGTCATTTCTGTGTTTGTGTGACAATGAGTGGATGGGCTAGTGAGTGAGAAATAGCTCTGACAGATGCACATAATGCACTGAAATGTAAACATCATCTTGATGATGATAAGATCATTAAACAAGCAATTGTTTGTTCAATAAACTCCTAATTACTGCTTGTTGTTAAGTTTAGTCATTGGATTAAGGGACGCAGAATAGTGTCATGCAGAATAAAACTTTAATATGTGCTTTATACAGTAGGTACTAATAAACAGCCAGTATGCTAGTAATATGCTTGCAAGTAAGCAACTAGTTAACAGTTTCCAAATCAGAAGTGTTACATAATATTTTTAAAAAATCAATTAAAATGTAATTACTAATACATTTAAAAATGTTAGAATAAATCCAGTCAGTGATGTTTTTACTGTCATTTTATATTAGTTCACATTAGCCCACATTTTACATGTTTGCTAATGATTTTAAAAAGTTACCAAATACAATCACAACTGAACATGTTGGTCTAATAAACTACATTTGTGAAAAAAGAAGTACACTTTAGCATACTTTTAAAAACAGCACTTATAATTGAAATAATATTTGAAGTGAATGTAATGTTTTTAGATGCTACAATTGCATGTTAATTGCATATAAATGAAATGGTATTATAGTTTAAATTGGTATTAAATGCAATTATCTGAACTTTTGAGTGTTTTTTTGACCCACTTAAGTTTTGTAGTTGAAATTTAGTACATTTAAGATATATTAACTTTAAATGCAAAATGAAATAACCCACCACAGTTAAAATTATAATCAAGTACTTTACATGTGCTTTAATATGTTCGTCAACACATCAAAATAAGTGTACTTCCTTAAAACACAAAATATTTTTTAAAACATCATGATTTAAAATGTACTTAAAAGTAAAACAGTAACACTTAAAGCCTTTATGTATAATGCATTATAAAGAGTTATTAAAGGATATAATGCATTACAGTTTGTTTTGTAATACAACAAATTATAAGTCGCTTTGGATAAAAGCATCTGCTAAATAACTAAATGTAAATGTAAATGCAATACATTATATCTTGCCATAAATAATTATTACCCAATTTTTAATTGCATAGCGTAACAATGAATTGATAAGTGTTTTAATGTGTTGTTTCAATTATTCATGAGATTGTACAATGCATTATAAGGTACATTACAAGGCATAATTAATGCATTAAAACTATTTTTATAATGCATATTACATAAAGGCTTTAGATAAAGTGTTACCAGTAAAACTTTTTGATTTGACATTATTGCAAAGTGCACTTTTTAAAAAATATATATTTGCACTTAAAAATGTACATAGTCATGAAAATGTACTCTCTTTAAGTACACTTCAGTGGCTTTTTTAATAGTGTATTATTTGCAAGTACACATTTTTAAATATAATTCTGATATAAGTGCACTACAAGTGCACATTCAGTGCAATTAAGCACACTTCTTTTTCAGGTCCTCAATGCATTTTGCTTTAATTCTACACGCATTACAAATTCACAATGAGGAACTCGATCAAATCATTTCATGATTAACTTCTCTAATGTATATTTAGATTAAAGCACAAAAGTGATTGTTTATCAAAACACAGAGGTTTTCGTGTGGACGAAACCTCTCACTCGTGATTTTGTTTGACCGTTTTAAAGGAGAGAGACCTGATGGTGTCCCTTCAGCCATGAGAGTAAAAATCAATCAATAGGACTGATCAAATTAATCAGATCTGTCACTTTAATGTGAGGAAACTCATCTCCTCTACAGCCCTTCACAGACGTTCATGAGCCTCATATCCAAAGGGTCACAACTGGATTTAATTTCTCCTGTTCTCGTCTCTCAGCGGCTCTTGAAGAGGCTCTTGTGAGCAGGAATGGAAATTACGGCCGAGGAGATCCGTGTCTTGAACAGGTTGGGGATTTGTTGGATTTGTAGTTGTTGGAGTGATATTAGGGATAAGTCGGCCCCATATGTTGAATAAATCATTCGCTGATGTTTAATTAAAGTCCTGAGAGATAAATTAGCCTGACTTAGTTAATAAAGTTTTGATGAATACCTGTGTTGGAGAAATTCACACCTCATGAAGTGCTCCATTTTAATATAAATCACCATGAGGATGAGGAGGGAGAATTAGCAAGACAAAGCACTTTATCACCGCATCAGAAGAAGGCAGCTTTGAAAATCTAATCCAGACTCAAGAAAGTAAATAAAGAAAGATTGAGAGAAAGCGTTTCGCTATGTCTAGCCAACAAAAAAGACAACAAAATAAAGACAGAACAAAATAAGTGCTTGCAAGGCAGCAAAGGTTTGCATTTCAGATGATTAACCCTCGTCATGATACTCAGCGTGAGTCTTGATGTAAGCTTTTTAATGGATTTACAAAATCAATATATTAAAATCAAAAAAATATAGCACACATGCAACTGAAATCATCTGCAAAATGAGGTTTGAATGGATTTTGTGTCTTCTGTGTGTGATACGAGCTGAATTAATTTAATACTCTGGGTTTGAGGTTCAGAACAAACTCTAACGCGAGCGTTTGAGGAATATCAATACAGTGTGTCTCAAAAGAGCTGTAAGAAGAAATGAAAGAAAGCTTTCTATATACAGAAGTTCAGGTGCCATTCAATACTTCCAATGTGCTGCCTTCATGTAATCCTGCAGTGAAATCAAACGCCGGCCGTCCCGGGATTCCAGTCAGAATCCATTAGTAATTTCCTGCTGAGGTGCGATTCTGGTAATCTGGGAATCGAATTCCAGTTCCACAACAAATGAGATAAGAACAGCAAGAAAACAGAGCATACTGACAGAGTTCAGCTCCACATACTGAACGAGCTGAACGAATCTTTTCAACAACCATCTTGGAATTTCAACAGAAATAATGCAGCTACGGGTTTGTCAGGAATGCAATTTACTGTAAAATGGTTTTGCACATGAATACCATTTAATTTCCATTGAAAATCTATAACATTACACTAATTATTCATTTTTACACCTTGGGTGTGCTTATATTTCAGTAATTTAATGGACCGGAGTCAATTATTCCACTTATATCATGGTTACAACATACAACAAATAATTTAGAATTATACTGAATAGTTTTTATTATTATTATTATTATTATTATTATTATTATTATTTATTTACTAATGGATTCTGACTGGAATCCCGGGACGGCCGGCGTTTGATTTCACTGCAGGATTACATGAAGGCAGCACATTGGAAGTATTGAATGGCACCTGAACTTCTGTATATAGAAAGCTTTCTTTCATTTCTTCTGAATAGTTAACTTAATAACTTACTTAATAGTGACTGGATAGTTATGTTCCTTATTGATTTAGTTATATGTCAATTATACATACATACATACTGTATATATATATATATATAGAGAGAGAGAGAGAGAGAGAGAGAGAGAGAGAGTTTTATGCTATACTTTGTTTTTTATTTAATGATTACATCATTATTTAAGTCTTTGTGGCATTGTGCAATATTTTACAAGTCATTATTCATAGAAAAGCCAACTTTGGTTAATGTTAAGTCATGCTTTGCCCTTTATTGTACCATCTGTATTATTATGGTGGTTATGCATATTTTAAATTGCAAAGCAGATGTAGTAGTTGGTGTGTGTGTGTGTGTGTGTGTGTGTGTGTGTGTATATATATATATATATATATATATATACTGCACATGGTTATGAACTGTAAAATATACAGGCACCAAACTGCTATATAACCACTTTTCTAAGTAATTTACTGGTGATTAGCTGCCATAATTGTGTGTTTTTTAACACCACAGTTTAGCAGGATTTTTTTTTCTCTCTCTCTGTTTTTAACAGTGATTTTACAAAACAACACTTGATCAAGTTTTGACGTTACACCAGAGTCTCACGGGAACGCACATGCACTTGTTGCGAAGCCGGTTCCAGAGATAGATGAGATAGATCAAATGCGAGTCATTCACTAATTGGACCCCACAGTGCCGGTGTCTTCAAAGGGAACTACTTTTGTTTTGATCCCCTAAATTGAATTGGACTGTGGTGCTGGCATCACTTCTGCACATTACACGGCTGCTGAATGACCCTCCCCAAACACGATCCTCTGTCCAGTCACTCCTCTTCCTCTTCCTCTTCGTCTCTGGGAAGCTGGTGGCAGCCTCTTTTCATCACACGGCTATGGCAGTTGTGGAAAGAATCCATTATGCTGGGATCTCCAAATCCTCAACGGCCCAGAGTCAAGATTAAAAGAGTAACTGCCCACACACATTTATTCTCATCATCCCACTGAAGCTTCACTTTACATCGTCAAGCGGGCCACTAAGAGTTGGCTTTTTTGTTGTTTTCCAGTGGGCCGATGAATATCTCTTCTTTGCCAGATTATTTCAGTTTTTGTTGGCAGTTGTGCTGACTGAATGAGTTCAGCGGTGCCAGTTTATTCCTCAGAGGGGCTTTCCATGATTTGTGCCTTTGCCATCGAAGCACCTTTGTTCGGTTATCACAGCTTGTCAATGACAATAAGGTTCATATGTCAGTGTGAACACAGTAACACCACTGCGGTGGGCTGAGCGTCGGTCATTATGATTTGAGTTCAAAAGTTGTGGCATTGAGTAATCTGGTTAAAATGCCGACACAACCTGCATTCTGACATCTTTGCGCTTCAGAGCTTCTCAACACATTTAACTCCAGTAGATCAGCTGTTTGTAACACCTGAGCTGAAGGAATGATTAAACTATTCCCTCTCTCTCAGATGTATGTTGGAAAGTAGTACAGTCTGTTCTAATGGTTAATTATGAACAGATTAAAAATAAGTGATTCATGTGAAGCACTGTATTTATGACGGGTTTTGCAAATTACAGAGGTTTTGTTGTATTTAGTATAAATTTACCTGTTTGAGTGTCACCCTGAGATTGTTCATTCATTGTTTTTGTATGAGCAAACATACAGCTCTGATTAAATGAAGTTATATCATTGATAGCTATATATTTTTATACACTACCGTTCAAAAGTTTGGGGTCGGTAAGTCTCTTCTGGGGTCGGTAAGTCTCTTCTGCTTAAGGCATTTATTTGAATAAAAATGCAGGAAAATTAGCAATATTGTGAAATATTATTGCAATTTAAAATAGCTGTTTTCTATGTGTATCTGTTAAAATGTCATTTATTTCTGAGATCAAAGCTGAATTTTCAGCATCATTACTCCAGTCTTCAGTGTCACATGATCCTTCAGAAATCATTCTAATATGCTGATTTGCTGCTCAACAAACGTTTCAGATTATTATCAATGTTGAAAACAGTTGTGCTGCCCAATATTTTTGTGGAAACTGTGATACATTTTATTTTTCAGGATTCACAGATGAATAGAAAGCTCCAAAGAACAGCATTTAATTGAAATAGAAATCTTTTGTAACATTATTAATGTCTTTACTGTCACTTTTGATCAGTGACGTGTGCTTGATGAATAAAAGCATACATTTATTTAAAATAGTCTTACTGACCAAAAAAATACATTTTAATGAATTATTAATGATGAACGCTGTGATACTTTTTTTTAAATATTAAGAAAAACATTTATTTAATCTTTACTGACTTAAATTTTAGATTTAGTAGTGCAATTGCATAGTCATATATTTTTATTTATTTATAAGAATATACATTTTACTGCATGATTTTATTTCTTAAGCCCAATGATTTTCTTACAGTCATATCCCATAAGTTGGTGTTTGTCGAATCCACACAGAATGAATCCAATCAGTTATACCGATGTTCATATGCTCTCTAAGAGAGGTGAAAATCCATTTCAATTTAAATGCAACACTACAGTATAAAGCTGTGCTGAAATTAGCGCTCTCTCAAAACACCCCCATCTCAACTCGGAGTCTATTAGCAGCCATTTTCAGCGATCACGACATCCATTCCAGTACTAAAGCCCAACGGGACTGAGAAACTCTATGCAAGTATCATTAATGAAAAATTGTGGTTGAAACCACACATATTACTACTGCCTTAAACTCCCTGGTGGCATGTACTGTACATTATGTTGGTAAGATTTCTTATAAGCACTAAACCGATGCGGCAGTGTGCAGTAGACTTACAATGACATTTTCATATTAAAGTTTGAGACTCGCTGACTTGTCAACACATTTATGACTTCTGAGATTTCAAAGCAATTTTACAAGCATTAATTGTGTTACTCAGTTGTAAGCGTCACAATCATAACAAGCTTTTCATTAAAGTCCACTGCGTCCATAGCAGTCCCAGTTCATGCTATAAATGAACTCTGTTTAATAACTGACATGCAGTTCTTCCAATTAAGTCAATCTGTGTCCTTATTGACACACAGTAATGAGCTCAGAGTGTAAATGTTACGCCAGTCCGACTGAAGTAAGGCTCTGGGCTGCGTTTCCCGATAAAGCTGTCTCTTAGCACGCTACAAAGACTCTAAAGGTATGCCTTAACTAAAGGTGCAGCTGTTGTATAGGCATGCTCCCTGAACTAAACCTTAGGAGGTTATTTAAGATATATATGACCCTGCACCACAAAACCAGTCATTAGTGTCAATTTTTCAAAATTGAGATTTATACATCATACGGTCCCACTTTATATTGTGTCCCTAATACCTGCTTACTTACAAAGTAACTACATATGTACTTAGTATGCAACCACAGTGTAAGTACACATTGATCATAGTATATACAGCTGTAATATTTCTGTAACTACACACATGTAACAACCCACAGAATGGTTTGTGTAAGTACAAATGTGTAACAGGACATTGGTAACAACACTTTTTTCACTTCACAAAGTACTCGTGTAACAGGAATTATATAACTACATTTTGTAACAACAGTATGTATAAGAGTAATTGGAACAATTTGATCCAGGGGGTGGAGATGGGTAGGTTTAGGGATATGTAAAGTGGGAAGAGTTGGAGCACCACTGCAATACCAGTGTATTTACATGGTAACTCCTCAGAAACTGTCCACAATATAAAGTGTAACATTCTGGACACCAACCACAATTTATATATAAAGACTAACTTACTGGCCGCTGCTGTGTAACATCAAAGTAATAACATGGTAAATCCATAGGAATTGTCTACTTAAAGTGTAACACTTTCTTTACCAAAAGTGCTGTTAGTCCTGTTACACATTTGTACTTTCATTACCAAAAAGTGCTGTTACCAATGTCCTGTTACACATTTGTACTTACACATACCATTCAGTGGGTTGCTACATATGTGTAGTTACATAAACATTAGAGCTGTAGATACTATGTACCAATGTGTACTCACACTGTGGTTACATACTACTTACACATCTAGTTACTATGTAAGTACACAGGTATTAGGGACACAATATAAAGTGACACCCATCATACTAGCAAATGTATGGTTTGTTATGATAGGACAATATTTGGCCGAGATACAACTATTTGAATATCTGGAATCTGAGGGTGCACAAAACTCAAAATAATGAAGTTCTTAGCTATGCATATTACTAATCAAAAATTAAGTTTTGATATATTTACAGTAGGAAAATTACAAAATATCCTCATGGAACATGATCTTTACTTAATGTCCTAATGATTTTTGGCATAAAAGAAAAATCAATAATTTTGACCCGTACACTGTATTTTGGCTATTGCTACAAATATACCTCAGCGACTTAAGACTGGTTTTGTGGTCCAGGGTCACATATCTTCTTACGTGCAACATTATCAGGTGTTGTCCATGGCAGTGGTTCTGAATTGGTTGATATCGATGGCTCGAGAATTTATAATTCACTCTATGCACGGGCTGCTCCGCTGCGTGAAAGTGGTGTTCTTTATAAAAGAAGTGATGATTTTAATTAAAGACACAGAACTCTTTCCTGTTAGAGCGCAACAAACTTGCGTGAAACTTTTACGTTCGCTTTGCAACATACATCATGTCAGGGAAGAAAACCAAGAAAGAAAAATATATGCCCAGAGCACCTCCCAGTGGCCACCACATAAAATAAAAGGAAAAAAAAAAAACCTTACCAAGACACTGCTTAATAATTTAACAGCTTTTAACAGAAGAGAGAGAAAAACAAAACAACAAAAACAAAAGACTTTGGGCCTACTCAAGTCCAACAGAAAAACACTCTGGTAAGAGTGCTTTCCAACAAGAAGCACTTCAGAAAAGTTGAAATTACATTTATCAGAACTCATGGGATCTTAAAAAAATAATCCAAATTGCACACTAAATCCAAACCTGGATATTTTATATAATTTTGAAATGAGTGCACGAACCACAACCTAATGCCCGAACGTATATCACTAACTGGCAGCATGCCTTCACCGGCCTTTGAATGGGTCATTTACATTATCAGAATATATTTTCTGTCTTTTACTCCACAACCAAGGTTGAAAGCCCAACAGCCGCATCACATATTGGTGTAAATCACTAATTTCTGTTATTGGATGACCTACTCAATAAATGCACAAAATGGGGAATATTTAATCAACAGCTACTACAGCGGAGAAAAAAGAGAGAAAGAGGAAAACCGCCAACAGCTGAATTTCAGGGCTGAGGGGGTTGCTCCATCGAGTTTGTCTCTTTTTTATATATATAATTTATTTATCTTTATTTGTATTTTTTTTTTTTTAGGAATTGTAGCTTAATTGAACACTGGGTGTATTACAACTTCAGAATTACATTCATATAGACTGAGATGTAAAGAACTGTGAACAGTGATAAGGTATAGCTAAGAGTGGTCCAGACCAACCAAAGTATGACTTACAGAAGGTCTGCTTAACTAAGAATGTTTCGGGAAACACATATTAATGATAAGGTAGAGTTTAAGGTATAACTTACACTCTTAAAAATAAAGGTTCTTCAAAAGGTTCTTCAAGCGATGCCATAGAAGAACCATTTTTGGTTCCACAAAGAACCATTCAGTCAAAGTTTCTTTAAAGAACCATCTGTTTCTTACCTTTTTATAATCTGAAGAAGCTTATTCGCCACAAAGAACCTTTTGTGAAACAGAAAGGTTCTTCAGATGTTAAAGGTTCTTTATGGGACCATTTAGACAAAAAGGTTCTTCTATGGCATCGAGAAGCACCGTTATTTTTAAGAGTGTAAGAATGACGTAGCGTTAAGATGGTTTTCTGAGCATCTGTAGTTTCTTTATGCACTATACCGTCTTGACTTGGCTTGAGGCTACAGGTCAGAAATCTTTAAAAGGACGCAGTCGGTTCAGACTCGCTAGCATTCACAGATGGAGAGCTTAATCAGAGCAGCATTACATTGATTATGAATGTGTCTGGCCTAACAATAGGCTGAGCTGATGGATGCGGCTATCGGAGGCACGTGCTTTCATTGACCTTCAGAGCGTATTGTCTTTAAAAGTCTGTGGAGGGACTTAGATAGCAAACTTGGGTGGTAATTGGGCTAAAGAGAGAGGCAGAGCAGATGGTATGGATTTAGCATTAGTTTGTACTTGTAGGGAGTGTGCTGTCGAGATCGGCCGCTCGTTTCCATTGGGAAAACCAGACGTTTGTGTGAAATCTTAAGTGATAAAACATTGTCTCCTTGTACTGCGGCAGTATCAGCGGTAGCTGTCAATTAAGCTTTAAATGACTGAAAATGCCTTCAGTCATACCACAAGCTACAGTGCTGGTCAGGATTTAGGGAGAAACTGGATCATATCTGTCCAATGAATTTCTTGTCAACTCAAATCAATATGGACACTAGAACTTGTTCCAAACCCTAGGGTGCAGCCTACATAGGCAATGAGGCTAAACTTATAAATGAGTGGTTTGGGATGATCAATAGACTCTGTAAAAATGATTTATCAAAGCAAAACAAAGATTATTGGAATATGTTTTAAAAGAAAATATTATTTCAGTGTTTCTACATCAAAACATCACATTTAATTCAATGCAAATCAACTCAATTTTTAAATTTACTAGCAATGTCCAAGTGAAATTTGTTTTCGGCACCAAATGCAACACAATCACAATCACTTTCAATACAAGAAACATAAGGGAACTGCAATAAGCAACTTTTTCAACAGTTATAAAAATTAATGTGTGTCTTATAATTGTTCTATACATACACTATTATATACGAGTTTTGTTTTTGTTTTTTTCACCAAGGCTGCATTTATTTGATAAAAAAAAATATAATAATAATAAAAATACAGGAAAAAAAAACTGTCATATTGTGAATTATTATTATAATTTATATTATTATTATAATGTTTTCTATGTGATTGTTAAAATGTAATTGATTTCTGTGATCAAAGCTGTATTTTCAGCATCATTACTCCAGTCTTCAGGGTCACATGATCCTTCAGAAATCATTCTAATATGATAATTTGCTGCTCAAGAAACATTTCTGATTATTATCAATGTTGAAAACAGTTGTGCTGCTCAATATTTTTGTGGAAACCGCGATATGTTTTATTTTTCAGGATTCACAGATGCATAGAAAGTTCAAAAGAACAGAATTTATTTGAAATAGAAGTCTTTTGTAACATTAGCAATGTATTTACTGTCACTTTTGATCAATTTAATGCATCCTTGCTGAATAAAAGTATTTACTTCTTAAAAAAAATAAATAAATAAAAAATTTACTTGACCCCAAACTTTTGAAAGGTAGTGTTTAAAAGTGCATAGCTTTACTGAACATTAATATGCTATAATACTTTCAATATTCTCTTTGAACTCTTGTATCTAGACTACATTTGGCAAGTGTATAAAATCTGAGATGAAGCGCTGGAATAGCCCTTCAGGATCTGCATGCATATGATATATAATGTGAACTTCTGGTGTATAATTCTGGCCTGTGAGTCATGAAGAAGAAGCATGTTGCTTTAATGCTGTTCTACTGCTGTGCTTGACTGGGCTTGATCCTGTCTCGCAGCCAAACTACGTGCATATTATGATTACACTGATGGATCTATCCTCTTACAGCAGAAGAACTGCTATTTTCTTGTCTCAGATGCCAATGGTAATTTATCCTGTAAAAAATAAGTCAAAGAAAGGTAAGCACATATGCCATTAAGTCTTAACAAGATCCTTTTGTGTAGTTCAATTCTTTTGTGTTTTTGCACAGCAAATTAATTATTTTGCACAATTCCGATCCTTCTTATTACCATCATTTGATTAAAAAAATGTAAAGGTTAATAACCGAGGCCAAACTAAAAACATAAACTCTGTATCACGCAGCCAGTCTTGACATTTCAATTGTTTTAGGCTCGCAGTGCCTTTTCTATTTAATAGAACCCCTCTGAGTGTGTGACGAGCAGCCGTAATTGCATGATTGGAGGTATTGACATGACTAGTCATCGTAGCACAAAAGCGCAGTGATGATAAAAATATGTTGTTTGATGATTCACATTTGACAGTCTCTAATTTTCCTTGCATTCGCATTCATCTGTCAGCAGCACCAAGTCTCTACCCAAGTCTTGATCTCTTTCTGAATAATATTTGGATTAATAAACTTCCCTGACAAATGACAGCAAGTCACAGCAAAGTTCACAAAAGAACATGACGGGCTGCAATAAATCCAGCTAATTCACCGGAGAGCATCGGCGAATGACCCTCAGCCCATAAGGCTCCCATAAGTATGCAAATAAAGTAGATCTTTGCATTCAAAATTGCATTATCATTTGCATTTATGTGGGCCATAGCTCTTTTGATAAATTACCTCTTATCTTGGTACAGGACATCAGAAATACGCATCCCCTACCAACGATTTATCCGAGACTTTCAACGACTGGGATGCAATCACTTGCAGATTACAGCAGAGTGCTCTGGCCTAAGCAGAGGTGAGTCCTTATGTATCATTACAGAGCAGAACGTGTACTATCCCTCATTCACAGCTATTAATAGCATCGGGAAGCTCTATGCATTTGGCTGTCAGCAATTGCAATATCGATGGCTGCAGATTTAGGATCATATCCATTATAGATTACACAGTGACACAGCGACAGCCCCGCTGCAGTCCTTCACTGTGCTGCGATATCACTCCTAATAGCTGCTCTTCAGAGGTGAACGCTTCGATATTATACATCAGAAGCCATTGGCTCGTGTCACCCATCTTATTATTGCTGGATGTCTTTTTGTAGGACGTCTCTTCGATCCTCATTTTTGTCAGATTTCGCCTCGTCGGAGACCCAGCTGCATGTCATTTGATGCACAATGCTCAGAGAAGAATGAGATTCAATCAGCAGCGGCACGTTCAGCGTTACAGCTTCTCTCATTGCAAATTGATAGATCCCATGGATCAAAGCCTTGGCAATATATGTATGATGAGACACAACAATAGCTTGGTAAGTATTAAATCTGAACAGGAACAGAAAGGGATGTTCTTCTTCCTATGCATTTTTCAAACAAAAAATAACTTGTTTGATTTTGATGATGACAAACTGCAAATGCAAAGAGAATACATCTCAAACTGCACTGTAGTCCTACTAGCAACAGCTTTTCATTTCCTAAAGACATCTCTCAACCTGCCAGAAACGACTAGGTGAGCACAATGGCACGTGCATAAAAACAAGGCACTGACTCAGATAATTTGTTGATGTTTTGTCATTAAACATGGAGTCACGTCAGACAGAAACATCTCCAAACAAAGACACACACACACACTTGTTGACAGTCAGCCAGTGGCGTCTCTAATGCACACGTTGGACCCTTGATGTCATTTGCGATAGGCCTTGGGTTTTGACTTTCAAAAGACCAAACGAGCGTGTCATAGCAATTTTGTTGCGGATCTCAACGCCTTAGGAGTCTTCCGTTCGGTATGAATCACGAAGCGTGAATCAGGCAAGACAACATCCTTGAGCAAAACAACTGATTAGTCTGACATGTATTGTGCGCTGTGTAAGTGTGTGTTTTGACGTGGAGGGTTAGGGGCTCTAATTATGTGACATGAGTGGGAGTACAGGGATATTTTGCACGCTCTGCCTTTCAGAAGGACACAAGGAACACGAGTGAAACTACTTGCTGAGGTGGCTTTGCAGCAGGAGGGGAATAGTAGCAATGCAATCACAACAAGTAAGCAGCGCTTCGGCGGCACTGAGCGAAACCGTTCATCCAGTCAATTAAAAGTGCAAAGAGTGGGTGGATAAAATGGATGTGTATCCACTAGGTGAGTCAAAAAGGGGGAAATTCATGCAACATGCCAAGGATGCTTAACGCTGCTTAGGAGGCTTCTTCTGTAGGCTGGTGTAGTTACGGAATGACGTTATGAACAATTAACCCTTGCTTAACCCGTGCATAAAATGTTATTACCTCCGTATCGTCATCATCCTCCTCGCTCGTAATCAGTTCCTCCGGAGCTCGAATAAACCACCACTGGATCTCTAAGTAAACCGAGGACATCCCACTCTGAAAGGCACATGCCATTTCAATGTTCTGTCCTTCCCTTGCAGTGATGTTAGTAGGGAAATCGGTAAACTTTCCTGCAAGAGAGACATAACAAGTTAACAGTCTACCAGTACTCATATTTAACTCTTTCATTTGTGTATTAGCTTAGAATGTTTTTAATAATAATAATAATAATAATAATAATAATAATAATAATAATAGTAATAATATAGTAAAAAATAATACAATTAATTTAAATTGATTTATCTTCTGTTTTTCATTAAACATCATGAATGTTCAATAAAATATGTATAATAATAATAATAACAATAACAATAATAATAATAATAATAATAATAAATCAAGAAATATCTAAAATAAAACTATATATTTTTTATTAAAATATTTTGTGTAAAACATATTATATATATTTACACACAATATTTTAATAAAAATATATATTGTTTTATTGAATGAATAAAAGAAAGAACATTTAAATGAAAAAACAAAGAAAGGAATAAAATCTGATAAAAATCTGATGAAAGGAAATTGAATGAACAAAAGAAAGGAAGAAAGTATATACATATATATATATATATATATATATATATATATATATATATATATATATATATATATATATATATATATATATATATATATCCTTTCTTTTCCCTTTTCCCCCTTTTTTCCCTTTTTGCGACAAGTCAAATGTTCAGGTTGGGTGGGATTTAATTAATACTTCAGGCTGGAATCGACGTGTTCGTGCAGCAGTGCCTGTCTTTGTGAAATGGAATGAAATGAAGGACTTTCGTCCGCTCGCCCTGCTTTATAAGGGCTTTAATGAGCGCTGTCCATGGTGCTGAAAAACAATCGCAGTCCGTTTAACGGAGCCCAGTTCTGAGCATCCGCCACTTGAGATGCAAGTCGCGCATGCTGTTCCTTCAAAATTACCCTTTACTATCAATAATGCTGGCAAAGACACATAGCTCGATTTCATGTGAAGAGGAAGGGCAGATTCGAGACGATAAGCAGACGCTGAACGAGTTTTCCTGAATTCAACAGTTGATTTTTCTATTCCTTTCCTCGTCACGGACAACAGGCTGGCGTATTTACAACTTTTGTCACTTATTGTTTAAAAAGTGCTACAAAAATGCATGCAGCAGTAGTTTTAACTGTAAATCAGCCATTGAGAGCCTCTTTAGAGCTGATCATTTGGTGCACTATATTGCGGACTGTCGTGATGCATTAAAAGTCTGTAAATGTATTTTGTTCTTACCATCAAGAGAAAATCCAACTTGAATGGACAAACAGGAAAAGAGCACAAATCCAATAGTGTCATGTAAGGTCCCCATCATTCCAAAGACAGCTGAGATCTCACATAAGCTAGGAAATAAATGTCCTCCAGAAATGTTTAGCGCATTAAGCGAAAGCCACGTGAAGAAGATGCCGAGCGGGAAACATGCTGCAACTCTGGCGCAGAACTCGCACACAGGTGATCTCCACTGTCTCTGCGAGGTGTTGATGGAGTAACGATGCTTTGGGTTGCTCTCTCTCTCTCTCTCTCTCTCTATCTCTCTCTCTCTCTCTCTCTCTCTCTCTGAACGTCAGTGTGCGGCTCTCACGCGCTCTCTATTGCTCGCGGAAAGAGTGGAGAGAGACGCAGCATTCAAAGGAGATCACTCTCTGCGCTTTATTTTCAATAAAGCATGTATGTTATGCTCAATGACAGGGTTTAGTATTTGCAATAAAATGCAATTAAAACCTTAGTTTATCCTAAAATACAAAAAATGCAAAGCCTTAAAATGTTGGCGAACATATAATTAAATAGACATACGCTATTGACCTTAATGGATATTTTGATCAAATGTGAACTATTATTGTGTGCGTGTGCGTGTGTGTATATATATATATATATATATATATATATATATATATATATATATATATTAGTGGTAAGGGTAGTAGGAGTAGTATTAATCAAAACAAAACATTAATCATCATATTTTTGCTATAGATGTAACAAACAAACAAAGCAAATAAATAAATAAATAAATGGCTTACATTAATGAATTTCACATGTATGATTGATTTTTGTTTTCTTTTTTTTAAGATTTCTTTTTTTCTTTTTCTTTTTGTCTTTTTTCATTGGAATGGTAAGAAACTTGAAAAAGGTTTTGGCACTTGCTTTACGAATGCACAAATTGATTGACATTATGTGAAAAGGTTAAATGGTCCTGGAAAATATAGGAATACTTGTGCTATTTGTGGTGAAAAATAAACACATAGGAAACAGATGGGAAAAAAAATTCATCTAGTGGAAACATCTGGTACTGCAACAAAATCTTACATGTTTTGTGATATCAACTTCAAATTTGGAACACAACTTGTTTAGATTTATGCCATTGAATTTTATACAGTTTTAGAGTAAAACATGTTTTAGAAATCATATATGTCATTAATTTGCATATATTTAATTTCACTTAAAGAAGACTTGTTGAAAAAAGTCCTTATTTTATTTATTTATTTATTTATTTATTTATTTTTATTTTTTTATTTTATTTTATTTTATTTTATTTTATTTATTTATTTATTTATTTATTTTTTGTCCTTGTCCTTGCTATGTTTCTGGGCCTGGGAACATTTCAGTTACATTGCTGTTCTGACCTTATAGAAAGCTTTTGGATTTCATCAAAAATATCATAATTTGTGTTCCAAATATGAGCAAAGGTCTTACGGGCTTGGAACGACACGGGGGTGAGTAATTAATGAAATAATTTACATTTTTGGGTAAACTATCCCTTTAATGTTATTGATAATAATTCATTAAATTAAACTTAAAAAGAAAAAAAAAAAAACTATTAGTGGTAAGTAGGGGTGTGCAGAGAAGCCAGTATTTGTATCTGTAACAATCACAAAATGATTTGTATCTGTATCTGTATTCGGATAAAACCGGAAGTAGGCGTAGCTTGAAGTACAGTTATACTTGATAAGACCGTTATGTCTACAGCCTTTATTTGTTTTTCGTAGTTATCACTGAACAAATATGCCGTGTTTAACTAATATATATATATATATATATATTTTTTTTTTTTTTTTTTTTTTTTTTTTTTTTTTATGATTATAACTTTATTTAAATACCTTCTAAAAGTCGGAGCGATACCCTTGTATAGGCAGTGCTTCGAGATGCAGTGCAGTTGTGCCTCGGGGAACGCAAGTTTGAGTCCCATTTTGGGGGCCTTTCGTGATCTAATAAATAAATATTTAAATATTTTCTAATTAAAACAGTAAGGGTTCCTATGCAGTTTAGAAATAGCCTATGGAAATTGATTTAAGTAATTTCCAGGAAATGCATGAAAGAGGCAAGTGCTACACTGCTATTTTATTTGCGCTTATTTCATTCATAGAGTTTACACTCATTTACTTCACACACTTGTTACTGCGTTGTAATTTTAGAGGTTTATGTAAAATAACATGATTTCCTTTGGCTCACTGGTTCCTGCGCAGTTTAAAAAAGTATTTCACTTAAGTAATTAGGTCTGGAAAAGTATAGCAAAAAAGGAGAAAAATATTTGTGTTTCGACTATTTACCCTATTCAGTGTTCTAAAATATAAAATTAATTTCTAAAAATAAATTGATCATAGAAGTAGAGAGCTTTCATGGCAAACGTTTAGTAATCATCTGAACCTGAATTAATTCGATTGAATTAATTCAAGGCACACTTTTTCATTACGCAGAACTCTTTAAACAGTCTTTTTTTGAACTTCACTAAACAAATGTGCGTGTGCCACTCAAACCAGCAAAAGATAAAGAAGCAAATATCTAGGCCTAGTAGAAAATGTATCTGTATCTAAGCTGATTATTAGTCTGCTCTTGACAGAGAGCTGGTTTGGTTTTTGAGAGACGCGCAGAGACGCGCAACGCGGCTGTTTGATTGGTGATCGCTCTGTGCTTATTCCATTCATTCGGGTATCATATCGTAGCCTATAAGGTTTAAATCATTGAATTTTAAATATACACAAATAATAGAACGTGTATGATGTGTTATTTTAGTTAATATTACTCTTGCCAAGCTCTGATTTCTGAGAGATGCACGGAGAGGCAACAGCAATGCGGTGTTTGATTTGCGTTCTTTTCATTCATAAAGTTTAAATTCATTCACTTAAAACTCTTATTATTGCGTGACTTTAGAGGTTTGTGTAAAATATCCCACTGATCCTATGGCTCACCTGTTATCTAGCAAACACCAGAGTGTGCCAGCCTCAGCCGAATATTCGGGCAGAATTATTCGTTATCCTTTATTCGTTTTTGAAGCCATTATCCGTGCCTTTCCGAATAAGGTATTAGGCTTCGGGCACACCCCTAATGGTAAGAGTAGTAGGACTAGTATTAATGAAAACTGAACATTGATCATCATATTTTTGCTATAGCTGTAACATAAATAAATACAACTGGCATACATATTATTTATTTATTATAATTAATTTTTTTTAAAGATTTTCTTTGGAATGGTATGAAACTTGATAAAGCTTTTGACACTTGCTTTATGAATGCACAAATTAATGGACATAATGTGAAAAGGTTAAATGGTCTTGGAAAATATAGGCACACTTCTGCTGTTCGTGGTGAAAAATGAACGGATGGGAAACAAATTTCATCTAGTGGAAACATCTGGTACTGTGGTCAAACAAAATCTTGCATGTTTTGTGATATCAACCTCAAATTTGGAACACAACTTGTTTAGATTTATTGCTTTGAATTTCATGCAGTTTTAGAGTAAAACGTGTTTTGTAAATCATATATGTCATTAATATATATGCATATATTTAATTTCACTTAAAAAAACAGTAATCTGCATTGTCATTTAAAAAAAAAAGAGAAAAAAGAGTGACCAAACTTAAGCAATTAAGCAATTAAAGCATTCAATATCCTATCAGTAAACACCAAAAACTTGTTTTGTATAGCTATGGTTCCCTCTCAAACCTTGTAAAGACTAACTTGAGCTGAATTTGTGATGGTTTGATGGACAGCAAATCATTTATTTTCTCCTCTACAAATAATTACCAGCAGAGCGTCTCAGACCCTAATGATCTGACTCACTGTCTTCATAAATAGAATCAAACCCTAGCCATTCATTGCACTTATAAGTATACAGGGCCTACCAAAGATAGGACGCATGCTTGAGCCCCACTTAAGTAAAAGCATAAATCAGCATTTTAAGGTAAGGACAGCAGCACAGGTACTTTAGACTTGCTCACCCCACAGATTCCTCTGAGCAGAACTGGTGCATGGAAAAATAATTACACTTTTTTTCTAGACTGATGATGGTGGCAGAAATGTAAATTGTGTTCAGCATCTGTGATATTTATTATAGTGCGCTCAGTATTAATATTTTATACCTAGTCGGATAACCCGCTCTCTGATGCACATCATGCAGAAAAGACAAGGCCCATAGACAACTGATGCCCTTGACAATCACTTCTACAGGCCACAGATTGAGAAATATTCAAATGCATTGCACTGGCTAAAGGCTTTATTCATTGCAAACACTTTGTGTGACAGAGACATGGAAGCAATGATGATAGTAGGCCAAAAGATTTATTCAGCAAAGCATTGCAGAAACACTTTATACTGTATATAATACAGACTGTGTAAAACATATAAGGTAAGATCAGGCAGAATGACTCATGTTTTCTGAACCTTTGTGTGATTTTAATCTTTTTTTTTTCTTTCTTTTTTTAATTCATGGAGTTATTTAAAAAAAATAATCAATTCATAGAGTTAATTCAATAATCCATCAATTTGACATGCATTCAAACATCTTATTGTTCATCATAATCTATTGGCTAATCATGTGGAATCATTGAATCTGAATTCATATTGCTATTATTGCTTTTGACAACTCCATTTTAAAAATATAAGAATATATACGATTCTGTTATTACTCAGTTATTCAACTAAATTGTCAAATTACCAGTATTGTTATTGTTACCTAAAACTTTTGTCACTTCACTTAATTTTCAAGTTGAACTACTGAAATTACTAAAACTGAAATAAAAATGTATGACATAAAAATGTAATAAAATGACGATAGCAAATAACAAAATTACTAAAACTTAAAAAGTGAAATGAAAGTATAAAAATAAAAGCTAATTCAAAATATTAAATTCAATAACAGTATATCATGATATACATATGCTTACAAAGAATATTTAATACGATGAGTATTTTGTATAAATGAATTACAATTACAAGATTTAAACTTTTGCGATGCATTCGAAGAAACATCCAAGGACATCTGATGCAGAACATGTGTGAATCTACAGAAAACAAACAATGCTTTAGAGGTGGGACAAACTGAAGAGGAATCAATATCCTCTAAGCATCCTGTCCATCATGGTGGGTGGTATTAAATTTAGCACAAATATCTCAATCTATTGGCTTCCTCATTGCGCGCATTGACCTCCTCTGCTTTTACCCGCTCGTCATGCAGCCACATTCTCATCAGCTTGTAAATATAGATTTGCCTAATACTTAGTCATTGCTAATAGCATATGCATTAGACAAATGAGAGGTACAAGCCTAAGGGGGTTTAATGAATACACTGTACCTTGGAAAATTAATTATAGCCCATGGTGTTGTATTAAATGTCAGCTGGGTGCTGCTCGAGGAACAGGAAGGATCAACGGTCAAGTCATTTTGCATAGTGAAAAATGCGAGTCGTGATTGGGAAAAAAAATAATAAATGGGATAGATATGCATCCCATTTGTGTCCGAATGGTTATTTATTGATTTTGCACTTAATTAATTTTAAATCTGAGGTCACTTTGGCCATTGCATATCCACATGGTGGTTTAAGGTATTGAGATTCACAGACTATCTGGAGTGCTGATCAACATTATACTTGGCAAGAGAGTCATAAAGCAGCATCGTTTGTCACACAGTCCAGAATGGTAGACAGAGGCTTTGTCTGGCCTATGAATGTTGGCTCAACTCAAAGCTAAATATTTGGCAGGGAAACACCAGATGCAGAACTGCAGTGAAGTCGTGTGGATTTCATAGACTTGGCAGGGCAGGGTAAATCTAAAAGTGGGACTGAACAAAACAGAGAGGGTCTGGACAGTGTTATGAAAGAGGGATCAAATAGGCCTGAGTCAATTAAAATAATATTCCCATTTTCCTTTATTTTGCAATACAAAGCTGTCTGCAGTGCTACAGATTAATAGTTATGCTTTATAGTGTGAGATTAGAATAAAAAATACAGCAAACCTTGATATTGACATTCTGGCTCTGTCGTTACATGACTTCCTTTCCAGTTGGTTAGAGTGAAACAAAATAATGCTTATAAAACATTCTTGTGAATGGAAGTACCCCTTGAAAAATGTAATGTTTTCAGACACTCAATGGAATGTTAATTGCAATTAAATGAGTATGCATTATAATCTAAACGTATATGAAATGCAATTAGTTGGATTTTAGAGTGTTTTTGATTCACTTGAGTATTTATTTACTTCTTTATATGCAATTTCATAATTCTGCTGTCTTTGAAATATGGTTAAATTGTGCTGCTTAATGTACTGACAAGCATGCATGTGAACTACAATATACTTTATTGTCATTTCTATTGAAACTTGCATGTCATGATGTTAAATATATTCGTAATTGCAAATTCAATTGACATTGTAGGACCGGGGCTTGTATCTCTGCTCAATAAATGTCTGCAATCAGGGTCCATCCCTGATAGTTTAAAAATGGCCACAGTCATCCAAGTGCTAAAGAAACCTTCACTGGATGCTTCTATTTTAGCAAATTTCCGGCCTGTATCTGTTCTACCTTTCAACTCTAAGGTGATGGAAAATATTGTGTTTTTACAACTTCAGTCGTTTCTAACTAATAATCACATCTATGAGACATTTCAATCGGGTTTTAAATCACTGCATAGTACTGAAACTGCCCTTGTAAGAGTTCTTAATGATATTCTAATGGCTACTGATTCTGGTGATTCTGTCATTTTAGTCATGCAGGACCTGTTCTCAGCCTTCGACACTGTTGATCATGAAATTCTCATCTCTCGCTTGGAGTCTTATGTGGGTCTGGGAGGGACGGTTTTAAATTGGTTTAAATCTTTCCTAACAAACCGAACTTTCTCAGTTAAAATAGGAAACTTCATTTCCTTTTTAGGCAATCTAACCTGTGGTGTCCCTCAGGGATTTGTTCTAGCACCTACTCTCTTTTCTCTCTATTTACTTCCCTTGGGGTTCTTCTTTAGTAAACACTGTGTTTCTTTCCATTGTTATGCTGATGATATGCAAATCTATCTGCCTGTGACCACGAAAAATAAGCATGCTCTTAGTTTATCAGCGTCTGGATGACGCCAAATCATGGCTTTCAAAAAAATTCCTTTTTTTGAATAAATTGGAAGTTATTGTTTTTGGCCCCTCTGAAACTAGAACACAAAACAAACTTAATCTTAACTCCTTAAATTTTGCTATTTCTTCCCAAGTGCGGAATCTGAGGGTGGAAATTGACAATGGCTTTAAAGCTGACTAACAAATCAGCTCTGTAGTAGGTATAAAATGTACAAAACCCTCCTTATTGGACTTAACGAGTTTCTGATACAGTATTTTATGTGTAATTAAATTAAACCTATCCCTGGAATGTTACCGAATAAAACCTGCTGCCCACATCAGCTCAAGTTTACGTGTCAAGCAATTTCTAAGTACAGTATGTGAGAGCTGTAAATAAGCACAAGCTCTTTAATTTTGTGAGTGGATGCAGTCAATCACAGTGTAAACATATAATGCACACAGTTCTGTTTGCACACATCTGACGATGTTCTTAGTGCTTCATACTGAGTGATGGACGAACACCTTACCATACACGTCAATACACCCTGACACTCTTAAAGAATAAATGCTCTTGCTCATGTCCAGGATACGGTAGCTGATCTTCGTTGAAGGGGAAGAACCTATAAAATATGTACTGCTCGAGAGGAAGTCCCAGAAGGCCTTTGAATTCAAGGGCATTTACACCTTGTCTGATATTAACCTGCAGTCGCGGCGCTGCTGAATGTGTGTGTTCCATCAGCATGAGCCCTTCCATTCTGCCATGAATTATGCACTGCTTCATATTATATATTTATTTATTATTTGTCTCTCAGAATCAAAATGAATGCCAAGCTCAGACCATAAAAACTGCAACATGGACAGGCAGGATACAAACATATGCAAAGAGAACAGCTAAAGAATGATAAATATAGATGATTTGAATATGCCAGTACTAGCAGATATAAAACATCTATCTATCTATCTATCTATCTATCTATCTATCTATCTATCTATCTATCTATCTATCTATCTATCTGTCTGTCTGTCTATCTGTCTATCTATCTATCTATCTATCTATCTATCTATCTATCTATCGTTCATTAGTTTGTTCTATCGTTCTATTTATTTTTCTATCTATCTATCTATCTATCTATCTATTGTTCGTTTGTTCTCTGATTCATTCTATCTATCTATCTATCTATCTATCTATCTATTGTTCGTTTGTTCTCTGATTCGTTCTATCTATCGATCTATCTATCTATCTATCTTTCATTCATTCTTTCTTTCTATCTATCTATCTATCTATCTATCTATCTATCTATCTATCTATCGTTCATTCTATCTATCTATCTATCTATCTATCTATCTATCTATCTATCTATCTATCTATTGTTTGTTTGTTCTCTGATTCGTTCTATCTATCTATCTATCTATCTATCTATCTATCTATCTATCTATCTATCTATCTATCGTTGATTCGTTCGTTCTATCATTCTATCTATCTATCTATCTATCTATCTATCTATCTATCTATTCATTTGTTCTCTGATTCATTCTATCTATCTATCTATCTATCTATCGTTCTATCTATCTATCTATCTATTGTTTGTTTGTTCTCTGATTCGTTCTATCTATCTATCTATCTATCTATCTATCGTTCATTTGTTCTTTCTATCGTTCTATCTATCTATCTATCTATCTATCTATCTATCTATCTATCTATCTATTCATTTGTTCTCTGATTCATTCTATCTATCTATCTATCTATCTATCTATCTATCTATCTATCTATCGTTCTATCTATCTATCTAACAGTAGATCTATCATTCTACCGTTCTATCCATCCATCCATCCATTCATCCACCCATAAATCCATAAATCTATGTTCTATCTATCGTTTAGTCATTATTGTTCTGTTGTACATACAGAACCGTCATATTTGTTTGCTAAGTAACATTTCATTTACATTGCTGCAGCGTAGCA
This sequence comes from Spinibarbus caldwelli, assembly GCA_039654775.1. NCBI lineage: Eukaryota > Metazoa > Chordata > Actinopteri > Cypriniformes > Cyprinidae > Spinibarbus > Spinibarbus caldwelli. The sequence goes on from CM077263.1 coordinate 25,766,327, forward strand.
GCGTAACTTTGGATCTCCTTGGAGCCGTTTGTTGAGCTGTAAATATTTGGAGGTTTTAATGAGAGCCTTGGAGACCACAGGACTGACAACAGGTCACACTGGTCAGTTCACAATGCATTTTTTAAGAAGTATAGCTTAAGCCATTTCCTTCCTTTCGACCGAATACCCTCTTGGCTCAAAGACGTGCCAGTGAATTTTTCTAACATTGGCAGACATGTCATTCAGTGCCATACATTTTCGAAAGACATAGAAAGAGAGAGAGAGAGAGAGAGAGATAAAAAGAAGGTGGTGAGAGGAATGGCCACAACTAACAATCGCTCAGCAATGTCTCTGAGCGGCTCTGACATCTCTCTCTAAAACATTTCATGGAAGCATTTTTCACTGCAGAATCAATGAAAGAATCCATGGAAGGGTTTGCAGCTTGATTAAAGTTGAGCAGCTGTCTGAAAGGAACTTTCCAATAGTTATATGAAGGCTGAAAAGAGGTATTTTTCATAATAATGAACATGTGGTCCTGTACAGTGCTTAAGTCAGGATTCTCATTGGCATTAGTCTGCATTCAAGAAAGACATTCAGTCCAACTTGAAAATTTCACTTCATTGTAAAAAGTACCTGACAGCAGAGCATGAAAATTAGGCATAAATTATACGACATAAAACCTGTACATGTATGCAACGGCCCAAAAGAGCATTTAAACACTGTAAAATGTGTACAGTACATGTATTAAATATCAAATATCAAAATATCAAACTCAGTGAAGTTAAAAGAGTGTGCATAAATACAAATAAAGACAAAATGCTAAATAAATAAGTAAATGAATAAATTTATGTAATATTTAAATTGTATATTTTATATGTGAATTACTGTTAAATAATATGTGTCATGAATCTGGTCCATGGACTTCCATTTGTTCGCCACCAGAGGTCGCTCAGTCTCTTGTGTGACTCTCACACCACACAGACTGTCACACATTACCCCGGACTTCATTTCCCAGCAGCCATTTCCCTAATCACATGCTCACACCTGATACCCACACAATCACACACACTACTTAAGCCATGGCCTTCCTCAGTCAGATCGCCGAGTATTGTACACACATATCACTCTCCTTGCGATAGCTACTCTACGGAGCCCACTTAGTTGTCATAGTCTTGCCTTGCCTGTTTTCTCGTGTTTTGATTCCTGCCCCTGTTTCCTGGATTAACCCTTTGCCTTGCCATTCGGACTCTGTTTGCACCTCGCTTGGACTATTGCTCTTGTACCTGGATTATCTCTCTGCCTTACCCTGTTGGATATTGTTCGCCGATCGTCGAGCCACACTTGTCATAGGATTACTCTGTGTCTTGCCTATGTTGTACCTGTTTGCCATTACTGAATCTATGCCTGTTTCATGACCACATCTCTCAGTAAAGCCTTGCAAATGGATCCGCATGTCTCTCGTCTCGTCGGCTCCGTTACAGAATACTCAGCCGCTCGAGGATCCTGCGGCTTTTCTTCAGGACCCTGGCCAGGTATGAACCCGGTCGACCAACTGTTCGACCTGCAACAAGAGAGTTTAGCCATTGAGGAGTATGTCACTCAGTTCTGTGAATTATCTAATAGGGTGCCTTTTGATGAGGTTGTATTAAAATACATTTTTCGTTTTAGACTAAGTGAGCCCATAAAGTTATGGTTACCAGAGGGTAAATTTAATTGTAGTTTAAAGGATTTTATGGACTATGCTTTGCTGTGTGCTGGCTCTTCATTTAATGTGGGTGTCATGGAAGAGGAACGCGACACCACGTCTGTGACACAGATGGCGACCCTAGCAGAGTCCGTTCACAAAATGGCGGCCACAATGACGCTCCGTCATCTCACAGCTGTCATTCCTGAGCCAAGTCACGTCACAGTTGATCTTAAAGAGCCAAGTCAAATTATGGATGATCTCCATGAATCCAGTCAAGTCACAGCTAATCTTCGTGAGTCCAGTCAAGTCACCGTTGATTGTCACAAGTCAAGTCACGTTACAGCTGAGCGTCATGAGTCAAGCCACCTCACAGCTGATCTGCCAGAGTCTCGTCACGTCTCAGCTGATCGTCATGAGACAAGTCACGTCTCAGCTGATCTTCCAGAGTCTCTTCATGTCACAGCTGGTCTTCCAGAGTCTCGTCACATCTCAGCTGATCTGTCAGTCTCGTCACGTCTCAGCTGATCTTCCAGAGTCTCTTCACATCTCAGCTGATCTGCCAGAGTCTCGTCACGTCACAGCTGATCTGCCAGTCTCTTCACTTCACCGCTGACCATCCAGAGTCTCTTCACGTCACAGCGGATCTTCCAGAGTCTCTTCACGTCACCGCTGACCATCCAGAACCACGTCATGTTGCAGTTGATCAGCCTGAGTCTTGTCACGTCCTGTCTGCCACACCCAGATATTCAAGGTAAGTCCTTCGGTATCCTAGTCTGGTATCCAGTGTGAGGGATGCACGTGCAGCTGGTATCCCCAAACCAGCTCACTTTAACCCCCTGGGGTCGGCCGTCTCGCCGGCGAGACGGGCTCATTTTTTTTTCTTATCAGTGTGAAAGACACTAAAAATACTCCGTCGATTTTGGTCATACAGATAAGTGTTATACATCAATTGAAACTTTGAAATATCTATTTTTTTCGGGTACACTCACAATAAAAACAAAATGTTGTGGTTTTGGAAAATAAAGAAAACAAACAGGGTGCGCTCTCTGTCTTCTCTGTCTCCGCCAGCTGCTTTTAGAAACGCGTCACTAAAATGAACTGTAACTCGGTGAAATCTCAACACGGAGACATGGGAGTTATATCTATAGAAAGCTTGAAGTGTCTACTTTTAAATGAAGTAAGTCATATCGAAAACAAATATTCTGTGATAAAGTAATCCGTATGAAACCAACACGATGTTCAGTCTTTCCCGTCTAACTCATTATCTTTAATGCAATCCCGCCCCCTCGCGGCTCGCGCCGTTCATATGTAAATATCCACGTGAGACACGTGCGCATGGAAACGCCCAACATAAACAAAGCGCGAGGAGTTCGTTCATCACGGCTACTGTCCGTTTCTGCAAGAAGACGCGCTGAGTAAAGGCTGGATTTCCCTCAAAAGAAGAACAAGATTTCATCGAGTAGAGGAGATCAATCTGATGAGTAAGTAATGTTTCTTTTTTGCATTAGTTAACGTGTTATTGTGACATAAACAAGAACACATTTACTAGTTAGGTTGTTCCCAAACTACAACATGATGAATGCTAGGCATCTAAGAATGTTTAGACCATGTTTATTATTGATACTCTGTTCACAAATATATTTTAATAACATGCTAAACAATTGGTCCCTGATTTGCCTGGTATTTCGTGGTGGTCTTCTCCTGTTCCGTCTGTTCCGCCCTGGTGGGTTCCAGTTCTGTCTGCTCCACTGTGGAGGTCTCCTGCCCTGTATGCTCCGCACTGGTGGGCTCCTGCTCTATCTGCTCCACCGTGGAGGTTGTCTGCGCCGTCTGCTCCGCACTGGTGGACTCCTGCTCTGTCTGCTCCGCCGTGGATGTCGTCTGTTCCGTCTGCTCCGCCGTGGTGGTCTTCTGTCCTGCTCTGGTGGTCTTCTGCTCCGCCGTGGTGGTCTTCTGTCCTGCTCTGGTGGTATTCTGCCCTGCTGTGGTGGTCTTCTGTCCTGCTCTGGTGGTCTTCTGCTCCACTGTGGGGATCCTCGGACCTGTCTGCTCTGCTGTGGTGGTTCTCAGCTCCACCCGATCTACCCAAGTCCCAAGGTCGTATACCTCTAAATGGACCTGGTCCTCCGTCCTTCCCCCTGTTCCACCTACGCTCCACCGCCCTCCTGGACTGTGTAATGTGTGGAGCGTCTGGAAGCCGCTTGGACTATTTCTCTTGTACCTGGATTATCTCTCTGCCTTACCCTGTTGGAAATTGTTCGCCGATCGTCGACCCACGCTTGTCCTAGGATTACTCTGTGTCTTGCCTATGTTGTACCTGTTTGCCATTACTGAATCTATGCCTGTTTCATGACCACGTCTCTCAATAAAGCCTTGCAAATGGATCCGCACGTCTCTAGTCTCGTCGGCTCCGTTACAATATGTAAATAGTGCATTTTAAAATATTAAAACATATACTAGTTTAATATTTTATATTTTAAAATAATATAATATATTCATTTAATATTTTATATTCATGTTTATTTTCATTTGTGTTTATTTTGAAAATAAAAATTATTTATTCCTGTTAAAATGGAGCATGTCCATAACACTTTGATGTACAACGGTGGTTAATATTCTTAAATCTATCCACCTTAAATCTATTCACCATGCTGAACAGCCCTTCATAAACGTGTAAGACCATAAAACATCAAATGTGAGGCGCATATAGATTCATATTCGGTCTAAGATCTGACTCCATCCTCTATTCTAAGCTGCCATTATGTCTTTTTTCCAGCTGGTTTTGTATCTGCTTTCACATTTTTTCTTCCCCCTGTCTGTCTCTCTCCATCCTAACAGGTTCCTACAGCACAGTCACTCATTTCCTCAGCGTCTCAGTTAGCCGATATCACGTAGAATTAATGAAGTATACGACCCCATCGCAAGAGACAGAAACGCCACAAATGAAATATTTTGTCAGTGCTGCCGTAAACAAACAGTGGAGCTGTAGGAACTGGAGAATATTTTGTGGGCAATGTTACCGACGCTGCATATGAGATGTGACTGCATAAATAGTAATATGCTGAGATTGTATCGTGTGTCTTTCAAACCACATGAATAAGATATGAGGGTTCGCAGAAAATCAAGTTAAAAGTTATTTCAGATTATCATATGCTAATGCAGAGCACCTGATGACAATACCGACTGCTATCCGTTATCCAGGTTTTGTTTTGCTGTTATTTATGTCATCTCCACAATTCTCCACCATCATGTACACATTTACCCTCGATGGGTAAAACAGCAAAACCTCAGTAAACAGAACAAAGACGACAGACTTACCACTTCATATTGGATTTAGAGTTTTTATTTATAGAGGAATTACATGTGCTTTGAAGTCACGGCTTTTGAGTAAACTAATCCCAGTCTGTCTGTGGAGAATCTGATTATTATCGTCGCCGGAGAGCAGCTGTCTGTGACACCAGAGCAGCTTTATGCCGCATTGGGCCACTAGCGCTGTGCAGCGAGAAATAAATCTGCCATTTCTCATTAGTTGACTAGAATAATTAGTATTTAATAAGCATGTTTATGTCGGCGCTAAAGCATATCCGTTTGGATTGAAATGTGTTTTCTCTTGGTTTAGTCTTGCTGTGCTCCAGTAGAAGTCCTGTGTTCCAGTGCCAGCATTATAGGATCGATTGCACAGCCTGATCTCATCAGTATTCACGTGCAATGAGAATTAATATGATTTATATGTTTGAATGTATGGTAAAACATATGGATATATTGACAGTATTTAAACTGTAAGAGTATTTATGTATTGCAAAATTGTACAAAGCGTTTATGTTATAAATATAGCATAGATATTTTTGAGCCTCTTAAAATGTATGAATGTCATCGCAAAATATCAAAGCGGAATTCATTTTTTAAACAAAGGATGTTTAAAAAAATTATTTTATTTTATTTTATTTATGGAATAAATTAATAATTTTATGAGTACACATAAAATTGATCAAAAGTGACAGCTAAGACATTTATAATTTTTTAAAATATTTTTTTTTTATTTTAAATAAATGCTGTTCTTTTGAAATTTCTATTCATCTGTGAATCCTGAAAAAAATAAAATATATCACAGTTTCCACAAAAAATATTCATCAGCACAACTGTTTTCAACATTGATAATAATAATAAATGTTTCTTGAGCAGCAGATCAGCATATTAGAATGATTTCTGAAGGATCCTGTGACACTGAGGATTGGAGTAATGATGCTGAAAATTTAGGTTTGATCACAAACATAAATTACATTTTACAATATATTCACACAGAAAATAGCTATTTTAAATTGTAATAATATTTCACTGTTTTTATTGTATGTTTGATCAAATAAAAGCAGCCTTGGCGAGACTTTTCTTTTCTATAATTAATGAGATCAAGTTGAATTGCTGGTCAAACTGATAAAATGCAAACCTTGAATATGTTGTATGCCACTTCAGATAAAAACATCTTCAAAATGCATTAATGTAAATGAAACTCTGATCTTGCCTTTCTGCATTTTGTTCATGTTCTGTGATCTGAACTTGAAACAGTCACTTCAGTCCCAAACAGGCTCAAGTTTGATCACAACATCTGCGAATCAAATTAATTTTTCAATCTTTTTCTCACAAAAGGTGAATTCAATGCCAAATCCCTTTCCATTGCCATGCTTGCTTATGGGTAATATTTCGGGTGTGAAGTCATTATCAGAGTGACGCTCTTCATTTCCAGTCTCCCGCAGTTTGTCATCTCAGAACAGCATGCAAATACTGTGCATGTTCATATATCCAAGCCTCTTTGTATCTTCAGCTTTGCTCAAAGGGGGTTCCTGGAAACTAAATACCATACCTGTCAATGTCCAGCTGTATTTGCAAAAGCTTTGTTCATTTTTGACCTTTCTTTTATTAGATTCGTGTCCCATGCCGGGATGGTTTTCTTTCTGAGTGCTCTTCATTTTAAGTAAAGAGGATGAATCCATTCCACTAGAGAAGTCAGAGAAATAGACAGAAGAGAACATTGCATTGCCCATCAGAGGAAACCAGACGATTAATTTCAGATTTTTCATAATTTGACAATTCGACGAAGGTCGCACCTGGTGCTTTCTGAAGCTGAGAGTGAAATCTTGACTTTTGTTACAGTTATTGTGAAGGCAGTTTCTCGGTTTGCAAACTTCTATAAAGCTTTTCAAACCAACTTTCCTACTGCATAGATTCATAGAATCTCACAGACATTGGTTTTCTTGGTAATTGTAGATATGTGACTTGTATGGCAGCTGCTTTCACTTTGTCAGTGCTCAGTAAATAACAGCACAACAAGTGATTTTGCCTGACTGGAGGATGTGAGGATACAATCCACAGAACACAAACTAAACAGGTTTGTGCCTGTATAGCCATAAGAAATGCAAAGTATTAACTTATTTTACTTCTGTGATGACAAATTATGTATTTTATGACATGGAAAAAGTCTCTTCTGCTCATCAAGGCTGCATTTACTTGATTAATAGAGCATTCAGCATATTCAAGGTATGCATTTTGGCATTGTGACCAGCAATTCAACTTGATCTGATTAATTATGTTAAAGAAAAGAAAAGAAGAAAAAAAATGTGTATATATATATATATATATATATATATATATATATATATATATATATATATATATATTAGTGCTGTCAATCGATTAAAAAATTTAATCGCGTTAATCACAGTCCTGGACTGTGATTAATCATGATTAATCGCAAATTTAAAATACTAGGATTTACCTGTAAATGTGTTGAAATGAAATGCATGACAAACTAGTTTAAGGAAACAGAACCTTTCACACCTCCGCCAGGTATGAGACATAATCCTTATTATTCTTTTATCATTATTCTTTTGTTTTTATTCAGCCATTATCAGCCTTTAAACTGGCAATAAAACGTTTACCAAGCCACATCGCTTCAATCCCAGTATACATTTACCCAACTATTATCAAAAGTATTTCTAAATAAATACAACAAAACATTTTCTTGCGACCTTACGTGATTATAACAAAATGCATTAATAAGAAGAATTGGACCTGTTCTGCAGGTGCATTAGCGCTAATATTAGCATCATGCTTCATAAGACGATTTATTAGATTAATAGTACACTTTTACTCAAAACTCACTTCAAACCACCATCGAGTGTTTGTAATAACTTCATTTTGCGATCACATGTGGAATTTGGTCGTTTACTGTTGTTAAAATATGCTCTTTATAGCCTTTTATATCACTGCACAAATTAGCATTTCAGATGTACACATTCATCTCAAGAAAATCACATACAAACCATATCCTATCGTAATCGTGTGTTTATTATCTTATATAATCTATACTGTCTGTTGTCATGTTTATTTCTGCTGTGTAAAAGCCTTAACATGTGCTCTGCTGAAACTCACATTGTTTGTGATGTTTACAGCCGCCTCTCCGTTCTTAAGTTGCCAAGAATACATTCCAACTATAATACACATTAGTAAAAGGATCTATTTTAATTTTCATTTGTCTATATACACTTTGGGCGGCCGCGGTACATTATAAAAATAGCCCAAAAAAAACGCAACCCGCAGCTCTGTAATTTTTCCCGCGACTGTATTTTCAAAATAGCCCACTTGTGCCGTTACCCTGGCAACACTGGCTCACTGTACCCTCATCACACACTGATAGATAACCTTCCGCGCTGCGATGACGGGAAGAAGTTGGGGTCAAACCTAATCACATGATTAATTTGCGTTAAAAAATATTAACGCGTTAAATTTTTTTGATTAATCGCATGCGTTAACGCGTTAACGTTGACACCCCTAATATATATATATATATATATATATATATATATATATATATATATATATATATATATATATATATCAACAAATTAGAATACTTCATAAGACCAATAAAAAAAAATAATAATAAAAAAAAAAAAAAAAAGCATTTTTAGTGAATTGTTGGCCTTCTGGAAAGTATGTTCATTTACTGTATATGTACTCAATACTTGGTAGGGGCTCCTTTTGCTTTAATTACTGCCTCAATTCGGCGTGGCATGGAGGTGATCAGTTTGTGGCACTGCTGAGGTGGTATGGAAGCCCAGGTTTCTTTGACAGTGGCCTTCAGCTCATCTGCATTTTTTGGTCTCTTGTTTCTCATTTTCCTCTTGACAATACTCCATAGATTCTCTATGGGGTTCAGGTATGGTGAGTTTGCTGGCCAGTCAAGCACACCAACACCATGGTCATTTAACCAACTTTTGGCGTTTTTGGCAGTGTGGGCAGGTGCCAAGTCCTGCTGGAAAATGAAATCAGCATCTCCATAAAGCTTGTCAGCAGAAGGAAGCATGAAGTGCTCTAAAATGTCCTGGTAGATGGCTGCGTTGACTGTGGACTTCAGAAAACACAGTGGACCAACACCAGCAGATGAAATGGCAGCCCAATTCATCACTGACTGTGGAAACTTCACACTGGGCTTCAAGCAGCTTGGATTCTGTGCCTCTCCAGTCTTCCTCCAGACTCTGGGACCTTCATTTCCAAATGAAATGCAAAATTTACTTTTATCTGAAAAGAGGACTTTGGACCACTGAGCAACAGTCCAGTTTTTTTCTCCTTAGCCCAGGTAAGATGCTTCTGACATTGTTTCTGTTTCAGAAGTGGCTTGGTAGCCCTTTTCCTGAAGACGTCTGAGCGTGGTGACTCTTGATCACTGACTCCAGCTTCAGTCCACTCCTTGTGAAGCTCTCCCAAGTGTTTGAATCAGCTTTGTTTGACAGTATTCTCAAACTTGTGGTCATCCCTGTTGCTCGTGCACCTTTTCCTACCCCATTTCTTCCTTCCAGTCAACTTTTCACTTAATATGCTTTGATACAGCACTCTGTGAACAGCCAACCATTCAGTAATGACCTTCTGTGACTTACCCTCTTTGTGGAGGGTGTCAATGATTGTCTTCTGGACAACTCTCAGATCAGCAGTCTTCCCCATGATTGTATAGGCTATTGTGTAACCATTTTGAAGGTTCAGGAAACCTTTGCAGGTGTTTTGAGTTGATTAGCTGATTGGCATGTCACCATATTCTAATTTGTTGAGATAGTGAATTGGTGGGTTTTGTTAAATGTGAGCCAAAATCATCACAATTAGAAGAACCAAAGACTTAAACTACTTCAGTCTGTGTGCATTAAATTTATTTAATACACAAGTTTCACAATTTGATTTGAGTTAGTGAAATAAATGAACTTTTCCACGACATTCTAATTCATTGAGATGCAACTTTATATATGTAATAGTGAGACTCTATACACAAAATTGGTCGGTAAGATTTTATTTTATTTTTTTTGTGTGTGTGTTTTTGAAAGAAGTCTCTTCTACTCATCGCGGCTATATTTATTTGATAAAAAAATACAGTAAAAATTGTGAAATAATATTACAATATAAAACAGCTGTTTTCTATGTGAATATCTGTTAAACTGTAATTTATTTCTGTGATGCGCAGCTGAATTTTCAGCATCATTACTCCAGTCTTCAGTGTCACATGATCCTTCAGAAATCATTCTAATATGCTAATTTGCTGCTCAAGAAACATTTCTGATTATTAGCTATGTTGAAAACAATTGTGCTGCAATTGTGCTCCAGAGTGAGCAAAAGGGCTGGCAAAATCACTCTGGACCCCTCACATCCAGCACACTCCCTCTTTGAACTGTTGCCGTCTGGTCGACGCTACAGAGCTCTGAGCACCAGAACGACCAGACACAGGAACAGTTTCTTCCCTCAGGCAATCCATCTCATGAACACTTGACATTAAAAGTGGAACACACAACACTATTATAAATTATTTATTCAACACACATACTTATTTTTTTTCATTTCAGATTTGCACATATTAGACCTGTACACCATAATTGTCTATATATTGTGTTTTTGCTATTTGTACATTGCGTATTTGTAAATTATTCTTTTATTATCTGTGCCCTGTCCTGTTGCTGTCTTTCTGTAGCACTGTAGAGCTTCTGTCACAAAAACAAATTCCTCGTATGTGTAAGCATACCTGGCCAATAAAGCTCATTCTGATTCTGAATATTTTTGTGTAAACTATCATACATTGTATTTTCCAGGATTCACAGATGAATAGAAAGTTCAAAAGAACAGCATTTACTTGAAATATAAATATTTTGCAGCATTATAAATGTTGGTACTGTCACTTTTAATAAATTTACTGCATCAGTGCTGAATATTATTATTATTATTATTATTATTAATCTGTGTAAGTGTTGCACACTTATAAATACTAACGAGATCATGCTGCAGGTTCATGAAATTACAATTTTTATTTATTTATTTATTTATTTTTTATTTTTTTGATATTTGCCATTATTCCAGGAACATGTATTTAGAAAGTGTATTTTGTTTGTTGACCACAACCATCTACTGTAAATGACATTCAGTTCTGAGAACATCAAAATTAGTAGAAACTTTAAGTCGACTTCTTTATCCTTTGTGTCAAATCTCTGTGCTCCTGTGGCATTTAACATTTACATCTCTGTCTAAAACTCACCCACCAGTTCGTATGTCAGATACTCTGTGCTCCTTGTAACCAAACAAGACATTTTTTTTTTTTTTTTCAAAAGGTCACAATTTCCCTTTAAAGTTTGCAGTCTACATGCACAAGGCGAAACAAGTCAGAGTGCAAAATAAGAAAAGCCTTTCAAGTCATAACCCACACCGTGAACAATGTACTTTCCTTGACAAACAAGACGAACAGTACATTATGCATTCAAAAATATATTCATTTGACTCCACATGCTTCTCCTTATCTTTTTTTCTGGACAGCGCTTTCTTCAACATCGGAAATTGGCGTACAAACAGTAACCTCTTCCTTTTGTAGATCATTTTCCTTATCTAGTAATGCGTAAAGCGAATTGGACCACAGGTACTACAGTGTCAATTGTGCAAATGGCTTTTCAAACAGAAAGACAAACAGTGGTACAGTAGAGCACAGTGTGAGAGGAGTGGAGTATGAATCAGACTCACCGCGTGAGAACTTACTTCCGTAATACATGTTCTTGCAAGCAGAGCAACTGGGGGGAAAGGAGCAAAAAGACAGAATTGGGACACACAAATCGCAGGCCTGTGGCATCTGACTTCTTGAACAGGAAGAGCACACGCACACACACACACACACACACACACACAGGAAAACAGAGAATGACTGTAGGCCTTCAGGCGGAGCTGCCATGTGGAATCTCAGTGAGCATGTGGCACATTACAGCAGAAAACTTTGGCTGTGTTTGTTTAGCTCTGGTTGTGGAGGCAATGGTGCATGGGCTAAAGTGCTCGAGTTCTGCATTCTTCAGCAGAAATACATCGACCTCTGCCTCAAAACTGGTTAAACATACAGAGCATTGGGCTTTCTTCTGTTCTGGTTGGCTTAGTGTTGTTGTATATTGATCTAGCAACCCAGGCTCATTGGAAATATGTGCTTGTGGTGACTTTTCTGAAACTCAGATATTACCTACAGTTTCACAGTCAAATATCCAGTGAGTGGTGCTGAAACGTGCATTTAATGCACAACGCAATAAAGCATTACAGTTACGTAATCAGATTACTTTTTAAGTAACATTACTTGTTAATATACAAGAAAATATCTGTGTTCCTTTTTTTCAAATAAGTAACGCCAGTTCCTTTGTTTTCCCATGTATTGACTGACAGCTCTTGTGTTGCCATGTTGAGAGAAATCGTGAGTAAGTGCAGAGACGTTGTGTGGACTGTGTGAACATGATGTTACTGCAGTTCTAGACAAAATGTGAACATGTGTTTACTCTTCTCACTTTTCAAAGTCATAACATAATATTGTGCAAGGAACTGTGTGAAAATAGGCTTACTTAATCAAAACTCTGGCCCTGTAAATCATCATTTATGTGAAAAAGGATAAAAGTTGTCAGAGTTTTACTGCCTCTAGTGTTCATTTCAACTGGAAACTCCAGCGATTCGTACATAAACACTAGATTGAGAATGTCCATGTCTGTGGACCAGTCTGTGGAAACCTTAAGCTCAGTGACCAAATGAGTCATATTAAGCTCAATAGGACAATAATGATGGAATTTTATTTATTTATTTATTTATTTATTTTAAGCTAAGTGCCTTCTGTTACAAATGAGCATAAGTAGGCAACCGACAGCGGGTCCAAATGTAGTTTAAGATCCTTTAATTATAATCCACAGAGATATACATCCAAAATACATGACGGAACCAAGGAAGGGACAAAAGAAACACAGGAGGTAACACTTATCAACAACTCACACAAACAATAGCAGACTGGGGCTTAATATACACAAACACAGGACTAAACAGGAAATGGAACACAGCTGAACCTGGTAGATGCTAATAAAAAAACACAGCATGATGGGAAATGGAGTCCATGACCAAAACAACAAGCAGGAACATGAGACAACAAAGGAACACTCTCTAATGCCTCACAGCGGTGCAGGCAACCGGGCGTGACACCTATAATGAAAACTTTCAAAAATAAAGCCACCCAGAGAAAGTTCACTGGAGTAAAAAGTGTGAACAAGTCCCAGTCTGCCCTACATATACTGTAGAGTAGTGACTTCCAGAATAAAGAGACTCAGAAAAGCCCATTATTAAAAATCATGATTCAGATGAAAAGGTGTCCACAGGGAAGTGTGAGCACACGAGTGTTGTGTCCTTGCTGCACTGAGGGAAGTGAAGGTTGAGTCGGCTCATCAGTTATTGTGTTGCCCATGGCCTCGTCTGATCAAACATAAACCACAAAACTCATTTAACATTGCATGTAACATGTTCAGATCAATCAGCGTTTGTCTGCCTGCCATTTAATACATTTTCAATTCAGTGAAAATGAATTGCAACCAAAATTAATCAGTGCTCTTTAGAATGTTCAGGACTAATGCCAACGCTTATGTTATTCTTCAAGTAACGTCCTTGAGAAACATTCCAGATCTTGCCCGGTCAATTTCCGGCTTACTCCGAGTCCTGCATGACCGTTTCTTTCTTTATTCAGATTTTCTCCTATGTGTGTGTGTGTGTGTGTGTGAGTGTGTGTGTGTGTGTGTATGTGTGTAAGTGTATGTGTGTGTGTGTGTGAGTGAGTGTGTGTGTGTGTGTGTGTGTGTGTGTGTGTGTGAGTGAGTGAGTGAGTGAGTGAGTGTGTGTGTGTGTGTGTGTGTGAGTGAGTGTGTGTGTGAGTGAGTGAGTGAGTGAGTGAGTGAGTGTGTGTGTGTGTGTGAGTGAGTGTGTGTGTGAGTGAGTGAGTGAGTGAGTGAGTGAGTGTGTGTGTGTGTGTGTGTGTGTGTGTGTGTGTGTGTGTGTGTGTGTGTGTGTGTGTGATTGAGTGAGTGAGTGAGTGAGTGAGTGAGTGAGTGTGTGTGTGTGTGTGTGTGTGTGTGTGTGTGAGAGAGAGTGAGTGTGTGAGTGTGTGTGTGTGTGTGTGTGTGTGTGTGTGTGTGTGCACTGGTATATATGGTTTATGAGGACTCAAATGTGTATAATGACATGTTTCCTGTAAGGGGTAGGTTTAGGTGTAGGGTTGGTGTAGGGCAATAGCACATACAGTTTGTACAGTATAAAAAACATTACGGCTATGGAGAGTCCCCGTAAACCACAAATGTAAATATATGTGTGTGTGCGTATGTGTGTGTGTGTGTGAGAGAGAGAGTCTTGTGACAACATGAAACATTTTATACCAACTGGCTGCTTCTCTGTTGTTTGTACAAATCACTTTTTTTTGTGTTCACATATGTTATGTGAAAGAAGTATGTTATGCTTGACAACTCTAGATATATTTTAATTATAGTATAACTACTAATTTAGAGTAGTACTTACTAATTTTTGATGACTCTGTTCACTGATGACTCAAAGGATGTCTCTTCCTCATCATATGATTTTATTTATTTATTTATTTATTTATTTGCTTTTAAAAACTTCAAATTTTAAATTTAAATATTATTAGCGTAAATATTGGTAGTTTAGACCTTAAAATCCCTAACAAGAACATCAAGAGTAAGGTTATATTTCACCCCCTAATCTGGTAATATGTTTCGCTTAAGAAGAAAAATTTAGCTTTTTAGTTAAATAATTAATTGACATAAATAAATAAATAAATAAATAAATAAATAAATAAAGTGACCGATTGAGTTTGAATTTGTAAACTCGTGCATTTTGCATATGTAATATGACAACAATTTCTGTTTTTGATTTGAAAACAAGATGATAGCTGTTATTTGTGTTTTGTTCACATCATCAAATGTTGTCGACACAAATAGCAGTTCTTTCATGCAGTGGCTCTTTTGTATTTACAGTTATTTGTTTGCTTTCCAAACACTCTCAAACTTTCACACTGGCAGGTATGTAGCACAAAACTACTTGTTTCCCATTGACAAACAAGAGTTTATTGTTGATTTTTGTGTGCAAATTATTTTATAAATCCCAACAGCTGAGGATAATTGTGTGCTGTTAGCTTGACGAGTGCCGTTGCCACTATTATCTGACTTTTGACACTCACACACACGTATATTTGCATGGACAGCAGCCAGACAATCAGCAGCGTTTGTTTCACAGGCTTCACAGAGGAGTGAGTGAGTCAAGAGCTGGAAACAGACTGACATGCTGGTAAACACGGCCACTAAATCAACTCTGCAGGGCTCCGGACTGAAGTTTCTGTCTGAGTGTAAAGGGTTTAAATGTGAGAGTCCTAATGAACGGCTGACATTCACTGCAGCAGAAGATCACGGCTTCAGTGTTTAACAAAATAACAGGGGAAGTTGGGGTTGAAACCTTGTCCACACAGAGGATCTTATAATCAATGGCCAAAAGGTTCTTATGTCATAAAGAGTCTCATTTGACTTGCTTTACTCAACGAGTGATTGTGTTTTCTGAGGAGCTGACTTTAGAAACGTTTGAGCTGGTTTCTATTAGTTTATTAAAATAATATATACATTTTGCTACAAATTATTTTTCAGGATAATAGTATGACTATACACTAGTATTAACTGTTTATTTGTCATTACACACAATTATGCCTTGCGTATAGTGTCATACTGTCCTGAAAGCGCTTTCCTGTAGCTCAGATAGTAGAGCATAGCACTAGCAACACCAAGATCATGGGTTCAAGTCCCAAAGAAACCAAGAGCTGATAAACTGTAACTTGAATGCAATGTAAGTCACTTTGGATAAAAGCGTCTGCTTTTATCCAAAAAACGAAAATAATTTTGAAAAAGAAAATAATTTTACAGTTTATCAAATAGAACTTGTCCAATTTTTCTAAAACTTCAGATGTTACAATTTGAATATTATTTGAGACAAATATTGGTAGTTTAGGTTCTTAACATCAAGAACAAGGTCATATTTCATCCCCAAATCTAAAGAAAGTAATATGTTTTTAATTTTACATTTTTATGACTTAATTAATTATTAGCTTTTCATTAAACTCACAAACCCCCTCTCAGTTTGGGAAACCTTGACATAATGCAATGCCTAATTCACTTTATGTTGTTAATAACAACGAATGGAATATATTTTCTGTGCATTTTAATATCAGTATGGTACAATATTATCCTATGGGTTATGTTAAAAGTAATCTAAAAGTAATAAAAAATACTCTGATTACCTAAAATGTGTAATGTAATGGATTACATTACTAGCTACAATTTGTTGTTGTTGTTGTGTAATTTGGAATCAGCAATGCACTATAGTTTGTAAGTAATCTACCCAGCTCTGATTATGACTTCACCATTGAGAATAATAGGAATTACAAAAAAATTTAAAAAATAAAAATAAAATAATAACAATAATAATAATAATAATAATAATAATAATAATAATAATAATAACAAAATTGTAATTGTAATATCACAGGAATGACAATACAGGAGATAAATGTGATAATGTTTTGTTTTTCATTGAAATGTGACCTGTTGCATTTGAGTCAGTTTGCTTTTATTACTTTTTTTGCATACTTACGTGTTGATCAGGGCAGTCATGATCATGCTGTCTAGTATCTGCTCTTCTCCTCGTCCGCTGTGGAACAGGTGTGCAGGTCTCTGACTGACCAACAATGCAGTTTTTGGAGCTGAGTTATCATCCAGAGAGCTTCCTAACAGATCTCATATGAAGCTGAGGTTTTACTTTCCTCTGCAACTACACAATATCGCTCAATCAGCTGGGGAAATGGATGTAAGCTCTCACCGTGTTGCTGTCATCAGATTTCTGAGCCAAGAGCTTTCGCTGAAACCCTCGTTACCTACAGTTACATCACAATGATTTCTCTTGATTCAAACTGAAATCACTCCGTGAACAAACCTGCTGCATAGGATTTGTTTTGACTGCCAGAAGTTGAAAATCATGGGGGGAAATAAATAAATGAATAAATAAATAAAACACCATTAAATAAAATAAATGTGCTAAATCTTGGTAAATTTAATTTGCAGCACTCATTACAACTTTTAATGTAATTTATATTAAATTTTAAAATAAATAAAAAAGATAGGTATTGTTAGTTAGTAGTTATTTAATGTATACCTTTGTGCTGTAAATTAAATTGAAATCAAACCTTCACTTCCAATAGTAATAAACAAACTAACTAACTAACTAACTAACTAACTAAATAAATAAATAAATAAATAAATAAATAAATAAATAAATAAATAAATAAATACATACATACATACATACATACATACATACATACATACATACATACATACATACATACATAAAATAAAATAAAATAAAATAAAAATTTTCCCCCCAGTAACAGGTTTTTACTTATTCTGTAATCCTGATTTGTAAAAACTGAAAAATTTGTGAATGGTCAAACTTACTGTTAGTTCATTCAGGTTTGCAGTAGCACACATGCAGATGACATGTTGCCTGCACTGTTTTGTAGTCACTACTCCATGGCATCATTTGCATACTGTTCTTGTGGAGCTGAACACTCTCTGGGAAAGGCTTTAATCTTCTTTCCCTTGAGCTTCATCTCTGAGTGTCCTGCTGCCTCTCTCTCTCTCTCTCTCTCTCTCTCTCTCTCTCAGAGTTACCCAGTTGCTTATGTCCTCCTGTTTTGTTTGACTCGCCTCACTGTTTTTAATTATTTGACATTCATAAAGCCTGTGCAAACAAATTAAACTCATGCAATATTTAAACGCCAAAAACGAAAGGGCGTGAACGTTCTACTAAACTTCTCCTTTTAGGTTTAATAAATAAAGTCATACAGGTTTGGTATGACATGAGGATACATGAATGATGATTTACTGTCACTTTAAGGATGAGGATTGGCTTTATTTCTTGAGCATCTTCGATATGTTGCTGTTTCCCTTCATTATGTTTGTATTCAGTTCTTTATACAAAAATAATAGCAGTCAAGTATAAATAAGTGCACAGTGGACACAAAGCATTGACAAATGAAGCCTGTGTCAAAGCAGGACATTCAGACAACACAAAGGTGACTCTTTCAGAGATTAATGAGTCTAAATGAACAAGAACACAAACTCAAAGCAGATGACGAAAGATGTACATTATTCTGCAGACTAAGCCATTCACTTTTTCATTTCACTTCAGGGTAGGATGTTATGAAACTGTCAATGAGTGACCCAGAAATTAAACATAAATTCAGCTAGTTTTGTTGTAAGTGAGATGTGTTTGACATATCGTCAGACCAGAATAAACACTGCTTTATTCTGTAGTAAACTGATGGTGCTGTCCACATAAATAATAAACATCAGTTTGATTATGAAACATCAGTGTGGAGAGACGCACTGTCGTCCAGTGTTGGGGAAAGTTACTTTTAAAAATAATGCATTACAATATTGCATTACTCCCTAAAAAGTAACTTATTGTGTTACTTAGTTACTTTTTTATGGAAAGTAATGCATTATGTTACTTTTGTGTTACTTTTCTCGTCTGGCCTGGGCTGGGCTTGTTTGTTTTTAAATATAAAATAAGTTCTATTTTTGGCAAATGTAAAGGCGCTTTCACACCAAAAGTGAAATGAATAAGCCTCAGGCTGAAGGAAATGTTAATTCAAAAAGCTCAAACAAACCTTTCAGCTGTGCTGCCATTCTGGATCGTAAGAGAAGAAAGTTCAACACTTTGCATAATATTCTGAGTTTGCTTTTCACTGTTTTTCATTAAGTTTGAGTAATACTGAATCTGTTTTGTGTAATTCTAGACATTTAGTCTAGATTTCTCTCAACATGGGGACAGAAGAGCTGTCAGTCAATAAATGGGAAAACAAAGTAACTAGCGTTGCTTATACAAGAATGCAAGAATAAGCAATGCATTACTTAACTAGTTTCGTGAAAAAAGTAATCTGATTACGTTGTAATGCATTACCCCCAACACTGCTGTTGGCAATGATAAAAACCAGTGACATTTTTGCATCAAGTTTTCAAACCTGCCATAATTAAAGGACCTGCAGTCGAAGCCAAGCTCTTCTGACTTCTTCTAACCAGCTGATACATTAAACATTGTCCTATAACAAGTACAACATACACCAATCCTTCGTCCCATTGACAGCATGAACTTCACACCGGTCCGCTGGGAGCACCACACCTTCTCACAGCATTCAGCGGCTGACAGGTGCCTCTATACCTGCCACAGTTTCACAGCGAGAGACCTACAGCGGACAGCTGATGGATCTGTGGCACTGTCCCGCTGGGAGAGCCTGTCAGCCCGGATCAAACCCTGCTTATTCCTCACCAAGATCCTTAACTCCAGTCGAGTAGTCCACTATTCACAGTCAGTCACAGCCAGACGTTCCTCGAGGGCCCAATGAGGAGGTGTCTGTAAAATTGGACAAGATTAGTCAGCAAGAGTGTAGTGTGTATATATAGGTATTCAGTTCATGTCACAACACCCATAATATAGTAATATACGTTGATACAAGAGTAAAATGAGTTGCAGTTCATCCAAAGAGCTCTATAAGTAGTCGAGTCGACTCCAAAAGGGTTGAACCTTGTTGTCTCTGTTGATGCGTACAAAATTTTCACTTATTCACTCATTCTCTAATCCTTTTTCCCACCAGCATTTTTTTAAAAAAGTTGCCAGCCACCGCTGGCATTTTTGATCATTTTCACAAATATTTTATGGCCCCCAGAATATTTTGTTGTATGAATATCTGAACATGCAATAACCCAAAACAAAGATGCATGCATGCATAAATAAATAAATACATACACACATACATGAAAATATTCTAGCTTCACGCATGCTTTTCTTTTATTAACATTTGAATATGGGTTTCATAAAAAAAATAAATAAATAAGAAGAAGAAGAAGAAGAAGAAGAAGAAGAAATAAATAAATACGTACATACATACATACATAAACATTTTTAACAAACCACTGAGAAAATTGCATTTTTATCAAAGACTATGTCCGGATCAGATTCGGAACAATGATCAAAACATAAATGGAGTCAATAACTTCCATCAACATCCCAAAGCGTCACAGTCCTAAATCATTTCCTGTCAACATTTCACTCAGTAACGTTAGGCAGTTTTTATTTATATGCTGTTTAATGTTTGATGATCACGTTATTTTGCATGTGCATCTGCTTACACATGCAATGACTTGTTTCTGCTTCTTCTTCACTGTGTTTTGATCCAGAGATTCGATACTCTTTCAGAAGATGTGTAATAGCACCCCCTACCGTAATGACATAGTGTGTTCCTTTTAGTTATTCCTTACATTTTATTTACTTGGTCCTAAAAATTTATTTTAAAAAATCTTAAATTTTCCTTCATAAGACCTGCAGAAACCCTGGTTTTGCACCAAAATCAAAGGGGTGTCTATAGCCATCACTCGTTATGAATTTATTAAAGAATACTTTACCTTCTCTTTCTTTTATTTAATTTTGAAATAATATTCAACCAAAGCTGTTTCTCATGATTCTTACCTCTGTAAAATAATTAGGTATTGACAACAGCTAGGCATTAATAAGCTACATAATGTCATCTTTAAATTGGATTAATTTGGACAGTCATTAGAAGTGTTTTAATAAAGGGGGGGAAATACATTTTGTGTGTAATGAATGCAATTTTGTATTCTGTTTCTGACCCTTAAAGTAAATGCAGTCAGAGAGTCAATTCCTTCAACTCCTATGGTGGGAGTTGGTAATCGGACTCTGGAAAACCTAAAATTAAACACCTGTACTACCTGGAGAAAACTGTTTGTTAATATATTTCCATTTATCTCAATGGCAGTTGCTTACCTTCTTTTCTCATGGCAAATTTACAGAAACAATCACACGAGTCCTTTGAATCAGTCCATTGAAATGAACAGTCTGATTGAATCAACTCAAAAGGAATCAGACTTTTAATTCAACTCTTAAATTTGAATTGAAAATAGTGCTTAGTTTATTATTTTTAAATAATATTGCAAAGAATTCCTTTCCAAGCATAACCTGACATAACCTTTGTTTTTTCCTCCGCCATCTCAGTGTGCAATACAGTGCGACACTTTTTTAATGAAGTGTTGATTGTGTTTTACATAACATGCATAAACAAAAACTATTCCCCTGAATATCAGTGGTTATCTCATGTAAAAAGTAAAGCCTTGGCATGATGCTAATTTATGAATCCTGACCCAGAACCATGCATATAGAGGTGAATCTGTGATAAGGTTAACTGAGGCCACTCTGCTTCACAAGGCATTGCATGTTACTTAACTATCCAACTCACCACATACCATCTTCCAACTCAAAAGCATTAGAGGCATTATTCACAATGGCTTCCTGTTAATAAGGAGTTAATTTGATTGCATTCACTCTCGTGGGTCGACTCATGTGCGGGGAAAATATTCAGTTCACATCAGGACAGCCGTAATACTTGCAGTCGGCGCAGGTCTTGAGTCTAAGACCTCTTGTAATCCCTGAGAGAGTTGAGCCAGCACATTAAACATGAGCGAAGGCAAGTCGACGACGTTGCTAATTAGAACGGCAGAAAACCTGGAGATTTGGCGTGCGACAAAAAGCCACTTTGCAAAGCCCTACGTATTGTCTCGGATGTCAGGGTGCATTACATTCACTTTAATAATCAGCCGCTTGCTTCTCTGGGGGATGCAAAACAGTTGCTTTTCTGCTCACACATGCTGACTGTCGGTCTTCTGCAGCTGTCAAGAGTTCAATTTTAGTGCAACAGGGCTTCAAAGCAGAAACAGCCATGCCAGCGTTTCATTTTCTAAAGCTGCTCTTTACAGTTGTAGTCGTACCTCAGCGTGGCAGGGCATCTCTGCGCTTGTTGCCAGCCCACTCTAATCTCCATTCAGAGCTGAATGATACAGTACAACAGAAACTGTGCAACCCATTACCAAGCCATCACAGAGATGGAAAGTCTATTATTTACACAGACAGGAGAATACACATGAGGAAAGATCTGTAACATGCACAAGAGGATATGCGTCAGACTCAGGCGGAAAAAACGCCCTCGTTGATACTCGATAACTGTCATTGTGCAACAACACTGGACCACTAAAGTATAGTGTGCTTTTATAGACCTTTGTCAGGTTAGACGCCATATTCTTACAGTCTTTAAAATGGCATGCACTGTATAAAGGTCCTAGATCACATAATTTTTACGTTACACTTTACATTGTCCACTTTAGATATTCTACTAACTATAGGTAACGTTGCAACAACATGTCAACTAACACCCATTAGAATATTAGTATAGGGTTACGGTTAGCATGTTGAAGTGTACTTGCAAAGTTACTTACAGTCAGTCGAATGTCCATCAAAATAAAATGTTAGCAGATATTAAGCAAACACTCTATTAATACAATAACTGCTAGTTGACATGGAGTTTTTTAGAATGACATTTTTGACTAATTTTTGTCAATATTCAAAGGTCCTTATGGTCTTATAGTCCTTATGGTCTTGTCTTAGTCACGGATGTGTAGTGTGATGTACTAGTGAATATGAATGTTTTGTGTTGTGAAAATTGTCTAATAGTTAAAAGGAAATGTTTTAATAATTGTGGTGATTCAACATTACTAATGAGCGATGACGTCGACATAATTGGTGATTTAAAAAGTGGGTGGAGGGATGTAATTGCTTTACACACTGAGGAAGGCTTGGTAGCCAAAACGTTTGTGTCTTTTCCCCATTGGTGATGTGTTAAATAAAACGGAAAAAGAAGATTGTTCTCGTGAGTGCGGATCATAATTTCTCATACCTTATGGTCTTATACAAATGTCAATTTCTCAGCAATTTCTACTGAAAATATAAAAAATATTTCTACTTGCATATAAAGCATAACTAGCATAGAAACTGAAGGAGTTCTTTCTGAGGAAACATTTGTTAAAAATGTAGTCCCTCAGGGAAGTGTTTTAGGCCCTCTTTTGTTTGTTTTATACATAAACAACATGCAAGCAATTTGTGATTGTAATTTGTTTTTTATAGGCTGATGATTCTGCTTTATTAATTTCAGACAAGGATGTTGGTAGGATACAAGTGAATTTAGGTAAGGAGCGTCGTAAGATAAGAGACTGGCTTTCTAAAAATAAACTGAGGTTGCATTTACTGTAGGTAAAACGGAAACCATATTATTTGGGTCTAAAAAGAATTTGAGTAAGGTTTCTAAGATGTCTGTCAAGGTGGGGGATGGTTTAATATCAGACAGAACTACCTTTAATTATCTTGGATGTGGCCTTGACAATGATTTAAGTGGTGTAAGTATGGCTATGAAAGTTCTTGGTAAGGTTAATGCTAGAACAAAATTTCTTGCCAGACATGTTAGCTTTCTCGATAAACAGAATATAAAATTTATAAAATTACTTGCATCATGTTTAGTGTTATGTCATTTTGAATATACATGCATATTTGTAGGTCTTTTAAATGTTCGAATATGGTTAGTTTTAGATTAAAAGCTAAAAGTTGGCTCTCAAGTAGGTTGTTTTGTTGATGAATTTGTAGTACGTACTTTGGGTGTAATTTGTGATTGTAATTTTTTGTAAATGTGGAATTTTACTGTGATCTTTGTATTTGTAATGCAATGCCAATGTATCTGTTACTGGGTGTGGAGTTTGGTACCACAATGAAAACAAACATTTTTATTTATTTTTTTTTTCCTTGACAAATTGAGTGTATTCACTACTTTTCTGTTTAATAGAAGAGTAAGAATAAGATTTAAAATAGGGGGAAAAATTATATCCAGCATAGAAATTTCCATGACTTTTCCAGGTCTAGAAACCACACTTCCCTCATATGTCCAGTTTAACAAGATCATGTGAGTCCTGATTCTTTAATAACATGACAAGTCTTGAGGAAACAAACTAAAATATGAAATATAACTTATAAATATAAATAAAAAAAAAACTAAAATAATAACATAATGATACTAAAATAACACTGGTTGAGAACCACTGTGCAACAGTATTACTTTTCGAAGTAACAAAACATTCACCAGGCAAACGTAAAACTAAAAAACAACAAAAAAATCCCATCGACTAAGGAAAATCAATCAATCAATCAATCCCATCCCATTACATTTAAGAGGAATCTGAGTCATATCTAGACTCAGAAATAGAGACTTGAGGATGGGTTATTTTCATTTGGACCAGTAAGAGACCACAATAGCAAACGCACGGCAATGTTTGGCAACCACCAACAGTACATTGTTTTTATAAAACTTTTATTATTATTATTGGTAAAACATGTTCTTGTCAAATGGTGGGAATGGATAAAAGTGCTGTCAGAGATTTACTGTACTTCACAACAAAGCTGGAATGCACAGAATTTGGTGATTTTGGTGACGGTTCATTTATTCAACTTTGATGAGCACCATCAAAGGGTACAAATGCGCTGAAGGTGAAATTAACTTTCTGGACCCACCGTCTCCAACATCCCCATCAATCATGCGAGACAAATCATGCTAATGCGCTGTCCTGAAGCACAGGCTTTGCTTTGGCTTCCGTCCTACACAATAAGTGTATGCGAATGCAGAAGTATACTGTATAAAGTATGCAGCTAAGGTTGCCATTAACTGTGTGACTGCAGCTATCGCATGAATTATCGATGTGCAGTTTGAGTTATGAGGGAAAACTCAAGCTGTTTTGGGTGGCGAGCCCAGGATTATTAAAAGCCAGGGAGCCTTAAATGAAATATGACTTTATGACAATGTCTGACAGAAGCTTTACTGAAGAATGTTGTGTTAAAATATTCATGGAAGACTGACAGTGTTGTTGAGTGGTGAACATGGCTGGATTCAGCAGCAGGATTTCCCTTTCTGAATATGTGTCGTAATGTAATGCATATGTCCTCAGATGTGCTGCATGTTGGACTTTTCTTTCTGTGAGTCATTTGGTATGAAGTTTGAACATACTACAACCAATACAAATCAATTGAAGGAGGTCAGAACTGTTAGCAAAGTAGTTTACAAATTACTAAGTATACAATCTGCAAGAAAGTCCACTGAAATGTTCATGAAATAATTATGTTCCTAAGCTAATGAGTACAGTTAATGGGACAGTTCACCCAAAAATGAAAATGTGCTGTTAATTTACTCACCCTCAGGCCATTCAAGATGTAAGTGACTTTTTGTTCTTCAGTAGAACAGAAAATAAGATTTTTAGATGAAACAATGCTTCTCGGTGATTCATAAAAGTCAATGGTTACCGTCACTTTGAGAATCCAAAAAAAAAAAAAAAAAAAAAAAAAAAAAAAAAAAACACCACATCAGGCAACACAAAATTAATCCCTGTGGTGTCACGTACGCTGGAGCCAGGAATGAGGAGACACGGCAAATACACAAACTGAGAGTCTTTAATAATCCATCTAGGGAACATCGAACACAAGAAGACATTCAAAGACCGACAAACACTAACTGAAAGGACTGGGGCTTTTAAAGACAGGACAATGAAAGAACTAAGGAGACACACCTGGAGCAAATTAAGACAATCAGACTGGGGAGAAACTGGGTCACAGGGAACACATGGGGAGCAAAAACCACAACAAAACAGTCCAGGGGCGTGACACGTGGCTCCTGAAGACATATTGAGGCCTTATGAAGTGAAATGATCAGTCTGTGCAAGAAACTGAACATTATTTACAACATCATTACCTGTAATCCAGAGCCTCATTCTTTCATTTTTGGGTGAATTATCACTTTATCCATTTCAAGGCAGCTGAACA
Organism: Spinibarbus caldwelli; assembly: GCA_039654775.1. Taxonomy (NCBI): domain Eukaryota; kingdom Metazoa; phylum Chordata; class Actinopteri; order Cypriniformes; family Cyprinidae; genus Spinibarbus; species Spinibarbus caldwelli. The sequence goes on from CM077263.1 coordinate 25,792,161, forward strand.
ATTAAAACACAATTAACACTGAAATGAAATCAAAACAAGGGTGATATATACAGAATAGTATTCTATTGCAGTCTGATTAAGCCAAATAATGTAGCAAGGGCTCCATCCATTTCAAAAACATCATAAAATGCAGAGTTACTTCACGGAGAGAGAAAAACAACAACAACAACAACAACAACAACTGATGCTTGTGTGTCCCCTTAATCAATTCAGCATCAACTTTTCTAGTATTGTGACATGCATCTGTTAAAAAAAAAAAAAAAAAAAAGGCAGTGATATTTTAGTATTATTGAGATACTATTATAGATTTTATTAATATAATAATTTAATTATTTTTTTCTGTTTTCATTTTTTTTTTTAAGTTATTATTAGTTTTAGTTATTTTAGTACATCAAGTTAAACTAAATGAGAAATGTTGCCTTGGTATCTAGATTGATAGAAAGGATTAAATTTTCTTTCTTTTTTTTCTATTTCGGTTAACATTTATTTTATTTTATGTGTGTGTATACATATGCATGCATGTATATAAGAAGCTCGAAGGAGCACAATGGAGGCAGACAGTCAAATGAACAGAGTCTTTAATAAATCCACATTGCAAAATAAGGGAACACAACCTCTTTACACGACATAAGACAAAGAAACTGATGAAAAGCAGGGCTATAAGTACTAAACCAAACAAGGGATTAATGAGTAAATTAACAAGACACAGGTGCACAGAATGAACCAATCAGGGCAACTAAGGGAGACTAGCCCTGCGTCCCAATGTGCATACTATCCACACTATCTGCCCTAAATAGTATTGAAATTTACTAATATCACATAGAATTTAGGATGGATAGTATGCACATTGGTACGCAGGCCAGTTCAAAGAAGATAGAACAGAAATACACGGAAATCTAAACAGAGACAGAACATAGAAGTGACAATGCAAGGATGAATTGTTCATGATCAATAACATGCATTATTTAGAAGATAATTTTTTTTTTCCCTCTCTCATTACTAACTGGAGCTTCACATTTGGTTACTAGTTTATAGAGACTAAAAAATGCCGGTCTGATCATCAAGCAAATGTACTGTACTAATCCACACAATTTAAATTTTTAGCATTCCACTGAAACAAAAATTGCAGCATAGTTTGAAAAGCGAAAAGACACGAGAGCAAACTATTCCTTTAACCGAACTCAAGTGAACTAAAGTTACCTAAAATCACCTTTCCCAAAACTGCACACATAAGCATTGCTCGAACTGCAGCAAATTACAGAATAAATGACAAACATTTGCATAAATAGCTTATCTTTTAATTACAGACTTGAGGGTCTTGAATGACCCTGAAATTATGATTTTGTGCGTGAAGCCTCTTTTTCTTGATTGGAAATGGCATACCAATAATATAATAATAGAAACGATTATATGCAAATCATTTATGCATCAAGATATCATTGCGGTTTTCATCTTTAAAGAGCCCTTCTGTTTGATGAGCAGACCTCATTTCCAGTCCATCCAAAATCCAGCCAGTGATGACTCACATTCAGAAATGGATTATTTCTTTGGATCCCAAAGAAATTGTGATGTCATTGTAGAGAGTGTGGCCTGTTTGATGCAACCGAGTTAATAAGATTAGATGAAGCACTGCAAAGAAAATAACTTTATTAACCAACACTTGCTTTTTGATGTCATTTTTTTTTTTTTTTTTAAATAACATTCAAAACCATGAAAGCTTTATTAATTTCTTTTGTGGTGTCCTTATACAGGTTTCATTGTGTTTTTGTCCTTCTCTTCCGTCTCTTAAAGGACCCTGGGGGCCGATGTCCTCTTTAACAGAGCAGCTTTTGCTCAAACAACAACTTCCATCTGCAATCATAAAACATCTTAATCACAAAGTATTATTTAAACCCCTTGCCAACAGCAGTCCAGCAATTTTCAGTGCACAAGGAAATGTCAGTGCTGGGATGTGAGTTGTGGTTGCTAAGCATCGATGAGTGCCATTTAAAGATACTACCACAATCGAAAGTGCATTCACAATGAATAATATCTCTAGAATTGTGCCAAGAGAATGCATATTGCTGTCCTTCCTACATACAGTATAATTACCTCTTTTGTCATCCTGAATTCATCACTATATGGAATGACTTCAATGCAAAGTATTGAGAAGCAAAAATGGAACGGATTCCAAATCTCCAAATCTCGCCCACTCACTCACAATTTACATTTCTTTTCTGTGCCGGCGTGGAAGATGTTGTCTGAACTGCTCTGTGTCTTTTATTCTAATCATCAGAATGAGAGCTGGCGGAGACGCATCCCACTTAATGCAAATCTTCATTCTCTGTGTGCCACAGTGCACTATACTCTATCACGTCCCTTTTTAGTTTTAAAGAGGGAGATATAGTATCTGGGATACAGTGCAGGGAATGCCTGATTTTTCAGTAATATCCCAGGTTGACCTAATGTATAATACAAGATGGCATGCATTAATGGATACTACATTATTTATACAGTTAGCAAGAAAAGCCATTGTCAGGGCAAATGTCAGGTAGCACCAAAGATGACACATAATTGTTACAATAGCTATGCTTTTTCAGTCATTTTAAATGCACATTTATTTAGCCAGTAGTTACTGTGAGTAATGCATTTGAGTAAGTCTACCAGGGCATGTACTGTATATTTAATGAAGATTTTTTTTATTTATTTTTTTTTATAGAAATTATTACTTTTGAGATTAAAATGAACGCAGGGCTTTACTTGAAAATTTGGAAGAACAGGCTTCTCGTTTTTTTTCAAACCTATTACATTTTTAATCCAGGTTCGTTGGAAAAGCATACATGTGGCAATTATATTATGCCATGCGTTTCATAGCACTTTCAAAGTGAAATGTCTAGTGAGTGACGCTAAAACTCTGTTCAGTTTTATCCAAAACAGATTAACATGAATCTGGTGATGTTTAATTACACTGGTTGTAGAGCATATTGCAGAAGTTCAGAAATTAAATGTCTGCACTAAATGGCACTATAAGATTAATGCTCTATCGTGATTGAAATTAACATACCATATACACTAAACCTGACTGATTGTCTTAATAAAAGCAAACATGAGATAAAAATGCACTGGCTGAAACAACCATGTCGTTTTAATTTGTTTCTACAAGTATTTAAGCTCTTTTATCATGACTCGTATTTAATGGGACTCATAAGTGAAATGCTGTACCGGGTTCGCTACAGAGCAAGTTTACTCTGTCAGAAAAGCAAAAAAAATATGAAGCTGCATATCTGATGTAAATGTCAAAATTTATTAGTTTACAATGCATGCTCTATGGTGAAAATGTTTTGAGCTCATAACATAGTATTGTGCAAAAACAAGTCTATTAATAACTGACATTCTGCCCTGTAATCATAATTGGTGTGAAAAAGATTACACATTATTGGTGGTTTTTTTTTTTTTTTTTTTTTTGCCATTAGTGCTTAATCCAGCTAGAAATGGCAGCAAATTGTATTTATAAGTACTTGTTTTTGACTATGTAGGTAGAAGCATGTTTTCCAATGAGCCTGTGTTACACAATTTACAATGTAGATCATAATTTTTCAATAACAATTAGAATGTTTTCTACTGTGCATTTAAAGGGTCAAGAAAATGTAAGAAATTAACATAGAAGACTTAAATTTAGCTATGTTCATCATGTGATTGTCACTTTAGAAGACATACAGTACAATACTTTATAAATCATATAAATTGTGTTAATTTCACATTATTGGTGCAAATAACTTTCAAAATATGGAAAAAAATAGCTGCAACATTCTTCAAAATATCTTAAGTAATGCAGGTTTGGAAGAGCATGAGGGCATGTAAATGATGACTGAATTTTAATATTTGGATGAACTACCACTTTAAACTGCAAACAATCAGCAAAAGATGTGCTTTATGATCACAATAATAAATGTTTTCAAAAACTGAGTACGGTGAAGTTTCATTATTCTACCCACGCTTCAATCATTGATCATTAAAAGGAAATATTGTATAACAGTGTAAAAGTATTAACAAACTAGATAAAAAAGTTTGTCTAGACAAACTTTAAGTTGGCTTGAGAAAGCAGGACCAGAAAGTATGAAAAAATTTTAAAAGTTTAGAAAAGTTTTAAGTTTGATGGTTTTCAGTCTGAAATAGTTTTAAGTAGTTTTAAAAGCTTAAAGTTTGAATGTTTTGAAGGGAGCAGATAGATAGATAGATAGATAGATAGATAGATAGATAGATAGATAGATAGATAGATTGATTGATTGATTGATTGATTGATTGAGGCTGAGGACCTCAGGGTGGTTACTAAGGTGCTCTGGATAGTTGCTAGGGTGTTGCTATGTGGTTGCTAGGGTACTTGGAGTGGTTCCTATGATAGTTGCTAGGCTACCCGGGGTGGTTGCTAGGGTGTTGCTATGCAGTTGCTAGGGTACTTGGGGTGGTTGCTAAGGCGGTTGTTAGGGTACCCGTGTGGTTGCTATGGTGTTGCTATGCGGTTTCTAAGGTACCTGATTTGGTTGCTAGGGTGTTGCTATGTGGTTGCTAGGGTACCCGGGGTCGTTTCTAGGTTGTTGCTATGTGGTTGCCAGGGTACTCTGGGTGGTTGTTAGGGTGTTGCTATGAGGTTGCTAGGTTACCCGGGGTGGTTGCTAGGGTGTTGCTATGCAGTTGCTAGGGTGCATGGGGTGGTTGCTAGGGTGTTGGTATGCGGTTGGTAGGGTACATGGGGTGGTTGCTAGGATGTTGCCAAATGGGTGCTAGGCTAATCGGAGTGGTTGCTAGGGTTTTGCTATGTGGTTGCTAGGTTACTGAGGGTGGTTGCTAGGTTGTTTGGCTAGTTGCTAGAGTGTTGCTATAAAGATAGATAGATAGATAGATAGATAGATAGATAGATAGATAGATAGATGGAGTCAGAATATAGATAGATAGATAGATAGATAGATAGATAGATAGATAGATAGATAGATAGATAGATAGATAGATAGATAGATAGATAGATGGAGTCAGAATATAGATAGATAGATAGATAGATAGATAGATAGATAGATAGATAGATAGATAGATGGAGTCAGAATATAGATAGATAGATAGATATATAGATAGATAGATAGATAGATAGATAGATAGATAGATAGATTGTATCAATCTGTATCCTGTGATGGCAAAATAGAGTTATTTAGGAGGTAAGCGGGTCACAGCAGTTTGCTACAATCCTGAGATAGAGTCAGGTTATAGATAGATAGATAGATAGATAGATAGATAGATAGATAGATAGATAGATAGATAGATTAGATGAGTTTGAATGAGTTTGAATGGGCTAGAAATAGTACATAGAAGGGAAAGCTTGATTGAGTCTCAAAGGATTCTGGGAGTTTAAATTTGAATTTTGACAGTTGGAGTTTGAATAGTCTTGGCTCATTTGAACATTCCGTCTGAATAAATCTATGGGATTTTTACGATGTTTAATCTTCAGTTTTATGAAAACCATAATTCCGATCAGTCTGAAAAGATATAGCAACTCGAGTCAGATCAGTCTGAAGATCTGGGCTGAGTTTGGAGTCTGTAGAGTTAAAGCTCTAAGAGGAGTAGCAGTCAGAAATTTTAAGTCTCCGAAGAAGAATAATGGTCTAGTTGCATATCTCCGCCATCTTGGATTTCCGGTCGAGCGAGTGTGTGCATAGATACTTCCCGGTTGTGCTAAAGGCCAGTGCAGAAAACCGGAGAAATCCAAATATTACCTTCTATATATGTTTACAGGATTTATAATATTACTTCAAACGCAAATAATATCTACACTGCTATTATTACTATACTATAAACGTTAACTGTGCAGTGCATTTGAAACTTGCGTATGTTTGGGTCCTGTGACTGAATGAAATAGCTACACTAATCCATACTGTTCACGAAACGAAAGTTGAACTCATGATGTGTAAACAGAGCTACACAACTATGTAAATCAATTATGTAAATGTACAAATTACTTATTCATTGAAAATGTTTGTATTACATATATTTTTTTTAAATGAAATACAACCCCAAATCAGAAAAAGTTGGGACAGTATGGAAAACGGAAATAAAAAAAGAAAGTAGTGATTTCTAAATTTACTTCGACTTGTATTTCATTGCAGACAATATGAAGACAAAACATTTCATGTATTGTGGTACTTGACAAAGGTTTTCCAAAGTAGTCCTGAACCCATGTGGTGATATCGCTTATAGATGAATGACGATTCTTGATGCAGTGCCGCCTGAGGGATCGGAGATCACGGTTGTTCAGCTTAGGCTTGCGCCCTTGTCCTTTACGCACTGAAATTCCTCCAGATTCCTTGAATCTTTTAATTATGTTATGCACTGTTGAAGGTGAAACATTTCATGTTTTGTCTGGTCAGCTTCATGTCATTTGTAAATATACATCCTTTCCTGTCATTCAGACCTGCAACACATTCCAAAAAAAGTTGGGACAGGAGCAATTTATGGCTAGTAATGAGGTAAATTGGTTATTGCACATTTGAGTGGTTTGTGTTTGAATAAAGAGATCCTGTGGACTGACTAACCACTGGCGCTGAACCGCATAATCAAGAAAGAAATTTCACATAGAGGTCCGCAGTAATGTAGGGAGTAGGGGTGTGCCCGAAGCCGAAATACCTTATTGGGAAAGGCACGGATAATGGCTTTTAAAACGAATAACGGATAACGAATAATTTTTGCCCGAATATTCGGCTGAGGCTGCAGCACGTGTTTGCTAGATTCACAGGTGAGCCAGGGCAATCAGCGCGATATTTTAAACAAACCTTTCAATTCACGCAATGATGAGCGTGTGAAGTGAATGAATGTAGCCTAAACTTTACGAATGAAAAGAGTGCAAATCAAACACCGCTTGCTGTTGCCTCTCCGTGCATCTCTCATAAATCAGAGCTTTGCAACAGGCCCTTAGCCAGCTATGAGGCCACCGAGGTCCGGACCTCGGTAAATATTTCATGTTCAAAAATAAAATTTGTTCTCTGAATGACTAATTTGCTGTTAAAATCCTCATATGAATGTCTGCATGACATGTATAATTCAGTTTAGACGGTTTGCACGAATTTTAGCGTCCGTGGAATGAAAATGATCGCTGCGAGACGCTGGCGGAGTGAACTTTAGAGCTTCGAGTGAGGACGCGTGCGCAGCCTCCGTGTTGCCAGATACAGCTATTATAAGCGTTTTTAGCCTTTATGTTCCACTTAATTTGACACTTTAGAAAGTTAATAAAGTAAGAAGTTGTATTTTAGGGTCACAGATATCTGTATCTTATCTTATTTGCAAAAGATTTGAGATAGTTTTGGTTTATTTTTATTTAGGTAATTTCCGTTTTTAATAGCAATATCTGGCAACACCGCATCACCGGCACTCAAACTGACAGTAATCAAAAAAACCCATGGACGGGTTATTGCCGACAGGATACGACATTCGGTAAGGAAAACGCAAAATTATCATGATATTATATGTCAGCAACGTTATCAACGTTGTCAAAAACAGTATTTAACACTAGTACACATATCTGTGGTTACATAATGAAATGAACGCAAACACTAGCCATGAAGAAGACTATGCTCTATCTAACACAAATCATGTTATAAACATTCATAAGAGCACTAGACAAAGTTATCAGCTGTATAGCAATGGTTATTAGTAGGCTAATAATCAACTTAAATACAGATACATTTTCTATTAGGCCTACATGTTTGCTTCTTTTTCTTTTGATGGTTTGCGTGGCACTCACACATTTGTTTAATGAAGTTAAAAAAAAAAAGACTCGTTTAAAGAGTTCTGCATAATGAAAATGTGCGTCTTGAATGAATTCAGTCGTGTCCAAGTGATCACTAAATGTTTGTCATGAAATCTCTCTACTTGTATGAGAAATTTATTTTTAGAAATTATTAATTTTATATTTTAGAACACTGACTAGGGCAAATAGTCGAAACATAAATATTTTTCCATAGGCCTACTCTGTTCTCTTTTTCCCATAGCCTACTTTTCTAGACCTACAAATTACTAAAGTGAAATACTTTTTAAACTGAGCCAAAGGAAATCATGTTGTTTTACATAAACCTCTAAAATTACAACGCAGTAACAAGTGTGTGAAGTAGCCTAAATGAGTTTAAAAGAATGAAATAAGCGCAAATAAAATAGCAGTGTTGCAGTTGCCTTCCATTTTATGGACATTGCTTAAATTAATTTCCACATTTCAAAACTGCGTAGGAACCCTTACTGTTTTAATTAGAAGATATTTAAATATTTATTTATCGGATCACGAAAGGTCCCCAATCTGGCACTCGAACTCACGTTGCTCGAAGCACAACCGCGCTGCATCTAGAAGCACTGCCTATCGGCTCCGACTGTTAGAAGATATTTAAATGTTATATTCATGGAGAAAAAAAAAAATAAAAAATAAATATTATATATATATATATATATATATATATATATATATATATATATATATATATATATATAATTTTTTTATTTTATTATTTTTTTTTAGTTAAACGGCATATTTGTTCAGTGATTACGAAAAAAATAGGCTGTAATAACAAACATAATAACGGTCTTATCAAGTATAACTGTAGGAAGTTCTGGTTCAAGCTCCACCTACTTCCGGTTACAAATACAGATACAAATACTGGCTTCGCTGTACACCCCTAGTAGGGAGGGTGTTTTCTCATGTCTTTGATATACCACTATTCGCTATTTAATTTGAAAAACATTAATTATCTATCTAGCCAAGTTTCGCATGTAAGTTTCCCTTTACAGTAAATGTGAATGTCGGAACTTCCTTCAGGAACTCGAGCTGCATCCAAAAACGCTATGGGAACGAGATGCCCACGCCACCAGAATGACAAGTCCCTGCCTAGAGTGTTGCTAGGACAAGAGGACAGAAGAGCCCGGAGTGGCTCGCATGCCTTGGAGGCCACCATACCTCTAGTGGAGTGAGCCTTGACTCCCATCGGCGAGGGGAGACCAGAGGACTTATAGGCCATAGAAATGGCATCCACTATCCACCAACTGAGGGCCTGCTTAGCAGCAGGAAGACCCCTCTTAGCGGAACCATAGCACACAAGCTCTGTGGATGTACTTGTCCAGCGCTCGAACTGGACACATACAGTTAAGCTTCTGCTGGTCGGCCTCCTGAAAGGGAGGACAGAAGGCCTGCAGTACGATAGGCTGTGGCATAACAGAGGGAACCTTCGGCACATAACCCACTCGAGGGTATAGAAACGCTTTGGCCATGGCAGGCGCAAAGTCGAGATGAGAAGGGGCCACTGACAGGGCCTGCAGATCTCTGACTCTCCTCAGAGAAGTCAGAGTTAAAAGGAAGGTAGTCTTAATCGTGAGAAGACGATCAGATATCTCTTCAGTGGGTTCGAATGGAGCCTTACAGAGAGCCTCTAACACCACAGCCAAATCCCACGGGGGAACACGGGAACCGTTACTGGAGGCTTCAGCCTCAGCGCACCGCGGAGGAAACGTGTAACTAAGGGGTGTCTACCCACTGACTGACCACAGAGAGGGGCATGGTAGGCCACAATGGCCGCCACGTAAACCTTTAGGGTGGAGTGGGTTAACCCTGTGGAGAATCGGGCCTGCAGGAACTCCAGAACTGTACCAATCGGGCAGTTAGCTGGGTCGAGCTGGTGGTCTCCGCACCATGAAGTGAAAAGTTTCCACTTCAGGACGTAAAGTTTCCTCGTTGAGCCGCAATCTGCTTCGATTGAGCTAAAAGCAACCAATCGTCAATGTAATTCAGTATGCGGATGCCCTGGAGTCGCAGTGGAGCCAGAACAGCATCCACACACTTCGTAAAAGTGTGAAGTGAGAGTAAAAGGCCAAAAAAGAAGAACTCAGTGTTGGTAAGCTTTTGCCCCCAAAAGCAAACCTCAGGAACTTCCTGTGATGAGGAAGGATAGAGACATGAGCACCTTTTAGATCAGTCGTGACAAACCAGTCCTCGGACTTGATCTGAGACACGACTTGTTTGAATGCGCGTGCTGGACTTCAGTCACCTGACTGAGCGGTTCAAATGATGCAAATCTAAAATAGGACACAACCCTCTAACCTTCCTCGGAACGGTGAAGTACCGGCTGTAGAACCCGGACTCTACTACGTGAGGAGGGACCATCTCGATGGCCTCCTTCCTCAAAAAAAGAGTAACAGTTCTGTTCCATGACCAGAGCCTGCTTGGGACCCACCAGAGTGGGGATAACCCCGTTAAACTGAGGCGGAGGAGAACCGAACTGGATTCTATAGCCTCACTTCACTCTGCAGTGTGCAGGACCCACCGAGACATGTTTGACCAACTGCCAAATAGTCTACTAAGGGAAGTAGTCTCTCGAGACTAACTTCTGGTGTAATCAGAGCGGCTAGCTCGGTGCCCTGATGCGGCGAACCGGCAGGGGACGGCCAATCTAGCCGCCCTAGAGACCTCCGAAGAGGTACCGAGCCTCTCAGCTCCGCTACGTTTCCGGGCGGAAGAGACCGAGAGCAGCGCTCGCGGGAGACCGCTATGCCCTGGAACCCTGGCAGGGTTGGCAGACTGATCTCCTGAGGGCACTGAGGAGAGAAGGGCACCGTGTGATGCGGTGTACACCGCTCTTCCCAAGAGGGGCCTGCCCCCCCCCGAAGTCCTTAGCCATAAGCATCCAGACTCTCTTGCTGAAGTCTTCTATTGAAACGACGGTCCTCAGACCTGCGTCATCACCCAGGAAGACTAAACTGGTAGAACCAGAGCCTGCTAAGCAGGACCCAATGAGACACACTTGGCAGGGGCTCCCACACCGCCAGGCGACTCCTAAGGGAACTAATCTCTCGAGATTGGCCTCTGGTGTTATTAGAGCGGCTAGCTCAGTGCCCTGAAGCGGCGAACCGGCAGGGGACGGCCGATCTAGTCACCCTAGAGACCTACGAAGAGGTGGCGAGCCTCTCAGCTTCGCTACATTTCTGGGTGGAAGAGACTGAGAGCAGCGGTTGCTGGAGACTGCTGTGCCCTGGAACCCAGGTAGGATTGGCAGACCAATCTCCCGAGGGCACTGAGGAGAGACGGGCACCATGTAATGCGATGTACACCGCTCTTCCCCAGAGGGGCCGGCCCTCAAAAGTTCTGGGCCATAGGCATCAGGACTTTCTAGCCGAAGACTATCCAGCGAGAATGACAGTCCGCAGACCCGCCTTCTGTTAGAAGGCTTCGGCCCGGGAGCGCCACTCTGACTCCAAATTCTGGGGAGTACGAGAAATGACGTTCCCTGAATGAGGAGCTGGAACACAGTTGGGGCTGCTCCCACCCAGGAGGAAGAGAGGTAAACATCGTGCTTCACTCGAGAAATTATCCCAAGAGGCTCCTATATGCCATATTCAGTGCCACTTGAAAGTTTGTGAACCCCTTGCGGAATCTGTGAAAATGTGAGAAATTTTGACAAAATAAGAGATTTCATACAAAATGTATTTTTTATTTAGTACTGTCCTGAGTAAGATATTTTACATAAAAGATGTTTACATTTAGTCCACAAGACAAAAAAAAAAAAGAAAAAAAAATTGCTGAAATTATTAAAATAACCCCATTCAAAAGTTTGTGAACCCTTGGTTCTGAATACTGTGTGTGGTTACCTGGATGATTCACGACTGTTTGTTTTGTGATGGTTATTCATGAGTCCCTTGTTTGTTCTGAACAGATAAACTGAGCACTGTTCTTCAGAAAAAATCCTCCATGTCCTGCAGAATCTTCAGTTTTCCAGCATCTTTGGCATATTTGAACCCTTTCCAGCAGTGACTGTGTGATTTTGAGATCCATCTTTTCACACTGAGGACAATTGAGGGACTCAAACTCAACTATTAAAAAAGGTTTAAACATTCACTGATGCTCCAGAAGAAAACATGATGCATTAAGAGCCGGGGGCTGAAAACTTTTTGAATTTGAAGATCAAGGAAAATTGTACTAAATTTGTCTTCCGGGAAACATGCAAGTGTCTTCTGTTGCTTCCGAAGGGCAGTACTAAACGGAAGAAAATTATATTTCTACAAAATAAGAAAAATTTGGACATCTTCATCCTGTTCAAAATTTTCACCCCCCGGCTCTTAATGCATTATGTTTTCTTCCCTTGAGAGCCGACTCTGCGTGTTTTGCTCCCAAGCAGACAACACACAAACTGTGTGTATCCCCACCCGTAATGTAGCGCGGGCAAAGAACACACAGCCTGAGATGCTGCCCGCTCTTGCCCCATGCTCGTCTGCACTCGTATTGGTAAAATAAAGAGTGACAATGGACAAACAACACCAAATAAGACAGACACACACAGAGCGCTTGCTGAATAACAGAAAGCTGACGCCAGCTCCACCGCGATGTACTGTTACTTCCTCTACAGTAAAAAATCTGGGTGTTATATTAGACAGCAACTTGTCTTTTGAAAATCATATTTCCCATGTTACAAAAACAGCATTCTTCCATCTTAGAAACATTGCCAAGCTACGAAACATGTTACCTGTTTCTGATGCAGAAAAGCTAATTCATGCATTCATGACCTCTAGACTGGACTATTGTAATGCACTGCTAGCTGGTTGTCCTGCATCTTCAATAAACAAGCTACAGGTAGTCCAAAATGCAGCGGCTAGAGTCCTTACCAGATCAAGAAAATATGATCATATTATCCCAATTTTACAGTCTCTGCACTGGCTACCTATGAAGTTCTGTATCAGTTACAAAATATTATTACTTACTAATAAGGTTTAGATCCTGCATACCTAAATAGTCTTCTACCACGCTACAATACATCCCGCTCCCTAAGGTCGCAAAACTTTGGACTCTTGGTAGTACCTAGGATAGCAAAGCCCACTAAAGGAGGTAGAGCTTTTTCACATTTGGCTCCCAAACTCTGGAATAGCCTTCCTGATAATGTTCGGGATTCAGACACACTCTCTCTGTTTAAATCTAGATTAAAGACACATCTCTTTAGCCAAGCATTATTCTAATGCATCTCATAATCTTGTACTGCAGTTATATCTGATCAAACGCACATTATTCTTTAGCTTAGGTTGAACAAATAATTTTTGCTTGAATGGAACAGCAGCTACGCTAATTATGTCTCTATTTGTTTCTCTGTTTCTGCCACGGGGTAACTAGGAATTGCACAAACTTCAGTTTGGATCCAACCCTTAAATGATCTGAGATGACCAAACAACTGAGAAGAGATGATGCCAACCCCTCAGAGGACCTCAGATGATGCCAACCCTCAGACAACATACAGAATCACCAAATGTTGCCATATGTTAAATATATTAAGTTTCTACAATATATAAATATTGTAGAAACATAATTTCCTGTAAAGCTGCTTTGCAACGATTTGTATCGTGAAAAGCGCTATACAAATAAACTAAACTTGAATGTTGTACCATGACACATTACACTTTATGGACATATGGATATGTATTATTTGTGGTGCAGCTTTATGATCTGAAATGATTAGTTTCAGTCATTTTAATTGGAGCTTCTCCAAACCAGAAATTTCAGCCTCAAAACTGTTGTTTCTTTATAATTGTTTTGAAATTTCCTATCAATTTTTGAGTGAAAATTGTTTTATAGGACACTTTAGATACAGCTATTTGAACTAGAGTCACAGTGTATGACTGCAGATGTTTTTTCTCTCCAACATGCAGCTTGTTTACTGGTTATATAGTACTCAAAACTAAAATAAAGTTTCAATAAAAAGAGTGGCTCATTAGCATGGCCTATACGCAACACTTTTTAGGCCAAATCTGAGCCAAAATAAGCCATCCGTGGTGAGGGAATTTCTGGAAAAGTGCCTAGATTCAATTAGATCCCTGTTGAGCTTGGTGGTTTGTTTATTGAAACCAAATGCATCGAGGCCTCTTCTTTTTCATCCAAGGATTGATTTATATTCATTTCCAGTTGCTTACTTGAAATTAATTATCAGTCTGCAATTAACATATAGGTCGCATATTGATCTCAAAAATACACGTTAATCCCGCATCAGTTGAGATGCTCCATGGGAAACCAACGAGTCGCTTTGATTGTGCATGATTTCCCACGATGCTCCATTTACACTGTGTTCTCTATTTAAGCCTTTTCTCACCTACAGCCCAGAGGCCCAGAGCTCAGTTCAGAGGGACGTCTCACCTTGAAAACCACTGAAATGAAAGTTAGCCTTTCCCAAAATACAGCCGACAGTTTCTGGTGACGCTTGCGCTTCACTGACCTTCAAGAGCAGCATCCCAGTGATTCAGCAAATAAAAACTCCTGGGCTTTCCACAGCAGCCTTGAAGGCGTCACATCAGACATGTTATTTTTGCCTGAGGTCTGGGGTTTTTGGGTATGGTATAGTTTGCGTGGCTCTGCAGTTCAACCTCTAAGCAAAGCCTGTAGTATTCACTCAATCTATATTAAAATATCTTGCAAAAAGTGTTTTGATCTGGCCAGTAATTGTGATACTGAGATCTCAAAGGCCCACGAATAGCCCTTTTACCAGTTATTAACAGAAGCTACACTCTTAAAAATAAAGGTGCTTCACGATGCCATAGAACCTTTTTGTCTAAATGGCTCCATAAAGTACCTTTAACATCTAAAGAACCTTTCTGTTTCACAAAAGGCGAAAGAAGGTACTTCAGATTATAAAAAGGTAAGAAAGAGATGGTTCTTTAAAGAACCTTTCACTGAAAGGTTCTTTGTGGAACCAAAAATGGTTCTTCTATGGCATTGCTTGAAGAACCTTTGTAAGCACCTTTATTTTTAAGACACAGGGTTTACACTCATTAGGTCTGTTATTTTCTTGATTGGATCCTGCCCGCTCACCACTTCCCCTCGACTACAATTCACAGCCCACCCGGCCCTTCAAGTGCTGGGACAAGAGCCTCTCGTGCCGCCATGGCATGGCCAGTCATTTCATTTTCTTCTTGTTCAGCACATGTTGTTCCTGATGATGAGAGGATGCTGAAAACCACTTTAGATAAAATGGTCCATAAGGAGATCTCTCTACGATCAGAAACTTGTTTATATCTGCTGGTAACTGCATGATAAAACAAGATAATGACTTGTAATATTACACCATGCAAAAACAACTCTGCTCTTGTCTTAGTGCTTCTAAACGTTAGACTATGAACACATTTATGTAGCCAATGACAGCAGCATCACAAAAAGCCAACATCAACAGCAGCAGAGATATAATGTGCCCTTCAAGTGGAGTCAGAAAGATTGCAATTATGAGAACAAGAACATTAATGACTGAGCAAAGTTATATGCAATAGTGGAAACTTTTAGATTTCAGATGATACACAAGAAGCTGAGTTGTGACTTTGGAAAGAGCTTGTCGATTTGAAACATGGCATAAATATATAGATATATAGATGATATCATAATATATTTAGAATCTACAGACATCAGTGAATGGAAAACAAGTCTGTACTGAATTATAATGTTTTTTTTTGTTTGTTTTTTTTTTTAAGTTATTTTAGGTAACACTTTAGTTTAAGGTGTCTGTTACATGTATTAACTATTATAATAACAACAAATTATGCGTAATTACATGCATATAACCCTGAGCCAAACCCTAATCCTAACCCTAACCACATAGCAAGTACATGTAGTTAATTAATATTACTCAGTACTTAAATGTATAATTACTCTGTAACAAGGACACCTTAAAATAAAGTGTAACCTTATTTTAAATTTGCATGCTGTATTTAAATTATTTTAAAAGCTTGATTCAGAATAGCTCATATGACCAAAAAAACATATCTAAACATATTTTCTACCAATATTTTACTAGATATTTAAAATCATAAATAAATAAAAATTAAAAATAAAAATATGTATATTTTATAGAGAAAAAAAATAATTTAGCTCTAACATGTAAACATGTAGCACATGTGAATAAAAGGGCTTTTTTTTCTTTTTCGTTTTTCAATTTCTACTGATTTAGATCAGTTTTTGCTAAAATACCAAAGAGTTTGTTTGAATGTGTGGCTTTTTAACTTCAAGAACAGTAGATTTAGCATTTTCTCCGAACTATTAAACACTTACAAGCCTAATCAGGCTGGTCTCACGTTTATACGTAGGTATTAATACGTAACATTTACAAGCACAAAACGTACATTTTTGTACGTTTTTATTGATACTAAAACGTACAATTTAGACGTATTTCAAAGTTTAAAACGTACAAATCGATACGTATTTTTAGCTAAAAAAACGTAAAAATATTTACGTATCTTTTTATATCATTAAGATATTCGTATCATTGCATTTTTATAATTTTATCAATAAGCGATTTAGATTTTTAGACACCTTAACCTAACGTTACCCCCAAACCTAAACCTACCCATTTTACAGCGAAAATGCATTTTTATAATGTTATTAATAAGCAATATAGATTTTAGACCCCTTAATCTACCCCCAAACCTAAACCTACCCATTTTATAGCGAATATAAAAGGATATAAAACGCAATTGATCGAAATATGCAGGAAAATAACCATTTTAGTAACAATATAGCATTAAAAATGTTTTTTTTATAGTCGCTGATACCACTCCTACATCTAAACCTAAACATAACTATTTCTGTACAGTATAATAAAAACATGACAGATAGATAAATGCAATTATAATCATTTATTTAATGCAAAAATGTCAAAAGCAGTACCAAAAGTGATCCAGATGACGATGCGTTGCAGCCGCAGTCCTCTCTGTTGGAATACAGTAGGTTTGTGTGAGGTGCAGAGCAGAATCTATGTTGTAAATCGCTGAAACTATTATCCAGATTATTTTCCTGATCCTCTAGCTCTCAGTGAACTCGTGAAGGCTCGTGCTCGCATCATTCACACACCAGAAAACACAGCATGTCGCAGTCTGTGACGAATGCAGGCGAGAGCCAATGAGCGTTCGATTATCCTGCCGTAAAACCTTGTAGTTTGAAGCGGCAACATTTGAATTGGTAACGCACGCGTCAGTCAGCGCGGGCTTTGCTGTTTACGGTCGCTGGACGGAAGATCGCCGAATAAAGGCTTGGATTTGGATCTGTTCCTCGCAGTCGTATGGATTCTGAAGATCTGGATTACAGCGCATGAATAAAATTGTTTCATTTCATAATTATGTTGCGGTTTTGGTGTTTTTTTTTTTTTTTTTTTTTTTTTTAATCTATTGTCAGTCACAGCATGTCGGAGAAAACGCTTTTTGTGGCCCATGGCAAACAAAGTAAACATTACATGACAAGTAATTATTTCAAATGTTATTTATTTTAAGGTTTAAAGTGAAGCTTGTTTAACATTATGTAGGCCTATTATTGGAAACGAGCTGGCAGAAATCACACAACAAAATGAAATGTTATCATTTCATATTAAGTAAATGAGTAAACAATTTAACAATGCAATTGAAAACAAGGTAACTGATGTGACAACTAAAAACAACTAATAGTAAAATTAATGCCGCGATTTCAATATTTATAAGGATTCATTTTTAGATGTCGTCGATATGTCAGTTTTGTACGTTTAAATGCTGAAAATAAGTCAGTATTGTACGTTTTAGTGCCTCTAAAAACGTAAGTAAATGTACGTTTTATAGAACCACATTTTACGTAAAATATATACGAATTATCATGAGATCACGTTGAATTATTTTGACATAAATTTGGTTATGGTTGCGTTTTATTATTTGCATTTAGCATTGGTTTTTCCCTGCTGTCTACAACCCAGAGCAGAATCACATCGGAACACCTGATTATTCATCAGTTGTGAACCACTGATGAACTCTGCTTTTCAATGTATTCAGTATTTCCATTTCTTTCCAATGAACACGACCCTCATAAGCAAAAGAAACCCGAGTAGGTTGTCGGCCTCTAAAATGACTGGCAGGTCAGACCCGAAGAGAGCTTGAGACGCCGGAGCCGGCTGGAGACACGCATCTGCTGTTCAGCTGTGTTTGATATTCTCAGCTTTCCTTCAGAAATCCTCTTGTCTTTGCTACTTCAGCAACGGGAAGCCAGAGCCCTCGTTAAAGTTTAATGAACGAACGAGGCAACACGCGTATCACCTTGAGCTGTGCCACTCTCATTCAGGCGTCAAACGGCTGTCGAGCCGGAGAGGAAAGGCGTATCAAAGAGCCCTGAGACGTTCGAGCCCTCAGCTGATCTCAGAACAGACATATGAAATCTACAACAGCAGAGGAACAGGCATGAGGAGGACAATTAAAATGCAATCATTGAACTAAAGAAGTCATGAGCTGAGTCTATAATTTATATAATTTAAAATAGCAGCTTTCTATGTGAATATTTGTTAAAATGTAATTTATTTCTGTGATGCGCAGCTGAATTTTCAGAATCATTACTCCAGTCTTCAGTGTCACATGATCCTTCAGAAATCATTCTAATATGCTGATTTGCTGCTCAAGAAATATTTCTGATTATTATCAATGTTAAAAATAGTTGTGCTGCCCAATATTTTTGTGGAAACTGATATATATATATATATATATATATTATTTTTTTTTTTCAGGATTCACAAATGAATAGAATGAACAGCATTTATTTGAAATAGAAACATTTTTGTAACATTATAAACACTTTTGAGCAATTTGATGCATCATTGCTGAATAAAAATATGAATTTCTTAAAATAGAAACTTGTACTATACTGTGTGTATATAGCCGTTGCCTTTAGTTGCACTCGAGTCAGCAGCCCTTGCCTCACCAGTTTATGTTTCTTTGAACCAATCTGGATTTAATTTGCAAGTGTCTCTTCCCATCCTGAGCTGCATAGGAAGTGATTGTAAAGGCATTGTGTGTGTGTGTGTATGTGTGTGTGTGTGTGTGTGTGTTTAAGCCCATTGATTTAAGAACGTCTGATTAAGCCTCATCAGCCACATCAACGAAATAAACAACACAACAGCATTATATAATCAAGTGCAGCGCGATCTGACTTATCCACTAATCAAGACTTCAGATGGTATTCAGTTTTTTTTTTCTCAGTCAAATATGTAGCTTGTTTACTGCCATTTTTTTACGTATTATTATCAAGATAACTGTAATATGTTGTATATAAAACATGCTTTAAATATAATGAAGAACATCTTGACTGATTATGTACCGCCAAACAGCAGGGTCTAAAAACTGGGTCTAAGCACTTGGAAAACCACAGAAAAACAGCTGTTAGTCTCCTTTAA
Organism: Spinibarbus caldwelli; assembly: GCA_039654775.1. NCBI lineage: Eukaryota > Metazoa > Chordata > Actinopteri > Cypriniformes > Cyprinidae > Spinibarbus > Spinibarbus caldwelli. The sequence continues at coordinate 25,811,351 of CM077263.1, forward strand.
GTCTCTGTTAAGTCAAAATCCAATTGATTTGGCTTGATTTGGCTTGATTTGGTTAATGAAACTTGATCAGTCATATTGGAAATCCTTTCAGAAGTTCTTTGGCTAAATTGTATCAATGTTTCATCAGAATCACTGCAGTAATTGGGATTCCTTTGAGGACAGATGATATTTCATATAAAGTGTTATAAAGCATAAGCGTCTCGAGGGATAAATTACATTTAGTGGGCCATTAGGTGGCCTTCATTCCTCTGACCTAAAGAAAGGTGCTGACCTAAACTATTATTCAAAGCCAAATCTCCCATTTCTTTGCCCAAATGTCATGTGTGCTTAAAGTAGTTTTTGAGCTCTGGTTTTAAGTAGATGATATTGAATGTTAAAGTGAGTGCTTTAGCATTTTAGAAAACTGGCTAATATAAATATATGTGAAAATCAGAAAGTGGTGTCAACCACTTCCAGCCAAATAAATGTACTATACATTAGGGGTGTGCCCGAAGCCGAATACCTTATTCGGAAAGGCACGGATAATGGCTTCAAAAACGAATAACGGATAACGAATAATTCTGCCAGAATATTCGGTTTAGGCTACAGCACAGTCTGGTGTTTGCTAGATAACAGGTGAGCCAGGGGATCAGCGTGATATTTTTCACAAGCCTCTAAAGTCAAGTAATAATAAGTGTTTTAAGTGAATGAATTTAAACTTTATGAATGAAAAGAACGCAAATCAAACACCGCATTGCTGTTACCTCTCCGTGCATCTCTCAGAAATCAGAGCTTGGCAAGAGTAATATCAACTAAAATAACACATCATACACGTTCTATTATTTGTGTATATTTAAAAGGAAATGATTTAAACCTTATAGGCTACGATATGATACACGAATGAATGGAATAAGCACAGAGCGATCACCAATCAAACAGCCGCGTTGCGCGTCTCTGCGCGTCTCTCAAAAACCAAACCAGCTCTCTGTCAAGAGTAGGCTAATAATCAGCTTAGATACAGATACATTTTCTACTAGGCCTACATATTTGCTTTATCTTTTGATAGTTTGCATGGCACACGCACATTTGTTTAGTGAAGTTCAAATAATAATAATAATAATAATAATAATAATAATAATAATAATAAATATAGCTGCAAGCAGCGATTACCGGGGTTCGAGCCTTGGGGCCTTAAGGTGGTGTAATTTTACAGTCTAGGCCAACCTGGATGTATAGCTGACAGTTAAACACATTGAAAATGGACAATAGGCTCAGACACAGACACACACACACACAGAAATGAAATGGTTGAAACTATCATATGAATAATCAATAAGCATTCTTACACACACTCACACACACACGGACATACATGCACAGAAATTTTCTTGCAGATATAGATATTTGAAATAAATGATAGGTGACAAAATACTTATTGCAAGTATTCTCTTTTTAAGATTTTATATGTTATTTTCAGGTTTTACTGTAATCATAATCTGGCATAAGTGTAAAAACTGATATGTATGAACTAAATGGTAAACTTTGATTTATTGTGATTTTAAATGTTATAACAGTGATTTTATAATGTCTTATGAACAGTAATGTTTTATTTGGCTGAATGAGCCCATTAGTGGTCTTCGACTGCCATCTAGTGGCAATAAATTGCAATTTTTCATACAATGCTCTGTTTTTAACCTTTATGAGTATTATAGTGTTATTTTTTGCCCGATCTCTCTTAAATTTTGCATGCTTGTTTATGTCAGGAGCCTGTCCTCACTGTGTTGTTTGTCTTGTCATTGTTTCATGTCTCTATGTTTCTTTTCTGTTTCAGCACATGGCTCTGTCTTTGTTGTTGTCAGCCATGTGCTCCTCCTGTCCTGCCTCCTTGTTAATTGTTGCCACGCACCCTTGTTTAGTCCTCGTTTGTCTGAGTATTGTCACCTGCCCCTCATGTCTCTGATCTCGTTTGTCTGAGTTCTGTCTTCTGTCCCTCTCGTTCTCTCTTGTTTGTCTGTGTGTTGTCACATGTTCCTCATGTTCTCCTGTCGCTTTATATTGTTCTCCCTTTCCCTCTAGTCTTGCCAGTTCGTTGTGCTACGTCAGTGTTTGCTTGCTCTGTCTTACCAATCCTGTGATACCGCTTATTCCCTACCTAGTTGTTTGTAGGTTTAGTCTCTCGTCAGTCCCCAGTCTAGTCCTGTCTGCTGAAAAGTGAAAGTCTGCTGTTTTATTAATAAACTGTCAACTCTTATCCTGCTTTTGAGTGCTCTCTCATAGAAACCCTGACGGTTTAGAATGAAATTATGCATTATTTCATCATATTACACAGTTTTGAGAGACGTTGAAGTTTTTTTTTTTTTTTTTGACATTTATAGGCACCTGAGTACATTATGTAGAGAACATATTATGAAATGGCCGCTTTATAGTTGTTCAAATGCAACCCAGAGAGTAAAATTTGTCTGGCCCACCTCTGGGCCACAACCTTGCTTAACTTTTGGGCCCAATTCTGGCTGGGTCCCCGGCCCAAAACTGGCCCACACACTGAAACCGACGATTTCCTCTGGCCCAGATGTGGCCCACGCCCTGTAAAATGACTCTTATTTATTGATGTGGCCCAGATCTGGCCCGCATACTGTAGAGTGACTTCTGTTATTTTATGTGGCCCAGGTTTGGCCCAGACACTTTAAAATAGATCTGGCTGAGACTCGGCTTGGTCCTCGGGCCAAATGTGGTCCAGAAACTGCTAAATGTAATTCAGCAGTGAAACACAAATGCAACCATTTAAAAACATTAAAAAGGCTTTAATTATAAAATTACCAAATAATTTAATATAAATATATATTAACAATGAACAAATGCACTACAGTAAAAACATTAATACACTTTTTAAACCACAAAGTAACAAGTAAATTAAATATATTTATTTATTTATTTATTTATTATTTATTATATTTACTGTATATTATATATATAAAAAACACTGTGTGTCATAATTCAGTTCAGTTCTTAACAAATGGCGTCAGTGCAGTGAAGTCAATAATATTGCTGAATATTAGGTGTCTTCAACTAAGCAAGACAAAAGGCAACAGTGACGAGGAACCCAAACAAGATCAGCCTCAGTCAGGAAACCAGTTCTCTTTTGACCAAATGAATGAACGTGGTATGATTATTGCCGAGACTGAGCCGACAGTGCCACATTTCAGCCAGAATCGGCCCAAGTGTGCTTGCTATCTGGGAAATGTTCAACATTTTTTTTTTGATAATTATTGACGTAGAGAGTCTAGAGAATAGTACGGCACTATTCTCACAAACACACACACACACACACACACACACAGAAATGAAATGGTGTGTGTAAGCATGCTTACTGATTATTAATATGATAGTTTAACCACACACACACAGACACACACATACACGGACATACATGCACACACATTTTGTTGCAGATATAGATATTTGAAATAATTGATAGGTGACTCAAAACTTATTGCAAGTCTTCTCTTTTTAAGAGTTTACATGTCATTTTCAGGTTTCATTGTACTCATAATCTGGCAAAATTGTTATAACTGATATATCTGTATGAATAAAATGGTAAACTTGAATTAAATGTGATTTTAAATGTTATAACAGTGATTTTATAATAACTCCATAAGAAAACCTATTACTGTTTTAATGCTTAATAAGCCCATTAGTGGTCTTCCGCTGCCATCTAGTGGTTATAAATAGCAATTTCTCATAAATCACTGTGTTTTTATCCTTTATAACAATTATATTGTTATTTTTTGCCCAATCTCTCTTAAATTTTGCATGTTTGTTTAGAATGAAATTATGCATCGTTTTACAGAGTTTTGAGAAAGTTTAGGGCTTTCTTTAAGGATTCATAGGCCTTTTGTGTGCACTATGTAAAGACCATATTATAAAATAAAGGGTTTTTAGTTGTCCAAATGCAAATGTTGAAATTTTTTTGATAATTATTGACCTAGAGAGTCTAGAGAATAATTCTGCACTGATTTTATTGATTTTCAGTTAAGAACTGAGGGCTAGTTCATAAAAGTAGGTATTTTAAATAATCTGAAATACTTAAAGAACAGTTTGATTGACAGCAGTGATCCTAGAGGAAAAGTTGCTCAGAATGAGAAGATCTATCGTATGATATGAAGATATAGTGTATAAGTGAATATTATGAACATTTTATTGCAATTTGAGGTCTTTTTCTGTAGAAATTTTGTGATTTTGAGGCCTTTTTAACTGTTATAGCGCCACCTATAGTCCGATCTCTATGAAACTTTGCGTGCTTGTTAAGAGTCATCCAACACATGTTTTCAGCAGCTTTCGTAAAGTTTCGAGTTTTCGTTTAGGGTTAATAGGCTTTCGAGAATATCTGGCCACTCCCCTTTATAAATGAGCCAATTATAGCTAACCAAATGACAAAATTCAACATTTTTTCGATAATTATTGATCTAGAGAGTCCAGAGATTATTACTGCAGTGATTTAATCAAGATTGAGCGAAAAACCTAGGACTAGTTCGCAAAAGTAGGTTTATAACATATTTGTAAATATTTAATGAACGATATGATTTACAGCATTACTCCCAGAGGCAAAGTTGCTCAGAATGAGGAGATCTATCATAAGATATGAAGATTATGTGTTTGTGTGAATATATGAACATGCTATGCAATTTGAGGTCATTTTCCATTGAAATTTTGAGTTTTTTAGGCATCTTTAACTGATATAGCGCCACCTATATTCCGATCTTCATGAAACTATGCATACTTATTAAGAGTCATCTGTCATATGTTTTCACCAAGTTTCGTAAAGTTTTGAGTTTGCTTTTAGGTTTTATAGATGTTTGGGTATGTTGGGCAATGCCCCTTTTATAAATGACCTCATTATAGCTAATCAAAGGACAAAATTCAACTTTTTTTGATAATTATTGATCTAGAGAGTCCACAGAATATTACTGCAGTGGTTTGGTTCCGATCGGGCAAAAAACCAGGGACTAGTTCGCAAAAGTAGGTTTTTCACATATTTGTTAATAATTAATGAATGATTTGATTGACAGCAATGGTTCTAGAGGCAAAGTTGTTCATTATGAGGAGATCTATCATATGATATGCATATTGTGTGGATGTGTGAAACACCACGTGATTACAGAGCCAAAAAACTCGTTAGCGCCAACTAGTGGCCGATTTCTTTCAAAATTCTTACAGACCTTTAGGGCCATGAGTCAAACATGCCCACCGAGTTTCGTTCCGATCAACCTCCGTTAACCTTGACAAATAAGTGATTAAAAGTTTTTGGCCAATGGCGGCCATGTTTTTTGAGATACGCCAATGTCCTCATAGACTATTGTTCTACTTCGGACGAAGATACTGCATTCCAATTTTCAAGTCGATCGGACAAGTGGTTGCCCAGTTATAGTTTTCTCAATCTTATAGCGCCACCAACTGGCAGAGCTGCAAATTTTTTTTTGATTTGACCAAAGTTTATGCTCGTACTAATGTGTAGCAAGTTTGGTGAAGATATCTCATTTCGTTCACGAGTTATAGAGTTTTTAGTAAAATTGGTGCCCGACTTTTGAACGTTTTTGGGCCCCATTGTGACAGTGAGTTGAAATTTCAACTTTTTTTTGATAATTATTGATATTCACTGTCCAGAGAACATTTCTGCTGTGGTTTGGTAACGATTGGGTAAAAACCCTAGGACAAGTTCGCAAAAGTAGGTTTTGGACATCCGTCAAATTTGCGAAAAAACGAGGCCTCCTAGATCCCAAATCACAATGACCATTTATAAATTCCGGGGACTGAAGGATTCCAAAAATGTTAAAATTTTACGTCTACGACATGCGGTTTAGGAGTTATTAGCAAAAACGCGCTTTTGCTCATTATAGCGCCACCTATTGGCCGATTGGGCTGAGACTTTGATACGTTCTCCTCGAATTGAGCTCTAACATTTGACCAAGTTTGAAGTCTCTAGGCCTTACGGTTTGGTCTGCACATTCCGTTTTACGGCAGAAAAATAATAATAATAATAATAATAAAAATCCTAACAGATACAATAGGGTTTCTAGCACTTCGTGCTCGAACCCCTAATAAAAAGGAGAGTTCCACGTAATGAAAAAGTCCGCCTTGAATTAATCCAGTCGTGTTCAGATGATTACTAAACGTTTGTCATGAAAGCTCTCTACTTGTATGATCAATTTTTTTTTTAGAAATTAATTTTATATTTTAGAACACTGAATAGGGCAAATAGTCGAAACACAAACATTTTTCCATAGGCTATAGCTACTGTTTTTTTCCCCATACTTTTCCAGACCTGCAAATTACTTAAGTGAAATACTTTTTTAAACTGCGCAGGAACCAGTGAGCCAAATGAAATCATGTTGTTTTACATAAACCTCTAAAATTACAACGCAGTAACAAGTGTGTGAAGTAAATGAGTGTAAATGAGTTTGAATTGATTAGCTGATTGGCATGTCACCATATTCTAATTTGTTGAGATAGTGAATTGGTGGGTTTTTGTTAAATGTGAGCCAAAATCATCACAATTAAAAGAACCAAAGACTTAAACTACTTCAGTCTGTGTGCACTGAATTTATTTAATACACGAGTTTCACAATTTGAGTTGAATTACTGAAATAAATGAACTTTTCCACGACATTCTAATTTATTGAGATGCACCTGTGTATATATATATATATATATATATATACCCACTGTACAGCGTATTAGATAGTGGTCAATACCCTCAAACGAAAGCACAAGCAATTAAAGATCTGGCAAACTATCCAACGTGTTTTTGCAGAGTTGAGCAATGTAGCCAATGAAAACAATGTAGTTTAGAGAGCTTCACTGACTATAACGGAACTTTGTGAGATCGCGATGAACTAAGTTAAGATGAGAGATGAGCTTTTAGAGATAATAATGGGAGCACGCTTTGCGCGCTTTCTAGGCTATGATCCATTCAGAATTTGTATGAAACTTTTGTTTTTCGGACACATACATGCTGCAACGTTTCGGGAATAACATCCGCATATTTATGCTGGATTCATTCTAGAAATACCAGTGACTGAAACAGTGATAACCAAAGCAATGGATGGGACAAAAATGCCTCTGTGATTTAGGGGAGCGCGGGGCACAAAGTAACGCGGGGTTAGTTGTAACACACGTGGTTTAAATATTTCCACACATGCTAGCATAACCAAATTTACAGTATTTACTAGTTACCATATTAACATTATATAGAGAAAAAAGTGCGCCAAAATTCAAAAGTCTTTTGAAGATATCGCTGAACATTTGTTTTACCATAGTAAAATTATATTTCTGGCTTAAGTAATTTTTTCATCTCAGTTTTTATTACTCATTTAAAATGAGACAAATCTGCTATTATTTTAATCTCCAATCTGTTATTTATCAGTTTACATTATTTTTTAATGCTTTGATAACTAGCAGAAGACAATAACCGGTTTTAAATTCCAGTTGTGCAGATGGGGTTTGTTGTAACACTGCGTTACAATGTGGCCTGCCGTGCTATTCTATGACATTAGCGATGTAATTCACTCTATTTACTTTAATACATTTTAATAAGAAACGACGAGAAACAGGTGAATAAAGACTGACAGTCAATGTTTAATGTTCAGAAATTATTATTTCAAGACATGTAAAGTATTTTGTCTCGTTTATGTGGGCCGTCCCGAGCCTGGTTGCAATGTGTTCATTGTTAAACTCAAAAATCTGATTATTTTTAATTCTTAAAAAAACGCCATTATTTTATTTAAAATAAATAATTATTTTATTTTATTGACAAAATATTTTAGTTTGTCTTGTATATTTTTTTCATGAGATCAGATAACATTTTAAGCTGTCATATGGTCATGTTACAACGTGCCCCTGGAATGTTACAATTTACCCCACCTACGGGGCATGTTGTCACATTTCACTTCCAATTTTTGAGGGAAAATAAAGAAAAACGTATACACTGTAAATATGAAACAAAGCGGCATATTTGTACTAGACAAGTGTAAAATTACGGTGGATAAAAAAATTATACTCTGAACCCAATGTGGATTTACACAATTTGAGAAAGTCAAAAAGTGTTACTTTGTGCCCTGCTCTCCCCCTATTCTGGAACCAAACTTCAACAGGCAGCGTGCGTACTGAGTGAGATCTAGGCCTAGTTCACGGACGAAAAGCGTGTGTAAACTTTATTTAGATCGGGACATATCAACCAGTAATTTCATTTCCAGTAACGGAAAGTTCAGAAATGAATGGTATGCGATTTATGACAGAACAGTCTCACAACTGATCGTTTATTTTTCCTCACGTGTCTCACCTTTAGTAACAACTATTCGAAACGGACACATGAAAGGCCACTTAAAACGGGAAGCATCGCCATTCAAATGAGCATCAAGAGTCAAAGCTCCACAGTTTTATATTATATATATATATATATATATATATAAACAACAACTCCAACAAAAAAAGTTCCAAGCAAAACCAGAACAGGGGCCTGTACTATGGTAGATGAACAAATTCAGAGTTATAGGATAAGTTTTGAGTTGACAAAACCAAACCACTCCAATCTGGCTTTGTTGGTATCATGGAGCTGATCATCAACTTTCTCTGTCAACTCAGGCTTGATCCTGAGTTAATGGAGCGCGTGCACATGAATGTGTGACATCAGCGGCGAACAGCCAATCACAACACAGAGCAAGTGTGATTCCCTTCTCGCAAGAGAGCCAGCGAGATTCAAAACTCTTTTGTTAAAGGTTAAGAGATTAAAGAATATGAGGAATTTAAATGCATTACCGCTGAAGTACTTGTCCATGAAAGAGGACAAATAAAGGAAATGATCTTGCTCTATCAGTGCAGTCACAAGTGAAACTTGTGAAGTTAGTTTATATAGCTGAGGTCATATGTAAGGTCATATGTAGCCATTTTTAAAGTGTTATCTATTGATTCTACCATTTATTTATATTATATATGATCTGTATATATTAATATTGATTTAAAATAAATGCTTTATAATAACTGTTAAACTAAAAGTGTTTGTGTGTAATTGAGTAATAATAATATAAACCATATTATAATTATATAAATCATATGTAAATTGTAATTATCATTAAAGCCAGACAATTTTGTTATATATATATATATATATATATGTTTTTTTTTATTTATTTTATTTATTTTTTTTTAAAGGTACTTCATAGTGAGCTTTAATTTGTAGGAAGAGAGACTGGGGGAGTACTTTTTTGTGTCAGACATGTGTCACTTTGCTCACATCTGATTGGTACAATTTCAGTTTGAGATCTCTAACCCAGAACATAACCTGCCCCAGAGCAGGTTAGCTGTGCAGTGTAAGTTACTATGGCAATGAACACAGCTAAAAGCCAAGGCACTTTCATGGTACCTAAAACCTGGGATTGGAGCAAACTAAACTGAAACTTACCTGGCAAGCCCTCTAAACCGGCTTCATGGTATATGCCCCAGGTCAGTTAAAACATGCAGTAGTGTTGTTGATTCAGTGTTTTAAACTAATCAGTTGAGCAAATTACTCGTTCAGGTCTGAAAATTAAAAGCATTTTTAAAACATTTTTGAACAAATTGGTTGAGTGCATAATTCAACGGCTCATTAAAACAGTGTTTTTATTGTAGAATGCATATAAACATATCTGATATTGTGTAAGCATTATAATAGACATAACTTTTATGGCTTCATTACCCATCTAACAATTAATCTCCAGCTTTTCTATTAACTAAAACGAACACGTACCACACTTTGCAATAACTTCTACCACTGCTGCTGGCATTGGTTCAAACCACTGTCCTGATGTCAAAGAGTCTCACTGACTGCAGTGTGTGTGACAAGGCCGTGTTTATGTGTTGTGCTGTAATCAACAGCAATTACAGCTATCTCCCGATAACACTAACGTTCAGCTCATTGTGTTATCTTTGTCTCGGTCATGGCCGGTTTCTCAGAGGAAGACAGCAGCTGTGATTTTTCTTGTAATTGATTGATCTGCAAATCGCACGGGTGGAACTAGATAACTGAACATTGAACTGTTCGTTTGAATCAGCAAGTGTTCACAGCAGACAGGTGTCTGGAAAAAGCAACACCTCAATGGAGTTTTATCAGCGTTTTTCAGGTTGTTTGCCTTTTTACAGTGTCATTCAAGCAACCTTGATTAATGAGGCTGTGCTGTGGCTTTGTGTGCAGTCATATTAAAACATTTGCCTCCCAGCTATGTTATCACCGCCCCTCAAATGACTGATTCAATTAAATACCTTGTTTAACATGAAACATTAGACAGTATCAAGTGAACTGTAAGTTCAAGAGCGTGTTTGATAACCGGTGGTCATCCAAAAGCTTGACGGACGCCTGAACATTTCTCTTTTTCATAATTTTGAGGCAATCGTGAGTAATGTCACCTCAGTGCTTGAGAAAGACACAGCCGACTGACTAAACCACAACTTGATGGAATATGTCTTGCTTGGAAAGCTTGTCCAATTCAGCTTCAACTGTCCACTTAGAGAAGCCAGCTGACGAAGAAGAGCTGCAGGCGTCATGTGCCCAGGTTAAAGAAATAAAATCCTATGTGTCACAATCATCCAAAAAAGACTTCACACTAACATTATTTTGTAACAACCACATACGATTTCCTTCTCAAGCAGATGAAGCCATACGATTGCATACAGCAAACTGGCTGGAATTTAAATGCAGCAGATTTGAAAGTAACCGAGCATGATTTGAAATCTAGCATATTTCACTGTATCCACCATGCACAAGTTTTCCTCTTCTGTTGGTTTAGTGTCCAAATAAATGAACCAGTCACAAGCATGGCGTTTTATTAACACACCAAATTAAATTTCCATTTATTTAGCATGCATGGAAATGAACACGTGGAGTTTGCCTGTGAACCTCCAGACTCATTTGTTGTCTGAAAAATGCACTAGCTCATTTGAGAAAAGAAAATTCAATGGCTTGCTCTCACATCCGTAAAAATTGCAGGCAATAGCTTTTCTGATGAGCCGCGGAAGAGAACCACACTCAAGACCTAAAAGTTATTTGATTTTCACAGTGTAATGATGAACCAGAATTAAAAGTAATAAGCTGACCCTCTTTAATTTTTGTCATTTATTTAATTTTTTTTTTTTTTTTTTTTTTTTTTTTTACCATAATGGCACCCTTAAGAAGAACTTAAAAGGTTGAAAGAGGAAACACAGAGGTGAGAAGAAAATAAAAGCAGCAAAAAGAGAGGGAGGTTTTATAACAAATAAAGTGCAGTAATCAAAGACATAATCAAAAATGTCCTGCCATTTAAGCATGTAGACATGATAATTGCTGTAATATTTATTAATGAGATTTATGGCAGCTTCACAGCACATTATTTATGTTGTTGTGCTGACTGGATCTAATTGAAATGGTTCTGCAATCATCTCTCTGACAGATATCTAGTGATGTGATGGGATAAAGTGAGAAACAAAAACAAAATCATAAATTAATGTATTCATTCATCATTCATTCTTTCATTCATTCATTTAGATGCATCTAATGGATCAGGTCCATTGTTGTACACTTTTAATAGCATTATTAATATAATAAAATAAAATAAAATAAAATAAAATAAAATAAAAAAGTAAGTTTTGTAGAGTGTGCATGTGTGTGTGTGTGCATGTATATACTGCAAAAAATGTATTTTATTTTTATTTTATTAATATTGTATTTTATATTTTAATATTTATATAAAATTTTAATATTTATTCATCAGTCAGTCAATCAATATATATAATAAATATTAAATATTTCTGCAATTAGTGAACAGTAAGTCATTTGGATTAAAGGGACTGTTAAATGGCAAGTAGTTCAGTGCAGCTTGATGCTATAGTTACACATTTCCTACTAATGAGGCTCAAGGGGTGCATTCAATTCTCAAAGGCCTTTACAGCTCGCAAAACGTAATTAATTTGTGACTAACAAGGTATGCATGAAAACGGCAGAAGACTGAGCAAATACTTAAATGACATGTGAGTGACTTATTGTGTGAGTCTAAATGTTTTCAAGCTGACATGATTTATTGTTGTGAATTTCTTGGATTAGCATCAGCTTTAGTGCTGGCACCTGTTTCACAGCGACATCTGCTCTTGCTCTTTACTATAATCCATGTTCATTTATGTGACAGAACTGCTTTGACGAAATCTGTGAACTTTTCTAGGCGGTATTTTTATTTTTAATTTTTTTGACCTGGACTATTTAGAAACGTAAGAGAAACTTAGAACTTTCATAATAAGTTTACATTTCCTGAGCTGTGAAAGAGTTATAAAATTTTGCCCAGAGTCCTTTAGGTTTAATTCAGTGCATCCTAAAGCTATATTTTCTCAGCATGTTTCATTGTCCCAGTTGTATATTATAGTGTGCTAGAAAGCACAAATATGTTTCTAAAACATCCACTTAAAGAGCATTTCATCCTAAAAGCATTGTATTCATTATTTTGCATCTTGTGTTCATCTGATTAACATCTTAAAAAGAGTGCAGATTAATTATTTTCAGTCTTATATCATGCATAGGCTACAGCTGCCGAATGTTGTTCTCTCAGAGACACATGGACAAATGTCCAGATGAAAATGAACTCATGACAGACTGAAGCAAATGTATTCCTGAGCAACTTGCATCTCCAATTATTGCATTTTACAATGCTATGAATAAAATAAAATCAAGTGGCCAACACAAGAATGGAAGCGAGTTCATTATATATATATATATATATATATATATATAAATAAATAAAAAATCTAATTCAAATTGAAATTATATAGAATTCATAGAAAAGAAAGAAAATATATTATTATTACATTATATTTGCTAGATGTTTTGAAAATGCAGTTTATTGCTTAGTTTCTTTGCATGAGTCAATTGGTGACTAACACAACTCATTCATGTAAGGTCATCAGCCTACTGTACAATCTATACATGCATATCCTTTTCTGAAATCCTCATAAGATTAGACATTAACTTTGATTTGCTAAACCAATTATGCAAATGAAATTACAGCACAGTTAAGCCAGTGTAGTGCTGCTGGTTGTTACTGACGTGACATAAGTGCAAAGTAAACTCTCTGTGTAAATCACATCCAGACATGAGATGTTTGGCCGGTCAGTCTTCTGAGATGCTTAAAGCGTCTCACCAGCATGATAAATAATGCATCTTATTTGAAAATATTCATGTACTGTTATCCTTGAATTCTTTGACACAATACAAGAATTCATTCAAATAAAGTGAATTGGACATTACGACATGAGCAAGGTATTCACAAACTTGGTTAAAAAAAAAAATGCTATTGAATATATATATATATATATATATATATATTTTTTTTTTTTTTTTAATAAAAGCATCCAGGCATGTAGTTATGCAAATGATATACTGACATTTAAAATGCATTCCAATTAAAAGGTTTATGTGAAAGAAACACACTATAACAAATAAACATGCTGCTATACAGGAAATTGTGTTGCATGTTGGTCTAAAATGTGTCTATTCAACCTTGATCTAAACATGATCTAAATGCATGCAATAGTCCTTCTGTGAAACCTTCAGAAGGAAATGGATTCAATAAATGTCAAATAGTTAATCACGAGTGACAGATCTGCACCACTGCAGTGAACAAGTCAGTCAAATACAAGACATTTCCATTCTTTTACAATGAATATAAAAATAAGTATCACTGTGTACCATCATTAATAAGTTATCTTTCTATTATGTACTCTACCATTCAAAAGTTTGGGGTCAGTAAGAAGGTTTTTTGAAATAAACTAGCATATATAACTATATCTAGATATAACTATAGATATCTAAATATAACTGTAGTTCATCAAGGATGCATTAAATTGATCAAAAGTGCCAGTAAAGACATTTATAATGTTACAAAAAAAATACCATTTCAAATAAATGCTGTTCTTTTGAACTTTCTATTTATCTGTGAATCCTGAAAAATAAAAATGGATCAGTTTCCTCAAAAATATTGAGCAGCACAACTGATTTCAACATTGATAATAATCAATGTTTGTTGAGCAGCAAATCAGCATAATAGAATTATTTATGAAGGATCACGTGACACTGAAGACTGGAGTAATGATGCTGAAAATTCAGCTTTGATCAATTACAACCTAACAGATATTCACATAGAAAACAGCTATTTTAAATGTTAACAGCTATTTTAAATGTTAATAATATTTTGCATTTTCTTTACTGTACTTTTGATCAATAAATGCAGCCTTGTTGAACAGAAGAGTTTTCTTTCAAAAAATCTTACCAACTGCTTACTAAACTTTTGAAAGCTATTATCTATTGTTAGGACCTAAATAAATAACCTTCCTTCAACTAAAACTGAATTTTTAGAGATACAAATGATAATATTTGTTTTCTTATCAAAATATCATAAAATAATCATTAAATAATTAATAGGGGTGAATGTTGAATAATTTAACTTCTTTTGTTTGAACATTTTTCTACCAATATGTCCTGGGACAACTTCTGTTATTTAATGAAAATGTCAAACATTTTTCAGAATTAAAGTCTGAGATCATTCAGGTGGACAATCAAGATTATTTTGAATGGAACATATGGTCCAGAACAACACCACCAGCAACAAAAGAAGAGGCCTGTGGAGATGTTGAGCTTGTCATGCATGGATTCAACCTTCATACATTTGATTTTTGTCTCCTATGATGCAAGTGCAGCAAAGAAGTAGTTAGATAAATTGCAATTAAATTTTCTTCCTTCCAGATTTAGGATAATTCATGTATACAACAAACACACATGAGTGTGTATATACAGATATTATAACACTAGTATTCTTACCAGCTATATATATATATATATATATATATATATATATATAAGGGATGCACGATATTGGATTTTGCCGATATCCGATAAGCCGATATTTTTCAACTCATTTTGGCCGATACCGATACCGATATATTTCCTTTTGTTTGGAAACAACACCAAGTCTCTCCTGTCAGGGCTCTAGACTGCGACCGTTTTTTGAGAATGTGCGAGTTAAAATTTGACGTGGTGGCATTTGTGCTAGTGCACAGTCTGCGCTACTCCAAAGCTCCTGCTCCATACAGCGCGCGCTGCCGAGAGCAACGGAGGATTTGGTTTTCAAGCTAAAGTAAAAGACCGCTTCTTAAACCAGAGAAGGTGAACATGTTGGCATTCTTGTGGAAAATAATAATAATAATAATAATAATAATAATAATAATAATAATAATAAAAATAAATTTAAAACCTGTCAGCAACATCCAGTTTAGTTTTACTTTTCTTTTTGTTTTCATTTTGAAAAGTATTTTATCTTTGTTGTTTATCTCACGTCTCTCGAAATTGAAAGTGACAGCGCACGAAGCCTGAGTTATAACACAGCAAAAGAGGATCGTCTCAGGTTACATATGTAACCATGGTTCCCTGAGTAGGGAATGAGACACTGCGTCCTCTAGGGGTCGCTATGGGGAACGCCATCAGCGTGACCGGTGTCTGAAGCATATATCTAAACACGACAATAACATTGGCCGGCGACAGCCTATGACGTTATTACCTGGCGCCGCCACAGTATAAAGGGGCGCCGGGAAAATACGTCATTCACTTCTTCGTCTGAAGCTTGTGTCCGAAGCATGGCACCGAGCATAGAGGACGCAGTGTCTCGTTCCCTACTCAGGGAACCATGGTTACATATGTAACCTGAGACGTTCCCTTTCAAGGGAACTTCGAACTGCGTCCTCTAGGGGTCGCTATGGGGAACGGAATACCCACGCCGCCATGCTGAGGGGAGTGCAAAGCCAGGCACAAAAGGCGAGCACTAAATACCAACTCTACCCGGCTAAGACAGTTGCCCCTGGGACGGGTGGACGGCTGTCAGTGACATTATCCCCTTCGGCCAAAAACCTGAGCTGCATACCCCAGAACTTACCTGTTAGGGGCCGGGCCTCCTGTACCCAGGGTAGAGCTCAAAGGCTTGGAATCAGAAGCAGAGATTCCTTTAAGGGGATACGACCAAGCGCCTAGGATAGTAACTAGGTCTTGGCCTGTCACCCAGGGGCTACTGCTTGCTCTGCATGAGCTCGCTGAAGGAACTGTCTCAACAGATCCTTGGTAGCAACACCCTGTTCAAGTCAGTATCACTAGGGATACATAGATAGAGTGGGGCCCAAAGTGAAACCGGGGCCTGACTGACTCAAAGAAAGGGCACGAAGCCACAGCGCGTAACCCATACCGTACAGGATTTTAGAAAGACCGGAAAACACTTGGTGTGCGATATTACCACAACATGGCTTTCAGAAAGTACACAGAGACTAGCGTGCGTACTTACCATAACATGGATTGTAAACACCATTCTAGGGTTCTGGAGAACATAGGGTCACAGAGCTCTGGGGGAGCGAAGAACCCAACTCTCAGCATGAGAGGGAACTCAGACGCTCAGAAGGGAGCGGCATGCTCATAGGTGACCCTCTATGGTGAGGGAAGCAATGCTAGCTCGACCAACAAACATATCTCTGGAGAGCGGAGAACCTAACTCTCAGCATGAGAGGGAACTCAGACGCTCAGAAGGGAGCGGCATGCTCATAGGTGACCCTCAATAGTGAGGGGAGCAATGCCAGCTCGACCAACAAGGAGAGCAAATGGTCACAGAGCACTGGAGAGCGGAGAACCTAACTCTCAGCATGAGAGGGAACTCAGACGTTCAGAAGGGAGCGGCATGCTCATAGGTGACCCTATATGGTGAGTGGAGCAATGCTAGCTCGACCAACAAACATATCTCTGGAGAGCAGAGAACCTAACTCTCAGCATGAGAGGGAACTCAGACGCTCCGAAGGGAGCGGCATGCTCATAGGTGATCCTCTATGGTGATGGGAGCAATGCTAGCTCAACCAATAAACAAAGCTCTGGAGAGCGGAGAACCTAACTCTCAGCATGAGAGGGAACTCAGACGCTCAGAAGGGAGCGGCATGCTCATAGGTGACCCTCAATAGTGAGGGGAGCAATGCCAGCTCGACCAACAAGGAGAGCATATGGTCACAGAGCAATGGAGAGCGGAGAACCTAACTCTCAGCATGAGAGGGAACTCAGACGCTCAGAAGGGAGTGGCATACTCATAGGTGACCCTCTATGGTGAGGGCAGCAATGCTAGCTCGACCAACAAACATATCTCTGGAGAGCGGAGAACCTAACTCTCAGCATGAGAGGGAACTCAGACGCTCAGAAGGGAGCGGCATGCTCATAGGTGACCCTCAATAGTGACGGGAGCAACGCCAGCTCGACCAACAAGGAGAGCATATGGTCACAGAGCACTGGAGAGCGGAGAACCTAACTCTCAGCATGAGAGGGAACTCAGACGCTCAGAAGGGAGCGGCATGCTCATAGGTGACCCTCTATGGTGAGGGGAGCAATGCTAGCTTGACCAACAAGGATAGCAACCTAACAGGGAGGCATAGAGAGGCCAAACAACCTGAGGCTGCTGAATGACAGCTCTGGAGAGCGGAGAACTCATCTCTCAGAATGAGGGGGAACTCAGACGCTCAGAAGGGAGCGGCATGCTCATAGGTGACCCTCTATGGAGAGGTGAGCAATGCTAGCTTGACCAAAAAGGAGAGGAAACTATCATAGAGCTCTGGGGAGCGGAGAACTCATCTCTCAGAATGAGAGGGAACTCAGATGTTCAGAAGGGAGCGGCATGCTCATAGGTGACCCTCTATGGAGAGGGGAGCAATGCTAGCTCTACCAACAAGGAGAGCAACCTAACAGGGAGGCAAAAGAGGCCTAACAACCTGAGGCTGCTCACTGACATGGAGAGCAGAGAACTCAACTCTCAGAATGAGAGGAAACTCAGACGATCAGAAGGGAGCGGCATGCTCATAGGTGACCCTTTAAAATGAGGGGAGCATTGCCAGGCCTGACCAACAGGGACCCAATAACCAAACATATTTGGAGAGCTATCGCTCCTTAGAGCCAAAGCACTCAGGAAGGGTTTCCGCAGAAACACCTCTCACTCTCGTACCTCCGGGAAAGCAGTGTACTCAAGCCCACTCCACAGAGGGGCGATTCACTGATTTGCCGTAAGTAATGGTTAAGTGGATGACTCAAATCTCAGGAAGCCTCTCGAGGCGAGACATGAGTAGTATGTCCTGGCTCGGGCAGCTTCTTGAAGCAAACACTCACCCAGGACGTCAGGGAGCACATCACAAAGCATTACACTCCGAAAAAGGCTCAGCCTGAATGGAGGACTGCGAGTCCTGGGGTTGCAGCGCTATATTGGGGACCTGAAGGCCAAAGAGGCTCCCACAGAAGCCTAGCGACTTGGCTGCATGATCCAGCAAGCATGAAGCTGAAGAAGTAAGGCTATCATCCAGGCTGGATCCAGTACCAACGGGTGAGACCATCACCACAATCAGTCGACAGATCGAGAGGTTCTGACTAGAGTCAAAGCGTACAAAAAAACAGGCCCACATACCGCTGCGGAGAAATTAAATGGATCGTACTCACCAACCACAGCTCCCGTGCAGGTCCAACATGAGACTGTAACGCAAGTGCAGGAGGGTGGTGGCTTCAGCAAGCATCGAGGAGGCTCGCAAGCCAACACTTGAGCACTGAGAGTCATACAACCCCTGCAAAAAGAAGGGCTCCTGGAGTGCAGTATAATGTGGTTAGAACATGTTATAAAATACCTTAGGAAATTACTGATAGGGAAGATTTCCCGTCAGGTCCTTTCCACATTCTGCCCATGAACCGCTAATCGATGGCAATGGGCAGGTAATTCTCAACCGCACCCCCAACGCGCAGCATGTATTCAACTCCCACGGGAGCTAAACGCGCTCCGCCCACACGCTAGATTACCTCAGAAATTAAGCGAGAACGGAGCCGCCGCCGTGAATGCGTCGCTATTCCCGCGAGAGGCGAACACACTCATGCAGACACAGGTCTACAACTCGGGTAAAAGTGAAGCACTCACCTCCCCTCTCAGTAGTCCCGCGAATGCATCACGATGAGCACAAGCAGTCTCCTCGTGAGTGGAGTATGTTGAATTCATGCCTATTTCTCACGAGAAATAAGCAACGAATGCATAGAGTACATTCAACTCCCTCGAGAGCCGAACGCACTTGCTCTTCACCACACACACAACACGCGAGCCACGTGAAACTGCGGGTATCAGAGCGTGCTTATCCCTCACAAGAAACAAGCAATGGATGCGACGAGCGCATTCAACTCCGTCAGGACTGAACGCGCTTGCTCTTCACCACACACACACACAACCCACGAGCCGTGTGAAACTGTGCGTATCAGAGCAAAGCCTCTGGCGAGAGAACACGCACTCCTAGTCGTGCTTAGCTTCTGCTAGCATAAACAAATACGTCATTATCTTCTTCGTCAGTGAAGACGAAGAAGAAAATGACGTATTTTCCCGGCACCCCTTTATACTGTGGCGGTGCCAGGTAATGACGTCATAGGCTGTCACCAGCCAATGTTATTGTCGTGTTTAGATATATGCTTCAGACACCGGTCACGCTGATGGCGTTCCCCATAGCGACCCCTAGAGGACGCAGTTCAAAGTTCCCTTGAAAGGGAACTCCCATTCACACAATTTAAATCACAATAATGATGATAAAAAAAGAACGCGTTGAATTTTGAACACTTTCGTTGCCATATAACCAGTGCTTAATTTGTAAATCGTGAGGTCCCGGAACAAAGCAGGGTAAGGGATCCGGCATGATTAGAGGAGGGAGAGGTAACGGAGCATTCGCGCAATCAATTGGTGGACCAACTTAAGTGATTAACAGCGTGCATCAGTTGCTTTTATTAGGGTTCGTGCGGTCATGGAAAACCTGGAAAAGCCATGAATTTTTAAACCAGAAATTTACAGGCCTGGAAAACTTTTGGAAAAGTCATGGAATTTTATTTAACAAATCTCTGTATAATAGAGTTATATTTAATCAGGTCCTGAATTTCTGTGAGGGTTGTACATGTATAGCCTAGTTTTACTCATTCCAGCAGCTTTCAAGTTTATAATGAGGGAAATTCCTGCAAACATTTATTCAATATAGTAGTTTAAATGAGCAAATAAATCCACACAAATTACTAGATTAAATCAGTCATTTGAAAACCGCATGAGTGATTAAGCTGTACCGCGTCTTGTCTCTTTCTCTTTCACTCTCTCATTTTCGCATCTAGTCTGTAGCTACAACAATATGTTGCACGCTGATCCAAGACTTTCGATCACATTTCGGGACAGTTGACAGAACTGTCACTTGTCTAATCAGGTCATTGTTGCATTGTCACAAAAATGTGTCATTTGCACATCTTTTTAAAGTATTTTTAAGCCATTCGGTACTCGCGCGCTCCAGAGGCTGTATTCTGTGCGTTCACAGTCACCTCCAAAGTGCGCGCGTAAAGCCATATCAATATTGTCATATTGAGTTATTTTTCATAGTTTGTTGAGCTTAAGCAGCCAAATACACACAAAATGACGTAAAATGGCCATCCTGGTGAGTATCCTCGAAAGCACTCAGTTTTGTCTTAAATGTAAACAGTTGAGAACTTGAGAAAGAAAACGCATGTGTATCCGTGCATTCGGTCTTGTGAAAGCAGCCTAAAAGGGGCCGTTCACATGTCGTGTCTTTTGCGCGCTCAAGGTCGTTATTTCAAATGTACGGCTAGCGCGCTCATAATAGAAGATTTTTCATGAAATATATCATATGCACTATAGGTCAGCACAAACGTCTTTCAGTGGCGCGTGAGGAGGGGGATCCGCCAAAATGAGGTGCCGGTGTTCTGTCGATTTGTGCTACCCTGTCAGATTTTCCTCCATTAAAACAGTAGGTAGTACAATTCGACAACGAAAAATGCTACATGTCAAATTATGATTTATTAATATCTACACCTACTACAACCCTAAACCTACCCTTACAGTCATGTAAATACAGTAATTATGTGTTATATTGGTGGTGGGATACAGCTACTGGAAACGAACAATAAATAATTTTTTCTACCAATTAGATTGTGTTTTATTAACTTCTACATCTATCCCAACCCTAAACATACCCTTACAGTAATGCAGATACATTAAATATCGTTGTTCAGCGTGAGAAAAAGGATGAAATATTGATGTGCGCATGCGCAGTAAACCCCGGTAGGAAAATCTGACGGGTAGGATAAAATGTCAGGACACCGGATCGGATTTCGGAGGTGCCGGATATAACTATATGCATATAACTATAAACTATGATAAAAGCTCATCAGCATGCATTGATTAATACCATGTTGTAGAAAAAAAAAAAAAAATTACCACCAAATTATGTGCTCGTGCGACCAACTGAGAAAGTTAGTCGCAAAAGAGGGACCAGTGGGAAGAATGAGTTTAGATCTTATAATTTGTTTAAAAAATATAACATATTACACATTAATGAATATATCAGCATATATAAAATTATTTAATTTACAAGTGTCATGGTTGTGATTTTTTTTTTTAATGTAAGCTATAGCTTCTGACCTTTAAATCAAAACATACTCATAATTTTATGACATCAATTACTGCTTTATTTAATCACAAACACAGTCTAAATGTTATTTGTATAGGCTATTTTACTTCGATTTAATTAGAAGTAGGCCAACAGCGCCCCCTACAGATTAAAACTCCTTACTGAGTGGGCATTAGGACCCGGGGGAGGCTGCCGCCGGCGCCGCTACACGTGCTTTTACGGTTTACACTATCACACACCCAACGCCCATCTGTAGGTGCTTTCACAGATTAAATGCAGCAATCCAAAAGAGTTAATCTAATCATCATTCAGGCAAAACTTTGCTTCAAGAATTAGCCACTCTGCTGACGTGATCTAATCACTAGCACACCCTGAGCACATGTGAGTTAACATATTCCTCTTATCGTCAAGACATATCGGCATAATTTTTCATATCGGGCCCATGCCGATATTTACATTTAAGCCATTATCGGCCGATTCCGATATTACAAAAAAAAAAAAAAAAATGCAGTGCTTCATTTTGCAGTAAAGTTGAACTGTTTGGTTAAGATAATTTTGTGTTTGGATGGCTGTGCTAATTGTTTTCACAACAAGTACATTGCAATGGAGAAAAGTGTCAAATCGATTGAGGAAAAACTGTAATAACACTTTTTTTTTTTTTTTTAATCCTTTTAATTAGGTTGGTTCATTAATGACTTCATCATCCAGGAAGTGACAACATTTTAAAGGGAAAAAAACACAAACAACAGATGAGTTTGATGAGTTCTGTATGTAAGCCTGTGTCCAATGGATTAAAACAATAAAAAAGATAATTGTGATTTAGTTTTTTTCACAATTTTCACAAGTGTTTCTAAAAACGAATGTCTGTTAAAATGTAATGTATTCCTGTGATGCACAGCTGAATTTTCAGGATCATTACTCCAGTCTTCAGTGTCACATGATCCTTCAGAAATCATTCTAATATGCTGATTTACTGCTCAAGAAACATTTCTGATTATTATCAATGTTGAAAACAGTTGTGCTGCACAATATTTTTGTGGAAACCAAGATACATTTATATATCTCACATTGCAGATTTGAAAAGGTTTAGAGACTGAAAGATCATTTCCAAATGTCACTGTTATAGATCTACAATGGAAATGACTGATTGTCAAAACTGCTTTCATTTTCTTCCAGAATGAACTATGCAGTAAATAGTAAGTCACTGGAGCTCTGGTGTAGATCACTCTTCTGCGTTCAGTGAGTTGGAGGAGCTAAT
This sequence comes from Spinibarbus caldwelli, assembly GCA_039654775.1. Lineage (NCBI taxonomy): Eukaryota > Metazoa > Chordata > Actinopteri > Cypriniformes > Cyprinidae > Spinibarbus > Spinibarbus caldwelli. The sequence goes on from CM077263.1 coordinate 25,834,119, forward strand.
CGCGTTCAGCGCGTCAGGAGCATGAAGTATATATGCAGCGGCACGACAGGGGGGGATTATTTCTGCTTCAACACACACACACACACACACACACACTTCAGTCTGACACCAGTTACAGGTATCAGTCAGCTGCTGCAGTATGTGCTGTTGATGCAAACTCAAATTTGACACAAACTGATGCAGTTCCAAATCATCATTCATGTCTCCCCACAACGGCTTGCATCACTAGACTGCTATTTGACTTACTAAGTTTAGTGTTCAAACAAATTAGCCTGCGCAATAAGAGGCGAATACGTTCGGCGTGTGGCATGCAAATTAGCATGCATTTGCCTGGTGGCGATGTGAATGTATCATTAGCATAGCGGTCTGTGGGCAATGAGCTGTGCTCTAACAGACACACTATGATTTAAAAGGCAAATGTTCTGCAACACAAATATGACAACGTCAAACAAATGCGTGCGTTACATTATACTCTGGTGTTTACTGTACTCAGAGAGTGAGCTTGTGTAGTAAACGGTGTGATATCCTCCTGGGATTCTTTTTTCCTCTGTAGTGAACATTATATTTTAGTGAATTTAGTGAATGTCACAAGTAAAGAGCACATTCAGGGCTTTTCAGAGATACCAAAAGATTGGAGGTTTGACTATGAACTTCTCCCTGTCTTTAGTCTTTAAAAATGCCTGACATTAATTTAGTGATAAAATTTAACACTCTATGGTAATATTTTGTAACTATCATTTAAATCTGACTATTTTTTTTTTTTTTTAATTAATTGTCATAAATCAACATCACAGGAAAATGTTATGGGGTTTTAAATCAAAATATGACTTTCTGTTATGAAACAGGACATCAATTTCATATATGTCTACTGTAGAGGACACCAGGACTAAAAGCATCTTGCATTTGGGAGACACAACAAATTAATAGGCAAAGCAAATTACGGGTGCATCTCAATAAATTAGAATGTCGTGGAAAAGTTCATTTATTTCAGTAATTCAACTCAAATTGTGAAACTCATGTATTAAATAAATTCAATGCACACAGACTGAAGTAGTTTAAGTCTTTGGTTCTTTTAATTGTGATGATTTTAACTCACATTTAACAAAAACCCACCAATTCACTATCTCAACAAATTAGAATACTTCATAAGACCAATAAAAAAAAACATTTTTAGTGAATTGTTGGCCTTCTGGAAAGTATGTTCATTTACTGTATATGTACTCAATACTTGGTAGGGGCTCCTTTTGCTTTAATTACTGCCTCAATTCGGCGTGGCATGGAGGTGATCAGTTTGTGGCACTGCTGAGGTGGTATGGAAGCCCAGGTTTCTTTGACAGTGGCCTTCAGCTCATCTGCATTTTTTGGTCTCTTGTTTCTCATTTTCCTCTTGACAATACTCCATAGATTCTCTATGGGGTTCAGGTCTGGTGAGTTTGCTGGCCAGTCAAGCACACCAACACCATGGTCATTTAACCAACTTTTGGTGCTTTTGGCAGTGTGGGCAGGTGCCAAATCCTGCTGGAAAATGAAATCAGCATCTTTAAAAAGCTGGTCAGCAGAAGGAAGCATGAAGTGCTCCAAAATTTCTTGGTAAACGGGTGCAGTGACTTTGGTTTTCAAAACACACAATGGACCAACACCAGCAGATGACATTGCACCCCAAATCATCACAGACTGTGGAAACTTAACACTGGACTTCAAGCAACTTGGGCTATGAGCTTCTCCACCCTTCCTCCAGACTCTAGGACCTTGGTTTCCAAATGAAATACAAAACTTGCTCTCATCTGAAAAGAGGACTTTGGACCACTGGGCAACAGTCCAGTTCTTCTTCTCCTTAGCCCAGGTAAGACGCACAAGAGGAATATGACAACTGTAGCCAAATTCCTTGACACGTCTGTGTGTGGTGGCTCTTGATGCCTTGATCCCAGCCTCAGTCCATTCCTTGTGAAGTTCACCCAAATTCTTGAATCGATTTTGCTTGACAATCCTCATAAGGCTGCGGTTCTCTCGGTTGGTTGTGCATTTTTTTTCTTCCACACTTTTTCCTTCCACTCAACTTTCTGTTAACATGCTTGGATACAGCACTCTGTGAACAGCCAGCTTCTTTGGCAATGAATGTTTGTGGCTTACCCTCCTTGTGAAGGGTGTCAATGATTGTCTTCTGGACAACTGTCAGATCAGCAGTCTTCCCCATGATTGTGTATCCTAGTGAACCAAACTGAGAGACCATTTTGAAGGCTCAGGAAACCTTTGCAGGTGTTTTGAGTTGATTAGCTGATTGGTATGTCACCATATTCTAATTTGTTGAGATAGTGAATTGGTGGGGTTTTGTTAAATGTGAGCCAAACTCATCACAATTAAAAGAACCAAAGACTTAAACTACTTCAGTCTGTGTGCACTGAATTTATTTAATATACGAGTTTCATAATTTGAGTTGAATTACTGAAATAAATGAACTTTTCCACAACATTATAATTTATTGAGATGCACCTGTATATTTCAATATTCCTATGAAATATTAGATATAATTATGAAAATCTTGCCAAAACCTCTTATGGCCATTTTAGACACATATTGCATAAAGAGAATCATCCTTATACAAAATTTTGGTATTTAAAGAAAAAAAAAAAAAAAATCCTGAAACCTAAAAAAAAAAAAAAAAAATTAATTAATTAAAAAAATAAAAAAATAAATTATATATATATATATATATATATATATATATATATATATATATATATATATATATATATATATATATATATGTAGGTTATTTAAAAAAATGTATAAAATTTCATTTTTCAAAATTGTAATTTTTCCATTTTTTTCTTATGCTTTAAACAATGTAATGACATGAAAAAAAATACTATATTCACAAAACTTTTTTTTTTTTTCTTCTTCTTTGTCCGGAGGATATGACAGCAGCGCTGGTGTCGTCTCATTCCTCAGTGATGACTGGCATGTCGTCTAATTAGTGCACAGCATGTCTACACCTGCCTGTGGGGTATTTTAGTTTGTTGCAAGCATCCAGATCTGGTCACAAAGTGAGAACCTCCACTTCAGGAGCGGGACAGTCCAATCCGAACACAACCTTATCTGAGTCCACACCTGGCTACTAAATGTGATCTGGTTGGAAAACGGACAATATCTGGATACAAGATACACGGTAATTCGAGGCATTACATACAGCATCCAGATCCTGCTCTCCAAAAAGTTTCTAAAGCTGAAATTGCAGAAATGCAGCTTAGCAGCCGCACAGAAAGCAGCGTCTGCTTGACGTTGTTTGTATGTATGGATGCTCCTGATTGTTTTCCTGATTAGCGTCTGCTCTGGAGGTCATCTAATTAAGATGCAGATTAATTTGTGACCCCTATAAAAGCAGGGTGAGCAGTGAGCAAGGACATTAATGTGGTAATGAACAGAGGTTGTGACTCCATGTAGTAATTTCTCGCCTCTCCCTGTGGAATACAGCAAGGGTGAAGAAATGCCACTTTTGCTGTTTAATTCACTAATAGCTTTGTGGGTTTTTTGAGGTGCTCACTGTTTGCTAATAGCACTGTCATCGATTTGAAATGGCTATTCAGAAAATGTGTGTGTAAAAAATATGCACACATGCACACACATTACATTAAAATAATTTATATTTTTAATACTGATTAGATTTTAGATATCATTTATAAAGTCATTCATGGGATATAAGTTATAATATAGATTTTTTTTTTCTTCTAATTTTATTTTAAATGATGTTTTATATGAAACAAAATATTCTAGATTTTTTAATCCATTTTTTTTGTACCTAAACCTATTTAATTTTATATATAATATTTTGTTTCAATATTTAATATAATAAACATTTAAACAAAATGTCTATATTTTAAATGGTATATATTATATATTCATATACTGGTTATGATTTATAAAATACTGCATATGTTTTATGCAAAATATCTACTCCTATTTTACATATTTATTTATTATTGTATATTAACATTTAAGTTCTGATATATATTTGGTTTATTTTCTATCTCTAGTTGTGCTGCCCAATATTTTAGTGGAAACTGTGATGCATTTTATTTTTCAGGATTCACAAATGAATAGAAAGTTCAAAAGAACAGCATTTATTTGAAATATAAATATTTTGTAACATTATAACATTTCAATTAAATGTGTCCTTGATGAATAAAAGTATTGAATTCTTAAAAAAAAAAAAAAAAAAAAAGCTTTTGAATTGTAGTGTATAATCAAACTGGAATCAGTATAGATATTTTGTATTATACACTATATATACGTCTCCCACAGATGTAAATATTCCAAAGGCGTTTCTTCAAAATATGAGAAGGACTGCTGATTGTCATTCATATGTATGAAACAGCTGCTCAAACAGTCTTTTCAACCCCATGGTATGTATATTTTATGTTACAGTCATTCAGATATTCCCAGAAGTACTAGAATAAAAGTCTATAGTTCATACTGTATCTACACACTGATGTATGCGGCACCGACTAAAAATAGAGTAAATCATCTTTGAAAAGTAATCTAAGGCTGGCTGTTTTGAAGCTGCAATGTTTTATTCACGTCCAACAAACATTGCATTAGGTAACTAGATAGGGCACTCAAGGCTTTTCCCATTTCACCAGTCAGTCATCTTTGTACAAAAACAAGTAGATGGTCTATAGCTTATGAATATCTTTGTTCAGACTCTCACATTGCATTATGATGTGAACAAACATGGTTTATGTGTGAAAAAGTTAATGAAGATGAGGATCATATATGACACTGCTGTTGAGTTATTTATTTATTGACTTGCTTACTTAAATAAGTCTGTCTGTCAAATGGGATGCCAGTAATATTTGAAACTCAAACTGTTCGTTTAACCAGAAAGTTGGCAAAAAGGTTGAAATCCATAATGAAGGTTCAGCACCAGGCAGCAACATTATGCATTTAGTTTTGTAGATCAGAATAAATGAGGAAAAGTTTAATAAAAAAATAACATACAGCAATCAAAGGCAATCCTATCCAGACAGGGTTAGATTTCTTTGAGGATCTCTGACTTAGTTGTTAAAGCAGTAGATCATTTGTATGGAGTGAAAACAGTATAAAATCCTCCCACAAATGCACGCGAGAGATCCACACACGGCAATCCAGGCAAAGGCAAGTGCATTATTGTTTCTTTGCTCATAGAATGATCCTCAAATACTGTATCTGTACCCATTATTTCATGCACAACAAATCGCGAGTCCTTTGAATTAGTGTTCTGCCTTAAGAATGTCTATAAATACGTGCTTTTGTATTTGCGGATTCTTTTGAGACTATCATTCCGCGGCCTTAACTCACAAATACGCACAAGCCTATCTGTATTTACCTATGGAATAAATGAAATAGGCGGTCAGACATGTGTAGTAGAATCTGAATGGCGATCCACTTTAAGGACCTCATCTGTTCTCCATGATGGTGGCATCATTTTAACCAATAAAACATTAACATCTGATCCTCTGTAATTATCAATTATCAACAGCAGGTGTTCATCACTAATGCACAATCATCATTTAATTAGTCACTTAATTATCTCATTAACTTTAACTCTTTGAGGTCTTGGGATTTGACTTGAGACTTGCTTGTGACCTGAAAGGAACGACTTGGTTCCTCCTCTGGTGAAATCAGCTGCTGAGTTCATGGGTGGAATAAACATATGGCAGGACTTTTACTTTCTGACCTCTGAACTTCCTACCTCTGGTATCTTATAACATTGTGTGCATTGTTGATTGATGATTTTGCTGTGTATGTTGTACATTTCAACATCTATACAAACAGAGTTTTGTAACTGTAAATGTTTTATTATTATTATTATTTTATTTTATATACATGCAATCATAAAAAAAAGTTTTGCCATTTTTTATTTATTATTATTGCACAAGTGTCTGTATTTAATGTCTGTGGCTAAGCACAGAGTGAGTGGCTCAGTGGGAAATGCTGTCTCCTCACAGCAAGAAGATCTTTGGTTCGAGTCCCAGCTGAGTCAGAAAGTCTTTCCCTCACAATCTAAAGATGTGTGAATTACAGATGCTTAGTTGTCTGAAGGTGTGGCTAACTTTTTTTTTTTTGGCTTTTTTTTTTTTTGGCTTTTTATGGCTTTTATTAACTAACAAATATGAGTTAGCTGAACAAAAAAGAGACATGTGACTTTACTCAGTGACTTGAGTTGAGTGAACAACTTTGTCCAAAGTTGATTAAACTCAAAAAAGCTGTGCAGCAAGTTGCCTTGAAATTTTAAGTTGAGTCAACTATTCATGTTTTACAGTGTACTGTTTTCACTCCATACATTTGATCCATTCTTTTAATTAAGCATTTCATTCTTCTTTTGTTTTGTTTTTTTTGGATTCAAATCACAAAGTATGGCTGTGAATGTCTAATACAGTCTGATTGACTCATGCTCCACAGGAACATGTACCGACCCTTTATTAATAGTCATTATCCTAATCTGTAAAGGAAAACGCTTTTAAGAGCCGTCAAAAACAAATATAATATCTACTATGATATAATGTGAAAAAAAAAGATATTTAAATGTAAACTTTATTTTAACTGATTTGTAATGTGATTACATTTTTTTATCTAATTAACTACATGATTAATTAATCACAACGTATTTGCACAGCAATCTGGGCTGAGAAATTACCCCCCAAAAGTAATTTTGTGTTAGATGACAAAATCATTGAACAAGCATAACAAAAACTTATGTTTTGATTCAAAATTCATATATAAACAAATAAAATTATATTCTAAATATGAAACTAAAACCGCTTTAGTCTTTATGAATGAGTCACTAAATCACTGACTAACTTGTTTCATTTAAAACCACAGCTTCATTCAGTAACGAATCACTGCTGTGTTTGGAACAATTTTTGTTTGAGAAAAACAGACCATACTGACAGTATTGTGTCTAAAATGTAACACAATATCTACTTCTTGTTTATTAAGCTGTTGCATCAAATCAATATGACATTACATCAATATGACATTTGCAATGGTGCAGGTATTGGTGACAAACAGCACCCTTGGTGTGATATTGCTAAACTACATCATATGATATAAATATATATTTTTGCCCTCATATCTAGGCTTATATTTTAGGCTCATATAACTGCATTTAGACTTCATCACACAATCAGTCATCCTGCATCTTGTTCATCAGAAACTGAATCAATGGAAGATGACGGACAGCTCTGGATGGGGCATTGCATTAAATGCCTTAATCACTTTAATGTGTGATTAAACATTACCCCCCCATAACTAATCACACCAAATTAATGTGTTAAATAAGCTCCCCTAATCTGAATACACTGATACTTTTGAGCAGTTTTTGGTGAAAGATGCTTTTTGCTGCAGGAAACCAGTCAAACTTTGTACTCTTGGATCTTACAAAAGCTCCTCAACCAAACCATCCTCTATGCTGAAGAAACTAGAAAGATACAAAGAGTGCTGTGTGAAATCTTCCTGCACACAGTGTTACTTTTGTGCAATCAAAGGACTGGCAGAGAATAAGAAAATTGAATTTGCGTTTGCCGTGTGTATGCGGTTTCTATAACTGGAAACACACTTTAATGTCACCCAGGAAGAGAACAAGAAGCAAATATCAGGAGGAATATGAGGCTCAATTTTAGATTTCTGTGTCACAGCAACCTTGCAGTTGTCAGTCTTGTCTTCCTGTGTCTTGTGTTTCCCCTCCTCTCGTGTCCATATTTAGTTTGTTCCTGTTCCTGTCCTCATTTAGGTTATTAGTTCCAGGTGTGTGTTATTAATTATCTTGATTTCCTTCTGTTTATAAGCCCTGTGTTTCCCTGTCTTCATGTCAACTGTTAATTGTCAATTCCTGTGTTCCGTGTCTCCTGCGACTCCTGTGTTCCAGCATTTGGATGAATAAATGTTGTTTGATGAAAGATTCCTTTGTCTCCTCCTTCCCTGGCTCCGCCGCAACGTGACAGAACAGCCGACCTTAACAGTTGCCTCTGCGCCTCTTCCCCCGGTATTTGTTTCCCGTTTTGCATAGTTTTTTGTTCCTGTTTTTTCTCTGTGGCGATGGAAGTCGCCACCCGCATCATCACCCTGGCCCACAGAGATCTCCCCTTTGAGGAGTTTGCCTGGGAGTTCTGTGGGCTCGTCGCGGTGATGGCTCTCGATGAAACCGCCATTCTCTCGCTGTTCTGGCACGGGGCCAATTTCCATCGTCCCGTGGACCTCCCAGACACCACGGGACTGAGATGAAGGGAGGGGATCCGGATCTCCGGTGTCAAGAGAGTGTCCTGCCCCGAGCCAGAACCAGCCTGCTGCCATCTGCGGCACTCCCAAGCCCGCCGTTCGCGGGGAAGTTCCGCGCTTCCAGAGCGCCTCCCTATCTCCACGCTTCCAGAGCGCCCCCAAGTGTCTGCGCTTCCAGAGCACCCTCCAGTGCCTGCACCACAAAGGCGTCTTCCTGTGCCAGCCCCACGTAAGCGCACTTCGGTTCCCGAGTCGAGCCCAGGAGAGGCTCCTGATCCCCAGTCGAGCCCAGGAGAGGCTCCTGATCCCCAGTCCAGCCCAGTGAGGGCTCCTGATCCCCAGTCCAGCCCAGTGAGGGCTCCTGATCCCCAGTCCAGCCCAGTGAGGGCTCCTGATCCCCAGTCCAGCCCAGTGAGGGCTCCTGATCCCCAGTCCAGCCCAGGAGGGGCTCCAGATCCCCAGTTCAGCCCAGGAGGGGCTCCAGATTCCCAGTTCAGCCCAAGAAAGGCTCCAGTCCCCGAGTTCAGGCCCAGAAGCTTCCCCAAGTATTTTTTTTTTGGGGGGGGGGGGGAGTAGGTTGGCTGTAGCCGGAGAGACGGAGGCTGGGGCCACGGCCTCGAAGGCTGCTCCGCCGTGGCCTCCCGGGCACCCTGCACCGCCATGGCCTCCCGAGTCTCCGGATCCGCCATGGCCTCCCGAGTCTCCGGATCCGCCATGCGTCCCGAAACGGGCGCCGCACCTGGAGTCCTTCCCCGAACTCTGCCCCTAGACCCCCCCTCCCCGTTAGATGTTGTTGGGGTGGGGTGGGGTGGGGTGGGGTGGGGGGGGAAGTAATGTCAGCCCTGTCTTCCTGTGTCTTGTTTCCCCTCCTCTCGTGCCCATATTTGGTTTGTTCCTGTCCTCGTTTAGGTTATTAGTTCCAGGTGTGTGTTATTAATTATCTTGATTTCCTTCTGTTTATAAGCCCTGTGTTTCCCTGTCTTCGTGTCGACTGTTAATTGTCAATTCCTGTGTTCCGTGTCTCCTGCGACTCCTGTGTTCCAGCGTTTGGATGAATAAATGTTGTTTGATGAAAGATTCCTTTGTCTCCTCCTTCCCTGGCTCCGCCGCAACGTGACAGCAGTACAGCTGGAGGCCCAATTAAAAACCAATCAGAAAGTCTGTCAGGAGATGTTAATGGAACGACTCACTTCTCTCGCCTTCTGATGGACCGAGGCATTGTTATATATTTGATCAGAAATACAGTAAAAACAAGAAAATATTGTTACAATTCAAAATAGCCGTTTTCCATGTGAATATCTGTTAAAATGCCATTTATTTCTGTGATCAAAATCGCATTTTCAGCAAAATTTCTTCAGTGTCACATGATCCTTCAGAAATCATTCTAATATGCTGATTTGCTGCTCAAGAAACATTTCTGATTATTATCAATGTTGAAAACAGTTGTGCTGCCTAATATTTTTGTGGAAACCGTCATACATTTTATTTTTCAGGATTCACAGATGAATAGAAAGTTCAAAAGGACATCATTTATTTGAAATAGAAACTTTTGTATTATAAATGTCTTTACGGTCACTTTTGATCAGACAGATAGATATGTTGTTTGTGTTAATAAATCATTTAATACATCTTTAAATGAATTAGTCTGCATGCATGACAACTTTTTATAATTTAGCACTTTTTATCAACTAAAATTATATGGGATTTCATTTTAAAGCAAATTAATATGATAAAATATAACTAAATTTAAACAATTTTTTTCCATTTTATTTTACTTTTTTACCATTTTACTTTGTGAGAAGGATTATATCCCCATGACATAACAAATGAGATGATTTATCTAATTTCACAGTATAATTCATTATATTCCGAAAAGGTTCTGTCTCCCACGGTTTTCATGCCAAACTCAAGTCATGGATGAAACTAAAGGTCATTTCCAAAAAAGACACAAACACTTTTCTGTTCATCTTGCCTTAAATTGAAGCTCACAGTTTTCACTGTTAAATGACACTTTAATACACTGTAGTGTATCGTCTGGTTTGTTTGGAGGAAAAGCATCAAGTCACACGCAGGTCGTTGCTGCAACTTTAAAAAGAGCAACCCAGATGTCATACGTGTAGTACTTAGCATTTTATGCCTTCAAAACATATGTAAGCTGATTGGAGATTAGACATTGTGCTGGTGACGCACTTCATCAAACGTTTCCCAAAAAGAAGCCACACACACATTAAAAAATGAAACCGACGGATGCTGTGTTCAATGATGCAGTCACGCACTGAAAGCAATCATCCACAACTACTCCATCCGCTCCCTTTACTCTAATGACAGAAATGACAGAAGAATGTAGTAGAAAAGCTGCAGGCGTTTTGCACGCACTAGAGAGATTTGGCAAATATTTCAGTCTCGTGTCGCCTACGCGATTTTCTCTCCAACTGTATAGTTATCCAATAAAATGCAAACCGCTGACTTGATGCTGCGAGACGCTCAAAGTGCAGTTGCAGCCACACAAAGTTGTATTTAATGGAAAAGGTCTTCGGATGCATCGCGAGCTGTTTTTATGCTCACGAGTTGCCCAGGCAACAGAATCGGTGCCACAAACTCCAATACAGACCATAAAAGGAAAGCAGAAGATAATAGAAAATGCATGATATGAGCCCTTTAAGGTGAGGTTTTGTTGTTTCTGAGGTCTGAAAGGAGGAAAAGGCCTTGGTCTTCAAGCTTTGTGTGACTCTTTGACAGTGTTGCCGCAAAAATTACTTTCCCCCATGATTTTTTTAAGAGGTTTTCATGGGAGACGTGTCAGTTGCTGTAACTTTCAGTGCCAGTGCATGTCGTGTCACTGTGACATGTCGTTACTCTGAGTGCCAACCCTCCAGTTAGCATCACACGCTTTGAGTTGCCTGCACCAAAATTTCAAGGATTGTCTAGTTTGCATCATGAGCCGCTGCTGATATGATCCTTCTCCTCTGATGGCCATGCAAAAGGACAAAATAAACATTTTTGCAAACAAAATTGCAAATGTTTTATTATTTTCTAGTAGCTATTTTACCAGTGACAGATGTTCTTAAAAGCATGACACTGACAGACACCAATATATATTCAAAATTTGTGGTTTGCAAGAATTGTTATATTTTTATTCATCAAGGACACATTAAATTGATCAAAACTGACTGTGAAAGACATGTATAATGTTACAAAAGATCTCTATTTCAAATAAATGCTGTTCTTTTGAACTTTCTATTCATCTGTGAATTCTGAAAAATAAAATATATCATGGTTTCCACAAAAAAATATTGGGCAGAATAACTGTTTTTAACATTGATGATAATCAGAAATGTTTCTTAAGCAGCAATTATTTTTATTTATTGATTTATTTATTTATTGCAGCCTTGGTGAGCAGACGAAACTTCTGATTAATTTTTAAAAACATTAAAGCATATTAAGCATAAAAAATAAAATAAAATAAAATAAAATAAAATAAAATAAAATAAAAAAATAAAATAAAATAAAATAAAATAAAATAAAATAAAATAAAATAAAATAAAATAAAATAATACATAAATCCCAAAACTGTCTATATAACAGATAGCTTTGCATGTACTTTTGCCCTAATTAACTAATACGTGATCCTGGAGCACAAAAGTAGTCATAAGTAGCACAGGTATATTTGTAGCAATAGGCAAAAATGCATTGTATGGGTCAAAATTATTGATTTTTCTTTTATGCCAAAAATCATTAGGATATTAAGTAAAGATCATGTTCCATGAAGATATTTTGTAAATTTCCTACTGTAAATATATCAAAACTTAATTTTTGATTAGTAATATGCATTGCTAAGAACTTCATTTGGACAACTTTAAAGTCAATTTTCTCAATATTTAGAATTTTATTTATTTTTTTTAATTATTTTTATTTATTTTTTTTTGCACCCTCAGATTCCAGATTTTCAAATAGTTGTATCTCGGCCAAATATTGTCCTATCCTAACAAACCATGCATCAGTGGAAAGCTTATTTATTCAGTATAAATGCATACATGATGTATACATGATGCATAAATCTCAATTAAAAAAAAAAAAAAAAAATGACCCTTATGACTGGTTTTGTGGTCCAGGGTCACATATATTTAAAATGCACATAAGAGTTTTATTAATGTATTTCTAAAAATAAAATAATAATGTTGTGTTTCTAGTAAGTTGCACACACAAAAACATTTCTTCTATGCATTGGAGTCTTTCTCTCCCATTCATTTTGAGATAAATGGGATTATTAATATCGCTTTCTGCAGACAATATGGATTTATAGTTAATCTTAATTAACTCTAACACATAATCCATCACGTTTGATGTTTTGATGGCGTGTGATAACACTTTTCCTAATTTTGAACTGTATTTCTTGAATTTTAAGCAATCTCCGTGACTCCTGACCTTCCTCAGCAGGTTATAAGCCCTGCTCTCCATCTAAAGTACACTTGAATGAGACACGGTTTACAAGAAATCTGTCGAGCGCGCTGTAGTCACATCCTGAATTCCTTATGGCCAGCGCTGCATTGAGCGATGCAGAATATATCTCTTTATTGGCCAAATATCATGAAATCATCACCTCCAAGGTCACCCGAGAGAAAAGCTGAGGTTTCTCTATTCTAATCTCACTCCACGAATAGCAATGAAGGAGTCTATGAATATTCTGAGCGTGTATGGAAGAGCGTGTGTGTTCTGGAGCCGATGATAGTTCCAGTGTGCCGAAGGGGAACAAATGATGATTTCACCTTTTTCTGAGGATGAAGCGAGCAGCTCTCTGATCAGATAAAAGACAGAACATCCTCAGAGTTGAGCTGCACTAGAGCAGCAGCGGCACTGTGGGATAAGTGACATTAAACGGGAAAGTTTAGGTCACCGGAGGCCAGGAGGATGAATGGAAGGAAATACGGATGGATGGACGGATGAATAGATGGACAGGGAGATGAAGTGATGGGATTAAGCTCTGAGCTCACAGTTTGATAGCAGTCAATGATCGGCCATGCTCAGCAAGAACAGCTCTGTAATACCTAGAGAAAGCTGATCGTTAGCATTTCCATTCATCCACTGGACGAACGTACAGACGCTTCACTGTAGTGACTGTCCTGAACTGTGATGTCAGAAGGAGAAATACAAATGCATTTCACTCTTTAAAGTGCCCTTCACAAAATTATGTACTAGCAAAACATATAGCTGCACTGGAGAAAAAAAAAAAATGTACAAGTAATTTTTTTGGCAGGACATTATCCAGTAATTTTACGGACATTTCCATTAACCCTAAAACACAATGCAATGAAGTACAAAATTTAACATTTAAAATACTTTTTTGTTTCCTTTCTTCTTCTTCTTCTTCTTCTTCTTTTACAGTGTGATATTCTGAAATATTTGGAATTTATGCTTTGCTTTATACAGTATGTTGTATTCATCAGAATACTTGACTTTTAGAAAGCCATCAGTCAAAATAAAAGTAAAATCAAATCAAATCAAATCAAATCAATTAAAATAAAACAAAATAAAATAAAATAAAATAAAATAAAATAAAATAAAATAAAATAAATAAAATAAAATAAAATAAAATAAAATAAAATAAAATAAAAAGGTTCAATCCGTTAACACTGATTAATGTATAAAGTAAATTTAACTACAATGATCAATATATTTGTTGCAGTATTTATTAAGCATTTATTAAACAATTTATTAAACATTTGTTTTTAATAATATATTACTAAATGTTGAATATAACTACGATGAATAAGTGTTGATAAATGGAGTCTTATTGGAAAGTTTTTTTGTGGAAACTGTGAGACATTTTATTTTTCAGGATTCACAGATGAGTAAAAAGTTCAAAAGCACAGCATTTATTTATATATGCTGTAAGATTTTTTTGCCTTGTCTGCAAGATTAATTTTTCACTGTAATATTGATCCCAGCTTTTCTCCTTTCTGATAGTTGAGATATCTTCTGGAACTACATGTGACATAACTAAGGTCTTTTTAGGACAAAAATGCATAAAGCAGGAGAGTTAAATTCTGCTAATTCTGTTATATTTTCTAGAATAAGGAAAAAATAAATAATAATACTATTAACTCTGATTGAAGGTTAGTGAATGTGTTCTTGGCTGCAGGCTTCTCTTGTGTACTGTATGACAATACAGTTGAGAGTGTCAATAAAATCAGATGTCTAATTGGCTTATGAGTATTATTTGCATATGAATTGTTGCACTCAGTAATCAGGACTGTCAATTGAGGAATAAGCAGCGGTTTCATCATTCAAACGAGCTCGATGCCTCTCGTGCGTGTGTGTGTGTGTGTGTTTTGTAATTTGTGCGTTGTGAATCATATATTTATCGTTGCAGTACTGTGTCACTGACACTTCTCAGAGCTGTTTTGATTTATCACTATCAAACCCACCACAACAAAACTGATTTCATGTGCAATGTTTCCCTCTGGTTCAACATGAATATTCAGTATGGATACTGTTTAAATGAAAATGATACCTTTTAATAATATATGAGCAGTGTTTTGCACTACCCTCCAATTACTGCTAGGTGATAAATTATGACACTTATTATGGAATCAGTTTTTCAGTTCACAGTGTTTTATCTTGTTAGTGTAACACTGTGCCGCTGTGAGGAGACAACGTCTTCTGAAGCTGTTTGTCTGTTTGCACTGAACATGAATTGTCTGTGCACGTGACACACACACACACACACACACACACACACACACACACATACACACTTTTTATTTTTTATTTATTTATTTATTTTTTAATGTTTTATGGGTTTATTTTATAGACAAAATGGTTTACTGTACAAACTGTACTATCCCCTTACCCTAAACCTACCCCACACAAAACTACAGGCACTTTTACATTTTCAAAGCACTTCATTCTGTATGATTAATGTTGTTAAAAAAAAAAAAAAAAAAAAAAAAAAAAAAAAAAAAACCTTACACTTTAGCATACTTATAAAAACTAGTTCTTATTGTGGAAATAATATACTTTAAAAAATATATGTATAAGTGCATAAAAGTGCAAATTGAATGTAATGTTTTCAGACAACTGCATTTATTTATAATTCAATAAAATGTATTGTAGAATTTAAATTCATTTTAAATGCAGTTAGTTGAACTTTAGACTGTTTTTGAGCCACTTAAGTATGACTTGAGTACATCTTTGTAGATAATTTCATAATTACTTCTATTGTCTTTGAAATATGGTTAAAGTACTGCTGATTGCACTGACAAGCATTTATGGTAAACTAAAATATACTTTAATGTAATTTCTATTGACAAAGTTTAGTACATTTAAATATATGAACTTTAAATGTAATACAATAAGACATTACAGTTAAAATTATAATCAAATAATTTACTGTGCTTTAATATGTTAGTCAACACATCAAAATAAGTGTACTTCTGTAAAGCTCAACAAAAGATTATTAAAACATGATTTAAAATGTACTTAAAAGTAAAACAGTAACATGTTACTTAAAGCCTTTATGTATAATGCATTATAAAGGGTTATTAAAGGGTATAATGCATTATAATTATTCATAATGTGCATTGTAATACATTACTGTATATCTTGTTGTAAATAATTATAACCAAATTTAAAATGCATAGTGTAGCAATGGATTGATAAGTGTTATAATGTATTAACTTTGCTACAATTATTCATGAGATTGTCCAGTGCATTATAACGTGCATTAAAAGGCATCATTAATGCATTAAAATTACTTTTATAATGGATTATACATAAAGGCTTTAATTAAAGTTTTACCAGTAAAACTTTTTTATTTGACATTATTGCAAAGTGTAAAAATGTACTTAAGTGTGTTAAGCAAGTTTTCTTTAATTACACTTAAGTGACCTTTTATTTAATTCATATTAGATCTGCAAGTACAATTTTATTTATTTATTTATTTATTTATTACACAATACACTACAAGTGTACATTCAGTACAATTGCACACTTCTTTTTCACAAGAGAAGCCGTGTTATAAATGATTACATGATTTTTCTACAGACAAATGAAAACTGTTTATGGACCCTAAACATGGGCCAAGAATATGCTAAAGCCCATGTTTTCTTCTTTCTTCGCTTCTCTGCTGCTGAATTGAGTATTTTCCCAGCTTCTCTCACCATCAGGGTTTTGTTTGATACCAACTTCTTTTGCTGCAGGCGCTGAGAGCCTTGACGCTTTCCAAAGCCTTACAGCTACACAGATTTCTCCACATTGAGCATTCATCACAAACAGGGCTTTCTTGCCATAATGTATGAGTATTAAGTCAAAACCAATTTTGTAAAAAGTAGAAACAAAAGATTCTGTTTGTTTTACAGGGCCTGAATTAAAACTGCATCACAGTCTTTACAAAAAAAAAGCTAAACAGGCTTGGATGACCTAAGGGTTTGAAACTCATTTGCTGAAGCCCAAAGGGTGCGATATTAAATATATATCTGTAGATAGCAGATGAATCTGATGAATGCATTGAAAAGATTGATAGTTCATAAATCTGAACATGTTTTATTCATCTGTTCTTCTCTTCTCTGTTTGGTGGGTCAGTAAATATGGCTTATAGGAGAGTAAAAATAGTGACAATCAACATTCTATGCATCATTTACTGAATCATAATTGACTCACAATGCAGTTGATTATAATTACTCATATCCAGTATATTACGCCCTCATATTCAAAATATAAATTCTTTAAATTATTTAATTTTTTGATATTGAGTAAACAGTTGCAGTCAAAGTGAATCATTATCAGATGCAGTTTAGCACACATTACAGGTCATAATTTAAAATATATATGTTACGAATCCTGTGCCTGCCCTTCCGTTCACTCTCCACCAGAGAGTCCATCATACTGACTCTCACACTACACTGACTGTTGCACTATACCCTGGACTACATTCCCCATCATCCACCGCACTAATTGCACCCACAGCTGTAACCAATGAGTCACGCTTTATAAGCCCTGGACTTCCTCGTTATGATCGCCGAGTATTGTCTTGTGTATATCTCTCTTCCAGTGATAGCGACATTACGCAGCCCTTCCGTGTTTTCTAAGTCTAAGTGTAGTTTATCTAGTTTATTGCCTGAGTCATTCGTTTCTTGATCTTCTGCCTGTGTAACTTGGATTAACCCTTTGCCTGCTGTTTATACCTCGCCTGGACTATTGCTCTTGTTTTTGTATGATCTCTCTGCCTTACCCTGTTGGATATTGTTCGCCGATCGTCGACCCACGCTTGTCCTAGGATTACTCTGTGTCTTGCCCATGCCATACCTGATTGCCGTTGTTTGACCCTGCCTGTGTTTATGACCACGTCTCTGTCTGAATAAAGCTCTGCACATGGATCCACACGTCTCACGTCTCGTTTGCCCCGTAACAATGTACATATAAAACATATGTAATTGTTCAATGTTTTACTTGTTCAATTAAAACTGAAATTTATTTATTTATTTATTTATTTATTTATTTATGTTTTCTGATAAAATATTGCATATAATAATAATAATAATAATAATAATAATAATGAAAGTAATGTGACTAGTGTAATATTTCACTGTGAAAAAATTATTATTATTATTATTATTATTATTATTATTATTATGAACACAATGCCACACTTCACTTTGAAATACATAGCACATATTTTTAATTAACTAAATCGCCTTTACAATTTGATAATCGCACTTAAGCCATGTTATTATTTTGGTTTTGTTTAGATTCATCTCAGCCCTATCTTAAATTCACAAAACAGTTCTTGCTTCATTTAGAGTTTTGATTCAGCTGATTCAGTAATCGCTCTATCAGAATGTGTTGTTCAAGGATTCATCAAACTGATTCAAACCAATAACTCTTCCTGCTCATTCATTCATGCTTGTTTGTATTTTTTGTCTTTCATCTAATCAAATTAAAATTAGACTGCAGGCTCGAAAACTAAAAAAAAAACATTTTCGTTTGACACTGTCATTTAGCAATCAGTAAACACTAGCAATCAGCAAACACAAGCAATCTGACATGTGGTGACAGGCAGAGCACTCGAACCATATCCATCACATTAAAATCTATGCATCACAGGCCCTGTTGTTTGTAAAACATTTCTCCTTTCCATCTTCTGTTCCAACTCATCAGGAATCCATTTCGTCAGACTTGGGTGAAACAGCTGGGCGTCTGCAGCACCTTACCGCTTTCTGATAAACCGTGTAAATGACCCACTCCTTCAGAATGGAAATACCTTCGTTTCACCAGTTTCGCTCATTGCTTTACAGTGAGATGCCAAGGAGGAAAGAAAATAGCGAGCGAAGTGATGGATTCCTGGAGTCGGTAAAATTCACGGCCGCAGTCACCAATTCATCATGTGGGAAATGCGAGGGGAAAGGTGGTTATAAAAAGCACTCAAAACACAACGCTCCAGTCCCGCCCCAGTATAAGCAAAGAGGGAAGTAACATCATTTACAAAGAGAGCAGAGAGGCAAACACAACAGTATGGCAGGGAAACCCATTTCACATGTCTCTGTTTGACGGCGCAGGCCCAGTGCTTACAGTTTTTTACAATCACTAGGACACATTTCTCAATACTAAAATCACTTTTTCAAAACTCTCCAGCAGTGTAGGGTTACTAGTAACTAGTTACAGTAATAATATTACTTTTTGCAGTAACTATACTCTTAAAAATAAAGGTGCTTAAAAGGTTCTTTACAACGATGCCCTTTTGGTTCCACAAAGAACCATTCAGTCAATGAACCATCTCTGTCTTACCTTTCTATAATCTGAAGAACTTTCTTTTGGCACAAAGAACCTTTTGTGAAACAGAAGGGTTCTTTAAATTTTAAAGGGTTCTTTATGGAACCATTTAGAAAAAAAGGCTCTTCTATGGCATCGTGAAGCACCTTTACTAATAAGATTTCAGTAATGATATTACAGTTGCTATCCATGAAAAAGCTTATTCCCTTTCAGTCGGTCACTCTCGACGTCACGTCGGTAATGACAGACTTTGGGATCTCGCTTAGAGAGACCAATCCACTTCAAGTGTAAACTAAACGAGCCAATGCACATTGGCATGCGATGACTGCATCCAGCTGCTGCTGATCACAGCGTGAGTATAAGTAGACAGCAGGTGCAGCGCATACTCAGCTTCGGAGCCGAGCGATCACATCGTTTTGCTCCTGACTACTCTACTGAGAGAAGAAGACTGAACGAGTTCAGCACACTTTTTGAGAGCTGTCCGTGTTGGCGATATGGCGCTTCAGCGGTGGTGGTTTTCCCACATACTGTAGAGTGGGTTGCACACATCAGGCTGCACTACCCCCTTGTCTGTGTTGCAGGCGGCTATCTTTTTAAAGACGAAGTTGCTTCTAGCAAACTCGACGTTATGTCTTTGTGAAGACGATATGGGTCTTGCTATAGACAACGTATCACCCATGCATTTCTGGATGCGGTCTTTACCTGGCACTGGGTGATCGTCACAATCGTTGCCTTAGGTGCCTGGGCATTAAGCATGCTGAGATGGTGTTCATAGATGAGTCATGTTCTCACTGTGGGAAGATGATCATCTCGGAGTTGCGGGCCAGGCTCTGTTACCTCAAAAGGGGTGGAGCTCCGTTGCCTGCCTCGATCTGGCTCTCGTCCTGGCTGCAGCCAGGCGAGGACTACTTCAGGTGGTAGTACAGGTGGTCTGAGGGTTACAGTGGTGGCTCTCCGGGTGGCAGCAATGCATAAGTCTAATCCAGAAATGACGGCTATGCTTTCCCGGGCCACTGAGGGGGTAGGGCTTGAGTGGAGACCTCCACCGTGTCCCGAGCCCTCGAGGTTGGACTATTGGTTTCTCGGGGTAGCTTACGCTGGTTCTCAGGGCCCTGCCCCGGTGCCTTTCTTCCCGGAGATGCTTGGGGAGCTTACAAGGTCATGGTCGGCACCTTTTACTGCCAGCCTCCAGTCAAGCAGCGCCGTGGAGCTGGGCATAGGCAGGGCGACCCAGAGGGAGAGGGAACTGCTCTTCGGGCGATGGTGAATGCACCTCTCCCTCTCCCAGAGGAGGGCTGGGTGGAGAATCTTTTGTTTCCAAAAATCTTGACAAGGGAGCAGTTTTCTCTGGGTCCCAAGAGGGCATGGAGAGTTGCGGACGGACCAACACCGGACCACACTCATCCTCTTCTCTCGCCAGTAGGCAGCAGCGGGCGGTTCGAGAGCATCATCATAGGCCCTACTCAAGCGCCCTCTGACAAACCGTGGAACCAGGTAAGCGTTTCACCACACACTCAGACCCTTCTTTGGCCCGCCCACGGACCGGGTCCCTGCATTCCACTTCGCTGCCCCACTGTGGGTACATCGGTGGTCCCGCTGGTCCAGCTTGTATTCGGTGTCAGGGTGCCTGGTTACCCAACCTGTCTCGGCTCCTGCAGACCATCAGACTCAGCTATGCGACTCAAGGCATCCCCCCAAGTTCAACAGCATCCGCTTCACATCAGTGAAGGCAGCCGATGCTCCTGTTTTGCATGCGGAGATTGCAGTCCTACTGGCAAAGGATGCGATAGAGCCGGTCCCTCCAGTCGATATGAAGATGGGGTTTTATAGCCCCTGCTACATTGTACCCAAGAAAGGCAGTGGGTTACGACCGATCTTGGACCTTCGTGTCTTGAACCGGGCCCTTCATCGGTTACCGTTCAAGATGCTGACGCAGAAACGCATCTTCGGGTGCACCCGTCCCTGAGATTGGTTTGCAGTGTTTGACCTGAAGGATGCGTACTTTCATGTGTCGATTCTGCTGTACCACAGGCCATTCCTGTGGTTCACATTTGAAGGACGACCGTATCAGTACAAGGTCCTACCCTCCAGGCTGTCCCTTCACCCCGTGTCTTCATGGAAGTTACGGAGGCAGTCCTTCCCCTGTAAGAGCAGGGCATTTGCATTCTCAACTACCTCGATGACTGGCTCATACTAGCTCAGTCTCAGGATCAGTTATGCAAAAACAGGGACTTGGTACTCTCGCACCTCAGCCAGTTGGGCCTTCGGGTCAACTGGGGAAAGATCAAACTCTCCTCGGAGAGGATCTCTTTTCTCCGTATGGAGTTGGATTCGGTCGAGCAGACAGAACGCCTCACGCAGGAACGTGATCAGTCGGTGTTGAACTGCCTGAATATGTTCAAGAGCAAAACGGCAGTCCCACTGAAACAGTTTCAGAGGCTCCTGGGGCATATGGCGACCTGTTTGTTGAAAGGTGCTCTTCTCACTGAGAAGACCCCCGAAGATGACCGATCAGAGTCGTGCTCTCCTTCTTGCAGCAAGAATTGGAGCGAAGGCTGTTTCCCTCCACCCTTAAAGTCTATGTGGCTGCGATTGCTGCCAACCACGACCCCGTGGAAGGGAAGTCGGTGGGGAAGCATGACTTGGTCGTCAGGTTCCTTAGGGGGACGAGAAGGCTAAATCCTCCACGGCCACCCTCTATACCCTCTTGAGACCTGTCTCTAGTGCTCAAAGCACTACAGCAGGGCCCATTTGAGCCTCTGCAGTCAGTTGAGCTGAAGTTTCTATCAATGAAAACTCTGCTCCTGCTTGCACTGGCCTCCATTAAGAGAGTAGTGGACCTGCAAGCATTTTCGGTCGATGATTCGTGCCTAGAGTTCGGGCCGGCTGACTCCCAGGTAATCCTGAGGCCCCGGCCTGGCTATGTTCCCAAGGTTCCCACTACTCCCTTCAGGGATCAAGTGGTGAGCCTGCAAGCACTGCCCCCGGAGGATGCAGACCCAGCCCAAGCATTGAGATGCTACGTAGACAGGACACAAAGCTTCAGGACCTCAGACCAGCTCTTTGTCTGTCACGGAGGCTGGCAGAAGGGGAATGCTGTCTCCAAGTAGAGGATGGCCCACTGGATAGTGGATGCCATCACCCTGACTTATCAGGCACAGGGTGTGCCCTGCCTGTTCAGGTTGAGAGCTCACTCTACTAGTGGGCGCTGGTTTGTGGCGTCTCACTGGCAGATATTTGTAGAGCTGCGGGCTGGGCGACCCCCAGCACGTTTGTTAGGTTCTATAACCTTCGTGTGGAGCCGGTATCCTCTTGTGTTCTCACCTCAAACGGGTAGAAACACTGAGAGGCTTCAGGTCGGCTTGCTAAAACCGCTCCAGAGAGTCCGTCTGTAGACCCTGTCGAGCTGCTCTGTCCCCTCGGCAGGCAGACGTGGCGGAGCGTCCGGCGCCAGGCTCTCACTTGATGAAACCATGAGAACTGGTAGAGGGCTGGATTCCATATGTAGAGGCCTAAATGGATCCCATATGTGTAAATTCCATGGTATAGCCTCTGAGCCCATGTTTCCCCGGCACACTTTTTTAAGAGAGTTGCAATCACCTCTAATCTTCCATATGCCACTAAACGGTTGTTCATATGTGTAAGTGCTTCTGAAATCTCCTTCGGGACAGATGGGGCTTCCACAACATTCCTGTTCCAAGTGGAACGGGTACGTTTTCCCAGTGTTATCCACCTTCACTGAGTGGGTAGTGCTACGACAACAGTGGCTGGCCTTCTTGTCGTATGCCTGGCCTGCACCAATAAAGGGTGCAGGAGGCTCACACAAGACGCTGGAAGGGGCAGTAACCATGGCACTTTGGTAGGGATCCCAAAGTCGGTCATTACCGATATGATGTCGAGAGTGACCAACTGAAAAGGAACGTCTCGGTTACGTATGTAACCCTCGTTCCCTGAAGGAGGGAACGGAGAGGTCACTTCCCGTCGCCACAGCTCCTGTAACACCGCTGAGCGGCCGGGTCACCGGCTCGGCTCGGCTCCTCAGCGAAAACCTGAATATGCACTGCACCTGCTGCCTACTTATACTCACGCTGTGATCAGCGGCAGCTGGATGCAATCATCGCATACCAATGTGCATTGGCTCATTTAGTTTACACTCAAAGTGGATTGGTCTCTCTAAGTGAGATCCCAAAGTCGGTCATTACCGACGTGATGTCTCCGTTCCCTCCTTCAGGGAACGAGGGTTACATACGTAACCGAGACGTTACTTAGTTACATTCAATGCCTCAAACCCTACTGATTTGAATTCTAAAAAATCCAATAATTCCTAGATTTATTTTCATAATTTCCATGGCTCATAAACACATGAAGTCACCAGTGCAGCAGGCAAATGGAATATGAAAGAGCTTTCATTCAGCGGATGGACATATAGCCATTGCATTGATTTTGTTAGGAGAAATGATGATCTGAACACTGATGTGAGAGTTGTGGCATTACTTTACTCTGGCATTACATGGCTTGCCCACCCACATCCCTCTGATCCTGATAGAAATTGTATCTTTTTAGAAAATGAAACATTTTCTTATGAACTTATATGATTTATTTTGACAAAATACATGGTATATAATCGCATATGGGTAAGAGAGAAATTAGATCTACAATTAGCTTAATATTATTAATTAGAGATTAATACAACACTTTTACTTAAACGTTACTATTAATCACCACTGAGTGTTTTTAATAACCTCTGCCTGTGATTCGGTGTGGATTTGGTCAAATGATTAGGCAGAAATACATTGTTAGTAACCTTTTAGAAGAATTTTATGGGGAAGATACGCAATTACAACTTCTGTGGGGCATGAAAGAAAAGTAATGTAACTAATGCGACTAATTACTGTTGCCAGAAGGTAATAAGTAATAATATTACTTTTGAAAGGAGTAATTAGTAATGAGTAATATATTAAATTTCTTGAGTAACTAGCCCAACACTGCTCTTCACACAGTTCTCCTAACCATCTTTTAACTTGACACAGCAGTTCATTTCACATTCAAAATGCACTAAAACTACCAAAACACTTCATTAATGTCTCAAATCAACTCATTCTTCCACAACACGAGCAAAGCATTTCACCAAAAAAAAAAAAAAAAAAAAAAAAAAAAAAACACTTTATCACTCATAACACAACAATCTAAAAAACAACAGGTAGCATTATACAAAGTTTTCTTTTGGAAAATTTCTTCACGAAACAAATATGATACTTTTTACTGTTTATAATTCATTGCAATATATGTTACATGCTCAATGTTCACATTACAGTACAAAATGATTACAGTGCAAAATTATTACAGTACAATAATTTTCCCCATTTAAATAGATGGTAATGAAAGTGAAAGACTAACAGATCTTCAGCTACATACAATTGCTTTGGTAGTATTTGATTTTTTATATTCAAAATATTTTTTTTTTCTATATGATATTACTGAAGAAATGTTGCAAATTTCATTTTTGTACTGTGCTAGGTTTTGAACTTCAGTTTATGAGTTTTGAAAGCAGTATGTAAACATGCAAATTGGCTTGTATAGTACATAAAATTTTGGTGGTGTTTGTGTCAAAGTGAGAAAAAAAAATTAATGTAATTTGACAGATCTATGACAGAGACTGATTTTGTGCTCGCTGTGTGAAGAGTTTTGAAAAAGTGACCAAAGTATTGAGAAATGTGTCCTAGCCACTGTAAAAAAAAAAAGAAAAAGGAAAAAAAAAAAAAAAACTGTACAAAAGGGTCTTTTATGGAAAATCCATACAACAGGAGCATTTGGAGAGGAGTCACCCTCCATCCTCTGGAAACGGCCGGTGTTTTGGGGAATCTGTTAATGCTAACCCTTGATTTTGAGTTGGAGGTGTTTCTCGATCTTCAAAGGGCAAAAGCATGTCAGTCTGAGAGGTGAGAACAACTCGGAGCACTGAAATATTCAGTTCGCTCTGCTTAAACTTGTCAAGCCCACAGACAGAACCTCGCTTATTAATTCTTCATATTCCAGATGACTGGAGTCTTACAAAGGAACTGTGAGATGAATAACAAGTAGGGTTTCTCAGACTTCCTGTTGGAAATGTGTTTTTGACACACAAACTGACCCGAGAGCGTTTCGAGGTGGAGCTGCCAACTTTGTATCCCTAAGTCCTTTTTTGATCTCGCAGAGAAAGGCCAGAATGGCTTTCTGCTGTGGTTTTCGTGACAAGGAAGGAGTTTTATATTTGACACACTTTTGGCAAATAGGTTTTTGAATAACTTTCTTCCGCTGGAAAGCCGCCAGTTTTGGGGGAGAGGGAAATGGTGTATTGTTCAAAGTTTGGGTGATATCAAAATACTTTCCACATGCGTCTCAGAATTGTGTTACATTTCAAGTGTTGGAACCGAAAACAATCATTTCCCCACAAGACTCCAAACTTACCAGAGGCATTGGAAACATTCAGAAAAAAAAAAAAAAAAATCATTCTTCAGATTTGAAACCACTTTTGGCTTTAAATCAAATCTTTTATTTCTAGACCTCACCAAGGCCAATGGCCAATGGCCTCCCCATAAATATATTTAATGGAAATACACTTCTAATGATTTTACAATAAATGTAAAACTGAAATGTATTAATTCTGCTCCCAAATGTGTGCATTCAGAAAAAGAAACCATAATTAATTATACTATAATTAAGTCGTGAACTGCATAGTTTTCACAGAGTAAAAACAGAATTAGTCAGGATAACAAGGCAACTTCATTCAATTAATTGTGGATATTAAAATGAAACTGTAAACTCTCTCCAAATTTGTCCATAATTAGATTTCCAATATAAATGTAAACGTATTTTGGCCAGTTTTACAATATTTTCTACACTGTTAATCATATTTTTCTAAGGTAAAGAAAATAAAACAAGGATTATTAGAGTACATTTTACAAGGAAATACTGTTTCAGTTTTTCTTCAAAATTTCACGTTAATTTAATGTTACTTGCCATTTATTTGTAAGTAATTGTGAAATTTACTAGCAATTTCTGGGTTTATACTCCTTTTTTAATTGTATGCAAATATGTAATGCTTTTATATATATATATATATATATATATATATATATAATACAGTATATGCTACAAAACACATTTTGCATTCAACAAAACTGTTTAAACATGTTTTCCTCTTTTTCATATTGTTTAAAGCGTATAACACTCCATTTATTTAAATAAATTACATAATGACAATGGATGAAGTTAGATTATAAAATTAAGTTCAAGTCTCTGTTTCTGGTCATAAGGTCTAAATGCAGATCCAGTTATGGCAAATGAATGTCACACAAATTGATTGCATTTTCAAATTTGTGTTGATTGCACACAGTGAAATGAAGTTGTGATAAAAATGTTTAATTAGCTCATTTAAATGAAGAGCAAGCACCAAAAATCTATTTTCCAAATCTGTCGAGAGATGCCTAGAGGAGATGAGTATTATCAGGAGCTCATAAACCTCATGCTGAAATTACTAATGATCGAACGTATCATCATTTCAGGGTATTAGACTCTTGTGGGAAGTTCTCCGTTCTTCTCAAACTTTGTTGTTTTGGCTGATTTCCTTTTGTTATCAGAGATCACTGCTCTCTGGTTTATTCTCATCTCAGACCAGCTACAAAAAAAATAAATAAATAAAATAATAATAAATAAATAAATAAAAATGTTCAGAACTTCACATGTACTGAAGAAGTCATTAAGCAAACAACATAGTCCTCTGCTCTTTCCAGACAAATTTTGCACTCTGCATTAATTAAAAGTTTGATTTCTGTCCCAAACGTGGTTGCACATATGCACCACGAGCCACGTTTCTGGCTAATAATGTTCAAATCCTCTGAAGTGCCTTCAAAGAAGTGAGTGATTAAAAACTGTCTTATTTTTGTCAGGAAACAGTAAGCGATAAAGGAGATTGAACCTTGGCACAGACCCCCAAGAGGTTTATTTTACATCTCTTAATGGCACTGTGATTCCCAATAGGACAGAGCAAGTGAATTATGCTGAGCGGATTGGGAAGATTGATGGGAAACGCGGGCCAGGAACTGCCTTGTCTGAATTAGTTAGTCACAGTCATTTGAAATGAGCTCAGATGCGGAAATCATCCCAACCACTCCGCCATGCACATTATGAATTTATTGTAAAATTATTTTCATTCCTTTTGACTCCTCCCTCCTCATCAGATGAAATATGAAAACATCTAGACGGCATTGTATTCGTCCTCTCATAAATCATATCGGGATTTGATACTTAATCAATTCTTCATTAGGAGTTTTTTCTTGTGACTCCTCGATGTCTTGACATGAAAGCAAATCCACTTCACCGTCCGACCCTTCAAATAATTGTTTTATTACTCTTTAGCAATGGAGATCAACAATACATTTTTATAGTGATCATCACAGATGTTTTTCTATTACAAAAGGAGCATGAATATGTCTGTAGTGCTTATTAGTTATTCTGAAAATGAACTAGGACTACAGTATTGTTGTTGGTGGTTTTAATGCAGTCTATTCTGAATAGCTGTCAAAGGAGAAAAATCCATCTTACCCCCAGAAGGTGTAGTTACAACATGTGCCAGCAGGGGCTTGATCTCCTTTCATACTGAGGCTCTGATTTGTCAGCCATTAATTCTGAATTAATCAGTTCTGATTGGTCACAAACAGACATTGAGCTGTTTATGAAATGAATTGTAAGATAGGTTGTTGTGGAACCCCACCACAGAATAAAACATTAAAATAAAATAAAGTAAAATAAAATAAAATAATTGTGACTTTTTATCTCACAATTCTGACTTTATATCTCACAATTATGTGTTTGCATCTTGAAATTAATTTTTTTCCACAATAGAATAAAAAAATAAAAAGGTCATTGTAAGATTTTTTATCTCGCAATTCAGACATTGTTCTGAGAAGTCAGAATTGTGAGATATAAACTCAGAACTCTGACTGTCTTTCTTGCAATTCTGAGTTTACATATCACAATTTTATTTATTTATTTACTTGTTTATTTGTTGTTGTTTCATTTTGTTTCTACCATTAAAAAACATATGTGACTTTTCTGACTTTTTATATCTTGCAATTTTAAGTAAAAAAAAAAAAAAAAGTCTAAATTGTGAAATATAAAGACAGAATTGCAAGGAAATTGCAATTACTTTTCTATCTATCTATCTATCTATCATGTTATTGTTCTATCTATCTATCTATCTATCTATCTATCTATCTATCCATCTATCATGTTATTGTTCTATCTATCTATCTATCTATCTATCTATCTATCTATCTATCTATCTATCTATCTATCTATCTATCTATCTATCTATCATCTTCAGGGAGCTCTGTGATCACACGTAATGAATTGCATGCTGCTGTGAAAAAATACACATTCTTAATGGCCACATCTGTATCTATTTATTTATTAAAAACTGACTTTTTCTGACTTTTTGTATCTTGTAATTTTAAGTAAAAAAAAAAAAAGTCTAAATTGTGAAATATAAAGACATAATTGCAAGGAAATTGCAATTACCTTTTTTATTTTTCAAATCTATCTATCTATCTATCTATCTATCTATCTATCTATCTATCTATCTATCTATCTATCTATCTATCTATCTATCTATCTATATATATATCTATCTATCTATCTATCTATCTATCTATCTATCTATCTATCTATCTATCTATCTATCTATCTATCTATCTATTTATCTATCTATCTATCTATCTATCTAGCATCTGCAGGGAACTCTGTGCTGCTGTGTGAAAAACTACACATTCTTAATTGCCACATCTGCATCTATTTATTTATTTGTTTATTTTTTGGTGGAAACAGACTTTGTACTTTGGACTTTGGAAGTTGTACCCAGCTTTCACATGAATTAAACATTCAGCTTTGAGGTAGAAAACTGCATTTTCTTCTAAAACATACTCAAAAAAAAAAAAAAAAAAAAAAAAAAAAAAAATATATATATATATATATATATATATATATATATATATATATATATATATATATATATATATTTTTTTTTTTATAAATTTTACAGTTTTTCTCAATCAATTTGACATTTTTTCTCCAATGCAATGTACTTGTTCTCAAAACAGTTAGCACAGCCATCAAAACACAAAATTATCTTAACCAAACAGTTCAACTTTACTGCAAAATGAAGCAGTGCATTTTTTTTTCTAGTATACATTTATTAAAAGTAAATATTAACATAAAATCTATAGGTGTGTTCTCTATCGATTATAAAACACTTTCAGCTGTAGATGCAGAAATATGCTAATTAAAATACATGTTTATTGCAATTATTCAACATGTATTGTTTTATATATATTGTGTATATCTAAACAAAATAATAAAAAAAAAAACTGTTATCCAACGCCTGCTGTCAACCATGGGAAAAACTAATTGCCCCTTAAGAGTTTTTTTTTTTTTTTTTTTTTCAGTTGCTAACATTCCTTTGTCCAATATATAGTCATATTTTCAAAACTCTAAACACAATTAGCAAAACATCTGTCTGTTGTGACCATACCATTAACACAATTCATGTTGTTTTCACACAATATTCAGTCAATTAACATGGTTCTAAAATGCTTAAATTTTATTTTTACACATGCTTACCCCATACCAAAATCATTGATCTTTCTTAACTTTTTTTTTTTTTTTTTTTTTTTTTTTTTTTTTACAAATGCTTAAACATAGCATGACAGAAATGAAGACCTAATGTTCCAAACTTTAAATATAGTGTAAAGCCTCTACTTCTGCAACAACAGCAGCTTAAAAGAGATGATAATAATTATTTTAATTACAGATAATTGAGAGATAGCTGATTCCAATCTTAATGATTAATTCCAAGTCTTTCCATTACATGGCCATGCACAATAAATAGGCACTATCTGGACTGGTTTTGTTCAAAACAATACAGAACAACAGAGAAGCAGAAATCCCTGTCAGGATGAGGGAGAGTTGGATGAGGGACAGGAGTAGTTGGACCAGGACAAGGGAGAAGAGTTAGGGGGAGAGGAGTAAGAATGCATGGTGCAGTTCATAGGAGAGTAAGAGCTGTTGTCACTGATGAAATAAGAGCCACTGTCATAGACCATAGATACAAATACAAATGATGTACATTTTTTGTTTCTCTAAAGGGCACAATGACTTCCTTACTCTGGGGGAAGAAGAAAGCTGCTCAATGAGGACCAAGAGCATGTCATTGTAGGATGGGTCATTGCTGACAATACAATAAAACTCAGAAATTCAGTCCAGAATTGTACAGGACAACCTGGTATTCCAGAATGTGGAAAGCATCAGCCGGCTACCATCACTCGAACTCTGAACAAACACAGAATTCGAATGAAACAGCTGTACACAGTGCCCTTTGAAAGAAACAATATGTCCAGGTGCCTATACAGTACATCTGATTCTAGAGTGACTTTTACGCTATTCTACACACTTTTTTTAATTATTATTATTATTTTTTTTTTTTCACTATTGTTTATTACTACTCAAGTAAACATACTCACATAGTGAAAAGCATTTAAACATCATGTGTTTGATTTCTTTCAGAGAGTTATGGAGTTGGAGGCTAATCAGACACCACATGAATTCATTTATGTAGACGAGGCAGGATTTAATCTGCCAAAAACTTATAGATGAGGAAGAAACCTAATTGGGAAAAGGGCCACTGCTGATGTTCCGGGTCAGAGAGGAGCAAATATCACAGTGTCTGCTGCAGTCTCAAGTGCTGGTTTGGTTCTGCAGAAAAGCCAGATTGGTCCCTACAACACAGAGCGCCTTCTTTTTTTTTTAGATGACCTCCACCAACAACTGGTACCAGAAGCAGAAAGGAAACAAGTGGGAGGAAACATGAGGACATTTGTGATTGTATGGAACAACGTAGCATTCCACCATTCACATGCAATCACAAATTGGTTTGCAGCCCATCCGAGAATGATTTCCCTTTTTCTTCCTCCATACTCTCCTTTCCTCAACGCTATTGAGGATTTTTTTTTTTTTTTTTTTTCTGCCTGGATCTGG
Organism: Spinibarbus caldwelli; assembly: GCA_039654775.1. Lineage (NCBI taxonomy): Eukaryota > Metazoa > Chordata > Actinopteri > Cypriniformes > Cyprinidae > Spinibarbus > Spinibarbus caldwelli. Next base: position 25,865,208 of record CM077263.1, read on the forward strand.
AAAGTCTATGATCTTCGACCACATGATCAAATGTCCCTCCTGGATGTCATGGAGGCTGGCTGCAGAGACATCTCAGCTGAAGACTGCCAGGGGTGGATAAGGCATGCTAAGCGTTTCTATCCAAGGTGCATAGCAAGAGCAAATATAAGGTGTGATGTCGATGAGATCATGTGGCCAAATGCTGAAGATCGTATAGATTAGAATTATTATTTTTTTTTTCCTGTTCTTTTTTTTTTTTTTATTTTGGCAAAGGGCTGTTTTTTTGTTTTGTTTTGTTTTGTTTTTTTTGTTTTAGTGATCACTGACAGCAATTTCATTTTGCTAATAAAGCCTTTGCTGCAGCAATTCTACATTTCATAAAGTACTGATGACTTCTTCACTATGCTGTGCACATACTGTCCTACAATAAATGAATCCACACACACACACACACACACAAATGTAGAGTTCAGCTGACTGAATTATTATTATTATTATTATTATTATTATTATTATTATTATTATTATTATTATTATTATTATTATTATTTTAAATGGATGTCATATTGTATGTTCTTTCCAGGTCAAACCAAAACATGACAAGTAATGCAGTTTTTGTAATTAATTATTAGCATTTTGACAGTTTATGCGCTATGATTGACTCCTGATTTGTTCCTGTTGGATAGAAAACTAGTGCTAATGTTTTGACCGAATGACTCAATTTTGAATCAGGTTTGCTGTGTTTTTATAGAGTTAGTATATGCAGAAAAAGGTATTCAGCATTTAATGTTAGCAATTGAAGAAAACAAAAAAACAACAACAACAACAACAAAAAAACTGTAAACTTAAGATTGCCGCCTTTAGCAGAAAGAACTGCAAACATTTTTTTACAGCATAATCACAGACTTTTTTAGCTGGTAAAAATTCTAGAGTTCTAATAGTTTTGGCCAACACTGTATACACTGTACACACATGTGTGTTTGCTGTATGAATTATCCTGAATTATTGAACTTGCCTTTCATTTACATCTGGAATAGAATTTCATTGCATTTTATCTAATTACATATTTGCTTTCATAGGTGAAAAAATCAAATGTGTAAAAATTGTAAAATCATCTCCACAGGCCTCTTCTTTTGTCGCTGGTGATGTTGTTCTGGACCACTATGTCAACAATGCTCCCGTTCTTAAATTCTGAAAAATGTTTGGACATTTTCAGTAAATAACAGAAGTTGTCCCAGGAGGACTAAAAATCTGTACTAACAACAATCATAGTACCCATAGTGTCATGTTAGAATAGAAAAGGGTCCTGTCCAAACTATTGGTATAAAATTAAAAACACACAATTCCCTAGAATATCATAATATGCTTAAACATTAAGATTTGTACTCATGGAAATTACTAAAGTAGTCAAACCTGTTCATTAGAAGGGGGTGACCCAATACTTTGGGCAATATAGTGTACAAGCCAACCTAGCTATTCAAAATCTGTCTGCAATTTAACAATATTGACCTATTACTTTTTATTGTTTTTGACCATTAGGTATCAGTAACATAATTCATTCAGAACCTGTTCTATGGACATAGACTTTCTGTACCACACTATTCTGCTGATATGGAATGAGTTTGACTACTTAATCAGTTATATTAATAGAAATGCTTCACTGGGGCAAACTAAAAACTCCTAAAATAATAAACAGGATACCCCATAACACCAGCATTTCCAGCAGTATCCAACATTTCTCAATCATGATCTTACTCAGCTAAATGTGACTATTAGCTTAACCGCTGTATTCCTTGTTTGCTAGCTATCTATGCACATACAGCATACAATGTTAAAAATGTTCTACATTATGAACCTTAACCCAAAAACCTTTAGCTTCATACACTGTAGATAATTGTGACCCTGCCTGTGGAAACCCAGCTAAAGTATTTATTTTTTTATTTTTTTTTTAAACAGTGGATGAGTAATTCACTCCTTGATTTGCTTAATAAAAGCCTCCTTTGAGATCATTTTGACAGACATGTTTATTGTGTATTATTTTCAATGTGTTTATTGCTAAGTTTAGTGTGGCAAAATAGAAGCGCAGCCGTAATAACTCGCGTGCAGTGTATCTGGTTGCCATGACAACCTCCCGCGCTTCCTGCTGCTGTTCTTTGTAATCAGCGTGAATTTGTAGATTTCTAAAGCAAAACTAAAATGTGTTTAAAAGTGCGACTGATCAAATCATCCGGCTCGGTTTGCCCCCCTCGAACTCGAAGACATAATGTGGCAGTTTACCATCTGATCTCACTCAGTGACTCTAGGCTACGTAGGACAGGACGAAACCATGCAGTGAATGGGGAGAGATAATTTCGCCGGAGATGCAGAAATAAGCCTAATTTTGTTTTATTTGTAACTCTTTGGTAGATACATTTATAATTTCTATTACATTACTACTACTACTGTTATTACTAATAAAACAGATCTCTGGGGGCCCCAAAAGTGTGTGGGCCCTTAGAATCGTCCTAACTTTTCCCCCCTTAGCGGCGCCCCTGTGTGTAAATATTAGGAAAACTGCATTTCCTGTGTTGAGTTTATGATTAACCGAATAGTTTTCAGTTTAGGGCCAGTCAAAATAAACCATGTTCATTTGATAGAATTACAAATGACAGAGCTTTGTTTGTTGTGTTTGGACAAGTGATACATACATGTTTGTGATTTGTGTAAAACCTTTTTTTTTTTTTCAGTTATTTTAAAGTATTGGTTGGTTGTGTTAACTGTTGTGAAAACATTTGAGAGTTTTGTGCACATTGTTTTGAGAAAATTATTTGCGTGATTTGTAATTTGTATGAAATGAATGAAAACGTACAATCTGTTTAGGACAATTACAAAGTGTTCATATCACTGTGTTAACTGTTTTGAGAACAGTGACCTGAGTTTGGAGAAATGTGTCAAATCGATTGAGAAAAACTGTAAATATAGGGATTTACAACAAACTTTGTTGTGTGTTATAAAAAAAAAAAAAAAATTTACTTTCATAACTATTTTCATGCATAATGCTCAACAGTACATTGGTGCATTCAAAATATAATTGAACTCATCTTTTAAGCGTTATGTAATGCTAATGACTTTTTAATGGACACACTGGCCAGTCTTGCCTGTTCTGGTGGCTAGCATGTGCCATACATGATTCAGTGCGCCTGAGAACATTTATGAGCTCCATCTGCCCACAAAGGTACAGTAAACAGCACACGCTCTGCAGTATTACATGCAAAACAAACAAAAAAAAAAACTCAATGTTTTCTTAAAATAAGCTTACAACCAAATAACGAAAGCTCATGAAATGTTCACTTGCATACAAGCTTTGTGCAAATGTCATCTCAAATGAATACTGAGTGCCTGTCTCCACTATTTCTGTGCTGAGAGTCGATTAAGGTGTGATGTTTTGATGTATCTATATCTCTGCAGACAGGCTTTAGAATGATAGACATGAATAAATAATATGACAGGCTGCCATATTGCAGATTTAGAATTCTGTGGTTTATTTATGTGTCTCTGGAGGCCCTGACCGCCTGCTTTTGCTCACAACAACATCTAAAAACAGAACACTAAACACAATAATGGATTTGCTTCTCGGATTTCTTCTGAAGATCTGAAGGTGAAGAAGAGCTGACGAAGTCCAGTTCCCTTCCCTTCTCTTTCTCGCATTAAAAGTTTCTGGACTTTTCTGTGTGTTTAAGGCAGTAATATCAGGCCCGTCCAGAGGCCTCTCAGCGGCGTGTGCTTCAGAGCTCCGGTCGCATGATGAAGGGCTTTTTATCTCCTGTCTGTTATTACCCAGCGTCCTCATCTGATGCGGCTGAGAGGACGGATCTCCCCGCGGTAAATATACTTTTCTGGCCAGGAGCCAAGAGCCACGTGTTCCATTGTTCACCGCCGCCGAGTGAAATCAAACGTACATCAAGAGAGCCACAGAAGTTCAGCTTCTCTCATAATCCATCCAGAGCAGGCGTCACTCACTTTACCCAGAGGAGCTGAGAGAGAGCTGAGCGCTGAAACACCTACACAGACACATATTACTCTTTAATTCTGTTTGTTTTTTTTTTTTGTGGAAATCATTAATCTGTTTAATTATCTTAATCTATCCGTTGTGAAAAGGAGGTACACTTTAGCATACTTTTAAAAAGAGCACTAATTATTGAAATATTATACCATATACTTAAGTGTGAACTGAATGTAATGTTGTTGGACACTTAATTGTGTATTAATTGCAATTAAATAAGTTAAATTTATGTTAAATGCAATTACCCACTTAATTAAGACTTAAGTACATATTTGTATGCAATTTGACACATATCATTACTTCTGCTGTCTTTGCAATATGGTTAAAGTACTGCTGAATGTACTGACAAGCATGTATGGTAAACTGAAATGTACTTGTGCAATTTCTGTTGAAACTTGTATGCCATGTGATTCAATATTTTCATTAAATATTTCAATTATAGTACATTTAGCATATATTAACTTTATATGCTATATTGCATAACACAGTTAAAATTATACTTTAAATGTTTTATAAATATATATAAAGCAATTTGTAGAGTAATTTATCATTTAAATTGCAATTATAATCAAATGCTTTACATGTGCTAGTTAGTCAACACATTAAATACGTTTACTTTTGTAAAGCAACGACAAAAGATTTTCAAAGCAATGATTTACAGTGTACTTTAAAATAAGACTTAATATACATTTAATTATACTACAAGTGCACATTCAATATGATTAAGCACATTAATTATTCATAAGGCACTGGCAGCCCTACTTGTTTTAACAAATGGAAATAAAAACAAAGTCTGTTTGTTTTTAACTGTTTAAAGTTGTGTGCATCTAACATTGCTCTAATGGTTGGTTAAAAAAAAAATAAAAATACTCTGTCATCTTAAAACAAGTAAAAACCATCCATACATTATTTTAATTATTTTACTTTAGTAATGACAGTATAAAAATCCATTATGGGAAAACATGTTGCCTTTATAATAATAATAATAATAAATAGGTCTGTATTCAAGACATGAAAATATGCCTTTATATATTAGGAACATCAAAAACCCCTGTGCTAATTTACAGCCAGAGTCTCCAAACGGAACCAGACACCAAGAAGCAAAATTAAAAAGATGAAAACTTTAAGAAGTGATCTGTTCTTGGCCATCATGTTGTTGTTGTACTATTGAAATTCCTCTGTTGAACGACTGTGTCGAATTTCTTTGAATTGCAATTCGGTAAATTCCTCTTCCTGTCATTCCGATTCAAATTCCAATTCAACATCCTGCGGCGCGTGACCGATTCACTATTTACGAACCGAGGGTCTCGGTTCGTAAATAGTGAATTTCTCCTGACCTTGCTGAGCGAAGCGGGATAGAAAGTGATAGAAATGAGAGTGCATAGGGAAATAAGAGCAAATTAATTCATAGAGCAGGGCGACTCAGGACACACCTTCACCATCAGTTCACTGAGACCTTGTCCAATTTACAGTTTTAGTTTTGTTATGACCTTCAGTCATTTGTCTGTCTGTTTCTATGCTGTCCTCTTGTGTTCTCTCTGTGTATGTGTACATTTGTTTTCAGGAAGGCGGTTCTTGGAGTTAATCTGATGGAGGTTGCGATTGGTTCTTATCCTTGCCTGACGTGGATAAAGGACTGCCCTAAATGCTGATCGAGGCCTTTTGTGCCATTGTACTTCTCATCATTCACTTCGTGCCTTAGTACCGTGTATTTGTGTGTTCCTCCGAGTATTATTCTACTCCGTCATCATTTGTTGTTGAGTGTCGTGCCAGAGAGAGAGAGATTGTTAGTGAATGTTTCGAGTCTGATTAAGTTTGTGGTTCTGTTTTTCCTTTGGTTTTCGTTTCTCATTTAAATGACAGATCTGATTGTATTTGACCCATGCCTAATTGACTACGACTATGAATTCTGATTTTGAAATGTTAACTGATAACTTGTATATAGCTTATGTAAATAGGTTGTAAATAATTGTGATAAGGGATGTAGGGGGATAGATGCTATTTTATTTTTGGAATATCTTTATTATATTGTTTTTGGAAAAGGGAGTTAGGTAAGTTGTGATTGTATTTTGTTTTCTTTAATTTCGATTTAGGAAAGATAGAGGTTTATAAAGGGTTATTTTTGTTTGTTATCTACCCCTGATGCTAAACTCTTACTTTTTTTTAAATAAAAGCTTGTTAATCCTAGTTCTCTCTGGTATCGAGACTCTCCTTTCCCTTTCTACTGCGACTGACCCCTAGCTGTCATAACAGAAATTGGGGGCTCGTCCTAAAAAGCGAAATTGATACTAAGTCTTTTAAAGAGAATTTGTGAACTCGTCAAAAGGAAAAAATAAAAATAAAAATTAACAGAATTGGGAGCTCGTGTTTGTTGCGGCGTTGTGTTATTGCATTTTAGAAAAGAAAAGAAGACTGATGAAATTCGCTTTGTATATTTTTGTTTGGCTAGTGGTTTTCAATTTAAGGGGGAGGGAATTCGGAATGTCTTCGAAATTCGAGTTGGAAAATTTTGCAATTCAACCTTCCGTTGAACAATTAGACATTTGTCATAAGGATGATTTATTTTCGATTGCTGATTTATATCAAATTAAAGTTCCTCGTGGTGCAGTGAAACGAGAAATCAAGGAGGTGATTTATAAGCATTTGGTGAAAAAGTTTTGCCGGAGGTGAGTGAAGCGGGTGTTGCAGATCAGTTTCCAGTTTCCGTGGGTGAGGGGGTGGAGTATCCCAAACCCAAGGAGATGGCCGGCATGGATCCTGTCGATCTCCCATCTCCAACTGATCCTCGGTTGGCAATCAGACTAAAAGAGCTTGATCTAGAGTTAAGTAAGCTGCGGTACCAGAGTCAGCTGTTGCACGCATGCACAGTTGAAATCGAATCTCAATGAGCAATCAAGCTCAAGGAGTTGGAGCTCGAGCTCAGGAATAAATCACCTGGTCGACCCACAGCTGCTGATGCGCTCGGCGTGAGCATGCCAGCGCCGTTACCCATTAATGCTTCCTCTCCGAGTCCTATTCCTGCACCTCGACGAAACCCACAAGTAAGTCAACCTGAATTTGGTGTTAGTCTAAAAATTTCACTCGTACCACTGTTTCGAGAGAGTGAGGTAGATACTTATTTCACTGTATTTGAGCGGATTGCTGCTACGTTAAAATGGCCTCGGAATGTTTGGCCACTGTTGTTGCAATGCAAACTTGTAGGTAAAGCCCAAGAAGTCTGCTCAGCATTAACGCTTGAACAGAGCTTGGATTATGACGTGATGAAAAATGCTGTATTGTGTGCGTATGAGCTAGTCCCTGAAGCGTACCGACAAAAGTTTCGAAATCTTGTGAAAACCCCTAACCAAACTTTCGTTGAATTCGCTAGAGACAAAGCAAATTTGTTTGATAGATGATGAGCTGCAAACAAGGTAGACACGTTTGAGCAACTTAAGGAGTTAATACTGTTGGAGGAATTTAAGAATTGTCTGTCGGAGAAAATCGTCGTGTATTTAAACGAGCAGAAAGTGTCTTCTCTTTCTGAAGCCGCAGTTTTTTCTGATGAATTTGTACTTACACACAGGGTAGTATTTTCACCTGTAAAGCGTAATGTTCCTAGTCGAGTGTGTACTCCTAAAGATACTGCTGTAGTACATAAGAAAGTGGTAAGTGTAGACAGTAAGGAAAGCCGTGAATGCTTTTATTGTCATGAGGTTGGGCACCTCATTGCAAATTGTCCCACTTTGAAGTGCAAAGCGGGTAGAAAGGAAAACCCTTCGAAAAGTGTCGCGTTGATTGAGAGGTCAGTTTTGTCACTCGAGCAAAACGAATTTATAAGTTCGTCGATTGAGTCAACTTTTGAACCATTCATTTACGATGGAATAGTTTCATTGACTGAAGCCAGTTCTGAGATGAAGCGCATTCGCATCCTCCATGATACCGGCGCTGCCCAATCGTTTATCTTGCAAAGTGCGTTGCCATTTTCTGAACAGTCTAGCTGTGGTTCCAGTGTGTTAGTTCAAGGAATTGATTTCACGGTAATTAAAGCTCCTTTGCATCAAGTATTTCTGCGATCGGGAATTATTTCAGGGAATGTTAAACTGGCACTCCATGCACAATTACCTGTTAAAGACCTGTCGCTCATTCTTGGGAATGATTTAGCAGGTGACAAAGTTTTTTGTCTGCCCGAGGTAATAGATACCCCTGTTGCACCTGATGGCGACGTGTTGTGTGAGGAATTTCCTGATGTGTTTGGCACATGTGTTGTTACCCGATCTCAAGCATGTAAATTTAGAGATACTGTAGATCTCTCAGATTCTTTTCTGTGTGCTGACAATTTTAATAGTGTAAAGAAAGGTGAGGATACAGTTGACGTAGAAGTGTGTGCACTTCCGAATGTGGATTTACCTATTGGTAAACCAATGTTGATTGAAGCTCAGCATACTGATTAAACTTTAAGTCATTGCATAAAAGCGGCCATCAAGCTGCCTGATTTGTCCGAGCATCCAGTGGCATACTACTTCGAGAGGGATGTTTTGATGCGTAAATTAGTAGAACCATTTGAACGAATCCTGATTGACTGTGTGGGGCCATTACCTAAAACGAAGTTTGGAAATTCTTATCTCTTGACGTTAATGTGTGCATATACCAGATTTCCTGAAGCAATACCGTTGCGTTCTATTAAAGCTCGTACCATTGTCAAAGCAGTGGTTAAGTTTTGCACTACTTTTGGAATGCCGAAGTACATTCAATCTGACCAAGGTACTAATTTTATGTCTGACCAAGGTACTAATTTTATGTCTAACGTGTTCACAGAGGTAATGAAACAGTTTGCTATCAAACATCACGTATCCAGTGCATACCACCCTCAATCGCAAGGCGCTATCGAACGATTCCATCAAACTTTAAAGTCAATGCTCAGAACCTTTTGCATGGAACATGAGAAGGAATGGGAGGAGCACATCCCACTCTTGTTATTCGCAGTTCGGAATACTACCCAAGCTTCTCTTGGATTCAGTTCTTCTGAGTTGGTTTTTGGACACACTGTTCGTGGTCCATTGAAAATTCTGCAAGAACAAATTCTGTCATCCAGTCGTATGTCACCAACTACTAGTGTTCTAGATTATGTCAGTGTATTTCGTGAACAGTGTGGAAATTACCAAAAAACTCACTCAGTTCTGTACAAAACCAAATGAAAACACACTACAGTCAAAAAACTGTCACCTGATCATTTCAGGCTGGAGATAAAGTTCTCGTTTTAATTCCAATGCCAGGTTCAGCGCTCCAAGCTAAATTTGCTGGTCCTTATGAGATCAAAGAGAAACTCGGAGATACGGATTATATAGTTGAAACCCTCGATCGTAAGAAAATCACGTGTCTGTCACATTAATATGCTTAAGGCATATGTGTCACGTTCTGATTCTGACGTTAGCAAATTTGTCGCTATTGTTGCACCAGTTACTGTGTCACTGTCAGAATACTCACCCGAGAGTGACGATTTGAGAATGAATAGTGCATCATTTTTATTGGCTCGTTTACCAAATTTTGAAACTTTGTCGCATTTGTCAGAAAAATTGTTATACTTGTCTGTATCAGCTCAGGGATATTTCCAATCTTATTGAGAAGTATCTGACTTTGTTTAATGACTTTCCTTCGGTTACCCATGTGATAAACCACGACATAGATGTCGGTTCACATGCCCCAGTTAAGCAGAGTGCTTATCGTGTAAACCCACTCAAAAGACAGTTAATGAAGCAAGAAACGCAGTACTTGTTAGAGCACAATTTAGCCGTTCCTAGTACTAGTCCATGGTGTTCCCCATGTCTACTCGTCCCTAAGCCAGATGGGTCCTCCAGATTCTGTACTGATTATCGTAAGGTTAACGCTTTAACAAAAGCTGATTCTCTTCCACTTCCTCGTATGGAAGATTGTGTCGATCGAGTAGGTAATGCTAAGTTTGTAACCAAATTAGATCTGCTAAAGGGATATCGGCAGGTACCACTTACAGATGGAGCATCAGAAATCTCTGCTTTCGCCACTCCCGATGCATTCATGCAGTATCGTGTTATGGCCTTTGGACTTCGAAATGCTGGAGCTACGTTTCAGCGGTTAATGTCCATAGTGCTGTCTAATGTGTCCAATTGTGAGGCTTATTTGGACGATGTAGTGTGTGTTAATGATACGTGGGAAGATCATCTCAAAACCTTGGATGATGTTTTTAAGTGCTTGAGAAATGCAAATTTGACTTTGAATTTGTCAAAGTGTGAATTCGGTTGTGCCACAGTTACATATTTGGGAAAAGAGGTGGGAAATGGTCAAGTTCGTCCTCTTAATTCAAAAGTACAAGTCATTCTTGATTTTCCTGTTCCTACCACCAAGAAGGAAACTTTGTCGATTTCTTGGCTTGACTGGTTATTACCGATGCTTTTGTAAAAAATTTTCAGTTGTCGCCAGTCCCCTCACTAGACTACTAAGTAAAGTAGTTTCATTTAAGTGGTCTCCAGAATGTCAGTCTGCCTATGAAGCTTTGAAAACTTTACTTTGTAGTGCCCCTGTATTGCTGCACTTTGTTTTGAAAAACCGTTCTTATTAGAAGTTGATGCTAGTGGTTCCGGTGTAGGTGCCGTTCTTCTTCAGATGGGTGCTGATGGTTTGAATCACCCAATTAGCTTCTTTTCGAAGAAATTTCACAAACACCAAGTTAACTACAGTACCATAGAGAAAGAAGCTCTCGCTTTAATTCTCGCTTTGCAACATTTTGAGGTCTATGTTGGGTCTAGCTCACAATCTGTTACAGTGTATACGGACCACAACCCTCTTGTGATTTTGCAGCGGATGTCTAATGCAAATCATCGTCTAATGCGTTGGTCTCTAATCTGTCAAAGTTATAATTTAGTGATCTGTCATAAGAAAGGTGTTGATAATGTAATTGCTGACACCCTCTCCTGTGTTAATCAGTAAAACAATGGTGTTTTATTTTAAGTGTGGGGGTGTTATGACCTTCAGTCATTTGTCTGTCTGTTTCTATGCTGTCCTCTTGTGTTCTCTCTGTGTATGTGTACATTTGTTTTCAGGAAGGCGGTTCTTGGAGTTAATCTGATGGAGGTTGCGATTGGTTCTTATCCTTGCCTGACGTGGATAAAGGACTGCCCTAAATGCTGATCGAGGCCTTTTGTGCCATTGTACTTCTCATCATTCACTTCGTGCCTTAGTACCGTGTATTTGTGTGTTCCTCCGAGTATTATTCTACTCCGTCATCATTTGTTGTTGAGTGTCGTGCCAGAGAGAGAGAGATTGTTAGTGAATGTTTCGAGTCTGATTAAGTTTGTGGTTCTGTTTTTCCTTTGGTTTTCGTTTCTCATTTAAATGACAGATCTGATTGTATTTGACCCATGCCTAATTGACTACGACTATGAATTCTGATTTTGAAATGTTAACTGATAACTTGTATATAGCTTATGTAAATAGGTTGTAAATAATTGTGATAAGGGACGTAGGGGGATAGACACCATTTTATTTTTGGAATATCTTTATTATATTGTTTTTGGAAAAGGGAGTTAGGTAAGTTGTGATTGTATTTTGTTTTCTTTAATTTCGATTTAGGAAAGATAGAGGTTTATAAAGAGTTATTTTTGTTTGTTATTTTGGCCTTGCCTACCCCTGATGCTAAACCCTTACTTTTTTTAAATAAAAGCTTGTTAATCCTAGTTCTCTCTGGTATCGAGACTCTCCTTTCCCTTTCTGCTGCGACTGACCCCTAGCTGTCATAACAGTTTGAACCTTGCCATTTCTTGCACCTCCTTAGAATATATGAGTAGGGGAGAGTGGGGTAAAATGACCCATTTTTTACTTATGTGGTCCACAAGATAAGGAAAAATGATGCAGAAGTACAGTGAAAGTATCTAAAGTAATTTCAGGATGTGTCCTATCATTTTAAATTATCAGAATGTATCTATGACAAAAGGTTCTACAAATATGGCTTCTTATTAAAAAAAAAAAAAAAAAAAAAAAAAAAATGTTCCTGTGGCTCAATTTGCCCCATGAGGTAATTTGACTTGAGTCAGTGGGTAAGATGCACCATCTGGTTGAATCTGATTCAGACCCATGTGAAATTTTAAAGATAATTTACCTCTTTAAAAACTAACTTAATAATTGAATTTCATTTTACAAACAATCATATTTCTTTTCTTAAAGCTAACTTAAAACCAATCAAATGAAGTTTAATTTGCAATCTTTAACTGTTTGCATTTCTGAAACAATATGCTGAACACCAAAGTTTTAACCTTCCCAAAAACAGACTAAACAGGGAGTTTGTTCAGTAAAATTAAATAAAAACTGAATTAGAATGATAGAATAAATGTCACTGAAACCAATAAACATTTTAGTCAAAAGATTCTTGGCATGGTAGCTTTTCTGCAGTGTCGAACAGGCCATTAGGGACTACAGGTGGAAATACATATCTGATTATAATGTGATGAAAAGCATCTTCTAGTTCTCAGAGAAGGATTTGGTGGACTTGTACACTTGTACCCTATCAAATAAATTACAAATAATATGTGTATGTGTGTGTGTATATATATATATATATATATATATATATGTATGTGTATATATATGTGTGTGTGTGTGTGTGTGTGTGTGTATGATAAACTGAACCAGTTGTGTTAAATCACATTAAAATACCAGTTTATACTTCAGAGATTTAACTTAACTTCAGTGGCTTATGGTGGGATAAATTAAAGTGCTGGCTCAATTTACCCCACATCATTTGGCTCACTTTGCCCCATAGCTGGCAGTTTGGAGGGGGAAAAATACTAGCTTACCAATTCAGGCTAATATTTAGCTGAATTCTTTGCATGGTTTTATACAGTTGAGGTCAAAAGTTTACATCCCCCTTGCAGAATCTGCAAAATGTTAATTATTTTACCAAAATAAGAGGGATCACACAAAATGTATGTCATTGTTTATTTAGTACTGACATGAATAAGATATTTCACATAAAAGATGTTTACATATAATCCACAAGAGAAAGTAATAGTTGAATTTATAAAAATGACCCTGTCATCCTCTTGATTCTTAATACTGTGTTGTTACCTGAACTATCCACAGCGTTTTTTTTTTTTTTTTTTTTTGTATTGTTTCGTTTTGTTTTGTTTAGTCCCTTGTTTGTCCTGAACAGTTAAACTGCCTGCTCTTCTTCATAAAAATCCTTCAGGTCCCACAAATTCTTTGTTTTTTCAGCATTTTTTGTGTATTTGAACCCTTTCCAACAATGACTGTATGATTTTGAGATCCATCTTTTCACACCAAGGACAACTGAGGGACTCATATGCAACTACAGAAGGTTCAAATACTCACTGATGCTCCAGAAAAAAAAAAAAAAAAAAAAAACACAATGCAATAAGAGCCGGGGGATGGAAACTTTTTGAATTTGAAGATCAGGGTAAATTGAACTTATTTTGTCTTCTGGGGGCATGTAAGTATCTGCCTCTAAAGGGCAGTACTAAATAATACTAAAAAAATAGCTGAAAAAAAAAAAAAAAAAAAAAAAAAGATATTTAGGCAAAATAAGAAAAATGTACACATTTTCGTTCTGTTTAAAAGTTTCATGTGAAATATGATCCCTCTTATTTTGGTAAAATAATTAACATTTTGCAGATTCTGCAAGGGGGATGTAAACTTTTGACCTCAACTGTATATTGCTAAATTACCTATATGCATCATAAATATTTTTAGACCTGGATAAATTTGCTCTGATGTAACAGCTGTTACTTCTGTTATGCTAAAATTTTACTTTGACAAGCCAAAAACTGTTTTGTTGGGATTTTTTTTTTATTTTATTTTATTTTATTTTATTTTATTTTATTGATTTATTTTATTTTATTTTTATTTTTATTTATTTTTTGGGGCGGGGGGTGCCCTCCACTCCATGTGTTTTTCCTTTTCACAGTCTGGCAGAAATTATGGGTAGTTTCAAAATATATGGTCACATGACAGCATGGGCGTCAGAAGCAAAATAATTGTGGGTGGGTTCTCCCCCAGAAAAAAAAATACTTTATGCCATTCTGTAGTCTGGTGCCTTTTAATTAACGGAGTGTCTATTTACACAGTGCAAATAGGCCGCCTTATTGGCAGGGGCTATTTACATTTCCTCTGCCCACTAATTGTCACAACTTTACAAAAGACGATAGCTGCATAGCAGGGGCAGTAGCGTAAGTGGTGAAATGCGTAACGGAGTGTTTTTGACGCGAGCGACCCGAGTTCGCGACCGCCTTTTGCCGAAATCATTCTTCTCCCTTTTCACATCTCATATCACACCGGAAAGGCATTTTGTTTTCATTAAAAATAAAAATGAAATAAAGCAAAGTAAAGTTGAAATGAAGTATCGGGTAAGGTTAGGTGTATCTGAGCAGCAGATATGCTCAGATGCTTTGTTTACTTTCATACCTGCAAACTCAGAAGAGGTCAAAAAGGTGACATAGTTCGGAACATGACCCTTGTAGGGAGGTCTGGGGACATCCACCCCCAGAAGAAAATTTTTGAGAATTTAACATGTAAATGAAGCGTTCTGTTGCACTCATTACATTTTAGACAGTGCAACTCTCTTTTCATTGTTCATACATACACTAGCAGTGGAGAAACTTATTTTTGCAAATTTAATGTTCACATTAGAGTGTGCATACTATCAACAAACTCCATCTTTTCACTGCAGAGAAAACGGCACCTGAAGTGACATCAGATGTATTTACACAGACTGTTTGATGAAGCTGAGGTGCTATGAATGCATTTACACCACAAAATTTCAAATGTATAAATAATTTTATAATATTAATGCGTTAAATATTTCTGAACATACAAGTTAAAAATGTTGGGAAAAATGCAATACTTTTAAATATGAAACTAAACCACCAGTAGATGACGGTAAATGACTGTTTTAATGAGTAAGTCATCATTCATTCAAATGGTTGATTCATTCAGAATCGAAAGGGTTACTGAATCATTGACTCACTTGATTCGTTCAAAAACTTGGATTCATTCAGTATCGAAACACCGCGCTGTATGTTGCTTGGAGACAAAAAACATTTCTGTTGTGGCTTTGACTGAAACTTCGTAAGCGAACTTGAGCAAAAACAGTCAATATTGTGTTACAAATTGCGAACTTTGTGTCTACTTCACTCACAATGAAGAACTTCCACGCGACAACATGTTTACATGCGGATTCGAGCAGTGTGCCATCAAAACGGACCGGCTCGGAGGGTCAGCTCGTGAGATGAGGTGTATTCGATTTGAAGCAGCAATGCGCAGACCGATCGTTTTATGACATCAAAGTACCACGGAGCCATCTGTTCTCTGTAGCTCTCGCGGTGCTTTGATGTCATGCAGTGATCGGTCTGCGTGGTGCTACTTCAAGTCAAACCAAGAAAGGGACTTTGGTCGAACACACTTATGGTCTCACTCCAATCTATTAGCTTAGCCAAGTGGAATAGATTTGAGGAAGCAGCAGTGTGGAATTCAAGGCTGTAGCTAAATGTAGTTTAATTTATTAGGGCATTTGTCATGTGGAATGACTGACGGCGCTCTGAAAAGTGCACAGACATATTCGCTGAATTAGAGACGGTAAAAGTGGGTGGGTCCAATATCATTGGTCTTAAAAAGTGTGTGGGACAGGACCCATACAATGGTTCCGACGACCATGCATGACAGTAAATGTGTACAGTTGCCAAGATACAGGGGGTGGCTCAACTTACCCCACTTTCCCCTACACTTCAGCTTTTCATTCATTCATGATTTCTGCTCGTTTAAAGCCTCTTCTCATCAGAAGGGCTTTATATTCCTGACGTGTGCCATCGGTGGAGGCTGAACCAAGAGAAATCAGCAGTGACAGGTCAACCGCATGTATATTGCGTAACAAAACTAGGTCATTGGGCCTCGTGATGTAGTCTTGTAAGACAGCTGAGTCATTCTCTGTCAGGGACGGCTGTAGTGTTTTCATCCGATGATTGAAGTCGTTTCACCCACCTGACATCGTTTGCAGAGGCAGGTCGTCTGCTCTCTCTTCCCCTCGTTATGGGCTTACTCTGGGGGAAATTCAAAATGAAGCAATCATCTCCGATGGAGTATATCTCTCCGCAGATCCCAGATTAGCATGAAGCGTGTCGCTGTATTTATAAACACAGACAAAAGCGGAGATTAATGAATCATCGAGGCGCCCCGCAGCGAGGGAAGCGAGTCGTTAGCACTGCTCCAGCGGCTTCCGCCACAGGCCACCAGACACTTCACGCTCCTCCAGCTCCTCGCCTCTTCACACATAAACACACGCCAACCGCAGTCTCTCATGATACATTCCGCAGCACCAGCATTTCAGACTGTCACCTGCTCAAGTACAAGATACTCAGATTGTCAAGTACTTCAGGCACCCTTTTGAAAAGTTATGTGAAGTATAATATGGTATATGTGAGGTAGGCCTAAAATAAAACTATATATGCCACAAGTTCATAATAAAAAGTGGCTAACTACTCAGATGCTGTCACAAATGTAATGGTCCTTTCATACAGGAATTAAAGAAATAAAGGATTTCAAAGGAAAAAAGAAAAAATAAGACTTGATTCTTTTATAAAGTAATGCAATTTAAATATATATATATATATATATATATATATATATATTAATATAAAATATATATATATAATTTTAAAATATGCATATATGTATAACTGGATATTGCTTATATTTATGTAATAAAACGACTGTTAAATATTATATATATATATATATATATATATAATATTATAAATATTATAACTGGTAAATATTAGATTGGCCATCACAATCATTTTGACATTGATTTGACTGCTGATAATAAATAAATAAATAAATAAATAAATAAATAAATAAATAAATAAATGTGTTTATTTATTTATTTATTTATTTATTTATTTATTTATGCCACAGAGACTGATGACTCAATGAATCAAAAACTTAATTATTTAAACCAGTTGAAATTAATCAGCTGACTAATAAAAACAAACATTTTGAATGAATTGATTAAATTAAATGATTCAGATTTCAAAATACTATTTACAAGAACAGAGTAAACAGAGCTAAAGCAACTACTGAAAAATGTATCACATCTTCATGGAACGTCTTGGTTACATATGTAACCCTCGTTCCCTGAAGGAGGGAACGGAGACATCACTTCGGTAATGACTGACTTTGGGATCTCGCTTAGAGAGACCAATCCATTTCGAGTGTAAACTAAACGAGTCAATGCACATTGGCATGCAATGATTGCATCCAGCTGCCGCTGATGACAGCGCGAGCATAAATAGGCAGCAGGTGCAATGCATACTCAGCTTTTCACTGAAGAAAACCTGGTGACCTGGCCGCTTAACGGTGGTACAGCAGCCGTGGCGACAGAATGTGACGTCTCCGTTCCCTCCTTCAGGGAATAAGGGTTACATACGTAACCGAGACCTTCCCTTTCAGTCGGTCACTCTCGACATCACGTCGGTAATGACTGACTTTGGGATCCCTACCAAAGCACCATGGATGCTGCCCCTTCCATTGTCCTGTGCGAGCCTCCTGCGCCCCCTTTTGGTGTAGGCCGGGGCTTGCAACAAGAAGTCCAGCCACTGTCGCCGTAGCACTACCCACTCAGTGAACTTGGATAACACTGGGAAAACATACCTGTTCATTTGGAACAGGAGCGTGTGGAAGCCCCATCCTTCCCGAAGGAGGTTTCGGAAGCACTTACACATATGAACAACCGTTTATGTGCATATGGAAGATTAGAGGTGATTGTAACTCTCTTAAAATGGCAGAAGTCTGCAGGGGAACACGGGAATTCCGTTGGAATTTACACATATGGGATCGATTTAGGTCTCTAAATGTTGGAACCCAGCCCTCTACCGGTTCTCCTGGATTCATCGAATGAGGGCCTGGCGCCGGACGTTCCACTACGTCTGTCTGCCGAGGGGACGGAGGAGCTTGACAGGGTCTACAGACGGACTCGCTGGAGCGGTTTTAGTAAGCCGACCCGAAGCCGGGGCCTCTCAGTGTTTCTACCCGTTTGAGGTGAGAACACAGGAGGATACCAGCTCCACACGAAGGCTATAGAACCTAGCGAATGTGTTGGGGGTCGCCCAGCCCGCAGCTCTACAAATATCTGCCAACTAGGCACCACGAGCCAGCGCCCAGGAGGAAGCAACACTTCTAGTAGAGTGAGCTCTCAACCTGAACAGGCAGGGCACACCCTGTACCCGATAAGCCAGGGTGATGGCATCCACTATCCAGTGGGCCATCCTCTGCTTGGAGACAGCATTCCCCTTCTGCCCGGCCTCTGTGACAGATAAAGAGCTGGTCTGAGGTCCTGAAGCTTTGTGTCCTGTCTACGTAGCATCTCAATGCTCGGACGGGACAAAGCAAAGCTAGGGCTGGGTCTGCCTTCTCCGAGGGCAGCACTTGGAGGCTCACCACTTGATCCCTGAAGGGAGTAGTGGGAACCTTGGGCACATAGCCAGGCCGGGGCCTCAGGATTACCCGGGAGTCAACCGGCCCGAACTCTAGGCACGAATCGTCAGCCGAAAATGCTTGCAGGTCCCCTACCCTCTTGATGGATGCCAGCGCAAACAGGAGCAGAGTCTTCATTGACAGAAACTTCAGCTCAACTGACTGCAAAGGCTCAAACGGGCCCTGTTGTAGTGCTCTGAGCACTAGAGACAGGTCCCAAGAGGGTATGGAGGAGGCCTGTGGGGGATTTAGCCTTCTCTCCCCCCCCTAAGGAATCTGATGACCAGGTCATGTTTCCCCACTGACTTCCTTTCCACGGGGTCATGGTCCATTCGACAAACAGTTTCCACTCAAGGTATAATTGTGTCTCGTAGATGGTGCTCTCGCCGAAGTGATGGTGTCAACTACCTCTTGGGTAGTTGCCTGTTCGACCGAGTCCAACTCCATACCAAGAAAAGAGATCCTCTGCGTCGGGGAGAGTTTGCTTTTTTCCCAGTTGACCCGAAGGCCCAACTGGCTGAGGTGCGAGAGCACCAAGTCCCTGTGTTTGCACAACTGATCCCGAGACTGAGCTAGTATGAGCCAGTCATTGAGTCAGTTGGGAATGCAAATGCCCTGCTCTCACATGGGAACAAGGACTGCCTCCGTAACTTTCGTGAAGACACGGGGCAACAGGGACAGCTCGGAAGGTAGGACCATGTACTGATATGCACGTCCTTTGAACGCAAACCACAGGAATGGCCTGTGGCTCGGAAGGATTGACACATGCAAGTATGCGTCCTTCAGGTCGATCTCTGCAAACCAATCTCGGGGATGGATGCATCCAAAGATGAGTTTCTGCGTCAGCATCTTGAACGATAATCGACGAAGGGCCCGGTTAAAGACACGCAGGTCCAAGATCGGTCGTAACTCACCACCTTTCTTGGGTACAATGAAGTAGGGGCTGTCAAACCCCATCTTCATATCGGCTGGAGGGACCGGCTCTATCGCATCCTTCGCCAGTAGGACTGCAATCTCTGTATGCAAGACAGGAGCATCGGCCGCTTTCACTGATGTGAAGCGGATGCCGCTGAACTCGAGGGGACGCGGGGTGAACTGAGTCGCATAGCCGAGTCTGATGGTCCGCAGGAGCCAGTGAGAAGGTTTGGGTAGCCAGGCACCCAGACACCGTACAAGCTGGACCAGCGGGACCACCTACGTACCCGCTGTAGTGAATTTTGCTTTTGCCAACCTAAGGAGGCGAAATAGTGTAGTGATGGGTACTCACGTCACAGGTGATGTTACGATTTTTGGATCACATGTCACTTAAGGTGTGGTTAGAAGTACATCACATAAGAAAGATTGGTGGGATACCTAACTTGTAGAACCTTACTGCATTACCAACACAAGGAAGACACAAGTGTAATAAAATAAATTTTATTAACAAAAGATAGACAAAAGTAATCAACAACTACTAAATGAATACCATGAATGAAAAAGGAATAAAGTGCATAAGATGCATAAAATGCAAGGGATTATGTTGGATGTTGCTATGTCAGAGCTATGTTATCTGGAAAGATAAACTGTCATCACTCTGAAACAAGTAAGGTGAAGAACCTTATTATGCATCAAACAAATACCTGAAAGATTATTTGTTATCAACTGCAATCAGCTATATAACATCTAATGTCATTTAGAAAAATCATATACTGATAATACACAACAATGCCAAGGTCTCTGGAAGAGGTTTGGATAGGTGATAGTTACATTCTTTGTGGTTAAGTGAGCAGTCCGGTGGCAGTGACTTCATCCACTGGTTGTGCTGGTAACAATGCAGTGGGAAAAGGAGCAGGGATCCGTTTCGACAGCCTTGAACATGAAGCGCTGGAGGGTGCTGATCTCCTGGAGCACCAAAGGGTCCTAAAACCTCGAACACGCAGATGTGACCCTGAAGTAGGTGCAGAAGGTTCTTAGCCTGGAACATGGAAGCAAAGGTACCTTGGAGTGAAGGTTTGCTCTCCGGAGCTTAACCTTGTTGCAAATGTCTGCATGTCTTCTGCCTCTCTGGGCTAGAGACTCAGAATTTGGTTGATCCGCTTTGTCTCTCTAAGATGGAGACTCAGGACGTTTTGCCTCTGTTGTTGTCTCGCTGGACGAAGACTCTGAATGAAGTCTGAACGTAGATTATTTCTTTCCTCGCAGGCTGGAGGCTCAGAACATGGTCGTATCTGTTGCTGCCTCAAAGCTGGAGACTCAGGAACTGTGTATCTGTTAATGTCTCACCCTTGCAGGGCTCAGACTCAGAACTGGTTGTTTCTGTTGCTACCTTCCCTGTAACAGGCTGGAGACTCAGAACGGTGTATCTATTAATGTCTTTTCCATTGCAGTACTCAGACTCCAGACTCAGAACGGATGTGTCTGTTACTGTCCCTTCCCTTATGGGCCGGAGACTCAGAACGGATGTCTGTTACTGTCCCTTCCCTTACAGGCCTGAGACTCAGAACGGATGTCTGTTACTGTCCCTTTCCTTACGGGCCGGAGACTCAGAACGGGTGTATCAGATGCTCTGTTACTGTCCCTTTCCTTACGGGCTGGAGACTCAGAACTAGGAGTGTCTTTTGGGAAGGTACCTTTATCTCTTTCCGATGAGGAGGAGATTGCAATCTGGCACTTCTCCACTTCCAGCCTGTGATTGGCTATTTCCATCAGAGAGGGGGACAAGGTGTGGCCCACCCTTCTTTCCTCCTGTGGAACTTATTTGCATAGTCCAAACACACATTTAGAAAAGTGTCACTAAAGTTTTACCAATGCATCATTCACTTACCAAACCACAACCAGAATACCTTTGGCAATGTTACGAACACATTAAGTCCAAACGTGATGGAAGAAGATTGAACTGTCATGCATGCATTCATTTGTCCATTAACAGCTGAGTTTGTGAAAGATGTTGCACTACACATCGCTGTCACTGAGAATACTTATTTCTCTGAATAAGTATGAGATGTGTGTGTTGTAGTGTGCATCAGTTTTAAGGTTTGAAAACATAGTTATGAATGGATTTGGATGGATCTCTGTGGTCTCCCTTTGTTTCACACGCTGCTGCTGCATCCAGAGGTCTTAAGGAATTTTTATGGCGGTCACAGGCCAAAACCTTAGGAATCAGTCTGTTGGTGGGTGAAGGGCAGAAACTGCATTTTGACCAATGAGAAGTCCTGTCCTTCCCGGACTTTGTTCCAAAGGTCTTCTTCTTGCCCTCTCAGAGGTGTCTGGCCATTATCCTGGCATTTTTATCTGATGGCGTTGGACAGTATGCTTATGTTAGTCCACCAAGATCCAATCAAAATGTAGCAAACCTTTGTCCACTATAGTGGTCAGAGAGGGGCCCTGCCATAAACTGGGCCCTGGAATGTGCTGTCCACTACACCACGGTGGGGCAGCGAAGTGGAATTCAGGGACCCGGTCCGTAGGTGGACCGAAGAGGGGTCTGAGTGTGCGGTGCAACGCTTACCTGGTTCCATGGTTTGGCAGAGGATGCGTGAGTAGGGCCTTTGATGACGCTCTCGAACTGCCCGCTGCTGCCTACTGGCGAGAGAGGAGGATGAGTGTGGTCCGGTGTTGGTCCGTCCGCAACTCTCCATGCCCTCTTGGGACCCAGAGACAGAGAAAACTGCTCTTTTGTTGAGATTTTTGGAAACAAAAAATTCTCCACCCGGCCCTCCTCCGGGGGAGGGAGAGGTGCATTCACCATCTCCCAAAGAGCAGTTCCTTATCTCTCTGGGTCGCCTATCCCGGGGCCTCTTGCTCTTTTGTTTACCGCCAGGTTTGACGGGGGCCTGGATGAGCTCTTTCAGAACTTCTGGATCGTGACCACCCTCATGCAGGTCCCTCAGTGCTATGGCCTGAAGAACCTGCAGTAACGCCGTAGCGTGTAAGGCGGAGGCAGCTTCTCTACAGGCCGCATAAGCATCACCAGACAGACCAGACGAGTACCTACATGCCCACGAGGGAGGCACAGTTTGCCCTGCTGGGTGAAGGCAGTATTAGGACACAACTGCACACAACTGACCGCTCCACCGGGGGGACCCCCGTATACCCCCTAGCTGCACCACTGCCGAGGGTGGTGAGGGAGGAGGAGCTAGCAGGATGGTTTCTGGTAGTAAAAGGTGCCGTCCATGACCTGGTAAGCTCCCCACGCACCCCCGGGAAGAAAGGCACCGGGGCAGGATGCTGAGAACCAATGCAAGCTACCCTGAGAAACCAGTCGTCCAACCTCGAGGACTCAGGACACGGTGGAGGTCTCCACTCGAGCACTACCTTCTCGGCAGCCCGGGAAAGCATAGCCGTCATTTCCGGATCAGACTCATGCATTGCCGCCGTCCGGAGAGCGGCAGCACAGCCGAATCTTCCTCTCTAGAAAGCTCGGGCTCACACTCCGATGCAGCTATTGACATCTGGTCATCAGGAGGAGCGCCGAAGCATACCGCTGGTACGTTCTTTGAGAGGGCCCAGCGCGTTCCCTCGGCCGCTCAACTGGTTACGGAGCGCAAGAGAAGCGATGGTCCCTCAAAGGTTTATTCCCTGGAGGATTTGCCACCACTGTAACCCTCAGACCACCCGTACTACCGCCTGAAGTATGCCTCGCCTGGCTGCAGCCAGGACGAGAGCCAGATCGAGGCCGGCAACAGAGCTCCACCCCTTTTGAGGTAACGGTGCCTGATCCGCCCCTTTTGAGGTAACGCCTGGTCTTCTTTTAGGGAAAAAGCTTTTAGCTTGCTGAAGCGCACAGGGGAGATGGCCACCTGCAACACAAACAGGGGGTAGTGCAGCCTGATGTGTGCAACCCACTCGACACGGGAAAACCACCACCAGCGCCGTACCACCAACACGGAGAGCTTTCAAAGAGCGCACTGAACTCGTTTAGTCTTCTTCTCTCAGTAGAGTAGTCAGGAGCAAAACGATGTCATCGCTCGGCTCCGAAGCGATAATCTGAGTATGCATTGCACCTGCTACCTATTTATGCTCGCGCTGTCATCAGCGGCAGCTGGATGCAATCATCGCATGCCAATGTGCATTGGCTCGTTTAGTTTACTCTAGAAGTGGATTGGTCTCTCTAAGCGAGATCCCAAAGTCAGTCATTACCGACGTGACGTCGAGAGTGACCAACTGAAAGGGAACAGCCAGTAAACAAAGCTAGAGAAAACAAAGACTGCCGAATGATGTATTTGAAGACTTACTAATTACAAGTTATGCCAGAGAAAAAAGTTATGTTTTGCAAGAAGAAGGTGAAACTCCTGATACAAATTACCAGAGATCCTCGCAGCCTTGATTGCTGTCTTCTCTGATTAGACCCTGTGTTTCGACCCTGATTGCACCTTGAGAAGTTTGATAGGCTGCAGAAAAGTAATGCTTCATGTGCACACGTAATCAGAGAAATCATTTGAAAAACAATGTTGATAATGTGAACATTGTCAATAAATTTCTAGCACATGAACCAATGTTCACTGATGCCTAGCAACTGTTCTCCTCTGTGTTGTTCAGAAAAGAAAAGAGGAGGAATTAGAATTGATTTGAATGTGACAAATAACACAGTTCTAACCAAGTACGATAAGTGTTTTCCATCTTAATCTAAGTTTTTGTCTTAAACAGTCATGACTCTACATTTTAACATAGGGTCAATGGAAGAAAAAAAGTCCCTCTACATACATTTTTGCAAGACTCTTTTATCCATTTTCACACAAATTATGATTACAAGGTATATTCACAATTAATAAAGACTTATTTTCATGCATTTGCTTGCACAATACTGTGTTATTAGCTCAAAACACTTTTGTAGCGGTGCATGATTTGAAAAGTAATGCATTTTAAAGTTTGCACCACATAACCAGCTGCATATGTTTGTCTTTTCTGGTCTAGTAAACTTGCTCGATAGCGCACACGGTACAACATTGCACTTGTGATGTGAAGTGCTCTGGTACAAGTCTGTCAAATATGAGTCACAATAAAAGAGCTGAAAGACTTGTAGAAGCCAGATAAAATGTTATGTTTGCTTCAGCAAATGTGTTTTTATTTCATGTTTGCTTTTGTTAACACTATCGTATCATAACACTATCCTATTAGGTTTAGTGTAGGCGGTATGTTGTCTTGAAACATGATAGAGCATTAGTCTTTTAGCAGCACTCACTGGACATTTCATTTCTGAGCTGCTGCAAAACATAAAACAACCAGTGTAATGAAATTCCAGATTCATGTTCATTTGTTTCCAACAAAAATGAATGCACATTTAGTGCCACTCACTGGACAAATCACTTTAAATGTGTCGCAAATGTACAAGAAGCAGTGTACGATAATATCATATTGAAGAAATCTTGCACAGGCATGAACAGGGTTACATTTCTCAGAAACATTGTTAGTTTAATATTGTTGCAAGTTGTGTCATTACTAACATAGTTTAATGATTTGGTGTTTTCCAAAACCATAGTTCGAATGAACATTCGTAAACAGTACTGCAAACTTGTGTTGTTGAAACTACAGCTCTCGACCTGTGGTTAGAAGCATTGTTTCTTGTTAGTATGACAGGTGGATTTAAACAGATCATGCTTTTGGGCACAATAAGCAAGCTACCATCAGTACATTCTATGTTGTTCATTTAATTTAAATATATATGCTTTTCATGCATGTGCATAAACGTGTAAGGGAACCCCAGAGAATGATATAAGAAGGAATCTGAGAATCAAATGATGCAGAATGACAAGGAACAAAAAATAGTGAAGTATTCATCAGGTACAGTTAATTAGTAGAAGTTATTACTCCACTGCATCAATGACAGCCCTACATTGCTGAACCAGAGACGTTCAAACGTTGAAGGTGTGACCATATTCGGGAAACAGTTGTGACTAGCTGGTTAGTTTCTACAACAATGCATCGTATTATGGTAGTTAATCAGTGAGTTACATCATTGTATGGGAAACACACCCCAGCTCATCGGACCATAATATCACTCCTCATCTATATTAAACATTAAACATGGACAAGGCACAATATAAGATAAATTGTTTCTTTCCTTTTTTTTTTTTTTAGGATGAGAGTAGTAGCAAAAGAAATACAGTCTGAGAAAACCTGCTTCACTTCACTCCCCTCCCGTAACACCTAACATTAATTTACAACATCCATAAATGTGAACTCCCTCCTAATTTTCACTTTTAATGACAACTTGAAGGGTTGCTTAATGGATAAGCTCCCATTTTGTGGCTTTTTGAATCGTTCGGTCTTTGTAATGCTTGGGTAGAAGCAACATCATGAAAAACTTTATTGTGCGGATAACACAATAAACTTCACTCCTAACATTTAATCACAACATTGATGAAGTTTTGCATTGTGTTGGAAAACCTGAACCCTCTCTGGCACAACCTCTTTACAAGCTCATAACTGCCATGCAAATGCTGTTCATTTTGTGACCGAATGTTTATGAACCATAGGCAAACACGAGCAGTGTTCGTGAGAAAAGAAACTTCAGGGGGGGTTAAAAAACGACATAAGTTTCTGGATCTGAAACAATCAGACTTTCGGAAAATGCATTTATATTGACGGTCTCACACATCAGTTACCAAATGTCCCACTCAAGCTTCTCTTCAGAGACTCAAAATGATCTAACGATTGTCATGGCACGTTGAATCTAATATGCATCACTGCAGCAGGCTTTCACAACACTGTCTGCAGCCTTAAAGCAATGCTTGATCATTCGACATCATGAGACAAATGACTCAGTTAACATGATCGGGCCATGCTTGATAGGAAACGGCTCTGATGTTACTGCTGCTCTTTCAGGCACCAATGATCCGAGGGCCCTTTTTTCTCCCCCGCTTTCTGTTCATGCATCACGTGTTTAATTGTGCCATTAATTAGACTCTTGATGAAGCCGTTGAGGTCAAAGTGAACACTTGCCTTTCCAGCACAATAGCTTCATCACATGTCTAAAGTTATGTGAGCAATATCACAGCACATGACTACATCGAGCTTGAAAAACAAATCAATTACTTCAAACACTTCACTTGTTTCCAATCACCCATCAGTGGTTTGATCTTCAAATGTAATGCAAATGAATATAGATGATATTACATCTGACAGATCAGAGTTTGGGGATGTTGCAAAAAGTGACTTTCTAAGTGATATAACTTATTGACCAACAAACAGCCCTAGCAACCAGTCAAAACACCCTAGCAACCGTATAGTAACATGCTGCAGCTATATTACAACATTATTTATACTAACAGTTGCTTGACAGAATTCAAGGCCGGAATGGATGAATGTACAATAACTTTACACAACAGGCGACTGTGCTTCTGTTCTTCAGGCAAGCAGCTTCTAGTCATTATATTGAGCAGCACTGCAGTTCAAATAATTTGTTAGGTATTACATAATGTAATTATGTTTGTTAATGTTAATTAACCTTTTGGAACTACTGACAAAAGCATTTTTTACTTTACTCAGAATTTTAATTTGTTGATCTTGTCAGGTTATTGACTATATTGATTTTTAAAACCTAAGAAATGTAGTAAACTAAATAAAAATAAAACTAATAATGCAACAACGAGATGTGATTTGCATCTTTATTTCTTAAACACACTGGTAACATTTTATTTTAAGGAAAAATTCTCACTATTAACAAGTTGCTTATTAACATGCACATTATACAAGCATATTAGCTTATAAAGTACATACAGTATTAATGCCTTATTCTGCATGACCATATTCTAGATCTCTTAATCTGACCTTACTAACTATTAATAAGCAGCAAATTAGTTTATTGAGTTTATTTAGGCAGAAGTCACAGTTAATAAGTAGATAATAGTGAGAATTGGTCCCCAAACTAAAGTGTGACCAACACGCTTTTGACAATGAAAATGTTCAAGTCAAAATAAGTGCAAAATTTACTGTTTTTGTTTTGTTTTGTTCTTTGTTTGTTTGTTTTTTCCATATCCTTTCACACAGCCATAATATGACATTGTAGTTGCTGGTAAAAAAAAGTCTTGGTAACAGTTTCTATGAAGCCCGTATTTATAACACATTATAAGGTTATTTTAAGGCATTATAATGAATGCATAATGCATTATAAAACACCTTATAATATGTTATATCATCTTATGAATATTCATAAGAACAGTTTTAATGTATTATAATATTTACTTATTCGTGGTTATAGCTTTTAAGAGTATGATGATTTATAACACACAGTAAACACGTTGCATCCACTTAAGTTACAATGGATTATATTTCTCGTAGTTATAATGTATTATAAGTCTCATATCTTGCCATCTTTCTTATGCTACTTTACTTAAAGCAATCAAAGACCACTTAAGTATAGTAATAACAATAGTAATATATATATATATATATATATATATATATATATTCTCAAACAGCCATAAGATCAAATATCAGATCAGATGAATGTGTAATATAACTGTCATGATTATGTTCAGTTTAGTTCAGTTCCTGTGATGTCGGTTATGAGCTCTCATTAGTTACCATGGTTTCTGATGTTAGTTAATCCTTGTCCAGCTGTTCCTGTTTAGTTCCCTCATTTACCATGTGTGTATTTATACTCCTCATTCTGTTCTCTCCATTGTCGGTGATTACTTGGTGTTAAGTGCTGTACCACCTTTGTATTCTCAGTAAAGTCTATTTTGAAGTGTGAATCTTTGTTTGTCGTCCTCATTCCTCAACAACTCGTGACAATAACACATTTGCTTTGAACTATTTTTATTGTAATATCAGTTTGATTATTTTGATGGTACCCTTTAGACAGCTGATGATAAGTAACTCTACAACTACATGTCAACTAGCAGTCATTGGAGTATTAGTAGTATGTCTTATATAATGCTAACACTTTATTTTTAATGGTTCCCAAACAGACAAACTGACTATAAGTAACTTTGCAAGTACATCAACGTTATACCTGCCCTAACCTTAACCTAAGCCTACTAATACTCTAATGAGTGTTAGCTGACATGTAGTTGCAGTTGCTTATAGTCAATAGACTAAGGGGACCATCAAAATAAAATGTAACCTAACATATAAACGTGTTTTGTATTTTTTTTTTTTTTTTTAGTTGAAATTATTAACTAGCTCACATCAAAATTAATATTAGCCTCACACTCAAATAACACTCCACACCTAACCACTTACAAGATGTAGTAAGATATTGTGCATGTCAAGATATATAGTCCATTATAAATGTAAAAGTCAATTTAATATGGTGTTCATTGTGTTATAAATAATCATTATCTTAAAAGTTATAACCACAAATGTGTAAGCATTATACTGTATTATAATTGTTGTCATGATTATTTATAAGATGATATAACATCTTATAAGGTTTTTTTTTTTTTTTTTTTTTTTTTTTATAATGCATTATGCATTCATTATAATGCCTTAAGAATACCCTTATAATGTATTATAAATATGGGCTTCATAGAAAGTGTTACAAAGTGTTGTCTTTCATTTTGTAATTAGATAATTTGTAAGAATTTAATTTATTATTTTTTTTTTTAATTAATATGGACATAAGTTCCTACTGTATTAAAAAAAAAAAAAAATGGTAGTTTTTACTGGAAAATGCTGTAGAAATGCTACAGCAAAAACCAATAAGTTACCTTAATATTAATCAGTGAAATTGTAAAAGTTTTAACAATCACAGTATATGTAATGTTACTGTAAAACATTGTCAAAACTATGAATTACCATATCATTTATAGTGGAAATCAGCAAAGGGACATTCAAGTCCCTGTGTGACACATCACATATGATTATATTTTATAGAAATTACTTAGTTTATTCTCATTATTATTATTAGTAATGTACATTGGTGTGTTTTGTGTTGTATCATATGTTGTGTCATGTATTTTACGCTGATGGAGTTCAGTCTCTGTGTGTGCATGATCCTGTGCTTCATCTATAAGCAAGAATTGACCTTGTTTTATGAACAGGCTTTCATTTTGCTTTCTGTCATGACGCGTGTATTATTACGGTGGTGATCAGTAAATTTTAAGGTACTAAGCAGTTTTTGGTAGGTTAAGTTGTAAAATATACAGATGTATTCCAACCTGTAATACACAGTAATTTTTACAGTGAATTTCTGGCAACCACAGCTGCCTTTGTGTGTGTGTGTGTGTGTGTGTGTGTGTGTGTGTGTGTGTGTGTGTGTGTGTGTGTGTGTGTGTGTGTGAATTTAATGACATTTTTTTACAGTGTTAAAAAATAAGGTTATAGGTAATTTCAACTCATGTTTACCAAAACGTTGTTATGATTACCACTATGTAAATCATCACAATTTTGGGAAGGACTTCCAGTGCGTATGTGGCATTAGAAAATGAAAAGATTTTCTGTGGACCATAATAAAAAGCTTTCCTGTGACATTAGGCTTCAAATCCCTGTCTGGTTCTAATTGTAACTTTGATTTTTAAGAGTGTAGGTTCAAAGCGGCGCTCTGTTCTATCTTCCCCTTTAGCCTGAAGAAATATTGCACAAAAGTCGCCGAGCTGTCCTTTCAAGATCTTATTTAGCCAGCCTTTTTATTTT
The DNA here is from genome assembly GCA_039654775.1 of Spinibarbus caldwelli. Lineage (NCBI taxonomy): Eukaryota > Metazoa > Chordata > Actinopteri > Cypriniformes > Cyprinidae > Spinibarbus > Spinibarbus caldwelli. Next base: position 25,895,272 of record CM077263.1, read on the forward strand.
AATAATTTTGACCGTCATGAGACCTCATTAATCTTTGTCAGTGGGCAGGACGAGCTGTGAATGTGCAGGGGTGTGTAGGGCTTTCTCCAGGAGCTGAAGTCTAGCGTGGGAGGATGCCACTTTACGGGCGCTGGGCTGTTCCTCATCTGTCTCCCATGCGCTCAAGCATGCCTAAAACCTCCGTTGCAGTACGGCTCCACTCCGCCATGATGACATTTCAATTACACACAGTTCCCCAGGCTCTGCCGACAAGCTGCTAGCAACCCACAATACACCCCTGTGCACTACAACTCCAAACCAAATGGATGCAAGTGCTGCTTTAGCAAACAGGACGTCCCACCTCACTTAAAGGAATCTGTTTGATTTAGGTGGTCAGAGGCTCAATAACAGATCAAACGATTTTGCTCGTGAAAAATATTTCATTTGAATGACTGCCAAGTCAATTCCGGTACAATAAATTGAAATCCCCAGCCAGACTTGTGAATTTAGTGCTGTCAGTATGCTAGTAAGGGCTTACTGTGTTGTTGACTTTGTTTTCTTGTGGTCATGTGACTGACATTTAGCCATTAGCTGGTACTGATTGTGATTAAGTTGAGGAGAAGGTTTTAGGGAGGCCTAGAATTGACACACACACAATGCAATTTGCGACTTCGCAGGTTATACTTAGCAATAACACATGCTGTGATCTATATTCTGAATAATCATACAGCAAGACTGTGAGTTTGTAATTGCTTTTATATGTGACCCTGGAGCACAAAATCAGTCATAAGGGTCAAGTTTTTTTTTTTTTTAAATTGAGATTCATACATCATCTGAACGCTGAATAAATAAGCTTTCCATTGATGTATGGTTTGTTAGGACAGGACAACATTTGGTCAAGATACAACTATTTGAAAATCTGGAATCAGTGTCTGTGGGTTTACCAAAATCAAAATATTGAGAAAATCACCTTTAAATTCAAAAGTCCTTAGCAATACATATTACTAATCAGAAATTAAGTTTTGATATATTTACTGTAAGAAATTTACTAAATATCTTCATGGAACATGATCTTTACTTAATGTCCTAATGATTTTTGGCATAAAATAAAAATCAATAATTTTGACCCATACAATGTATTTTTGGCTATTGCGACAAATATACCTGTGCCACTTAAGATTGGTTTTGTGCTCCAGGGTCACAAATAACAGTAGAAATAGAATAAATATGAAGTTAATATTGAAGAACTTCCATTTTAGGCATAATACTTGTTTTTATTCGGCCAGGGATAATAGTCTTTGTGTGTCTCAATAAATCGGTTGATTGAATAATACAATGACTCCCTCATAAAGCCATTCGCTTCGTTAATTTCTGAACGAGTTAGGTTTTTGAGTGTATTGGTTGAATGAATGAATCAAATGACTTGTTTATAAAGACAGACTCGCTCATGTCGCCACCTACTGGCATAACAATGTAATATTAAAGAAAAAAGTTACTGAAATAGTCCTACCACTAATGCACAGACCTGAGTCTGTAAAAAGTCATAGTGCTCGATCAAAACTGTTGTAAAAATGGAAACATTCTTTAGAAAACTAACAGAAAACACTCAGGTAATTTTATTCTACCCATATAGCGGCCTCACCTCCTTGACTTGTCAGGGCTGTGAAAACTATCTACATCAGCATCACGCGAGATGATTCTTTGATCATGGGATTTCGGATTATGTGGAGTTACAATGTAAAATAAGACTCTCAAGCCTCAAGCTGCTTAAACGTAAATGATGACAAAACAGATAGAAGTTTGTGTACAGAAGTAAAACTTGCAGAAGTTGTGGGGAAAGGAAGACCTAGACACGACATTGCAGAAAGTTTCCTCATCTCCAATAATCAAGCACACCTTTGACTACTTTCTAGGTGTCCATGTTCAAAGTCTAGCTGCTTACTGTGTAAATAATTCTAATTGATGAAACCTGGGATGGGTTCAATGTTCTGGTTTTTAATTTCATTTATTGCTCTAAAGGACCTCTCGCTGGGTTTATAAATACCCTCCTAAATCACTCTACGGATGTGGGTGCATGGCTGATACCTTCCTAAAAGGATCCGATTAAGAAAACGAAAAGGCCCTGGGTGCATAGCATGTAGCAGCAGCATGACAAAACTCAAGACTGATCCAAGTATTATATATATATATATACACACACACACACAATATAGGTAGACAGTGTATGCTAAAATTTATTGTATTATTTTACATGCACATAAACAGACAGTTTTGAGTGCCTGTCTAATAAAATAAAACAAGTTGCTTGGATATGAACTCAACACAACAAATTACACAGTTTATTTGTAGTGCTGTAGCCAGAAATAGAGCCCTATGAGCATAGAGTAGTGATATAATAAATGGACGTGAGTGTTTCCTTTGCGTGTTTTAATGTTTTATCATCTAGAACACTCCCATTATAATCACTGTCTTCACTCCAAGTGCACATCGCGGGGTCCACTGCACAATTTTTCCTGACTGTTTGAACCGGCACTTTAGCGTGAAGCTCATTGCCCGTGCACAGAGAAAGCACCCATTATAATCAAGCGAGCTGTCGAGTCGTGTTGCTCGCGTGCGGCGTAGATGAGGTGTTAAAATACAGCCACTGCATATTAAATCAATTGCCAGTGCAATTAAAATGGCTGCAGTGCACACATAAATAGTAAAAAAATTAAAAGTGATGGAGACCCAGCGGTTGTTATAAAGCAGAAAACAGGATCTGGGGTCTAGTCACGCTCCTGCCCTCTTGAATTCCCACATGAAAGTACCAGAACTACTTTTACTTTATCACATTATGATAATAATCCCCAGCAGTTAAAGGAACAGTTCACCCAAAAATGAACATTTCCTGATTATTTACTCACCCCAGGCCACCCAAGATGTAAAAGCCACAGCAGCGCAAGACTCATAAGCCAAGATACACACACAAAGGACCATTTTTAACAACAAACTGACACAAATACTAATATAAAGCAAGGAACATTCAACGTTTGGACAGCACTCCTTCTCCACAGTTGTAAACAATGGGCTGGTTCTTGCTGCCTATGTCACACAAGAGATCATGAACTAAACCATGCTGGACCACTGCAAACATGTGTCATCCATCCATCCATTCGTTTATTTATTTATTTATTTATTTTTCTGAAAATGATGGTCTGTGATGGTCTATGGCGAACCATCTCACTTGCATTAGATGAAGAAAAAAAGTATTTTTCCCTTTAATTTCTCCCATATGGACTTTTAAAAAGTGTTTGTTAAAGCATTGGAAGCCATAAACCAAACCAACCAACTAGGAGAAGTATAACATTTCAAATTTTTGATTTCAAGCAACAAAAAAAAAAAAAAGAAAAGAAAAAAAAAAAGAAAATGAAAATGTAGTATTTTGAGAATGTTGTGAGACTGACTTGATTACACAGTTTGCTGTGCTTCATGGTAGTGGGCGAAGCTAAAGATCTCTTGACTTGCTGTGACTCCCTGATTAGTGAAATTTTCTGTACAGCATCGTGGGTAATGTAGTCTTTCACCACAAATTCCACTATTAAAAACAATTATTACACAGTTATTACAGCAATAGCATACAATCGATTAACAACCGTCTGCCATGGTTTATCAGTTTTTGTTCAGAATCAACTTCCCTATGGAGAAAATTGAGTTTTTGCTTCTGGAAATGACTGTTGTGGTCTATAAGATAGAGGTTAACTGTGATTATTCTTGATATATTTGGATATTTGATATATCTGGGTATTTGGATATGCCTGATGATCATGTCATACAAACTGAATCTTTATCATTGAATAAAACATGTACTCAGTGTCTTTCAGATACGCGGTCTCTAACTAAAACCGCATGGTCTCCCAGAGGTTGCCGGAGCTCGAGGTATCCACTTGCCTTTCCCTTGCTTTCACAGCAGAGAATTACATGCCACTTGCATTGCTGTCAAGATCTTAAAGAAACCGGATTTGTCAGCTCATTTATCAGCATTCCCCATGGCTTGTACACTCTGTCACTGACTATTTCTGCAATCTTAACCTCAGGAAACAAACATATAGAACAATACATGCATACAGCATTCAACAGAATCAGCCAACAGCCATGTGTAATACGTAAGCAGATCTACCTAGATTGTCAACATGGGTGATTGTTGTTTGATGACTACAACACAACTGCACTGGATTTTTGTCTTGTTTTATTTAAAGACATGTTTACTTGAGGAAAATACGTAAAATATACAACTACTGAAGTTTTAGGGTATCTTTTAAATTAAGTTGTTTTTGCCTCATTGGCAAAGAGTTAATTTGTTTTATGAGCCAGATAACAGGGAATGTTCTTCAGGGGTGTTTACAGACACCAGTTTCCACTAAATGCAATACTCCTTATGTGTTTCAGCCATTCATTTACACTACAATGGCATTCTGGGGGCTTGAAAGTGCAAACTTTTGAAAACTGGTTTCAAAATGCAAGTTTTTGAAAATTATAGCATTACTGTCTCTGTGTATATAAAACTATACTATAACTATAAAAACACAAACTTGTGAAAATTGTGACATCATATGCATGCATATTACATTTTCATTCTACAGGCATGTACACGGGTGTGTAGTGTGTCTTTATGAAGTGATATCACCAACTTCTGGCCTGGCATGCATAAAACATTTAGTAATTTTCATGAATCCATATGAACAGGGATCATTTTGACAACATGTTTGTGGTTTTAATAACATTCTCAATGGGGGGGAGGGGATGAGCTGAAGATGAGCTGAAGGCCATGTGTCATTATCTGACACATTCAGATAATGTTTGCAAAATGATAAAATGGAATGTTCCCTTAATATTTTCTCTAACATTCACATAAAAATAATTGTTTTTAGCCATTTAAATTTATGTTTTGGACGTAACAAATTTAAAAACAGATTTTTGTTAACTGGGACACCTCACAAAAAGTAAATTGTGCATAAAATTTGAATGAATCAATTAGCTAGTGGGTTAAGAAAAATTAATGTAATTCTTGAAAACAAGTAGGAAGTCCAAGTACAAAGACAGCATTGTGAGTTTGAGAGCGTAGTAATCACAGATGGAGCAGGAGAGCAGCCACAAGTCATCTGAGTGTTAAAGCTGTCAAAGGCAACGCTAGCAAATCAGCATTCTTTCTAACAAACAAACAACTGACAACTGTTTGGCGAATGTGCTGTTAAACTTGAATGATCTGCATCTGATGTGTCTCAATGTCTTCTGAAACAAATCTTGCCACTGCTTGCATTTTTTAATGTTATTATTATTATTATTATTATTATTGTTGTTGTTGTTGTTGTTGTTGTTGTTGTTGTTGTTATTATTATTATTATATATCACATAGACAGGAGTGATATTTCAGGACATGTAATTAAGTGACATTTGTCAGGTAATAGGAATATTGTCTGACTGCCTATCCATAGAAAAGAAAACACAGCTCCAGCACCAATGCAACTCACTAGACAATGTGAATTGCTGTTTACAATCTACTTTACTTGCTTTTATGTCAAGTATTTTGTTTTTAGTTTATTTCATGACATGATTGTGACATCTTGACATGATTTTAGAGATCCAGAATTGACTGAATAATGGAAAAAAAAAAAAAAAAAGCTTTTTTTTTCCTCTCACCAATAAATTGCCTACATCTGTGTTGAGAAAATAGGGCCAATTTAGTTTTCTTAGTGGAAAAAAATCCAGACTTGCATCAATCGTCCTTGCATCTTGTCTGTAAACTAACAAAAGCAGGTCTGAATACTATGGCGTGCATATGGAGGCTGTGGAAAAAACACTGTTTTCACCTAATGAAAACTTCTTACGTACTTGATATGCTACTTAATTGCTCAGATAATACAGGTGCATCTCAATGAATTAGAATGTCATGGAAAAGTTCATTTATTTCACTAACTCAACTCAAATTGTGAAACTTGTGTGTTAAATAAATTCAATGCACACAGACTGAAGTAGTTTAAGTCTTTGGTTCTTTTAATGTGATGATTTTGGCTCACATTTAACAAAACCCACCAATTCACTTTCTCAACAAATTAGAATATGGTGACATGCCAATCAGCTAATCAACTCAAAACACCTGCAAAAGTTTCCTGAGCCTTCAAAATGGTTACACAATAGCCTATACAATCATGGGGAAGACTGCTGATCTGACAGTTGTCCAGAAGACAATCATTGACACCCTCCACAAAGAGGGTAAGTCACAGAAGGTCATTACTGAATGGTTGGCTGTTCACAGAGTGCTGTATCAAAGCATATTAAGTGAAAAGTTGACTAGAAGGAAGAAATGGGGTAGGAAAAGGTGCACGAGCAACAGGGATGACCACAAGCTTGAGAATACTGTCAAACAAAGCTGATTCAAACACTTGGGAGAGCTTCACAAGAAGTGGACTGAAGCTGGAGTCAGTGATCAAGAGTCACCACGCTCAGACGTCTTCAGGAAAAGGGCTACCAAGCCACTTCTGAAACAGAAACAATGTCAGAAGCATCTTACCTGGGCTAAGGAGAAAAAACTGGACTGTTGCTCAGTGGTCCAAAGTCCTCTTTTCAGATAAAAGTAAATTTTGCATTTCATTTGGAAATCAAGGTCCCAGAGTCTGGCGGAAGACTGGAGAGGCACGGAATCCAAGCTGCTTGAAGCCCAGTGTGAAGTTTCCACAGTCAGTGATGAATTGGGCTGCCATTTCATCTGCTGGTGTTGGTCCATTGTGTTTTCTGAAGTCCACAGTAAACGCAGCCATCTACCAGGACATTTTAGAGCACTTCATGCTTCCTTCTGCTGACAAGCTTTATGGAGATGCTGATTTCATTTTCCAGCAGGACTTGGCACCTGCCCACACTGCCAAAAACACCAAAAGTTGGTTAAATGACCATGGTGTTGGTGTGCTTGACTGGCCAGCAAACTCACCATACCTGAACCCCATAGAGAATCTATGGGGTATTGTCAAGAGGAAGATGAGAGACATCAGACCCAACAATGCAGATGAGCTGAAGGCCACTGTCAAAGAAACCTGGGCTTCCATACCACCTCAGCAGTGCCACAAACTGATCACCTCCATGCCACGCTGAATTGAGGCAGTAATTAAAGCAAAAGGAGCCCCTACCAAGTATTGAGGCCAACAATTCACTAAAAATGTTTTTTTTTTTATTGGTCTTATGAAGTATTCTAATTTGTTGAGATAGTGAATTGGTGAGTTTTTGTTAAATGTGAGCCAAAATCATCACAATTAAAAGAACCAAAGACTTAAACTACTTCAGTCTGTGTGCATTGAATTTATTTAATACACGAGTTTCACAATTTGAGTTGAATTACTGAAATAAACGAACATTTCCACGACATTCTAATTCATTGAAATGCACCTGTATATTATTTTTGCATTTACTTTGTCTTGTGGGACTTTCTTCTTACTATCAGTGACTCAGCAGTGTAGCTTGTCAAATCAGTTCTGATATGGTGATCACAAGAAATCATGCATATACCTCGAAGAAGAACAGTTCTGTAGCTAAACTTATGATTAAAAAAAAAGTAACTTGCAAGTAACTTGCAATTTTATAACTTAACTTCAGAAAACGACAGAGAGCCCAAAGATTCATAGTGCACCTTTAATGAATCTTTTTGATGTAGATGTTGAAAGTGAGGGGAATCTTTATAGGAAGATGAACAAAGACAACAAAATTTATATTAATGCATATTTGTAGGAGTTTGTAGGAGAATTTTAAAATTGTGAAATGTTTTTTTCTCTGTAATAGCAAATGCAAAATAAATCACTGAGCCATTCACTTCAGATATTACATACAATATCAATTTTCTTTTGCTTCTCACAGAATGGAATTATAAAAAGCCAAGAATAACAATTTTTTGTTCAGTATGAGCAGAGATATTCCTATACATTTTTATTCATAAAAAGGAAGCTTCTCTTTTTGAGCTGCGGGCTGTGTGGCATATACTTAAGCCTGCAGGAAAGATATTCTCCTCTTTCACATTTGCTTCAATCTGCTGAATGTCAAAGGATTGATACAGAGAACAGAAAAGTACATGAAGTGCATTCTAATGCTGTGGGCCAAACACACTGTCAGTATATAGCCCAAAGACACTGGCGATTCATTCTCATCGTATCCAGAAGACCATTCTCATTCCGTCCATATCGATGGTGAGTCCGGCCAAAGTTTAAGCCATTTCAAAGGTAATGTTTAATATCACTCATTCTGGGACCCTGAATGGACATTTAAAAGCACTGGAACTTCCATTGGTAAATGACTGTGTCTGTTTAATGGGAACACAGCATATGTTAAATCCTTCAGCTGACCCTAAAGAGTGATAGAAACATCACTGACGAACAGCACGCGCTTACAATGTCACACTGACACCAGTCATAGTGAAAGATGCTCACAGCAGTTGATCCTCATATACTGTATAGGAGTCTGAAGTCAAAAAGGAATAGCTCGGCCAAAAATTCAATCATCATTTATTCATGTTGTGCCAAATCCATTTTTTTTGTATGTTTGCTTTTCTTTTCTCAAGAAAAAAGAGAGAGAGTGAGAGAATATAAAAATTCCATTTGGGAAAACAAGGCTATGGAAGCTTGTTTCCACCACTGAATAAACACAATTTTTATTTTTATTTTTTACTTAGAATTGCAAGTTATAAAGTCAGAATTGCGTGATATAAAGTCGTAGTTGTGTGTTACAAATTTAGAATTGCAAGATTGCAATTCTGTCTTTTTTCAGTACTGTGTGTTTATATCTTGCAGTTCTGACTTTATAACACACAATTGCAAGTTATAAAGTCAGAATTTAGATATAAACTCAAACTTGTTAAAAAATAGTCAGAATTGAAAAGAAGTCAAAATTGTGAGATAAAAACTTCTTTTTTATTTTTTTTTTTATTTTATTTATTTTTTTTTTAATTTTTTCTTTTAAGATGACCTAACCTGTTCTTGTGGAAACTTATTTCCTTATGAAAATATATCCTCAGCAATTAACCACAATCATAAAACATCCACATGTTACCTGTTGTAGGTATCTTGTGCTACATCAGTTGCTTTTCATTTTTAAGTTATTTTGTCACAAACACACTCTTAAATATAAAGGTTCTTTATTGGCATCGGTGGTTCCATTAAGAACCTTTACTATCAATGAAGTGTTTCCATTGCACAAAGTTTTTTTTTATTATTATTATTATTTTTTTTTTATAGTGAAAAAAGGTTCTTCAGATTAATTCGTGAAAAGGTTGTTTACACTAAGAAAATAAAAATGGTAATTTTAAGAGCTGTTCTTTGTTCTTTTAAGAGAGGTTCTTTGGGGAACCAAAAATTGTACTTCTATGGCATCACTGGGAAAAACGATTTTGTAAGGCTTAATTTTAATGTATATGTGATGCAAACACAGTGAAATGTGTTTTTTATTCACCCCTGACTGTGCATTAAATATAAGAGAATTTATGTAAATTAACTATGTGCAAAGATATTGCTATAGATGTGCTTTTTGTTTGACAAGGTACACTTACTAAAATGTGGGCTAAAGTAATTTGAGTATCAAGCAGGGCTTGATAATTATACATTTTAATTGGGTATGAATAATATTTTTTTTAAATAATAACGTGAACGTCATGATAATTAACGATGTAAATGGCCCTTAAATCTGCCTCACGCAGACTTACACATTCAGCAATATGAAAATCAACACTATATTGATAAGGCCACTTTTTGTCTATTTTTTTTTTTTTTTAAATCTATAAATTAAGGTTCTCAGCAAACATTGCAATTAATGGATTAATTAATTGTCATGTCGTGTAATTCGATTCACATATTTAATCCACTGACAGCCTTATGCATAATATTCATGCATAATACAGCAGCGAAAAGAACAGAGCACTTTCTCCAAATACGAATGGCTTTCATTTTCTACTTCCCATTTTATTATCCCTACAACACAATAGCAAACTAAATCTAGATGTATGCCGATGACAGTTCGATAATATTTCAGCATCTCCGATCTTTTGGAAAAGTGTAAACTTTCATCGCCGAACACTGCGCATATTAAACTACTAAATCAACTGCCGACGAAAGAAACGGAAAATACGTTTTACATACATTTTGCAGGAGTAACAGATTGGACTGTAATCATTACAAATATATTTGGCTTGCAATTAATCATGTGAGTACAGCAACATGCATAACAGTTATGATGCCACTGAATAAATAGACCATTTATATTCCAAATGGATGATGCTGCCTTTAATCTGAAGTGTAGTAATATTTTTGCAAGTACCAATTTATTTTGTGTGCCAAACGTGCCAACCTAGTGGCTGTGTAAGAGGTGGGGTGATGGATGTTGGCATCAGAGCTACACCGCAGAGCATTATATCTGCGGCAGAAACCATTCAAAGAGCCCTGTGTCACTGAATAATAGCAGCTGATTGTATCACAGCAGTCGTACCTTATAATAAACACTCTGAACCTATTATAAAAGCTGTTCGTTAACAAAACAGCATCACAAACTACGTTCAGAGGATCTCGCCGTGCCATAACTATTCGTAATCGGTATCAAAGCGTCCTGGTGGTGCATGGGCTTTATTCTTCCCCGCCCAGCCAAAATGCCACAAGACGAGTCTAAACTAATGGCACTATGATGCTTTAAACACACATCAGTGGCTCCGCGTCACTGCACGGTGTAATTTTCCATCTTGGGATCCAGGCACCTGGTTGTTAACCGAGGTACGAAAAATAACGAAGAACCACCCTCGGAGTGGGTTGAATATATAATTGACATGTCTGATCTGACTAATAAGATCCCCAGTGAACTCATCAAAGAACAAGAGAGATAATTAGACTGTTTCTTTTTTTAATCAAAATTAATAATCAGGGTTATTACCTCTTCTACCTCTGCTGCTCCGGCTGAGTAGAGCTCACGTCGCGGAACTGCCTCTAATTGGCACAATCCAGGTTTTGGGTTCATTTCTTCTTATTCACCGCATACTCATTAATGCAATATGATAGTAAGGAGGTAAATAGCGCTTTATGATCAGATGTGTAAACGCGGGGGACGAAATGCATGCTTTAATGCTTATAAGGCCAAGCTCTAACACAGCTGTGACGTTGTTAGATCACGTCTGCCAAAAAGTGGTTTCAGAATTTCTAAAATTAAAAATAATGGATTTTTTTTTAAGTCAGACTGTCAGCCACTGATAATTAGACTCTCTCTGAAGGAAATGTAAAGACTGATCATTTTCCTTGAAGAAGAGAAGAGTTCCGTTCCCCTTTCTTTAGTTTCTGTGATATTTCAAGACTCCGTTGGCTCTGTATGGAAGTGAAATCTCATTTGTAGAAACTGAAGGTGGATGTGGAGGTGTTTGTGGGCTGTTATGCCTTTTAAATATGTGCATTGGATGCTGCTGAAAGGAAATCTATAAACATGTTTCACCAAGTCTCTGTCTTCAATCCATTTGACTTGTCCCATTTCCTCAACACAAAAACTCATTCAAGTATTGTTAAAAAAAAACAACATAATAAAATTACACCATTATAATGCAATTAAATCTGAGCCAGTTAAACTGACAATGGGGGATGAATACACAGGGAGAACATACAACTAGACTCTCGATACAGAAACAAACACTTCCACTCAGTTGGTGGTACGACATGAATATCGGCCTGATGAAAATGTGACCGCATTAAAATTTCAGCAATCTAATTACACAGCAGCATGCAGTCACTGGCATGTGGCATAAATAATTCTGGGAACTTCCTTTCTGAAAAAGTTTTGCATGTGTTTGAAAAATTTCCTGGGTGGAGTTTATCAGACAGCAATTAACGAATGTCGATTTGAATTAAGACAGACGCCCTGTTCAGCCCAGAGAAAAGCAATTAAATGCTCTTTGGCCTGAACTGAACAAGGAGGTTTATAATACCTGGAGAAAGTTTTCCTATTCACAACAAAATGCATGGTTACTTTTGAATAGCCATCACTAAAAATGATTAATTTTGGTCGCATAATGGTGTAATTACAGTGTCTACCAGCAGGGGCTTATGGACCTCTTGGACCATGTCCAAAACTAAACCCATTAAAATAAAATAAAATAAAATAAAATAAAATAAAATAAAATGATTTATTTTGTTTCAGCTAGTAGCAACATTTCTCATTTTCATTTAGTTTAACATTCACATAATGCATCTCAAAATCTTGTACAGCAGTTATATCTGATCAAACACACATTATTGTTCTTTAGCTTAGATTGAACAAATCATTTTTGCTTGGTTGGAACAGCAGCTACGCTAATTATGTCTCTATTTGTTTCTCTGTTTCTGCCACGGGCTAGGATTTACACAAGCTTCAGTCTAGATCCAGAACACCTGAGAAGAGATGATGCCAACCCCTCAGAGGACCTCAGATGATGCCTACCCTCAGACAACATACAGAACTACCAAATTTCGCCATAAGTTAAATATATTAAGTTTCTACAATATATAAATATATTGTAGAAGCTTAATTTCCTGTAAAGCTGCTTTGCAACGATTTGTATTGTGAAAAGCGCTATACAAATAAACTTGAATTGAATTGAATTGATGTACTAAAATAACTAAAGCTACAACTGAAATAAAAATGAAAACTACAGTATATAGACATTTTTAAAAACAACAACAAAAAAATTATAAAAATGACAAAAACGCAAATTAAAATTCTTAAAACTTTAACTAAAATTAACATGAAAGCAGAAAATTAATCAAATAATAATAATAATAAAATAACAAAAAAACTATAATAGTGTCTCGATGATACTAAAATAACACTGTCTTGAACTTGAAAGGGTCCAGATTAAAAATTGTTGACCATGTGGACAGACAAAAAAAAAAAAAAGAACATAGATCTGAAGAAAATTACTTGTAAACATGTAGTTCAATTAGATGTTTCTGTGCTTTCATATGTGACAGAATATCTGCCTTGTTTGATAGGTTTGAAAAAACTGTTGTAATTGTGTTTTAGAATATAGATGGTAATAATGACTAAAACGGCTCATTGTGCTTCAGGTCTGCGGTCTTTATGGAAATTGCAGCTATATCTACTCTCCAGGCTGAAGAAATAGACTTGGCTTTGATGCTTTACCATCACTGGAGTGTTCCCTATCAAAAGCTACTCTTGATGCTGCATATCAAATGCTAATGAGAACATTCTTTGTTCGACCGGTTGTGAAGCACGTGTGTCAAACACGCCAAGGGCTGGCTTAAATAACCTCGGTGGGTGACATCATTTGATTACGTGCACCTGCAGGCAGTGGTGGGCCGTAAGGGGCAGCAGGGCCTTCTCTGCTGGCACTATAAAAAATAAAATAATGTGAAAAATGTTTTTATTGATTATTTAGGTATCATTTTCATTTGTGTAAAGTCCACAAAATTGCCTATGATTAGTTCCGTTGAGGCTGAACTGGAATAAAAAAAGTCTGCAGCCAGCACTTCAGATAGTGCTACCCTTTTGTTGAAAGACGTCACATCTGATTTGTTACGAGCATTAGTGACAGAATCATCAGCCAATCAAATTTCAATGACAGCCCGCCCTCTGGGTCTAGCTATATGCCCAGTGCTACCCCCAGGATTAGACTGCCCCTTCAGTCAGGGATTTCCAAGGTAGAAAGTGAAACTCAACGAAAAGAAAATGACAGCCGCAGTCATAGGCGCCTACACCAGATCTTGTTGCCAATCTACTAAAAACGTCTTTTGCAGGCAAAAGAGAATAAATGAGAAAGGAAGACCTAAACTGAATTCGCTAACAAAGGTCAGCAAAGTTTGTATCTGCCATTTCAAAGATTGCAACTAAGAGTGCTACGATTGGCAAACAGCTAGCACCGAGCACAAGTTATTTTGTTGGCCATGTTTACCTTCTAATATGAGTAAAGGGACATGGAATGACAGACCCATGGACTTTATTTACAAGTGACAGGTGAGTGCATTATTATTTAATGAGAATTGTATCATGCACATCGTTGATAATACTGTGGTGTGGTGTGTGGATGTCAAGCATTTGTACAGTTTTGCTGCTTTGGGCGCGTCGTCATTTTAGAGTGACGTGAATGTACATAGTGACCCGTGTATTTGGCGGATTACTTTTACTGATGTAGGGAAATTTACTCTGCATTTAACCCACCCTAATCTAGCCTACTGTTGATCAGCCATCATTGTTGTTGAGAGCCTGTGTGCGGCATAATATGTGCATTATATGCATATGGTTGCATTAGCTGTAAGATGTGTGCATGTAGTTTACAGTTGCTTACTGAAGGCCCTGACTGAAACCCCACGGTACGCCACTGCCTGCAGGTTATAAATAGACATGAGATGTACATATATTCAGGTTTCTTTGTCTTCAGAGACCGCATTGTTTGTGTGTGTGTGTGTGTCACGCTGAAAGCAGTATCATTGTAAAGTGAAAGTTAAAAGCTTGTCGAGTTAATCTGCAAGAGATGCGTGCCTCCTTGTTTATGGCTCATCTCTGAAGATGACTCGCATGAGTTTTGTTTTGAGTGTTTGGGGTAAGAGCATGCTGCTTTTGCGTTCGTGAGCGGCGACTGTGAGCACTAAAATTCACTTCCTATGCACGTGCTTTGCGTTCGGCTCACTTTCTTTTACAAAGAAGGAGCCGCTGTGCCCTCGTTAAGATCGCACTTTGATCAGGCTGAGGCTCAAGAGGCGGGTCCTCCCCTTTCTCTCGTGGTCTCGCCAGATCGGGGGGTTTTCGCGCCCGCTTCCAAAGCGTGCCCCGTCATTTCTTCGGCTCGGGCAGCGAATGCTGCAGCTCTTGATTCTGTAGAAATGGAAATTTCTCCCGAGCCGCCTCCCGAGCACTCCTCCCGCGATTGTAAAACGAATGAGGAGTTACTCGAGGTGATGACTCGTGCAGTGTGATCAGATTAAAGATGGATTGGCCACAAGAGCAGTAGACCCCTAGACGCTCCAAACTACATGACAGGTTTATGTCAGGTGGTCAGGGGGAGGGACCTCAGCGATGGTCTCTCCCCCTCTTTGGTGACCTCCTTGTTCATGGAGTAAGCCATATTTGTCCTGTTTTTTGTGCCTCAACCTTGAATTTTTCGACTATTGTGGATTCAAAGGCACAAGGCTACATGATGGTACCCCAGGTGTAAGAGACGTTAGCGGGCTATCTCTCCCCTGGGGGTGCATCATCACTCGAAAAGTCAACACTCCCTACCAAGCCATGTAGAGCAACATCTACACTTGCAGGGAGAGCGTTTCATGCAGCAGGTCATGCTGGTGCTGCCCTGCACACCACGGCGGTTCTGCAGGCATATCAGATTGACATTCATAAAGATCTCAGCGCAGGGAGGCAAAGAAGCTCGAGAAAGCTTTCAATAAGTTTCTCCCCCACTATGCTCTAATGTCGGGGCTGTCGGCCACCCAGTCCCAACACGGCCCAGCTCCTCTGAGGCGAGAAGCCCAAAAGAGAGTGTGCGAGCCATGCACCCCCTCATGAAGACTGGGGAACAGCTCATAGCACTCAACAGCCAAGAGGGAGCCGGACCTAAAAATGGTCTTTACGACCAGAAGGAAGTCCTGAGGCTGTGCCCAGGACAATGGGTGTGTCCCCTCGGGGAGGGCCATGGAAAACTCCAATGAAGAGAGTAAGGGCTCCTTCCCGGCACCCTTAGGGGATCGCAGTACAACTTCCGCCACCACTGGTGTTTTGGGGGTCAGCGATCTCCAGTGAGATGTTACATGTTCAGTTGTTTCCTGCCGTGTTTCAGGACACCAAACATTTAACATTCCCCCCCAGCAAATCAAAGTATCACAGACAGTCTTCATTTCAGGGAATTTGGCAGCATGGAAGCTACTGACAAATAACCTCTCCTTGGGTCTTAAGGACTCCACAAGAGGGCTACAGGATACAGTTTGCATATCATCCTTCGTGTTTCAATGGCATAATCTCCACTACTGTGAAACCGGAACAAGCGTATTCGTTGACACAGGAAATGCAAGCTCTGCTGGACAAGGAGGTCATAGAACATCTCCCCTCCAAGACAGAGAGTCGAACGTACAAGTTCAAAATGCTGACAGTCTATGATTGTTTTTCTCAGATCCAATCAGGGGATTGGTTATCTACAAATGATCTCAAGGATGCATACTCTCATTTAGAAATTTTGCCACAACGCAGGAAGTTCCTGAGGTTTGCTTTTGGGGGTAAAGCTGACCAGTATCGGGTTCTTCCATTTGGCCTAGCCTTATCACCCCGCACATATGCAAAATGCATCGATGCAGCTTTAGTATCGGAGACTGGCTGATTTGGCCCAGTCTTAAGAGCTTGCGTTTCGACATCGGAATGTCATTCTCACTCATCTTAACAATCTGGGATTGAGACTCAACACCAAGGAAAGCGTTTTCTCTCTTGCCCAGGGGACAATGTATTTATGGGTTATCAAGATTCAATCATAATGTGGGCACAGCTGTCTTCTACACGTATCGAATCCATTCTGAACACCCTGAAGGATTTCAGGCTAGGCCAGAAAGTTACTGTACATTACTTTCAGAAAGTTCTAGGTCTCATGGCAACTGCATCCACGTGAAACCTTTGGACGTCTTGCACATGAGACCATTACAGTTGTGGCTCAGAGCCAGGAGATTTAATCTAAGGGCCAATCCCCAGAGGCATATAAGGGTTACGAGCTAGGGCCTCGTACCCTTTCTATGTGGTTCAGACCCCGGTTTTTGACTTTGGGTCGCACTCTAGGCACATGTTGTTGTCGCAAGATGCTAACGACAGACGCTTCCCTCACGGGCTGAAGTGCATCCGTGCCGCAGGAACAGGCTAGCATAGCAGGTTCTGCTTTGTATGTGAGACAAGTTCTAGTCCATCAAGGTGATTTACATTCTGGGGTATATGAATGTGGGGGCAGATTTGCTGTCTGAATTTTGGAGCATGATGTTGCTGCCCTCGAGGACGCTGTGTGCAAATACTGTAATCACTTCGATCAGAGTGCTCCGCTCGAGGCTCGCTTTCTTTCAGGAAGGGGCGAGCCTCTGCGTCATCATTGCGATTGTGGGGCTCGCATGTCGAGCTGGCTGAGAGGGCATGCGAACCACCCCTCTCTCTCACATTCTTCCCGATCGCTCTACTCCCAGGAGTCCTGGCCAAGGTATGTCAACAAGGGTCTCACCTCTAATGACCAGAGTGTGGCTCTCAGATCTAATATCCCTCCTTGATGGCTCGCTGTGGGCGATTCCGGTAAGGAGAGTTCCTCTATCTCAGGCACAGGGGACAGTATTTCATCCCCGGCCTGAGTTCTGGAACCTTCATCTCTGCCCCCTGAGGGGGACCACAAGAGATGCTGGGTTTCCAGCAGATGTACTACAGACTATTCTGATTGCTAGGACTCCTTCCACTAGAAAAAGTTATGCCCTCAGATGTTGCTTTTTCGAAAGCTGGTGTATGACACACCATACAGACCCAGTTCACTGCCAGGTTGTTTCAGTGCTGGAGTTCCTGCAAGAGAAATTGTCCTAAAGCACTCGTCCTGGTACTTTTACAGTCTATGTGGCCGCCATTTCGGCTTGCTGTGTTCTAATTAATGGTGTTTCTGTGGGAAAGCACCCTCTAGTTGCCCGCTTCATTCATGGAGCTCAGCGGTTGAGGCCGCCCACCAGAGCGACAGTCCCTTCGTCGGACTTGGCCTTTATGCCCAAAGGGTCTGGTTGGGACCCCATTTTGAACCACTAGAGTCAGCGCCTGTCAGGTTTCTGTCTCTAAAGATGGTTTTTCTCATGGCTATTACTTCTCTGAGGAGAATTGGGGATTTGCAGGCTTTGTCAGTCTCGTCATCCTGCTTAGACTTTGCCCCTGGGCTGGTCAAGCTATTTTGCATCCTCACCCTATTATCTTCCAAAAGTTCAATTCTCGACCGTATTTCTGGTCGTTCTTGAAGCCTTCTGACCTCCGCCGTTCATGACACCGGAGCAAGAAGGACTTCACGTACTGTGTCCAGTACATACTCTTCAGATTTACATCCACTGCATTAGCCAGTGGCATAAGTCAGAGCAGCTTTTCAAATGCTATGGCTGCCACTAGACAAAAAATGTCACATCGGGTGAGGGATGCTATTGCCCTAGTCTACGAGGCACGCGGTCAAGCTTCGCCTCTAGGAGTTAGGGCCCATTTAACCAGGTGGGTTGCATCCTAAGCTAAGGCTCTGGTAAGAGGTGTCCCCTTGCATCAAGTGTGTGGTGCGGCAGGCTGGTCCTCTCCACACACATTTGTCAGACTCAATAGATTGGATGTCCATACCACTCCGGGCTCGCATGTCCTTGAGTCAGCATCCCAGAGTCATGTCTGAGACCTCTTCAATGTTTGTGCGTAGCTTTTGATAGGGAACGTCTCGGGTTACTTGACTCTAACCCTGTTCTCTGAAAAAGCGGGAACGAGATGCTGCGCCTCAATGCCACACTGTAGGCGTGCCTGGACGTCTGGACGTCTCTTCAGACAAAGGTTTAACCTGAAGATGTGTATGTCTCATGTCTATTTATAACCTGCAGGTGCACGTAATCAAATGACGTCACCCACCGAGGTTATTTAAGCCAATTCTTGGCGTGTTTGACACACATGCTTCACAACCGGTCGAACAAAGAATGTTCTCATTAGTGTTTGATACGCAGCATCTCATTCCCACTTTTTCAGGGAACAGGTTTACAGTCAAGTAACCCGAGACGTTTTTGTTTGTGGATTTTACAGCCAAGGAACTAATAGATGCTGTATGCTATAATGGGCAGAGGCCACAATACAGCCATAGAGCCTCCCAATTAAGCCTTTGATACCCTTGTGATACTGTATGTTACATGACAGCATGCGAAACTCAAAGAGAAACGCATCTACAAGACATGAAAAATAGCCCTTTTCTTTGTTGAAACATCAGGAAAGAATACAAAGAATATTTCAAATCCTGCAGCAATTAACACTTAGTATAGGTTATGCTGTGAACTTCATTGTGTTTGAATTTCAGTGACAAAAATAGCAACCCTTGAGAACTCGTGAGGGTTTCTATAAAGGGACATTGTCTGGAGTTCACAGTGCGTAAGATAAATAGACAGCAAGAGATCTGTAAATGACTAATTATCCAAATATACTCAGCATGTGTTGAAAGCTGCAATAATTACTCTAAAAACTACAAGGTTCAGTTAATGGCTTCCTTTCACCTCTTTGTCCTCAACATTATGCCTTTATTTACACTAAATGTCAATCAAAAGCCTTAAGAATTATTATTAAATGTATTCTAGAATAGAAAGACTTTTAATGTGAAGTTCTTAATCTCAAAGTCTCATTGTATGATACTTTTTATTTTATCACTCATGAGGAGAATGGAAATGGGCCCTTTAATTACACTTTCTCTGATTTTGAGAGAATTACTAAGTAATTATTGTATTAAATGTTACTGGGAAGGTCACATCTCAACAATAGAGTGGAAAAAAAATGGATTAAATTCATAAATAGACAATGTCTGAACATAATGAAAGACACAACTTTACCAATGTCTTAGAAAAGCTTTTATTTTGCTTGTATTTGTACTAAAGGAAATTTCAAATGCAAATAGCCCTTTGCCTGTTAGAGTTGCATGCATGCAAATTAAGTATATAAATACATGCGTAAGATAATAGTTGCACAACTTAAAATATATGATGATATACAATATATTTTATATATTTAAAGGTGACATATAATGAAAATCTGACTTTTTGCAGGTTTTAAGTGCTATAATCAGGTCCCCGGTGCATCTACCAACCAAGGAAGCGTGAAAAAGATTAACCCAGTAACTTTATTTTGGTAAGCGTCTGAAAAAAACGAGCGCGTCTGATCTCGCTCCTCTGGTGACGTTGCAAAGGGATCTCATTATAATATTACCACCTTTTAATCTGTAAATTTCCATCCACGGCGCCGTCATTTTGATTTTGCAAGCGACAGGGGTGTACCAGATCTAATGCCATGGAGAAAGTTTGAGCAAAGCATGCTAACTGTTCTGTCTTTGGCTACACACGAGCACACAACACTATTTACAGTCCCAGCCTCAGAGGAGACAACAGAGCAGTGGATTTATTGATTTATTTACTGTATATTGCCGCTGCCACACAGATCTAAAATAAACATGCAATTTATTTCCCAGCTGTTTACCTTCACAGACATAACTGACTGTTTTTGTAACTTAGGCGTGTTTTTAACGTAAACTTGTTTGTGAATGAGAACAGTACTCACATGCTGTGACAGCCACTTTCTATCAGTGTGCTTCGGATGTGTGTGCTCAGAAAACTGTATATCACAAGTTTAAACTAATTTGGTTTAAAACGCATGATTTCATCGCGATAAACATGATAATCAGAACCAAAACAGATGTTTTTAGCAGGTACAAGCTGTAATGATGCAGCTCTCTTCTGGAAAAGGGGGCGGGGAGCAGCAGCTCATTTGCATTTAAAGACACATGCTCTAATATAGAGTGTTTTTGCTTCCACTCAAATTAGGCATTTTCAAAATTATATAATAAATGATCTGTGGTGTATTTTGAGCTGAAACTTCACAGTTACATTCTGGGGACCCCTGAGAATTATATTACATATTGTAAAACGGGGCATAATATGTCAACTTTAAGTTGCGTTTAAAATCTTTTTGGCTCAGGGTGGCATATTCATATTTTGCACTGGCTTGATCCTCATCTTTTGAAATTGCTCATCTGAATGGGTTGCTGCAGCCACAGTGTTTTTAGTTCATGCATGAAAGTTCAGTGGATAAATCTAATGGAATGTGTTTAAATTGAATTGATTTATATCAGTTCCATCCTAAAACTGTAAACTAATTTGGTTTACGACCGCGGCCCATTGCCGTCAGTGCTAAGGATCCACCCTTCTCTTGCATTCAGACTGACTGATGCAATCAGACTCAGAAGCAGGCATTGGTATTCTGTACATTCTGTAAGCTGGCTTGATTAGCATAATTCTTGAGATGCTCTGGACTCCAAAATTTAAAGTTCATCTTTCCCCAGTGACTCACTCCAAAGGGAAAGTATGAAAATCCTTGTAATGAGTAGCTCGTAATTAGAGCGAGTTGTTGAATTTAAGACATCTGTGTTTCATAAGTCATGAAGCAGAGAAATTACTGCTTTAGGCTATTCGGTGATGTTCAGAATACACCGAACGGCAAAGCAGGTAATTTGGAATAATATAAAGATGTTGCAAACCTTTTCAGGTGTGATGAAATTAGAACTTCTTCAGCCTTATGTTCATTTGTGTTACAATTGTAGCAAATGAGGCAGTCTAGCTTGAAAAAGCTCTTCTGGTCATAGAGCGTAATTGCAAAGCTGCCTTTCTGCAATGAATTATTGCAGCATTAAGGCTGATTGTGCAAACAATGCATACTTCAAAATTCCAATTAGCCAAAGCAAACGTATTACAGTCATTAGTAATACCTAATGTCTCCACTTTAACGCTGATGAGCAAACAGGACAGTGTGTGAGGAGCATACTGAGAAAACGTAGGCTTTATTCGACAAGCTCGCTGCTAGTATGAATGACTGGAGGCTTTCTTAAGGCCTTTGATATAAACTCCACTCAAGAGTAACGTTACATTTCCCTTCAACTACCCTTGTTTTTGTGTTTCGACTTTGATGTTAATTTGATGCTGTATTTGATATGCAGACCCAACGCTCAAGTAAAATATCTGTGAAGTCGAGGCATCATACTATCAGTAACGAACACTATTATTGCAAACTAGTGTTGGAAAAAAAACATACTTTAGCTACAAAAAAAATAAATAAATAAATAAAAATAAAAAAATAAATAAATAATTAACATAGTACTAAAATGGGCTTGAAACCGAAAAAAAAAAAAAAAAAAAAGTCAATCGGTTCACTCCGAGCAGAATCGATATTTTAACGTTTCTGTTCCTGCATTCCTCTGTGTTATTACCGTTCCAAAACCGGTTCGAGTAGAAAAAAATTAATAACGTTATTTTTTTTTTTAATTGTACTTGCCTGTAATGATAATAATAATAATAATAATAATAATAATAATAATAATAATAATAATAATAATAATAATAATAACAATAATAATAATGATAATGATAATAATAATAAAATACAGTGTTTTCTTTTCACAAAAAGAAAAATAAATAAAAATAAAAAAAACAGGAAGAGAAGGTATCTTAACCCGCTGCGCTTAGTCACAGCCAATACAACATCATCTTTTCTAGATTTGCCTAAATCTAGGCTACTAAACAAAAGAAAAAAAATCTATTAATGCTTTAAAGACATTAAAGTATTTTTAAAGATGTTTAAAAAAAAAAAAAAAAAAAAAAAAAACTACTTTACTACAAAATTGTTTTGAGGAAAAAATAAAAAACATTGGCTAAGTCGCGTCGCATTGTATTAGGCTATACATTCAGAAATGATGTAGGCTAAAATGCCGGTAAATCAAAAATGTTTACAAACATTATAAACACAGTTATTAGTTTCTCTCCACAACAAATCATCTAAACTTAAGGCTATAGCCCAGGGCTATTCAATTAGATTCATTTGAGGGCCGGATTATCGAACTGAAAATTTGAAGGGGGTGGGGGCCGTCCCGATCGCTTTCTGGGGGGGGCTATAAAATTAGAATTAAATTGAAATGCATATTTAGCAGTGAAATAAATTAATATTACCAACACCAACATCTATAAAAGGTAAACATTAGTGCTGTCTATCAATCAATTAAAAAAAAAATCACATTTTTCTGTAATTAATCATATAATTCTATGATTATAGAATTCTATAATTAATCACATATTTACATATATTGATATCATAATTTCACATTGAACCTCCAAATGAATGTAGAAACAACATAAAGATAGTATATTTTAAATATGTGTTTAATGGTATCTTTTTACCAAGTAGCCTATTATTAATGAAGTATTGATTCCAATACTGCTACTAGTGTCTCTATTAAACGCATTTTACCTATTAATTATAGCTATTCAACACCACAGTATAATTAAAAGCCATTATTTTTAACATTTAATAGGCTCTGAAATATATAACAACGTTTAAGTGATTTTAAAACAATTTTCACAAACTATAAATTGTATATGCATAAACTAAACAGATTATTCTTATTCAAGCTACAAAAGTTAATCAGCGACTAGAGCAGGCAGTGATGATTTCTGTTTTTCATTTATTCTTTGATTTCCATCAAAGCCAGACTTCAGCAGATTTCACTTTAAAATCACCACCTCTTTAAAACCTCTTTAAACCTGATGCACGACACAGAACTGGCACATATTCGATTTTCCCAACTCTTTACGGTCATTTAAGACTTATATCCTAAATGAGTTATAAACTCATTTAACTCATTTAAGAATATGTTTATGAGGTAACTCGCCAAAACCGCGCATTTTTCATAACTTTTTGGCCGCTGAAGGCTCAGTTTTATGCGTACAGCCGAACGCGCAACCTTTCAACTTCATTTGATAATACTTTTCGTCCAGTGTTTGCGCTATTTCGCACCAGAAGTTATGACCGACAACACTGTCTTTACACTCGGTTAAACTAGAGTTGTGGATATCTCATAACTCCCTCATACAAGCGCTTGTCAACGCTGCCGTCTATTCATGTTGCGGTCTCCGGTAGATTGTTGTTGTTCTTGCTGTCTCTTTCTTTTCTTTTTCGGCTGGCCCGGGCCAGTGTTGCCACCTTGTGGACAAAGTAATTAGTGCAATAACAATTCAAGCCATATGTGCGACCTGCGTGTTCTTCTCCCTCGGGCCGGATGAAGATGATTGGTGGGCCGGATTGGGCCTGTACTTGCTTTGTACTTTCATCGACCTAAAATATCATCCTTATATCAGCACAGTGAGGCGATGGTCATGCTGAACGCAACAGATCGGATAACGGAGCACTGTAAATAACTTTTTATACGTTCCTTTAACTGTATTTTATTTTGATAATGAACAGACTGCAAAGTCGCAAAAATATTGTGTCTTTGTGCGCGTGAGGCGCCAGCGCGATACGGCCATAGCAACGCTGGTTGGTTACATGCTACATCATTCAAAACTGTCAAGCTTTTGCAAAACAAATAAAACTACTTTCTGCCGTCTCGTTTTCCTTTCCGAGAACTTTAGAATGCGTCACAATGAACCATAGGCCTAAATCAGCATATATATTTTTTCTTTGGTTTCGTTAATCTGTCAATGATTTAAGTGAAATATATTATGTAAGCCTATAGTGTTATTCTGTTTTCTCCGTTCACAGAAGCGCTGCAGGTGCGTAAGATCTGTTGAATCCATCAGTCCTCGGATAAACTCTAACGCCGGTGCATCGTGACTTACCTACGAGTTCACAGCTGAGCGTGCGGGCATTTCACTCGTTGGATGCGTCAGCGTCACATTTGCATAGTCTAGCTACTTGAATTCCTGATTGGTTGACAGCAAATTTAAAATATTAAATGGAACGATAAAATAACGTTATTAACCGGTTAATGGCCATTTAAAATTTTCGATTCTGTTCGGAACTATAAAATTTGATTTCGTTTCTGTTTCCAGTTCTGTTCCAGTCAAAATTTCATTCATTTCTGGTTTTCATTTTCGTTCCTTGAACCGGTTCAGAGTCCTGCATTACAGTATAAACAAATGAATCTCTATGACATCTGACTGACATTGTTTTTCTGTCAAAACGAATCAGCCAATTAGACGAGAAGCTATTTGATTGAATCAATAACAGTTAACGTGTTGCATTTTCTTAAGATGTTCTAATTAGTGTTGTATTAGAATGTGATCAACACTAATAATGAAAGAAACCTAAAACTAGTCATTTTCCAAATTAAACTATTTATGATTAATCAAATCTAACTAAAACTTGGAGTAGTTCACACAAAAAAATGAAAACACCCTAAAACTGGATCCTTTGCAGTGAATGGGTGGCGTCAGAATGAGAGTCTGATAAAAACATCACAATAATCCACAAGTAATACACACCACTCCAGTCCATCATCTGGTGAATCCAAAAGCTGCATCTTTATAAGAAACGAATCCATCAAGATGTTTTTCAACTAAAATCCAAGTCCATAATCCATAATAACGCTTCCTCCAGTGAAAAAGTGTTCTGGTCTGAATCAGGAGAGAAATCTGCACAGATCAAGCAGCGTTTACAAGCCAAAACAGCTCGTAACAAATATGTGGCTGGATTTTGATGTGAGAGACAACAGGAGATGCACTTTTTCACTGGAGGAAGAGTTATTATGGATTATGGACTCATATTTTAGTTAAAAACATCTTAATGATGGATTTGTTTCAGCTTTTGTCTTCTCCAGATGTTAACTGATGGACTGGAGTGGTGTGGATTATTGTGATGTTTTTATCAGCTGTTTGGACTCTCATTCTGACGGCACCCATTCACTGCAGAGCATCCATTGCTGAGACACTGATGCAGAGACACATTTCTACAAATCTGATGAAGAAACAAACTCATCCTGATCTTGGATGGCCTGAGGGTGAGCACATTTGAACTATTTCTTTAAATGAAAGTGAAAATCAAATGCAAAATTAAATAAAAACTACTGACCTTTTTCAAACCATAATAACTTCCATCCTACTGTGGACATGAACAGAGACCTCCATGATGAATTTGTAAAAAGATCCACAAGACATTCACTTCAAAAACTGCCAATAGCGCCATAATTTGGTCCAACTGTATCTTAGAATGAAAGCCAGAATAAAATGGGACAGGTCTGGCTGTCCAACGAACACCCCTGCAAGGTTTTGACAAACTTCTGTCCTGTTCCCACTGTGCTGATTACACGTTTCTCTGAACTGTGCCAGTTTTTAATTGTCGAAGCCATCAAAGTTGTCAGTCTGAACTGTTTGCGATGCTCAGTTGGTGTATATTTAAGAAAACACCCCATGCTGCTGTATAGAGCTCTGCAGGGCCGAATAACAAACACCTTACAGATCGCAGCCACATCTCGCATTCATATCGATGTCTCCTGCTTTTCAAACACAAAGTTGGGTGCAATTTGATTACTGGCCGCAGTTTCAATTTCATTTCTCCTCCTAACTGGATTCTCTCAAGAACAGAATATCTGAAAGCCCTCTCGAGAAGAATGAGTTCACATAGTCGCAAACATCCCCTGAAACACTTGATATTCCGTACTGGAGATAACCGCATTTGTTTGCAGTGAGCTTTCTTTTCGGAAAGTATTGATTTGCACATGAAGAAACCTAAGGATGGAGCAAGCCTATGTGTCTTGCAGGCAAGCTGCACCTATTCAAGCCTCTGATAATAGCCAGAGAGGGAAATTCACCCTTCGTGATCTTCTTGTGCTTTTCTTTGTCTCCTTTTAGGACGGCCACAACATGCCAACAAGCTGGAGTTTGCTTTAATTAGATTAAACACATGTTTTGTCTGTGAACAATAGGTCCTGGCGTATTTGCATGACAATGCTCTCTAATTTCGTTTGGCTTAATTCTTTTTTAATGGCTCATGCAATGTAGCCCAATTATACCGCTAATGCATCTACTGTGGCATTGCAACTCGGGAGGTGTTGTATCAAACGCTTTTGCTCTTAAAAGTTATTCGGGAGTGTCATTAACCCTCGTGACTTTTGATTGTGTTCGTGTTTTCCCCGCAGGAATCAAATCCCCATTTAGATGACGAATCGTTGGAGCTCCTTTGTTTGGTTTGGATGGAGGCGAGTTGTACTGTTAGCTGACTGCAAGGGCGCTGAGCCCTACTGAGGAATAGGATTAAAGGCAAACCTAAAAGATAATATTGCTTCCTTTGGACTTTCATTGTTGAAGCTTAATAGAACGTGGCACGGCGCTGATGCAAATGAGCTCTCGGTCACTTTACAGTTGCCACAGAAACCCGAGAGACTTCCAGCTTCAGCAAACCTGTCGACAAAATGGAATTTTATAGCATCAAATGTGAATGTGCATCTTCAATGCATTCAAGTCTTGGCTTAAAACTGATAAGACTGGTAAGAAACTAGGAAGTCAGTTACAAGGAACATTGACAGAGAGTTCAAGGTGGTTTGAACGATTTCTGTTCCCAAGCTCTTCCTAACATCGAGTCCTAAGGTTTGACGTGACAGAGCAACAAACAATGAAACTTTTCATCCAGTAACACTAAAGTTTTTCAGTAGCTTCTGCCCAGTTTTAAAGTTTTGTGTTTTAGTGATAATGTTTGTCTTTTGGCAAAAACATTACTGGGGGGGATTTTTTTTTACTGAAAAACAAGACCAAAAAAGACCTGTCATTTACCTGCAAAATGACAGATGGTGAGACGTGAGTGATGATTTCAGAAGAAACATGAGATGCAACGTTTAGTCCATTGGAATATTGCAGGTGAGCAAAGCAGAATACAAAGCTGAATTATGGCTGAATCCAAATTCATGGGCTCATATACAGGTTCCTCTCATTCGGCAGAAATTCAAGTGTTTTCATATTCACAATGTAAGGTTTGATTGTTGTTTGAAGGTGTTTTCTTACTGTACAACAGATCATTTAAACTGACAGTTGAACTTTATTTATGTATAGTTGATTTCATTTTAGTCTGATGATTAATAGTTTGTGATGTCAAGTTAACAATGCTAGAACTGATATGTTGTATTGTGTGTACATATCAGTGTGCACTTTGTGTGCTTGCTGTTAATTGCATAATATTATGCTCTCAGCATGTTTCATATGATTTAAAAAAAGAAGATAAAGAAAATAAAAAAGTAATTCATATGCCTGAAAAATAATTTAAGTTGACAAGAAAGTGCAAATGTAAACCAAATATTGAAACATTGCTTAATTTAAATGTATCAGCATGCAGTTATGCAGACAACTGCTATGCTTGCATAATTTAAATTTAAAATCTCATTCTTTTTTTCACATTATTTTCTAAAAACATTGTAACTGCATTATTAATATATTGCTCTAGTTCAACTATATGACTGTAGCTCATCATTTATTGCCCTGTCCAGCCAAAAGCCGCTGTTTATAAGAAACAAATCCATCAAGACGTTTTTAACTAAAATATGAGTACATAATCCATAATAACACTTCCTCCAGTGAAAAATTCCATCTCCTGTTGTCTCTCACATCAAAATCCAGCCACATATTTGTTTAGAGCTGTTTTGGCTTGTAAATAGTGTTTGATCTGTGCAGATTTCTTTCCTGATTCACATCAGACTGCTTTTTCACTGGAGGAAGTGTTATTATGGATTATGGACTCATATTTTAGTTAAAAACGTCTTGATGGATTTGTTTCAGCTTTTGTCTTCTCGAGATGTTAACTGATGGACTGGAGTGGTGTGCATTACTTGTGGATTATTGTGATGTTTTTATCAGCTGTTTGGACTCTCATTCTGACGGCACCCATTCACTGCAGAGCATCCTTTGCTGAGACACTGATGCAATGACACATTTCTCCAAATCTGATCAAGAAACAAAATCAAATACATCTCAGATGGCCTGAGGGGGAGTACATTTTCTGCAGATTTTCAGTTTTGAGTGAACTATTCCCACTGGGCCTGCCCACATTGAATCTCACTAGAATAAAATCCTTCTCTTCATGTATATTAAACATCAGACATGGACAAGGATATATAAAATGTTGTCTGGAAAAGCCTCACAATTTGTGTCACGCAGCAACAGAAAAATTGCTTCTCAGTACAATCCTGTCGCATCGCACCTGGTTAGGACAGCGAAACATTAGTCTAGAGCACAGGTGCAGATCTCATGAGAATTAAAAGCAAACCAAGAAAAAAAATCCTCTCGGGAAACCTTGTGTTGGATTCGACCTCTGGATCTCTGTCACATGCACTCGCTTCATGTTCTGATCTAATACACATAAGAGATCCCAGTCCCACTATGATAAAGTTTGTCATTAGATGTGCCACAAAAGGCAAAATCCCTGGATACCTTATTACTCTTTTTAAACAAAACCCCTCCAGATACTGGAAGCCTTAAAATCTGGGACAGGATGATGGATCGCAGCTGACCTTTCATTTGAGGGAGTCCTCTGGCATTTCCATATTCTCATACCTTACAAAAACTCCTCAAAGGTAGAATTGCAGTGAAGCAGGTCATTTAACTACACAAGGGAGGGAAGGACCTACATGAATATGAACTATGTCTATAGGGGCTTCATGGCTGCTCTCTCTGTACGTGTGTGTGTGGTTGGCTTGAAAAAAATTAGGCACAGAGACAATGGCGTGATGGTGAGAGTGGAGTTTGTTCCTGCCATTTTTCTCTTAAGATTTGATTTATTCAGGTTACCTTCAGTAATCCTTCTGACAGCAGTAAAAGTCCCCTTTAGCTATTTACTCACAGAGGAGTTCAGTCACCCATGGCTTCAGTGCTGAAGTAAACTTATGATAAAAGTCTGGGTGACTTTTACTGTTCAGCTGCAGTTATGAATCTGTTGTGCAAAATAGCTAAAGAGAATGGCTGGCTGCTCGCTTTTGTTGGCATGTGTAGCTAATGTTCCTCTTCAGGAACTCGAGCTGCGTCCGAAAACGTTAGGGGAACGCCTTCAGCGTGAGCGGCTCTGAATAACGTGTGCAATCTATCCAATGGATGGGCGAGACGTCACGGACGGAGTGACGTAATGACCAGCAAGTATAAAAGCACGTGCGGTGAAACCGGCGTCAGCTTTTTGTCATTCAGCAAAGCGCTCTGTGTGTGTATTGTC
The DNA here is from genome assembly GCA_039654775.1 of Spinibarbus caldwelli. Taxonomy (NCBI): domain Eukaryota; kingdom Metazoa; phylum Chordata; class Actinopteri; order Cypriniformes; family Cyprinidae; genus Spinibarbus; species Spinibarbus caldwelli. The sequence continues at coordinate 25,924,990 of CM077263.1, forward strand.
TATCGCTGTTGTGAGTCTTATTTGGTGTTGTCTGTTCTCATAAGCTCCATTTAAAATGTCTAAAAGATACCTTAGATATTCGGGCAAGAGCAGCACGCAGTACAAGCTGTGCGTCCCTCCCTGCATACGTTACATCTCTGCAGGTGACATACACAGCTTGTGCGCATCCTGCTTGGGAGCGGAGCATGTACAGTCGGCTCTCGAGGGGGCCAACTGCCTGCATTGTAAGTGTCTTCCAATGCACGTGCTCCGCTCCCGGAAGGCTCTCTTTGACGAGAAGGAAGCCTTCACCAGCGTTCCCCGCGGTGCTGGTCTTGCTGCCGCCGAGGCGGAGTGGCGTTGGCACTCGTGGGGTTCGCAGTTGGAGCTGTTGGTGGGAATGGAGACGGGCGAGTACCTATCTCCTTCCTCACCCATCAGATTCGGCGGCTGCTCTCCGGGATTGGAAGCCTGCTCGGTGGTTACTTCCCCCTGGGGAGCGGGCTCAGCGCTTCGCTTATCTGCCTCTGAGGAGGTTGATACAGAGGGCCCTGGGGATCCACCCCCCCTCAGTCGCCCCAGTATGAGGAGCTGTTAGAGGTGATGACTCGTGCTGTGGCCAAATTAAAGATCGACTGGCCAGCCGAGGATTGTGCTGAGCCGCAGACAAGCAGGCTGGATGAACGCTTTCTGCGAGCAAAGCGATCACCTCCAACACGGAGCCTGCCGCTCTTCCCCGATCTCCACACCGAGGTGTTGAGATCGTGGGCAAGACCTTTCTTGGCCCACCTCTTCATTCCCTCTTCTGATTACTACGGTAATGTGGGGGGTTTGAGTGAGTGTGGTTATAGCGTGATGCCCCGGGTGGAACAGATGCTCGCGGGCTATCTGTCCCCCGACGTGGCATCATCTCTAAAGGCTCCGACCTTGCCTTCGAAGCTGCTGCATACAACATCAGTGCTGGTGGGCAAGGGGTATGCGGTTGCAGGTCAGGTTGGTGCGTGTCTGCACACCATGTCGTGTTACAAGCATACCAGGCTGATCTGCTTAAGGAGCTGGATGAGCGCGAGACCATGGGCTCTGATGACATCACAGAGTTCAGGCAAACCGCTGATTTGGCTCTCCGCGCCACCAAGGAGACTGCTCACGTTATTGCGCGGTCTATGGCAGCCCTGGAGAGACATTTGTGGTTGACCCTGTCCGACATCAAAGAGAAGGACAGGGTCTTCCTTTTGGATCCCCTGCTTGCGCCTTCTGGCCTGTTCGCTGAGGTACCAGGAGGCCCGTAAACAAGCGGCGGTTCCTGCCTTACCAGCCAAAAAGCCCTGACGCCCATGGCCCAGGGCTTATGAGGGCAGGTTCCTCTGGGGAAGAGCGGCGTACACCGCAGTGCACGTTGCCCATTTCTCAGTGCCCTCAGGAGATCGGTCTGCTAATCCTACCACTTATAGTGCTTCAGGGCGCAGCGGTCTCCAGCGAGCATACATCTCAGTGCCTTCCACCCGGGAACGTAGCGGAGCTGAGAGGCTCACCACCACTGTGGGGGTCTCCAGAGCAGCTAGTTCGGCCATCTCCTGCTGGTGCGCCGTTCCAGGGCACCGGGCTAGCTGCTCTGATTACACCAGAGGCCAGTCTCAAGAGACTGGTTCCCTTAGTAGTCTATTTGGCAGCGTGGAAACTACTGCCAAATGTGTCTCTGTGGGTCCTGCACACTGTAGAGAGAGGCTACAGAATCCAGTTCGGTTCTCCTCCGCCTCTGTTCAACGGGGTGAATCCCACTCTGGTGGGCACTGAGCATGCTCTGGTAATGGAACGAGAAGCAGACACTCTCTTGTGAAAGGAGGCCATCGAAGTGGTCCCTCCTTACGAAAGGGAGTCCGGGTTCTACAGCCAGTACTTCATAGTTCCAAATAAGGATGGAGGGTTGCGTCCTATTTTAGATCTGCTATTTTTAGATTCTGAACCGCCCAATCATGCGACTGAAGTTCAGGATGCTTACACTAAAACAGGTCTCAGATCAGGTCCGAGGACTGGTTTGTCACGATCGATCTAAAAGAAGCATATTTCCATGTCTCCATCCTTCCCACTCACAGGAAGTTCCTGAGGTTTGCTTACCAATATCGGGTTCTTCCTTTCGGCCTAGCATTCTCATCCCGCACTTTCACGAAGTGTGTGGATGCTGCGCTGGCTCCATTGCGACTCCAGGGCATCCGCATACTCAACTACATCGATGATTGGTTGATTTTTGCTCAATCAGAGCAGATGGCGGTTCGACATCGAGATGCCGTTCTCGCCCACATGAAAGTGCTGGGGCTAAGGCTGGACGCCGAAAAAAGTATGCTTTCTCCAACTCAGAGGACCACTTATCTGGGTGTGGTGTGGGATTCGACCACGATGCAGGCACGTATGTCACCTGCTCGGATCGAGTCGATCCTCACTGCAGTCGGGTGAGTGAGAGAGGACAGGTCACTCACTGTGAAGCAGTTTCAAAGACTGCTGGGTCTGATGGCAGCTGCGTCCAACATGATACCTCTTGGCCTGCTGTACATAAGACCACTACAGTGGTGGCTCAAGACCAAGGAACCAGCTTCGCATGATCAAGTTTACGCATGCCTTGGACATGTAGAGGAAGCCTTGGTTCTTGTCTCAGGGCCCGGTGCTGGGAGCTCCTTGTCGCCGCATAATGCTAGTGACGGATGCGTCCCTCACCGGTTGGGGTGTGGTCATGGATGGCCACCCTGCCCGCGGTCTGTGGAGCAGTCGCCATCTCACTCGGCATATCAATTGTCTGGAGATGCTGCCGTGTTTCGAACACTGAGAAATCACCATGTGTTGGTGTGCACCAACAACACAGCAGTGGTCTCTTACATCAACCACCATGAAGGTCTGCGTTTGCGACCCCTGTACATGCCGGCGTACCAGATCCTTGTGTGGGCCCAAGGGAAACTCCCGTCGCTGAAAGCGGTTTATATCCCTGGGCATCTCAACATGGGAGCAGACATCCTGACGAGGCAGGGGCCGAGGCCTGGGGAATGGATGCTTCACCCCGAGGTGGTGAAGCAGATTTGGAGGGTGTTTGGCCAGGCTCAGGTGGACCTCTTTGCGACTCAATTGACATTGCAATGTCCCCTCTGGTATTCTCTGTCTCATCCAGCTCTATTGGGGCTGGATGCCATGGTACAGACTCGGCCAAGGGTTCGTCTGTACGCTTTTCCCCTGATCGCTCTGCTCCCAGGAGTTCTGGTGAGAGTGCACCGTGACGAGATCAGTCAACTGCTAGTAGCACTGTTCTGGCCGGGCCGAGCATGGTTCTCGGACATGATTTCTCTCCTCTACGGCTCTGCATGGGAGATTCCCCTCAGGAGGGATCTCCTCTCACAAGCTGTGGGTACCATCTTTCACCCCCGCCCAGAGCTGTGGAAGTTGTAGGTGTGGCCCCTGAGGAGGCGCAGCTCATAGCTTCTGGTCTCTCAACCGAGGTTGTTGAGACCATCCTCCAGTCCAGAGCTCCCTCAACGAGGAAACTGTATGCCTTGAAGTGGAAACTTTTCACTTCTTAGTCCGGAGACCACCAGCTTGACCCAGTTTACTGCTCGATTGGTACAGTGCTGGAGTTCCTGCAGGCTCGACTCTCCGCAGGGTTGACCCACTCCACCGTGAAGGTTTACGTGGCGGCGATTTCGGCCTACCACGCCCCTCTTGGTGGACAGTCAGTGGGCAGACACCCCCTGATTACACGTTTCCTCTGCGGTGCGCTGAGGCTGAGGCCTCCAGTACGGACCCACGTCCCTCCTTGGGACCTGGCTGTGGTGCTAGAAGCTCTTTGTAGGCCTCCCTTCGAGCCAGACCAGCAGAAGCTTAACTGTGTGTCCAGTGCGAGCACTGGACACGTACATCCACAGAGCTGCCCGGTGGAGGAAGACGGACCAACTGCTTGTATGCTATGGTCTCCCTAAGACTCAGTCGGAAGATCGTTGGATGCCATTAACATTGCATATGAGTCCTCTGATATCCCCTCGCCGATGGGAGTCAGGGCTCACTCGACTCGAAGTGTGGCGGCGTCCAAGGCCTTTCTAGCAGGTGTTCCTATCCAGGACATCTGCAACGCTGCGGGATGGTCCACGCCCCTAACCTTTGTCAGGTTTTCTGGCCTTGACATGCGAGCCACTCCGGGCTCCTCTGTTCTCTCACCCTAGATGTGCTCCTTGGGATACACACTGGGCAGTGACTTGAAAGTCTGGCGGCTTAGGTATCTTGTTCCCCTAGCGTTTTTGGACGCAGCGCAAGTTCCTGAAGAGGAACGTCTCAAGGTTACGTATGTAACCCTGGTTCCTCGAGGGAACGAGACGCTGCATCTCGAAGCCATACTTCCGGCATCCCTGCTAGCGCTTTATTCATTCCTGGAAGCTGACGCCAGTTTTACCGAACGTGCTTTTATACTTGCTGGTCATTACGTCACCCTGTCCGTGACGTCTCGCCCATCCATTGGATAGATTGCACACGTTATTCAGAGACGCTCACGCTGAAGGTGTTCTCCTAGCGTTTTCGGACGCAGCTCGAGTTCCTGAAGAGGAACCAGGGTTACATACGTAACTTTGAGATGTTTGTTGTGATAGTTTGGAAAAGTACAGGGTGAATTCACTAAACAGTTGTGGCACATTTGCATGGCGTATTTCAGCACAAAACCCCTCATCTTCATCACTAGCCACCTGCAATTCAGTTTAAACAGGTGTGAAATGCGCTCAAAGTGTGCTGTGCTGTATTTTAATTAAGCGATTGTTTTTCTTTTCAGTGTAAAAACGTCTCATTCCACCTTATTCACAAAGCTCAGTGCCATTTCCCTGGTGGAGTTTGAAATTATGTGAGTTATGAAATTTTACATATGAAATTTTACATATTTATAAAACTTTTACAAAAAGTTTTATTACATTTTTAAATTAAAATTTTAAAAATAAATAAAGTTTATTACAGATTCACAAAACACTGTGCTGTTACTGTCCACTGTACATAATTAGTAATTATACTATGGGGCCGTTGAATGCTTGAATCTGATTGGCTGACGAACGTTCTAAGGTGTGCAATTATTTTCAGGGAAACGGATGGCGAACGTAGTCAGGGCCGGCGCCAAGGGGGGGCATTCGTGGGCCGTGCCCCCCCAAACGAGTTACTGTGCACAACCAAGGTGTAACGGTATAACTCCGCTTTGCGTCATGGCCGCATCACCACCTCGGGTGTGCATTATTTTTTCTAATAATTCAACGGCCCATCGTCAATTATTCCTTACTTAGTTCGCTGTACATAAATAATTATATCTAAACCAAGACTATCTGGCCCTATCTGTTTTATAAAAATAGCTTATACATCCACCTTCTATACATAATTATAATTATGGTTACATTTTATTTTAAGGTGTACTTGTTACAGTTTAATTATACAGTTAAGTACTGAGTAATATTAATTAACTACATGTACTTACGGTTAGGATTAGGGTTGGTTTAGGATACTTGCATGTAATTATACATAATTTATTGTTATTATAATAGTAAGTACATGTAACGTGTAACAACGCACCTTAAAATAAAGTATAACCTTAATTATTTTAAATAAGATTGTTTTAATTTATATATATATATAAAAAAATAATAATAAAAAAAATAATAATAATAATAATAAAATAAATTATTATTATTATTGTTAATAATAATAACAATACATTTATAATAAATAATAATACTAACAATAATAATAATAATAATAATAATAATAATAATTATTATTATTATTATTATTATTATTATTATTATTGAAAACAGGAAGTAATAGAACAATGGTTTATAAAATGTGGAGAATTTATTTATTTATTTATTTACCTTCATCTAAAATGCACTGCTACTTGATTTTCATAATTACTTTGATGGTAAAACAACCTAGACTGTGCATGCAAATAAACAACATTACAAGAAAGCAATACTTTTCTTAGTGAATTTCCCCTTCAGTTTATCCTAAAATAGAAAATCAAAGAGCATGACATAAGCATATTTAAAATATATCAAAAGGATTGCAAAGCTAATTGAATGTAAAATTGACAGAAAAAAAAAAATAATCTCCATAATAAAAACCAATCACTCGTGTGAAATGAATCAAGTTCATCAGTGCGTTGAGAATTGTGAAGTGTAAAATGTGAACTCGGGCTCAGTCAGTCATGATGCTTTTACGCGCGACTCAAATGTCACACGGCGACCCACTTAAACCTGTCTCCTCTTTTATGTCCGTTTTCCCCTCACTTTCACCCTTCTCCTGTAAAGCAGGGCAGAACAGGTCGAGCAAAAACCTGCTGTTTGAAGAGCGCTTCCCTGTCAGAGAGCGTTACACGTCTAATGACAGATCCTTGGCTGGAGCGCAGTGGAGATGTTGGCTCATTCATTGTGTCTGTGATTAAGGTCAGCGCTGTCAGCTGAGAGCTCGCGTCATGAAGAGCTGCTACGCTCACGCTGATCGGCCCTGGCACCTGAACATGAAACCTGAGTGGGACGCAGGCAGGTGCCTGGAATACTGACGACTAATGTGGAGTTCAGCCTCTTTAGCCCCATCGGTGACACTCATGTTCATCATCAACAAATGGTAACGTGTTCCCTGAGACATGCTGAGGCATGCTAGTAATGTGCTAAAATGTTACAGCACCTCACTAAAACATGCTAATGTGCCAAAACAAGCTAAAAACATGCTACAAATTGCCAAACATGATAGCAGCTCAGTAAAACATTCTAATGTGCTAAGACAAGATAGAAACTAGCGAGTTATTAAGATGGCGCCGAGCATGGCAGCCACAGTGCTTAGCTCTCCAGTGTTTGTACTGTTTTTGTTAGTTTTTCCTGTTTTTTGTTTCTCAAACACGATCAGTTTTACCAGGGATGAACTGCTGAACATTCGGCAGAACACACCACAAAATCTTTTACTGGATTTTGATTATTCCGACGTTTTGCTGAACGTTGTAGTTGGCGAAAAAAAAAAAAACAATAATTTTTTTTGTATTGATACAAAAAAACAATAAGCCCTCAAAGCTGTTGTCGTTCCATCCTGACGTACGTATGTGCGTGTGTGTGTGAAAGAGAGAGAGTTTGTTTGCCTCTCTTTCCAAATGAATCATGTTTATTGTCATTCCAGCTCTGTGGACCAATGAGAGGACAGTTTACTTGCACGTGACTTGTATTAATAATTTTGGTTCGTTTAGAAACTTTGCCGTTTGAAAGCGAACCGCACCAACAATAAAAAGCAACATTGTAATAATTATAATCCCTGTTTCGGAACAAAGCAATCGATCTACAGGTGTGAAAACACCCTAAGTCTTTGGTTCTTTTAATTGCGATGAGTTTGGCTCACATTCAAACGCTTCAGGACGCGCAGACGGGGGAAGCGAGCCGCGCGCTCGTGAAGCTCAGACAGCACGGATTCACAAGGAATGGACTGAGGCTGGGGTCAAGGCATCAAGAGCCACCACACACAGACGTGTCAAGGAATTTTGCTACAGTTGTCGTATTCCTCTTGTTAAGCCACTCCTGAACCACAGACAACGTCAGAGGCGTCTTACCTGGGCTAAGGAGAAGAAGAACTGGACTGTTGCCCAGTGGTCCAAAGTCTTCTTTTCAGATGAGAGCAAGTTTTGTATTTCATTTGGAAACCAAGGTCCTAGAGTCTGGAGGAAGGGTGGAGAAGCTCATAGCCCAAGTTGCTTGAAGTCCAGTGTTAAGTTTCCACAGTCTGTGATGATTTGGGGTGCAATGTCATCTGCTGGTGTTGGTCCATTGTGTTTTTTGAAAACCAAAGTCACTGCACCCGTTTACCAAGAAATTTTGGAGCATTTCATGCTTCCTTCTGCTGACCAGCTTTTTAAAGATGCTGATTTCATTTTCCAGCAGGATTTGGCACCTGCCCACACTGCCAAAAGCACCAAAAATTGGTTAAATGACCATGGTGTTGGTGTGCTTGACTGGCCAGCAAACTCACCAGACCTGAGCCCCATAGAGAATCTATGGGGTATTGTCAAGAGGAAAATGAGAAACAAGAGACCAAAAAATGCAGATGAGCTGAAGGCCACGGTCAAAGAAACCTGGGCTTCCATACCACCTCAGCAGTGCCACAAACTGATCACCTCCATGCCACGCCGAATTGGGGCAGTAATTAAAGAAAAAGGAGCCCCTACCAAGTATTGAGTACATATACAGTAAATGAACATACTTTCCAGAAGGCCAACAATTCACTAAAAGTGTTTTTTTTTTTTTTTTTTTTTTTTTATTATTGGTCTTATGAAGTATTCTAATTTGTTGAGATAGTGAATTGGTGGGTTTTTGTTAAATGTGAGCCAAACTCATCACAATTAAAAGAACCAAAGACTTAAACTACTTCAGTCTGTGTGCGTTGAATTTATTTAATACACGAGTTTCACAATTTGAGTTGAATTACTGAAATAAATTAACTTTTCCAGAACATTCTGATTTATTGAGATGCACCTGTATTTGTTAAATACAGTTTTATTTAGGCTATCATATGTTCTCATATTTATGGTTTTATTTTTAATGCGTTTTTGTAAAGCTATAATTTTATTATAATAGCCTACTACTGTTTTGGTATATTGCTATTGAAATAGTTACTATTTACTATTGTATTAAAAAAAAAAAAAAAAAAAAAAAAACACACACCACCAACACACACACACACACACACACACACACACACACAGGTCCATAATCCTAACATAACACCCCCTCCCGGAAGGTGCGTCCTCACACCGTAGTAACATCCAAAGGGGAGGGGCGGGCGGGAACTAAGGAGGAGGACGAACCCCCGGGAGGGGGCCGGCTGACAGAGACCAGGGAGGCGACGAAGGAGGGAGAATCCAGGACCCAGACCACAGCCATAACAGCGGCCCACGGTGGAGCCGACGGAGGGAGGAGCCATGGAAGGGGGATGGCCGCCGACTCAACGGGGCCGACCAACGGCGGCGGAGCAGGTGGTGGAGGAGCCTGAGGCGGAGACGGAGAGCCAACGAGCCAGGGGGATGCCGAGGATCCGGGGGGCCAGGGTGGAGCCGAGGGCTCTGGCGACCGAGGCGGAAATCTGGAGATCTGTGGTGGAGCTGGAGCGACTGAGGACCCAGGTGGAGCTGACAGGAGGAAGGAGCCCAACGGAGCCGGTGGGACGAGGCGAAGCCAGAGGAGAGGAGTCCCGAGGCAATGGCGGATCGACGCCCAGCCAAGGCGTAGCCGTAGGGACGAGGGAGCCCGGTGGAGCTGATGGATAAACGGGTGACGGTGGAGGCGAGGGAGCTAGGAGCCGAGGTGGAGCCGCTGGGTCTACGGGCCGAGGCGGAGTCCAGGCCTCGGAGGCTGGAGGCGGAGGTGAGGGGTTCTCCAGCCATGGCGATGGAGGATGGCAGACCCACAGAGCTCGCACCGCATTGATGGAGGGCTGAGGGCGAGCAGAGGGGCTGCCAGACGACAGCGGTGGGAGGGCAGGCATTTGTCAGTCTCTGGGCTTTCAGGGTGAAACTCTGGAGGACGCTTTCGAGGAGCGGGCACAGGGGGGCGCTTGCGAGGAGTGGGCACAGGAGGGCACTCGGGAGGAGCGGAGCTGGCTGGGACCAGCGGAGAAGGAAATCCAAGAGACGAAGGAGAGAGGAGAGGGGGAAAGTCGACCTCCAGGTCAGTTGCCCAGTCAATAAGATCCCCTTCAAAGTCCAGCAGCCCCAGATGTCCTATCAGCTCACCCTCAGCCGCGGTGCAGGGGGCGGAGCTCCACTCCGCGCTCACACCGTCCACGGCTGGCTCCCTCGTGATGGGCACTGTCGCCGGCTCTCACACCTGATCTGACGTGTTGGGCTTAACTTCCGAGACGATCTTCAGCTCAGTCACTCGGCTTGGCGCTGGCTCGTTGATCGTAGCGGAAAATGGCTCTCCGTCATCGGTGGGCTCAAGGCTGATGCTCTGCACCGCGGGAAGTTGGTGGGCTGGGCTCTGGGTCAGGAGTGGATCTGGTGAGATCATCCACGGGGCAGATGGTGAGTGGCGATCCATTTCTCGCCAGAGTCCACTCCACGAAGGCGGCGAATTCTGGTCGAGAACCTTCCTCGGACGACAGCGCTCTGCACGTGGTGTTCAAGCTGGCGTCATAGAACACGCAGAGCGCGTCGTCCGGGTAGCTGGTGGTATTAGCTAGCATCAGGAACAGTCTAGTATGGTCCTCGAGCGAACGCTCCCCCTGCTCTAGCAGGAGGAGGAGGAGGAATTCGGGGCGAAGGAGGGGATCCATAGAGACACAACGGAAAGAAAAACACTGGGAAAAAACGGGAAACAAAACGGAGAGTAAACACACGGAAGTTACCTTCTTTGGTTGGTCCTTCTGTCACACTTCACAGGGTGCAAGGAGTCACGAAAGCCAGGAGACGAGGAAGTTCACAAAACAAGAGTATTTAATCCAAAGGGGTAACACAGATCACAGGCAGAGTAGACATTCAAGGACCGACAAACACTAACTGAAAGGACTGGGGCTTTTAAACTCAGGATAACGAGGGAACTAAGGAGACACACCTGGAAACCAATTAACAAATCAACAAGAGGAAAAATACACACAGACAGGTCCATAATCCTGACAGTGTTATTATTATTAAATGAGCTGTTTTTCAAACCCTACATATGCAACTGCTTTCTATCCCTAGTAAAAAATAATATATTTAAAATACATTTATAGTTAAAATCTTTTATTTACTGACATATTGCAGGAGACTTACTGATATAAAAGTTATAATGAAACTTTATTTGAAGTATCACTTGTGCACAATGCACATTTCTTTATAAGTCTAAAATGTGTTTTAATGTCACTATTGATGAGGATTCTATAATCTTTGAATAATATCATTTTTTAAATGCAAGATATTTAAAGTGTACCTAAAGCATACTTGCAATAGTTCCACTTTAGCACAATCAAATATACTTCAGTATATCTTTTGCTGGACTTCAGCACTACTTCCCCACAATTAAAGTGCATTAAGCACAAAATTAGTTGTTCCAGTTTAGCAGACTTTAAATATGCCAGTTTAGTAAACCAAAAGTACAATTACTTGGTATTTTTATTCAGTACATAAATATATAAATGTATTTGTAGTATACTTAGCATGAAATAAATGTATTTCAAATACATTTTAGTATATTTATTTTCATTAGAGATGGCATGAACCTCATTAAAGAGATTTGAAACATACTACACACCGCTGCTGCCCTAAAATGCAGTATATGACAGTAACTCACTAGGTTTTGGAAGAATGTCGTTATTGCAGATTTGTTTTGAATATAAAGTTTGTCTTTCTTATGCATTTTGATGGAATCTGATAAATATAGGATCTGTTTGTTATTTTATAACTGCATTTATCATGATATTGATTTCTGTGCTTTGATTTAGGAATGCTGTATTGTTATGAAGAAAAGAGAAGTGTGAGATGAGCAAAGCACAGCTGCAGAAATCTGCCTGCCTGATGTCTTATTAATAATAATAATAATAATAATAATAATAATATTAATAATAATAATAATTTATATTCTATAATAATATATAATAATCATCATTAAGGGGGAAACAAGTTCAAAATTCATTGTGTTTTTTATGATTTACAGCAATATTGATGAGCAGGTAAGGCCTAAGCCATTGTCAAACTAAGTAATTATGATATTTAGCTGTCTGATTTGAGAAAAAAAAAAAAAAAACCCTCAGACAACTTGTGGAGTTCTTAAAATTATTGTGAACTCACACTCATTTTAAAAAGGTTAATATAACAATTATCTGTCCCTAAAGCAGTGTTTTATACACTTAGAATATGTAAATAACTAATATAAAACTAAATAAATATAATCTAAAATTAATATAAATGAATATAGATCATTCGTTAACAGAACCAATTGTTATTGGGATTTATTTATTAAATTTTAATTTAATTTTAATATACTAAACTTGTATATATATATATATATATATATATATATATATATATATATATGAAGTTTCAATATAATAATAAAAGTAATAATAATAATAATAATAATAATAATAATAATAATAATAATAACAATTTCATCCTGAGGGCCTCTGGTTGAGAAGTAGTATGCAGAGCATCTTAATAAATAAATAAATAAATAAACAAACAAACAAACAAACAAAAAGTATGCTATTAAATGACACTGAACTCAAATGGCAAGCGGCCCATGTGACTATCCATTTCTACACAATCCCAAAACGACAGTGTACCATTGTATCCAGAATCCCATATTTATCTTTTGTGAAGGCATCCTGAGACGGCCTGTACTGTGGCATGTAAATAAACCTCTGAGTTGCACATTTTCCTTCTTGTAAATGACCGTGTTTCCAGCACTGGCAGCAGCCGCGTCCATATGCGCCTTCCAGATTGAATAAGGGATTCAAAGCAGATTTAGAGATATGCTGTGTTAAGATAATAGATTTTAAAAGCATTCAATGTTGGATTTGGTATAATCCTTCCCTCTTGATTTTCTGAGTGTGTGTGTGGATGTGTTTGCACTTTTCACGTATACGGTCAACTGATGCCCACTGAACAGATAAGCAAAAGGCTGTTTGTGAATGCATATAATATAACAACACTTGACAGATGTGCACCAGTTTAATATCAGTTATTGTTAACTAGTCATACGATAATCAGGTAGATTAACTCTTTATGCTAAATGACATTGTTGCTTTAGTATCATCATTAGCCCTGTTAACCTGTTTTCTTTATTTAATTTCAGATCAGACCGGTGTTTCGTAGCACTGTAAATTTTAGCAGTGAATTCTGGGACTTTGCTGACAACGTAACAGCTTGACAGGTGTGATAAGATTAAGACCCATCTGTGATTCAGCTCGGCAAAGTTTGCTCGTACACAGAGTTTGTTCAGTGACAAAGGAACACAGAGAGAGAGAGTTTCTCTGCTAAAAAAAAAAAAAACACACAAAGCAAATCCTCCACTGAGGTCTTCTGCCAAACCATTGTAAAGGTGCTTTTTTGTTCTCAAATTCAATCTCCAGAGACAAATCGGTCATGATTTGCATGAATGGTAAAAAAAAAAAAAAAAAAAAAGAAGCAACACCATGTCTTGCTGTTTTATATTTGATGTTTGGCTGCTTTTATGATTGATCCTGAAGGAACGAGCGTAACCGAACACTCTTACAATTTAGCCAAGCTCTTCACAAGCAACCTCACTCACTTCATCACAATACACTACCGCTCCATAGGAAATTAATACTTTAATTCATCAAGGATGCATGAAATTGATCCAAAGTGACAGTAAAGGCATTTATAATGTTACAAATGATTTCTATTTCAAATAAATGCTGTTCTTTTGAACTTTCTATTCATCTGTGACTCCTGAAAAATAAAATGTATCCCGGTTTCTGCAAAAAATATTTGGCAGCACAACTGTTTTCAACATTAATAATAATCAGAAATGTTTCTTGAGCAGCAAATCAGCATATTAGAATGATTTCTGAAGGATCATGTGACACTGAAGACTGGAGTAATGATGCTGAAAATTCAGCTGCGCATCACAGAAATAAATGACATTATAACATAGATTCACATATAAAACAGATATTTTAAATATTGATAATATTTCACAATTTTGCTGTTTTTACTATATTCTTCATCAAATAAATGCAGCTCTGGTGTACAGAAGAGACGTCATAAATAATAATATAATAAATGAAGTCATGCTGTATTTTTTTTTTTTTTTTTTGAAACTTTAAAGATTATTGAAGCACAGTTTACAAGAAAGTACTATTTTAGTTGTTCTACTTCAAAATTCCATGTTTAATTAATTGTGTTACTTGCCGTTTCTTTGTAATTGTGAAATTGACTAGCAATTTCTGTGTCATATATACAGTCAAACCAAAATTTACTCAGACACATTTCTCACATTATCACAGTTTATTTGCTATAGTTTAGAAAATGGTAATAAAATATGACAAGAAAGAGTTAAACTGTGTCAGAACAAATTCATCTTGATAATGTCAGATAACTGATAGAAAGGTATGTAACAAATCATGGTCAGGTCAAAGTGTCAAATCACATTTTTGCTCCCAAATTTTACTGGTAGTCCACTGTATGAAGAATTTGTGGGTATAATATGTCACAGTTTACTTTATTTTACTATCCTCACTTACATAAATCAACTATAGTGCCCTGCATCTACTAGTAAAAAAAAAATATCAAAAATGATACCTGGTGTCTGAATAATTTCTGGTTTGACTGTATTTCTGGTTTGGTGTTAATGAAGAGATCCTTGAGCTGTACTGATGGACTATTGGTGTGTATAAGACAAAGAAATGCTGGGAAACTCTGCTGCTGGACACAGGCTTTGATGGCTGTATTGTTAGGAGGCTCATGGGATTTTAAGGAAGCACAGCACTTGAGTCTTAATGTATGAAACGGTGGCGTGTCGAAAAGGCAGCGATCACTTCATAATTAGAAATGCTGAGAGCACCTCAGGCTTTGAAATCATCGCTCCTGCAATGTCACCTTGGGGCCACATCTGCCCAACCATATGCTCCAGCCGCTGGATATTTGCTGAGACCATCCAGAGAGGGCTGGTGCATTTCTCCTTTTGCTTTCGTTCCTCTGTTTCGCTTCTGTCTTTACAGTCTCTCAGATAAAGTGACGGCACCCAGAGGATCGTTCACCTGAAGCTTCCCTCCCATCGCTGCAGGGAGCGTTAGCTTTGAAATATGAGCGCAATTATTTTCTCAAATCCCAGACTCCTGTGGAAACAACTACATCAGGAGAAAACATACACTGCGTCAGATAAATATGAAGAATATAACCTCTGATTTAATTTAGCGTAGATCCTTTGTAGTAGATACAGGACTCAACAACAAAGACTTCCACTGATTCTTTCTACATAAAAGTGTATGTTTGTGATTTCTGGAGCACTTGCAGCTGCTGGCGTACAGGGGCCCCGCAGCGCACATGGGCCCTTCAAGCCATAATGTGCCAATTATATCATGCTGAAATTAGCATAGAAGCGATGTTTGTACTTTTTGGTTTTCCTGCTGCAAAAAGGGGGCCTAAAAGTATTTACACCAAATCAAAATCAGTATTGTTAAAACTATTAAAAATCATTTTTTGAGAAAAGCTGGGAAAAAAAAATAAATAAATAAATAAAAAGAAAATTAAATAATGAAATATTACGAGATAGTGAAATAAAATAGAAATATTAGATTAAAAATTACAGACTTAATCAAAAATTAGCATTGTTAAAAAAATCTATTAAACTATTTTTTCTATTAAAAACTTAATTTATTTAAATAAATTAAAAAAGCTGAAATAAAATGAAATAAAACAAAAAATAATAAAATAAAATATTAGGTGAAAACTTACAAACTAAAGCAAAAATTGTCATTGCTACTGAAACTAAAATTTAAAACTAAATCAGTTTTTGAGATAAAGATTAAATAAAATAAAATAAAAATATTAGATTAAAAAAAAACACAAAATCTCATGACATTTAGAAATATTTCCTTGACAACATTGTAAATTAAATAAGTTTAATTGAAATACTAAAATTTGCAAAACTATACCTGAAATAAAAACAAATTAAATCTATTCAGTAAAAAACAGTAATACAAATTACAAAAGCACACAACAAAATGCCTAAAATTAAAATGAAAACTGAAAATGTAAAAATAAAAGCTAAAGATATTCAAAATATTAATAAGCAATATAAATAACACAAAAATAACACTAATCACAGATAACAGGGAACAGAAGATTTACGGTTCAACACTGGTTAAAAAAGAGATGACAGATTCCTCCTGCATTTACTGCTGCATTACGGCCTGTAAAAAGCTTCACCTGTGATTTAGTTCATGGCATGTTTGAAGCTCATTAAAAGGGTTAGTGGAGTGGACAAGCAATGACCTCTCAAATCACACCAAATGATTAACGTTATTATCAGCGTCTCGCAGCAGAATTAAAATGTTCACCAATGTTTAACTTTCATTATAACACACGACCTCTTTCCTCCACTGCATGGCCAGATGAGCTGAACAAACATTGTGCACTCAGGAATCTGTGTGTTACCTTCCCCAGATGAACAGCAAGGCAAACACAGAGGTGCGCTCCTGCAGATCTCTTACCGCTTCACTTTATTTGCCAAGATCCTCTGGAGAATCATCACAACTCTAAACAGTCTGTCTGTCTGCCCAGAGGAACACTTCACAGGTTAAGAACCAAAGCCCTGTTTCTTTAAGTATTAGCTTAGAAGTTTCTCCTAATATTCCACATGAGAAATACAAACACCTAAAGAGTTCTGAAATTAATATAGATGAGGAATGTTTGAGATTTGACTTATGAATGCAGGCTTTGGTCTCTTAGAGGATCTAAATGCTGTTTCAAGGACTAGTTCAATTGGGAATAAATAAATAAATACTGTCATCATTTTCTCCAGTCTTATTATTATTATTATTATTATTATTATTATTATTATTTATTTATTTTTTTTTTTATTTTATTTTATTTTTTTTTCATTTTTGGCTGAGCTATACCTTTAAAAGGTATATTTGCCATTTCCATCAAAGGTCTGATTATTATCAATAATTACAGTAAGGAATTACTCAAATTTTTAAAATCCCAAATTACTAAATGCCATTATTGTAGTTGTGTCCTAAATGATGTACTATACACTGTGCACTTACCCTTCTCTAGTTAGGGTTTTTATAGTTACCTAAAATTAAAACTAAAATAAAAATAAAATAGATTTTAAATTCCCACTTGAAAGAAAATAATATAAAAATTACAATAAAATACTTAAAAACCTTTCAGCTAGCTGCCAAATAAAAATATACATTTTCATTTAGTTTAATTTGACATACTAAAATAATTCAAATGAAAACAGATATCAAATCAAATTGTTGTTATTATTATTTTTAAAGTATATAGACATGTTTTTTAAAAAATTGTGATAACATTTTAAAAATATATGTGACAAAAAAAAAAAAATCTCTGTGGAAGAGTACATAATATGTAGTGCATTTTATCTGCCAAAAAGAAAGGGATAATGTCATCTAAATACTAAAAACTTTTTTTTTTATTCATGTACTATTTTCTGTTTTAAGAAAATAGCATTTCAGAAGATATGTAATGCATTCCTGCTTGCATGTTCAGATGCTTCTGTCCTGCTGCATATGGAGTGCATAAAGACCTTAATAAAATATAAATTAATTGCATTTTCTATTGCGTAAATATACATTGTTGTACATTAATTAATTAATTAATTAATTAATTAATTAATTAATTATTTTTCATTTGAATAAGAAGCCTACAATGCTGCAATATTGCACTATATTACAAAATGATGTATAATAGTATAGGAATATGCAAATTACTTGCAAAGAAATGTTTTTGTTTTAGCTCAATTTTTATCTGTGGACTTGTAACCCAACCCAGTATGCAATGTTCAGTTCAAATGCAATAGGCTGCTGTTTTTACAGTTTTTGCCTGTCTCAAATTCAAAATGCTCACCTGTTGTAGGTCAGCTGGCATCCTTTTGTTTAGTCAGAAACATAATTTCAACCATCAATAAAACCAGTGATGTCCATGTCATGTAAATATACAAGGCTTTTCATCAGCGTGACACATCATCCGCAGCAGTAGCACATGAAAAACTGGGATTTAAGCATGACTGTAAACTGCAATACTCCACATATTTTACTGCAGTTATAATTACTCCAATTATGAGCGTAATCACATTAATATAATTACAGCATTCTGTTTACATGAGTGCCAATCACAGTATTGCTTTAATTGCATTATAAGGGTGCATTCAAGCATAGCTGTTGTTGAGATGTCTTCTGAAACTCTGAGACTTCTGTTCTATATATATATATATATATATATAAAAATAATAATAATAATAATAATAATTATTATTTTGTTGAGCACACACCTGTGATTCAGTCATATTGAGAAATCTTTTCACAGGAAGGAATTTTGACCTCTTTCTGAAGGTCTATATGTAGAAAGGAAATTTAATAAATTGTCGAATGAGAGACTCAACATCCTTTGCTCAAAGAACAGAAAAAGCGATGGCATTCTAGCCTGTAAATGTCATTGATGAGTCATATGAACCTAAGGATTTAAAGGAGAAGCCTCAGTTTTCAGCCTTTAACTTATAAAAGTGAGGTTCTTTCATAATTACAAAGGGACATGTGGCACAGACTGTGGAGGAGGACGTCAATACCGAGACCACATATCCATTTGTCTCTTCCTTGCTTGGTTTAGATCGATACTTTTTATGGAGAACCTTAAAACCGTTCTCGCATTTCATGGGAAAAATGTATTGGGATTCTGCTCGATTTCATAATCATTTTAGGTGTTGTTGTATAATCAAAGAGTTGTGTAATTAAAAAAAAAAAATGTGTTTTGGGGTTTATTGTGCATTATACTGTATACAGGAAACCATTTTATATTACATATATTATATTCAGTGGCACCAAAAAGTATTTGAAAAGAAAAGTTTTTGAACAGTAACATTTTTAATGTTTTTAAAGAAGTCTCTTCTGCTCACCAAGCAGGTGGAAAGAAATTATTTTTATAGATAGTTTATCTGAACTTTCTATTCATCAAAAAAACCTGAAAAAAATTCTGCTCAGCTGTTTTCAACATAATAATAATACATGTTCTTTTGAGCAGCAAATCAGCATATTAGAATGATTTCTGAAAGAGCGTGTGACACTGAAGACTGGAGCAATGATGCTGAAAATTCAGCTTTGAAATCATAGGAATAAATTACATTTTTAAATATATTCAAATAGAAAACATTTATTAATACAGTATTTATAACTGTATAAATACAGTTATTTTAAATAGTAAAAATATTTCAGAATGTTGCTGTTTTTGCTGTACTTTGGATCAAATAAATGCAGGCTTGGTGAGCAGAAGAGACTTCTTTAAAAAAAAAAAAAAAAAACATTAAAAATCTTACTGTTCAAAAACTTTTGACTGGTAGTGTAGGCTACATTTAAGGTTATTTATTTATTTATTTATTTATTTCCCGATCAAATTTAGTTTCAGATCAGAAACATATATCACAGTTCAAATGAACTATATAGCCAGAATGATCTCAATTCACATACATGAAAAATAATTCACGTGCACGGAAAAAAAAAAAAAAAAAAAAAAATAATAATAATATATATATATATATATATATATATATATATATATATATATATATATATACACACACACACACAGTGGGGCAAAAAAGTATTTAGTCAGCCACCAATTGTGCAAGTTCTCCCACTTAAAAAGATGAGAGAGGCCTGTAATTTTCATCATAGGTATACCTCAACTATGAGAGACAAAATGAGAAAAAAAAATCCAGAAAATCACATTGTAGGATTTTTAAAGAATTAATTGGTAAATTCCTCGGTAAAATAAGTATTTGGTCACCTACAAACAAGCAAGATTTCTGGCTCTCACAGACCTGTAACTTCATCTTTAAGAGGCTCCTCTGTCCTCCACTCGTTACCTGTATTAATGGCATCTGTTTGAACTCGTTATCAGTATAAAAGACACCTGTCCACAACCTCAAACAGTCCAACTCCAAACTCCACCATGGCCAAGACCAAAGAGCTGTCAAAGGACATCAGAAACAAAATTGTAGACCTGCACCAGGCTGGGAAGACTGAATCTGCAATAGGTAAGCAGCTTGGTGTGAAGAAATCAACTGTGGGAGCAATTATTAGAAAATGGAAGACATACAAGACCACTGATAATCTCCCTCGATCTGGGGCTCCACGCAAGATCTCACCCCGTGGGGTCAAAATGATCACAAGAACTGTGAGCAAAAATCCCAGAACCACACGGGGGACCTAGTGTATGACCTGCAGAGAGCTGGGACCAAAGTAACAAAGGCTACCATCAGTAACACACTGCGCCGCCAGGGACTCAAATCCTGCAGTGCCAGACGTGTCCCCCTGCTTAAGCCAGTACATGTCCGGGCCCGACTGAAGTTTGCTAGAGAGCATTTGGATGATCCAGAAGAGGATTGGGAGAATGATGAAACCAAAATAGAACTTTTTGGTAAAAACTTGTCGTGTTTGGAGGAGAAAGAATGCTGAGGTGCATCCAAAGAACACCATACCTACTGTGAAGCATGGGGGTGGAAACATCATGCTTTGGGGCTGTTTTTCTGCAAAGGGACCAGGACGACTGATCCGTGTAAACGAAAGAATGAATGGGGCCATGTATCGTGAGATTTTGAGTGAAACCCTCCTTCCATCAGCAAGGGCATTGAAGATGAAACGTGGCTGGGTCTTTCAGCATGACAATGATCCCAAACACACCGCCCGGGCAACGAAGGAGTGGCTTCGTAAGAAGCATTTCAAGGTCCTGGAGTGGCCTAGCCAGTCTCCAGATCTCAACCCCATCGAAAATCTTTGGAGGGAGTTGAAAGTCCGTGTTGCCCAGCGACAGCCCCAAAACATTACTGCTCTAGAGGAGATCTGCATGGAGGAATGGGCCAAAATACCAGCAACAGTGTGTGAAAACCTTGTGAAGACTTACAGAAAACGTTTGACCTCTGTCATTGCCAACAAAGGGTATATAACAAAGTATTGAGATGAAATTTTGTTATTGACCAAATACTTATTTTCCACCATAATTTGCAAATAAATTCTTTAAAAATCCTACAATGTGATTTTCTGGATTTTTTTTTTCTCATTTTGTCTCTCATAGTTGAGGTATACCTATGATGAAAATTACAGGCGTCTCTCATCTTTTTAAGTGGGAGAACTTGCACAATTGGTGGCTGACTAAATACTTTTTTTGCCCCACTGATTTTTGAATGTTTAAAATTCACGAGTTTATCATGGGCTGTGATATGAATCGCCTTGGATTTGTGTGTGTATTTTTGAGACTTTCCTGGCAGCAAACTCCTCCCACGCGGGTCACTCGTACTCTTTAGCCAATCAGATTTGAGCCTGTCAGTCGACCAATCATAACCCGCTGTGGGCGTGCCTACCTGGATGCTGACGTCATCAGTGCGAGACCACCGTTCAAGTTACGATTCAGCAGAGGTATGTGCAGTTGATCGTTTCATTTCAGTTAACTAGCCAAGTAAATGTGTATTGTTTTATTTTTGTATGTTTACTTAAAACTTGGAAGTAAAATCAGTCATTTAGACACTCGCTAATGTGAACAATGTAAGCCAGAGTCTGCTGTTTAGTGTGTTATGATGTAATATTGATCGATTCTTATGTTTATTTAATAAATAATCATTATTCACGTAGATACCATACCAGCGGCTGCTATGAATACAGATAGTGTTGCCAAAAATGCAGCTGTCTCGTGTTAGCCACAGTGTCTGGCCAAAATGAAGAAGGAATTATGCTCATTGCCCTGTTTTTATTCAGCAACGCTGGGTGGCCACTGCCCAGTCTAGCTCCCACTGAGCACTGACCCTGCCCTCATCATCATAGCTGTATGTAATGATGAATAGACCTCACAAGAACTCGGTGTATGAATAACAGTGTGTTAGTACTCACCATTTGTGCAACAAGATGCAGTGTTCAATTAATACACACTAATTGTTTTCCTTGCATTTTTCAGGATTTCAACACTTTGGCACAACATCTGGATGACAGTTACAGATGTTTTCATTCACATTAATCTTTATCTCTTTCATGTACTTCACCTTTGTGTATTAATTTCTTAATGTAATCAACATTAATTGACTTTTCATATTGTATTACTATGATTAACCATTGTTAATCTTTAATCTTATGTTGTGTTGTGAATTGTAAACTCAAAGATTTTTACATCACAAGACGGTTTTGGTAAGAAGCAGTTGTATTTGCTTGGTAATATTTGTGGAATTTATGCAGGTCAGACAAAGATGGATCATAAAGAGGAATGCAACAAAGATTATTCAGTAATCTTTATTCAGTTATTTTATCACTTTATCTCATGTTTCTTGCTCTTTCTGTATCTCCATCTCTTGTAAAAATATAAGAGTTAACATGCCAAGGTGTTAGCTGCTTTGAATATCAGACTAAAACCTGGCACGTCCTGACAGAGAGAGACAGTGAAAGACTGGATCTTAAACATATGATGTATTACACTGATACATATATTTATCATTCAGCCATAATTTTTTTCTTTAAAAGAATGCTAAAGACACTAAAAGGGGCACTATACCAACCATTCAGTGTAACTGAGGTTTAATACCCTTTGGCTGGTGAACTTCTAGCACAGCATTAAACTGGTATCGAGTCAATCTCAGACCTACTGTATGCAAGAGACATATATTCAGCTGTGCTATGTTTGGACTCCATAATTGTCAATTCATATTTCATGTTACAGGCACATTGCAATTAAGCATGGTCAGGTCATTTCATGGACATTTTATTCCCAAAGTATTCAGAAAACTTTAATAAACTTTAATAAATTAATAAATCTTACACAGCAACTGTAACAACTGACTTGTTTTGAATGTTTTAATTCTGACATAAAACCAGAACAATAACAAGAACATGTAACGATGCATTTACACCTTGAACATGTGCAAAGTTATGGGGTCCTGTTACAAAAATAAATAAATAAAAATAGTAATAATGCATGACTTAAAAAAAAATCTGTTGAAACTGTCAAAAAGAATGGGTTGCAACATGACTGTTTTGAAAGAGTTACAGTTCCAAATGAAACTTCTGGATTGACATCAGCTCATAACATGTGGCAGGGGATGAAGTACAGTAGGGTCACGGTCGTCTCAGCAGATACTTATACATCATCAGCCTCACAATGCTGAAATAAATAGTATCTGCAGCATTAATAAACTTAAATGAAATGTACATGGTCTCCAATGTGTTCATGTTATCACATACATAGTCTTCAGTTGAATGCGTGCCATACACATAAGACAAGCTCTGCTGAGACAGCTCTTTCCTATTCTCAATAAACAAAAACTATATTTTCATAACTATTTATTTACTACGTTCCATCAGTCAAAACCTTATGCTTTACACTGAGTTTCTGAATCTCATATCTTGATGTGGTATGGTATCTACGTGAATAATGATTCTTTATTAAATAAACATAAGAATCGATCAATATTACATCATAACACACTAAACAGCAGACGCTGGCTTACATTGTTCACGTTAGCGAGTGTCTCAATGACCGATTTTAAATAAAAAGTTTTAAATAAACATACAAAAATAAAACAATATACATTTACTTGGCTAGTTAACTGAAATGAAACGATCAACTGCACATACCTCTGCTGAATCGTAACTTGAACGGTGGTCTCGAACTGATGACGTCAGCATCCAGGTAGGCACGCCCACAGCGGGTTATGATTGGTCGATCGACAGGCTCAAATCTGATTGGCTAAAGAGTACGAGTGACCCGCGTGGGAGGAGTTCGCTGCCAGGAAAGTCTCAAAAATACACACACAAATCCAAGGCGATTCACATCACAGCCCATGATAAACTCATGAATTTTAAAAATTCAAAAATTTTGTACACAGATGTACATCTGTGAATTGTGTTTTGCGTTTGTGAAATGTATTTTATGAATATATATTCTTATTTTGTGCACGTGAATTGATTTTTGTGAATATATATATTTTTCATGCATGTGAATTGGGTTACGCATGTGTGCATTGCATCTTTTGCGTGAATTATTATTGAGATCATTCTGGCTCCATAAAGAGATTCCATGAAGCCGTCCAGCTGTAAAAAGAAGGAGAAGAAGAAAAATAAAAGAGATAATGTCAGATAAACATAGTGAGGATGTCAACTTTTCACAAAAATATTTTTGAAATTAACACAAACTTATTAGCTGTCAAACATTAGTAGATCGTATTGATAGTGCAATGAACTGCACCTGTAGTTGTTTAAGACTACTGTATTTTACTCGAAACTGTATTTTAATCATGACAATTTGGAATAGTTTTAGCATGCTAATTGCAGAGGTGTAAAGAGTACCTGAAAACCATACTTGAGTAAAAGTACAGACACCTTACAGTGAAAATTACTCCACTACAAGTTACAAGTCACAGATTCCAAAACAACTTGAGTAAAAGTATCTGAGAGTATCTGATTTTAACAGTACTTAAGTATTTTACTTATTAAATATAGGCTCAAAGATGCACAAGTCAAAGAGACATTCTAGTCAAAAACTGTAATGTTGTGGAGAAGCTGGGGAAAACAGGCAGAGGCAAGGATCTATGTGCAGGCATTTAATGGAAAAACTACAACAAACAATAAACCAAAAACCAAAGAACAGAATGACGGGCAAACAGACAACCATTACATTCAACAACTCACAAAGAACTAAAGAAACACTAGGGCTATATATATACAGGAGGCTAACAAGCTTAACAAGATAACATACAAACTGACTACAAACACCACAGGAGACAGGAAGTGACATAAAAGTCTAAGACAAGGCACAGAGAGTGTGTAACACAAACAAGAAAGAGCTGATTTGTGAGGACAGCAATCACGTTTGTTTTCTAAAACCAAAATAAAACTGAACACCTCAAAATTTCAAATAAATAAATAAAAATAAAGAAAATTAAATTAAAAAGTCAAAGTCTTCTTGCACTGGATTTGCTGGTTTCAGTCTCAGCCAGCTGCAGTCATGTCCTTATATTTAAAACACCTGTGATTCACAACTACTTGCTAAGAAACTCGCATTCTTATAAAGTAGCCTTGTTGACAAGTTTGAGTGTGTAAGGGCAAAACGCACAAGATATAGTACTTTCAGTGCTCTGTAATTGGTAATATCACATCTTTTGTAGCAGAAATAAACTGCTGCAGAAAAGCTAGGTGCGATGCAAAATGTAATGTGTAACTGCAACACTCATTTCAAATGTAGTGGAGTAAAGAGTACAGATACTCATTCAAAAATGTAGTGAAGTAGAGAGTAAAAGTTGTTAATATCTTTGATACTCAGTACAACTACAAAGTATCCAAAAATATACTCAAGTACAGTAATTAGTTACATTTACTCCAATACTTTACACCTCTGGCTAATTGAAATAATAATGTTAATGACTTCTATTGACTTTCTAGTCTCAAGAGATACGTTGACATGTTGCGGTAAGCATGTAAGATCTGCTGCTGTATGAATAGACATACATGAATCCTGTAGCAGATCTAGATCTAATAACGCACTGCAGGACCAGCTTACAGCGAAAACTGAACCAGAGTATTTAAATGTTGAGAAAGCAAGCTCATTGGTTGCACATGCAACAGAGACCAATCAGCAGAGGCCAGCAAAGCCATGTAGTAATCAAGTGAGCATGTAAAAGAAGTAAAAGAAATCAGTCTGTGCTGTGTAGAATTCCATGACTGAGCTAGATAATGAAACGTCTTTTATGTTATTCACAATGAGTCTGCTGATGATGACCTTGCTTTAACCACTAAAACATACTTTTATGTCTTTCTTTCTTTCTGATGTAGTGCATCCGCTCACATTTTTTAATTATCTTAGGAAAAAAGAGCCCATTGAGAGCAAAAAGCTTCCTTAAGTTAAATAAATGTATATGGGCTTTACATATAAAGGGAGAAAATGAAAAGTTTTTTTTTTTTTTTCATCATTATTCCAATTCAATCCAAACTTCTTTTTTTTTCTCTCTCTCTGTGAAACTGTAAAATACTTTAAACTGTAAATAAGACTTTACACAGAATGTCCAAGCTGCTCTTTTCCAATGAAAGTGGATGGCAATTCATAATGTCAAACTCCAAAAAGACAAACAAATCTCCACAACACTAAATATAGTCCATACAAATCACAGACTATATACCAAAACCAAAGTTCAAAGACCGATAGCATAAAAGGTTAAGACTAGTCTAATAGTCAGCTATTTCTTTTCTTCAAGACTGGTCATATATATATATATATATATATATATATATATATATATTTATTTATTTATTTTTTTAATTCAGTTGCATAAAAATGTAGATTAGTCTAAATTGAATCCAAAAATTAAGACTGGTTACCCTTGGCTAAGTGCTAGTTGGTCAGACTAGTTCTTAAGACACTGACTTAACATAGAAGCTAAGTTTATGCAACTGGGCCCAGATTTCATTAAGATCTTCAACTCTGTCAGATATCTTTAGTCAAATTACACAGACGAACCAGGGTGCTTGGTGTCAACCATTTTTGTCGTCCTTACAATTTTTGTAGTCCATTTCAGAGCTTCCCAGAAGGCAAGATTTTTTACAACTTAAACTTCTATCTGTTTCTTTATCATATGACTCCAGAAGATGTATATTGAACTCATCTAGACCACTTTTATGAGCCATTTTAAAAACCTCACATTGTGTTTCACAGAAGAAAAAAATACACATTTAGATTAACATGGCAGTAAATGATCACATCATTTGCATTTGTACTGAACAATTCATTTCATTTTTATTAAGACATCTTGACAGCAAGACATACTATAATACACAGGTGAAAGTGCAACATGAGGCCAAACGGGATTTCAGTGGATGTTGTCATCAAAACCAAATGAGATCTGGCACTTTATCAAATCCTGAGCCTTGGTGACAGTCTACCATTTTGTCCTAGTCTGACCTACAAAACCGAGATCTACCAAGCCATCCTATTTTTAGCTTGGCACATTTAGACAATCTGGTAAGAGCTCAGCTGCCATCTGAGTCGCCATCAGCGTCTGTTGGGTGACTTTGGTGTCGCCGCTCTCTTTCGGGTTTGGCCTTGCCAAACACCTGTAGTCGTAACACGAGGGCACCTTTCAGAAAGACTCTCTGATGGACAGACTGCAGGAATAAGAGAAGTGACACTCAGCATCAATAAATTAATCATTCAACCTTCATCAACATTCATCTCACGACTGACAAGAATCGATCTCGAGACTTAAGATGAATGTTTTCTCATTCCGCTAATGATTTAAATATGGTATAAATTCAGAAACGAAATACAACGTAAAGGGTTTCAAAGATATTCTTAAATGAATTTAAAAATGATTCACTACATGCCAAGAGAGAGGGATTTAAGTCGACATGAATGTTCATTTGCTGGACACAGAAGACAGCTTAGCTGCTCATCTTTTTGGGCCAGCAAGATCCTGTATTGATCTTGTGCCCATCCACAGGGAATTTCTGGCAATAGTCACAGTCCACCGAACTGATCGCTTTCTTTGAGGATGCATCGGCTTCCTCTTCCTTTTAATCTTTTAATGCATGCAAAGATTATAGTGATGCAAAGCTCACAACCAAAACAGCTGCTGGTGTGCACGTGGAAACATCCAACCCACATGAACATTTAAAAGATCTCAAACCTGATGTTTGATGAAGGAAAAAAGTCACATTCAGTCCAGACTGAATGCAAAACTGCTGTGTGTGATGGTGAAGAAAAAGAAAGCAAGTGATCGATGAAATGTCCTGATGCTTGCGGTGGCAGGTTAGGCTATAAAGCCAGAATTAGATTGAAGAAATAGCTTTTAGTGCTTGTCGATGTATTGTATGATGCCAAAGGAGAGAAGGGTCAAGGTGTGTAACTTCACCATCTGGCTGCAAAAAGCATCTTTCATTGACAACCATTTATTCTGTTTACATATATTCTATAGTTTTTTTTTTGTTTGTTTGTTTTATTCTGAATAAATCTCAAGTATTTTATTTTATTGTAAAACTTCTTAACCTTGTAAAGTCTTACATATTAACTAATATATTGTCCAAAAAACTTATACAGCCATTAGAACAAAAATCATGAGAATGTGGAAGAAAAAAATTGAGAATATGGAAGAAAAAACAGCTGAATTTTATTTAAGAGACCCAAACTGAGCAAAAACATGCAATTTAGTGCTGATGCTATTTATATGATGGAATTCTGATGCTTGTAATGTAAATTAATGAGCAGATACTGACATAAAATGATCTA
Organism: Spinibarbus caldwelli; assembly: GCA_039654775.1. Classification (NCBI taxonomy): domain Eukaryota; kingdom Metazoa; phylum Chordata; class Actinopteri; order Cypriniformes; family Cyprinidae; genus Spinibarbus; species Spinibarbus caldwelli. The sequence continues at coordinate 25,952,936 of CM077263.1, forward strand.
AATATCAGTGGTCATTCTATATCTCCAATAATATGTCTTAGTAAGATGAGATTGAAATGATCCAAACATATAATGCAATGCAATCCAATGCAATGAAATAAACGCTCCTCAAAAGATGTGAGATGTTTTGGAGGCTTGGGAAGATCATTCCTCCACTGAGGAAGAGTGAAAGTAAAGCTTTGTGAAGAAAAACTTTCCTCAAAAGATCCTGATGATCAGATTTGAGATGCACTGATTTTTCAAAAAAAAAAAAAAAAAAAATGAAGCTTTACTTGAAAAATCAAGTAAAGCTGAGCTTCTTCAGTTCAGTAAGTGTTCATCTGGAAATATGGCTACAGTTATTCTGACGTTTACTTGAGAAAAATCAATCAAGATTTGACAGCAGAAAGACACGAGAAGCAGCAGCTGAAGGAGGACGTTTGTACAGTTTTTACTGGATAAAATAAAGCTAAACTATCAATCAGACAACAGAAGACATGGAGTAGATTGTGAGCAACAGGTTTTTAGAAAGTTTTGATCATGTTGATCATTTAGAGCCTTAGAAACTTGCATATGAGGTATGACAGTAGGCTGTATAGGGTTAAACACCATGAAATTAACTTTTATTTTCCTTTGTCAGCTGCATTTGACATCACACTTGAGGAGAGTTGCTGTTGATGGACTTGTGTTTGTGCATGTTTTTTTGTGCACTTTTACTTGTTACATCTTGATGTTTCTTTCAAAGTTTGGCTATGTGAGACTGGGAACAAAGATATTTGAGAAAGTAATGGGCAGTTCAGAGTGAAAGCAAAATGACCTCTATAAGTGATAATGTGCTGTCTCTCGATGTGCTTTCTTGCTTATTGTGATCTGTGTTACTGAAGCGCAGTGGGTGAAGCATATGTAACAATGACATCACAATATCTTCCTTTATTTTACTTCCTGTGCCTGTATGTGCATGCATATATGCAAAAAAAAAAAAAAAAAAAAAAGAAGGAAAGAAGGAAAGAAGGAAGGAAAAAAAAAGTTTAATGATTAATTTACTTCTGCTGAAACAATCTAAATGCAAATTGGACTTCTCTATCTGTATGTTCCAGGACGTAATGAGGTTTGAATTCAAATGACCTGCTTGCATTTCATCCACTTTGAGAGCCAAGTAAAAATTTAAGGAGGAAAGACTTCAGCATAAACAAACTGAAATTATGGGTGTAATAGAACTCCAGAAAAACTACAACTGAGTAGCACATCAGAGTTCAGGTCTGATCAAACCTTTTGAAATTGGCTGTGGGTTATATGTAAGTTACATAAGCATTTTTAAAAATACCACCATTCCACCATTTCCGCAACGAAGCAGCCTTTCAGGCCAAATGCATGTTAAAATCATGACCTTCTCCAACCTCGTACACCCACATGAGTGTATGGAGTGCTTTATCAGATATCATGACTCATAATTCCATTTAAACCAGTTAGTGAGTTTCTACAGGGTCAAATCTTATCTCTCGCTCATAAGTTTGTTAGAGCAATGATAAAATAAATCACAAGACCAACCCACACCATTCGCAGTAAAGTGGGCGTGAATGATCGCCAGTACCGTTGACCTCTAGATGGGTTGACGGGATTGACTTCACCGGGACCAGCGTAAAGTGGATATCTCAAATCACCACATTTAAGGAGGGCCAAATTATCAAAATTATACTAATGGAGGTAAATGTTGGACATATGATTGGAGATGCTGAGGCATGACAGCAAGAAAGTGGGATTTCTTCATGTAGAGGTGTTATCACGATCAATAAAAATGTCCTTGAAAGTAAATTAATAAAAATTGTTGTAGACACTTTTCAAAACTAAAAAAATAAAATAAAATAAAAATAAATCATTAAAAATGGCATGCAAAGTTGACGATTACAGAAGTCTTAAAAGTTACAGCTGGGAAAAAAACAAGTTAAGAGTACAAAGTGAGTGGGTGGAAAGGGTCGTGTAAATATAAATTATGATTGTTTTAGTTTAAGAAACCTTGACTAACATTATTAGTGGGAAATAAACAAATGATACTGTATGACGGCTAATTATTTTATTGATTACTGATGTTTAAAATTACATGTAAGGTGCTAAAAAGAGCCCATTCCCTCTCAGTGTAAGTGTGTTTTAATAGTAAATATACCAATGATAGTGTATCAAGACATCTGTATATTTATTCATATAATCCCTGAGAAGCTTCACATATCTAGTAAACAGAATGCTTTTCTTGCAGCCGAAGGAAAAGCATGGCATTAGCAACACCAAGGTCATAGGTCTGTTTCACTGGAAATGCAATGCATTCTAGCAAAATATGTACACTGAATGCTCTGTAAGGCACTTTGAGTAAAAGCGTCGGCCAAATGCACTTATGTGAATGTAATTCAGGGAAACAGTATGCACACAAAGTTGTCTCAAGTAAAGTGTGCCAAACTTAGCACACATACAATTTCTTATGTTTGTATAGAAACTGAACCACAATTTAATAATGCATTGATAGAATCTAAAATGCAAGCATTTTGATTATGAGCAAGCTTAGAGAAATCTGAGGTTCATATTAATTCTATGAATTAGAAATTATATGTTGTTTTTATTGCATTTAATGAGATTGAATTCATTTTATATATATATATATATATATATATATATATATATATATATATATATATATATATATATATATTTATATATATATATATATATATATATATATATATATATATATATATATATATATATATAAACACACAAACACACACACACACACACCAAAAGTGTTATCTATATAATATGTTGTCAAAAATATCTACAGTATATAATAATAAAATGTAAAAGGTTATAACATTATATATTATGTTACATTATATATTAGGGATTCACACACAATTTTTTGTTTGTTTTAAATGCTGTACATTTACGTATACATTTTAGATGCTGACAATATGTCCAGATATGTTTTAGCATTTGAAAATGTACATGAAAAAGTTAAATATTAATGCATATGAATATGCTGGCACATGCAAATAATGGATAAAACATAAGGCATTCACAGCTCAGACCGCTTTGCACTTTTTCAGCCTTCTCGTTTTGTTTACTTGAGATTAAAGAGCCAATCTGAGGATATGTCACTGTTGATTAACACTGAGGCAGTCATACGTGATTAAATATACATTGCAAACTTGTTTCTGTAATCTCAAAGTCTTTTCCAGTCACTCACAATCAATTCAGGTAATACCTGCCAATAACAACCATTACAGCTATAACATCTCTCTCCAGCTGGAATACACTAGACAATTTCCAGCAGCAGATGACAGAATATAGGTGTGCTGGCCCACTTAGATACATATCAGAGAGGAAAGGCCTCTGGTGATTCAGCTCTCATTATCTGACTGCTTGTGATTCTTCATCCTGCGGTCGATATTAGCCTTTTATGGCCATCATCTGGAAGTTTTAACGCCAAATTGCAAACAACTGACAAAGCATTGGAGTGCAACAGGTCACATCAACAACAGAGAGCAGAAAACAAGAGATGGGCAGATGGAGAAATGTCTCAAATGCACCAGTGAGGAGGTTCTTTAAATAGCAAAATATGATGCAGTGTGGCATTTTGATCCCTGGGCAGCATGTTTCGGCTCAGTTGCCATTACGTGCTGAAAGACAGATAGGATGCAGAGTGAAATATATTCCCTAGAGCAGGATTTCTTCAGCTTTTTTTAAACCTAATAACTCAAAACTGTTCAAATCCATCTCCCTGAACTCTCACTCAACTATGCAGTACTACATACTAAACAAGAGTCTTTGTATATTTGAATATTTTATAATAAACCTCCAATTATATAAGCAAAATCACACAGGGAAGATTTATGTTGCAGCTATGTTGTGTAGGTAATGACAATCTTATTTATATTCTGTAAATCGCAGGATTGTGAGTGTGGCTTTTATGCAGCAGTATGCTTCAATAAACAAGAAATTGATATTGAGTAACTTATATGTTAGACAAAATATTGCCAGGTGCTTTGTCTGTTTCTTACGAAAATAGTTCCCAACAGACAACACCAGAATCACATCTCTGAGTAACACACAATAATGAATGAATCAATGCTGTTCAATGAATTGGTTGAGTAAACGATTCAATGACTCTGTCAACTGTTTTGTTACTGAATGCATCAGCTTATTGGATTGTTGTGCATTATGTACTATATTAGCTTATTTACAATTTTAGTATAATTTTTGTAGTTGTTAACTGCGTTGATTCATATGGAAGCCCATTTCACCACTGAATATTTCATTTTATTTTTTAAATTCTCACAATTGCAGGTTTACATCTCACAATTCAGACTTTTGTGTGATATAGAATTGTGTGACAAACTCATTTTTGCAAGCTGTAAAGTCAAAATTGTAGGATATAAATGTGCAATTGTGAGAAATAAAGTCAGAAATGTGAGATAATAAGTCGCAAAAAATATATGACAAAATGTTGTCATTGTCATGTGATGTACCAGTGAATTCACAATACTCTTTCACAAACTGTTTTAGGGAAGTATTGAATATTATGCATATTTGGACGCATTCTGATTTCATTCCTGAATGAAGCAGTGTTTTGAACAAATCAGTTTGGATGAATAATTCAATGACTCAGTCACTTGTTGCCACATACTGGTGTAGCAATGTGTCCATTTAAAAGAGTCAGTACCACTAATTAATCCCTGGGTTGAAAGTGAACCACCATTTAGTTTTGTTTTGTTTTTTGTTCTGTTTTTAACTCACTCCTCCTTGTCTCCACAGAAATCTTCTTTGGCGAGCAGCTTGCATTCTTTGTGACTCTTGCGATACAGACAAACACTGTTCTACTCACTGATTCTGTTTTGGTCGTTAAACCAAAGCTGGTGTCTTAACTTTGGGGGTGATCAAACTTTGCTAAGCAAACCAGTCATCAGATACCAAGTCCAAACATGGAAAAGCCTCACACTTCTGAACCGTATATGAAGGCGATCGTGACACCTACATCACAGTTTGCTCCATAACATGCCCTGTGGTAGTTTTCAGAACTCACTGACAGTTTTTTTTTTTTTTTTTTTTTTTTCTGTGAACTAAAATTGAGAGAGCTGGTTCTTTTTATCTCTGTCAATCAAAATCATTGGGTTCATTCTGTTCCTGTCGATAAAACCCCCTGTCATGCATTGTTGTGGTTGTATGTGACAGCATGGGCGCAACTTGCTTAAAATAATATCCATGCATTTGTAATGAATCAAAAATCACAATTAGCTAGTCCAGTGAAAGCTTGACAAAAGTGAAACCACATGGCAATTCATCTAGACTCAGTTTGATATCATGCATGAAAGTGTCCGCTTGCTGCTTGACACCTTGCACATTTTGTAAAGTGAAAGGCTACAGAATCTCTGAAAATATGAAATGTAGGAAAAAGGTACCAACCTTTAATATCAGCAGTAACAAGTGATCATTATATAAACAAAACACGACAGGATTCAACACAAAAAGCTTTTGTGTTGTTCTTTTGCCTAATTAGACACATAATTTATAGGCTGTCATGAGGAGTTGTTTCATCACTTGATGGAGGTTTAATGCCATATTATGTGAGTCAACATTAATCATAGCTTTGACAATGAAGTCAAGTGATATGATGCTTTTAAAATGATGTAAGACATACAAATACTGTCATTAAAGAACTAAGCATCTGAAGTGTGATGAATTAGCGTGTCCATTGTTCCCAAACACATACCCTGAAGTTTAGAACAGGTGGCTTATGGGTAAAGTTTTACTCTTACTGACAACTACTGTAAAATAAATGCAGTATTATTGTTGCTTGATATTGCATCATGCTGTGTGTAATAGACTGTTTGATCATTCTGAGCTCAGACATTTATGCAGTTTGTTTTTATTTCAAGAATATATTAATATTAATATCTCTAACATTTAATAAGCCCCTTCACTAATGTTTCTCAGTTACATTTAGGACATTGTTTCATTTTTCATTGTGTGATGTATTTATTCTACTCTGACTAAAGTGATGACAGCATATGAACATTAAATAAAATAGGTCTAACTGTAACAGACCAACTGTTTATACAAATGTTTATGACCAAATGTTTGTACAAATATGTATTAATTCAAATATCAAATGCCATTTATATGTACAACATATTCAACATCCAAACTGAATGTCAAACAGGGTTATTATAGTTAATTAAAACTAAAGTTGAAAATAACAGTAAAACCATAAATAAATAAATAAATAAATAAAAACTTTAACTAAAATAAAATATTTTTTAAAAAGATCTTTAGTTTAATTATTATTTATTTATTTATTTATTTATTTTTTATTTTTTTAAATTGCATTCTTTTTTTAATACAAAAAAAATGCTTGTCTATCTTTTCATAATTTCTTTGATTCAGGCTAATTACATTTACATGAAAGCTGATTTGGGCTGAATTGGGTTTAATAAAAGCACTGCTTTACATTTATACAAATGTAGCTGTTATGATATTACACTAAGACATTAATTGGGAGAGTCAGTGTTTGTTTTACCCTTGCTACTGGCTCTATATGTACTAGCGGCTGCTGTTAAAGACATGAGTAATACAGACTGCCCATCATGATGTCTGATTCACTAAGGGATTTTTGCTGGCTGTCAGCAAAACAGCAGCGGTCGCCCTATAAAAGCCGGTCTGAGCATGCCATCTCTGTCTGAAGCATTTTACTGAGGGTGTCATATAAATCAATGCTGCACTTAAGGAAATCAATAGCATTTGATTGAAGATGACAATCAAGAGGGATGCATTTTGGGGTTCGCCCTTAGTACAGTCTCACCAGAGGAAAGGCAAAGGCAAAACACAAGTCCAGGCTGTGATGGAGGACTGAAAGTTAGAAATAAACACAGATGATACTTCTATTCACACCACACAGAAAGGAGACGATGGAGGGTTGATTGAGCCAGAGGGTTCAGATCCCAATCATTGCAATAATGTATTTTGAGTACTTCACCCCTGTCATCAGCCATGTTGCATGTCGTTTTGCTCCACCAACAAAAATAGTTTCAACAGGATCGCTGCATGTCTCCAAACAAGAAACTAGTGTTAATCAATGAATTATAGTTTCTGAACAAATCTACTGAGTAAATGTTTCAATGATTAATATTTTCTTTTTGAACACTTTTTGAGTATTTTTGAACTAAGCAGTTGAGTGAATGATTCAATGATTTATAAGACAGATCAGTTGTTTAGTTCCGAAATGTATCAGGGTTTTCTTTCTTTTTTTTTTTTTTTAATAAATCAGGGTTAATGATTCAATTACTTATTCATAAAGGCAGCCACTTGTTTTGTTCCTGCATAAATCAGCATTTATGAGCAAATCAGTTGAGTAAATGATTCAATGACTCATAGGACATGCTAAATACATAAATTATTATTATTGTTTTTTAAATCATATTTCTTTTCCAAAATAGTAGTAGAATAGTATGCTAGTTTCCAAATTTAAAAACAGCTACTAGTTTAGTTCTCTAATGAATCAGTGTTTTGAATTAATCAGCTGAGTTAATGAATTAATGACTCATTTATAAAGATAGTCAGTTGTTTTGTTCCTGAATAAATCAGCATTTTTGTAACACATTGATTGCATGCATTGCATTGCTCTTTCTTAAAGACAGTCACTTGTTTCCTCTGCAAATAAATCACCTTTTTTGATCGAATCAGATGAGTGAATGATTCAATGACTCAGTAGACAGTAACTTGTTTAGTTGCTGAATATTTTTTTTTTTTTATCTAATTGGGTGAGTAAATGATTCAAAGGACAGTCACTTGTTTAGTTGGCAAATAAATTAGTGTTTTAGAACAAATCAGTTGAGTGAATTATTCAATAACTCATTCATAAAGACAGTCACTTGATTTGTTCATGATGAACTAGTTTTTATTTTTTATTTATTTTTTTACACAAATCGGTTGTGTTGAATGATTCAGTGGCATTTTTAAAGACAGTCATTTGCTACATTTGCAAATAAATCTGCTTTTTTTTTTTTTTTTTTTTTTTTTTTGTAGCCTGGAGGGTCTCCTGGATAAGGAGCATCACAGGGTGATATGAAAGGGCCATAACTCATGCTGATGTGAGCTCAGAGCCAACGTTCCTCAGCTCCTCTTCTCATGATCAAGGCAAGCAGCATCCAGACTCCAGCTGTCCCTCGATCCTGCCCCCTCTGGACAGGAGGAGGTGCTGCAGCATTTAGAGATTTAGAGCTTGTGTTGAACTTCTGTTGATGCATGGGCAGTTGGAATAAAATAAAAAATAAAAAATAAATTAAAAAAAAAAACTGCTACAAACTAGCATTATCATATGTGACCCTGGACCACAAAACATCCCAGGTTACATATGTAACCATGGTTCCCCGACGGGAACGAGACGCTGTGTCGGAAAATGCTATGGGAATGCCTTCAGCGTGGCCGCGCTCTGAATCACATGTGTAATCAGTCCAATGGATGGGCAAGACGTCATGGGCAGGGTGACGTAACAACCAGGAAGCTTAAAAGCACGTGCGGTGGAACCGGCGTCAGCTTCTAGGAGTGAAGTATGGCTTCGAGACGCAGCGTCTCGTTCCCTTCGGGGAACCATGGTTACATACGTAATCTGGGACGTTCCCCTTCAGGAACTCGAGCTGCGCCCGAAAACGCTATGGGAACGAGATGCCCACGCTGCCAGAATGACAAGTCCCTGCCTAGTGTGTTGCTAGGACGAGAGGACAGAAGAGCCCGGAGTGGCTCACATGTCGAGGCCATAGAACCTGACGAACGTGAGGGGCATGGACCACCCCGCAGCGTTGCAGATGTCCTGCAAAGGCACACCCGCCAGAAAGGCCTTGGAGGCCACCATACCCCTAGTGGAGTGAGCCTTGACTCCCATCGGCGAAGGGAGACCAGAGGACTCATAGGCCATGGAAATGGCATCCAATATCCACCGACTGAGGGCCTGCTTAGTAGCAGGAAGACCCCCCTTGAGGGGACCTAGACGTCTGCTCACATATTGAGATGCCCAGGAATGTGCACTGTTCTCAGCAAGAGGAATATGCTCTGGGACCACACAAGGATCTGGTGCACCAGCTTGTACAAAGGGTGTGAACGCAGACCTCCCTGATGGTTGATGTAAGAGACCACCCACTGTGTTGTCGGTGCGCAGCACCAACACATGACAATCTCTTAGGTCTGGGAGAAAGTGTTTGAGTGCTCGAAACACCGCCAGCATCTCCAGGCAGTTGATGTGCCATGTGAGATGGTGGCCACTCCACAGACCGCGGGCAGGGTTTTTGGCCGAGGACTTCTTGGCTTCGAGCACTGCTCGAAGGTCTTGCTTTGGCTTCGAAGTCCCGGCCCAGAGCGGGAGGTGACGCTCTGCTTTTGAACCTCTCTGTACGAGGAGCTGGTATGCGGTTGGGGCTGCTCCCGCCCAGCAGCCCCCAGAGAGCAAAGAGGGAGGAACCGCTGGAATGCCTCTGCCCGTTTACAAACCTCCTGGTACCTGTCGATGACCGAGTTGACGGCGTCGCCGAACAGGCCAGAAGGCGCAAGCGGGGCGTCCATGAGGCAGACTCTGTTCTTCTCTTTCATATCGGACAGGGTCAGCCACAAATGCCTCTCCGCTACCACCATAGCTGCCATCGACCACCCAATGGTGCGGGCGGTCTCTTTGGTGGCGCGGAGAGAGAGATCAGCGGTCCGCCGCAGCTCAGAGTTGTGTCCTCAGACTTAATCTCCATCCCCTCGTCAAGCTCTTTAAGCAGGTCGACTTAGTACGCCTGTAACACAGCCATAGTGTGCAGACACGCAGCAGCCTGACCTGCTGCCACATGACCTTTGCCCACCACGGCTGAAGATGTGCGCAGCGGCTTGGTGGGCAACGCCGGAGCCTTCAGAGACGATGCCACACCAGGGAACAGATAGCTCGTGAGCGTCTGTTGGACCCAGGGCATCGCTCTGTAGCCACGCTCACTCAACCCCGCCACATTGCCGTAGTAGTCAGAGGCAGGGATGAAGACGTGGGTTAGAGAATGGCCGTCCCCACGATCTCGACACTTCAGTGCCGTGGAGGTGGTGGCCTCACATGCAGAAAGCATTCGTCTAACTTACTTTTCTGCGGTTCGGCTTGCTTCTCGGCGGGCCAGTCAATGTTCAGCTTGGTTACCGCACGAGTTGCCACCTCCAATAGCTCCTCGTACTGGGGGGATTGAGGCACTTCCTCGACGCTCTCCACATCAACCTCCTCGGAGGAAGAGAGGCGAAGCGTCGAGCCCTGAGCCCGGGGGGTAAGAAACCGCAGAGCGGGCTTTCGATCCCAGGGAGGGAGCGCCGGATCTGCCCGGTGAGGAAGAAAATAGGGACTGGCCCGTCCCCATTCCCTCCACCAGATCCAACTGCGAACCCCACGAGTGCAGCTGCCACTCTGCCTCGGCAGAAGCAGGGCCAGCACCACGGGGAACGCTGGTGAAGGATCCCTCCTCGAAGAGAGCTTTCCGGGAGGGAAGCATACGCAGTGGCATGCGCTCCTAAGCGGACCACACACAGAATGTATGTATCCCTGCTCGTGATGTAGCGAGGGCAGGGAGGAACACACGGTCTAAAACGAGATCTGCTCTCGCCAAAATGCTTCATTTTTTTAGACAAATAACACTAAATAAGACTCGCAACACAGACTGATATGACAACACACACAGAGGGCTTGCTGAATGACAAAAAGCTGATGGCGGTTCCGCCGCACGTGCTTTTAAGCTTCCTGGTCGTTACGTCACCCCGCCTATGACGTCTCGCCCATCCATTGGACTGATTACACATGTTATTCAGAGCACGGTCACGCTGAAGGCATTCCCATAGCATTTTTGGACGCAGCTCGAGTTCCTGAAGGGGAACCAGTCTTAAGTAGCACGGGTATATTTGTAGCAATAGCCAAAAATACATTGTATGGGTCAAAATCATCGATTTTTATTTCATGACAAAAATCATTAGGATATTAAGTAAACATCATGTTCCATGAAGATAATGTCAATTTCCTACCATGAATATATCAAAACTTAATTTGATTATTAATATGCTTTGCTAATGTGGCAAGAGTGGTCAGGTGTTTGAAAAGTTACCAATAATAAGAGAAATCCTATAGTCGACTACGCCACCTGGAATACACCAGGACAGAACAGCCCTGTACAAGGGTACACAGGTTCGTTACCAAAGGCAGGGTGAGCATAATAATAAACAATATCAAAAAAAAAAAAAAAAAAAAACCACACCACACACACACCAAAATCAAGAGGTAAAGAGGGTGGTGGCCAACAGAGACCCTCAAATTTCTACCTCACACTCAATACCCATGACACACCCTCTTGTGAAAAACAAGGCAAAATGTTAAGCACAGCACTCCATGTGGACACACCAGTACAGGGTACCATGCCAACCCCTCCTACTTTAAAGACCTAAATCCACAAAATAAAATGGCCAAGAAGAGCCAGATTTTTTAGCCTCCCAGCTAACTCACGCGCAGACCAGCGTAATCCTGTGCCAGTGCTTCAAACACAAAACAAACAAAATAACAGAACGGACCCAGGTGAGTTCCAGACAAAACTGTTAAAACTATAACAAAGACGAAACAGAGCAGCAGTCAGTTACTTGATGTTCGTTAGGTTTCAATTAAGATCATTGGAAACCTCTGGACGTGCCATCAAACCTGCCGGACATTGAACAGAAAAATATTACTCATAAAAATTGTTAAAAACAAACAATAAACTCTCCATACATACCAAGGAAATGGTACAATGCTGCAATACACATGGTCGCTCACCACTCAGGAATACAGATACTTGCAGGCTCATGACTAAAAACAAACAAGGTAATAAGCCTCTGCACTGAACAGGCAAAAGGCATCTTTAAAACAGGGACTAACTTGAGAATTGGCCAACAGCCAGCACGCATGACAGACAGGAGGATAACCCAACTGCTAGCACTCATTCACCGTGCCATGTCACAAAGAGGCGGCACCAAGGATGATACACCCCAACTGGTCAAACACTCTTTTATATTCACAACACAAGCACTAATAGGCTCATGAAACTTACACAACTAACCAATCATAATGAAGTACAAACACTGATTGGTTCACCTGTTTGGATGATGCCAGCCAATCATACTGAGGCTATACCTCACTCTGCTACACTAAGAACTTCATTTGGACAACTTTAAAGGCGATTTTCTCAGTATTTTGATTTTTTTGCACCTTCAGGGGTGGTTTCCCGGACAGAGTTTAAATTAAGCCAGGAGTAGGCCTAATCTAGAATAGCTAATCTTTGTTTAAAAATTGACTTTCTGAAACACAGATTAAGTACAGATTACTAACTCCTGGACTATGGAGTCAAAGTAAAGCAAAGTAAACGTACTCGGTTACTTTCGTAACATTGGTTCCCTTAGATATGGGTACAAGTACTGCGTCGTAAGACGCTTGTATGGGAAAACTCTTTTTTCCTCTTCAACTGAAGCCTTTTCAATCACGCAGTGAAACTGCACGCCCATTGGTTCGTGCAGTGCTATAAAATCGAACCAATGGCTCGGCGGCGGCGCTGAGCGAGCCTATGGCTATGCAGCCCGCCATAGCCCACCGAAATGGGCAGGGTCTCTGGCTATATAAGCGGCCGCTTCACCCCTGCATCTCAGATTTCTTCGAATGAAGCGACTGAGGTGTGCAGCTTATAGTACGGCCAGGAACGCAGTCCTCATTCACATATCTAAGGGAACTGAGGTTACGAAAGTAACCGAGTACGTTCCCTGTCAATATGTTCACTCGTACTGCGTCGTAAGACGCTTGTATGGGAACCAGTACAATCACGCCATGCTATGATGGGGAACGACTCAAAACCAAGACTCACATGGGAGAAGACCCAGGGGAGTCAATAGAATACAACAAGCACAGGCTGAGCCCTCAGGATCATCCGTGGCCTGGGTGTTGTCAAGTAAGTATACCTGGTGTCCATATAATATGGACCATCCAAGTGAAGGAGGGACTTGAACAATGTTGGTCAAGTGAACCTATAAGACTGCTTAACTAGCCGGAGGCGGCGAACTAAGCAGAAAAGACTCTGGTTGTAAAACCTTACAAATGTGGACGACGAGGACCATCCGGCTGCCTCACAAATTTCCGAAATGGACACCCCGCTGGACCATGCCCAGGACTAGGCAATGCCTCTAGAATGGGCTCTGACTCCAATGGGGCACTGCAAGCCCAAGGAGGAGTATGCCAGGGTGATAGCCTCCACTAACCACCTGGAAATTCTTTGCTTCATAACAGGGCGACCCTTAGCGCGGTTACTGAAGCTGACAAAAAGCTGTTCTGATCTCCTGTATGAGGCAGAACGCTCGATGTATACCCTCAGGGCCCTGACGGGGCAGAGCAGGGACAATTCCTGGTCATCCTTCAAAGGGGAAAGTGCGGAAAGCGCTATGACCTGGGCTCTGAACGGAGTGGAGAGCACCTTAGGTACATAACCCAGCCTTGGTTTCAGGACGACCTTGGAGTCGTTAGGCCAGAATTCCAGGCAAGCAGGGTTGATGGAAAGGGCCTGTAGGTCCCCTACTCGCTTAACCAATGCCAGCGCTAACAGCAAGGCGGTTTTAAATGAGAGTGATCTGAGGCTCGTGGATTGCAATGGTTCAAACGGGGGGCCTTCCAAGGCCCTTAGTACGGTTGGTAAGTCCCAAGGTGGAACTGTACGAGGACGTGGGGATTAATTCTCCTGGCGCCTCGTATAAACTAGACCACCGCACTATTCCTGCCCACCGATCGGCCAGCAATAGAGGCATGGAAAGCCGCTATGGCTGCCGTGTAAACTTTGATGGTGGATGAGGAACGCTGATTATCCAGCCTCTCCTGCAGAAACGAAAGAACCACTGATACATTGGAGGTAACCGGATCTAAGTCGCAGTCTTGGCACCAAGCCGAGAAAATAGACCATTTCAGAGCATAGAGGTGCCTGGTAGACGGGGCTCTAGCTTCTGCCAAAGTGTTCAAGACATGCTCTGGGAGGTCGAAAGGCTCCCGTTGAGCGGCCACACATGCAGGGCCCATAACTCGGGCCGTGGATGCCACAGCGTGCCATTCGCTTGAGAGAGGAGGTCCTGTCTCAAGGGAATGGGCCACGGGCCTGCTTCGAGCAGCTGGAATAACTCTGACACCCACGGCTGGTTCCTCCAGAGGGGGACTATTAGAAGAAGCCTGTGCCGTTGTTCCCTGACTCGTCTGAGTACCTGCGGTAACAGACCAATTGGAGGGAACGCATAGAGCGAGACGTTGTTCCTCAACAACATGTTCGCTCCTTGGTTCATTTTGCCCAGCACATGCGTCACCTTCAGTGAGCACAGATTGGTCTGAGCCCCAACAAGAAGGTCGTTCGCCAGCATGCAGAGGCGCTTCGAGACGAGGCTGCTCTGGTGATTTATGTATGACACCACGGACCTGCTGTCTGAGCATATTAGCACATGGTGTCCCCTTATGTCCGGCAGGAAGAATTGACAGGCACGGCACACTGCTAGCATCTCTAGGCAGTTGATGTGTAGACCCGACTCTTCTTCGGACCAAAGACCGAAGGTCAGTTTGCCTTCGCACAGCGCTCCCCAATGCTTATTGGAAGCGTCGGTCATGACAACCTTCCTTCTGTGCACCGTGTCTAAGATCACACCCCGCTTCAGCCAGAAGGGGTCCCTCCAACGGGCCAGGGCTGATACACAGGCCCGAGTCACTGTTATGCGATGGCGACCGTGACGCCAAGCCACGGATGGAACCCTCTGCTTCACCCAGAACTGGATGGGTCGCATGCGAAGCAGGCCCAACTGAAGTACTGGCGAAACTGCTGCCATAAGGCCCAGCATTTTCTGGAAAGCCTTGAGCGGGTGGGCAGTCCCTTCCTTGAAGGAGGCCACGCGGCGCTGAATCATCATGGCTCATTCCACTGAGACAGCTGCTGTCATCTGCACTGAGTCGATAATTGTCCCCAGGAATGACACTCGCTGGCTGGGTGACAGTATGCTCTTGGCAAAGTTGACCCTGAGCCCCAGGCAATCTAAGTGGCTAAGGAGGAGGGTCTTGTGCGATGCTGAAACTGCCTCTGACTGGGCCAAAATGAGCCAGCCGTCAAGGTAGTTGAGGATGCGGATTCCCATCTGTCGCCGAGGGGAGAGAGCCGCATCCATGGATCGCATAAAAGTGCAAGGAGCCAGGGACAGCCCAAACGGAAGAACCTTGTATTGATATGCCACCCCCTCAAATGCAAATCTCAATAATCGTCTGTGATGGGGGGCTACCTGGATGTGAAAGTATGTGTCTTTCAGTCCCCTGGGAATATTTGCGAGAGGATCTGCTTCAATGTGATCATCCTGAACGACCTTTTACCAGGGCGTGATTCAGGAGTCTGAGATTTAGAATAGGTCGCGGGCACCGTCTTTTCTGGGGACGAGGAAGTAACAGCTGTAGAAGCCTGACTCGCTCTGGGCTGGAGGAACGACTTCTATGGCTCCCTTTACCAGCAGATTCATCACCTCTGCGCGCAGGACCTGAGCGTCCTCGCTGCGCACTGTGGTGGTGACCACACTGCGGAAGCGTGGTGGTCTTCGAGCGAATTGGAGTGAATAACCTCGTCTTATCGTAGCCATTACCCACTTTGACACACCGGTGATGGCCTGCCAGGCCTCGGCCCGTGTGGCAAGAGGTTGAATAGGCTCTAAAGACTGGCTGCATAAGGGCAGGACACTTATGGTAGACAGAAGAGGATATTTGCTCTCTTTTCGAAAATGTATGTGTTTTATTTTGTCCGCTATCACCGCGGTTGGACGCCCGGGCGCTAGAGTGGGCCTGTGGGGAACCAATAACACACTTCCCTCTGCACCCAGCGCTGAGCGGGGGGCAAGAGGCACATTAGAGGCTGCTTATGGGGTGGTCCAGCGGTAGAGAGACTCGGGCCCCTACTCTTTCTGCCTGGCTGATCAGGAGGACTTCAGAGGCGCCGGTCCAAGGTGACCTTGGGCCGGGGTCCTTGGCGCTTCAGGAAGGGGTAGCGTCTTGCCGAGTGGGAACGCCCTCTATCCTGCAGATCCTTAGGTCGGGGCTTGGGAGTGGCCGGCGTTGGCTTGGCGGGCTGCTGAGTTGACGCAGGCTTGGGGCAACTAGAAGCAGCAGAAGAGCTGGCGCATTTCGAGAGGAAGTGTCGCATCGCTTGAGACGACATCTGAGCCTCCGTAAAACGCTCCGCAAAGCCCTCCACAGCTGGCCCGAACAGGCTGTTCAACGAGGCCGGAGTATCGAGGAAGGGAACTTTATCCGCCTCTTTCATCTCCGTCAACGTGAGCCAAAGGTGGCGTTCCAACACTACCAGGCTGGACATCGACCACCCGATGGCCTAGGCAGTGGCTTTGGTGGCACGCAGGGCCAGGTCCGTCGCGCTTCTCATCCTTGAGTGAAGCTGCATCGAGACCAGCCTCCTCACTGGCGAGCATCTTGGCCTAGAAGACCTGGAGTACAGCCATAGAGTGCATCGCTGAAGCCGCTTGTCCAGCCGCCGAGTAGGCGCGTCCACCGAGTGCAGACGTGGCTCTGCACGGCTTGGACGGATGGCTTGCCCTCACTTTCCATCCGATAGCCGTGGGCGGGCAGAGATGCGTGGCCACGGACTCATCCAGAGGGGGCAGGTGCTCGTATCCCTTCTCTTCAGCGCTGTCAAAGGAGGTGAGGGCGGAGGAAGCAGAAGGACGGATGCGAGACGAGTAGGGGGCATGCCATGATATAGTGAGCTCGTCGTGGACTTCGGGGAAGAAGGGGGATGAGCGTTGGCGGGGGCTTGCTGGCACCCTGGGAGAAACCACTCGTCCAGCCTGCTGCGAGACGGCTCCTAGGTGGAGACCACTCAAGCCCGAGCTCACTGACAGCCTTAGTCATCACATGGACGAGCTCCTCGTCCGTTCTGTGTCTGGCGCTGCGTGAAGAGGACGGTGGCAAGAGGGCGGGGTCAGACACCGAGCCCAATAACTCCTCTGCGTCCGAAACCTCCAGAGAAAGATCATGTCGCTCGCAGCCGTGGAGGGACATTGATCAGGTTGAGTGAAGAGGACCGGCAAATCCTCTCTCTGCAGTGACGGCGAGGCACGCGGGCACTAAGCCGACATGAGCTCGCTCGTCTCCGGCCGCTCGAATCCTCTGCCCTGCTGTCTTTTCCTCGCAGGTCCCTGGGAGGAAAAAGACGGGAGGTCGCGAGGGGCGGAGTCGCTTTCTGAAAAGAAAGCTATCCGTGAGCGCAGAGAGGCGAGACTGAAACTCTGGCAATGAGAGCTATCAGTCCCGCTGAGCTCAGCTTCAGCGTGGGATTTCCCCCAGCATGACACGCACTCAGTGTGACTGTCATCAGCGTGCAGGGGAGTCCTGCACGTCTTACAATGACGGCGCGGCATTTGAAACAACGCCGTCAAAATTTGCTCTTTTGTGAAGCTCTTTTAGATAGTCGCCGGATGGCGGCAGGGGATAGACCGGGATTTGCGAGCTGAGCGCTGCAAAAGGTCCAATCCGGCTGCTGAAGCGTTTCAACGGCGAATCTCGGCGTCAGCGAAGAGTCAGCGAGGAAGAAGCTTCGTCGCTGAAGAGAAGAAATCTGAGATGCACACATCAGGTGTTGAATAATACAAAAAAGGAATGCCTAGGAATCTCTTTGTAATGAATTCTTGCATAAATTATTGCAATCAGTTATTGTTGTCAGTTTTGTAACATTTTTACATTTTTATTATTATTGATTATATTATACATAAAGCAGCTGTTTTAGAGAGAGAGAGAGAGAGAGAGTGTCGTGGTCAGAACTAAATTGGCACCCTATTGGCAAGAAAATATGATCAAAGAAAGTTGTGAAAATACACCTGTATTTTTTTTTTTTATTTTTATTTTTTTTTTACCTTTTGATCTTTCAAAAAAAAAAAGTAAAACCAAAATACATTTTAAAAAATCAAAAAAAAAAAAAAAAAAAAAATCTAACTTTTCAACAAAATCACATGCGGATATATATATTTCTCTAATACACATTGGCCACAATTATTTGTAGTTCTAGAAATTCTTATGAATAAAATGTCTGAAGATCTACAGTATATTACTATTCATATTTACTTTTTTACTTTTATTATATTATTTATTTATTTATTTTACCATATTTTATATATATATATATATATATATAAAATATACTCCCCCCCCCACTTTTAGCACACCAGGATGACTAGGAACATTACATTATCCAGCCAGGAATATAAATGTGAGGAACACAAAGGCCAAATTCCCTTTATCATCCATCACAATGAGAAAAAATAAAATAAAATGATGCGCAACAACAGACTGTTGATTGTTGAGCTTCACAAAATATGAAGTGAAGAAAATAGCAGAAAATAGCACAAAATAGAAAGTCAAAAAGAAAAAAGAAAATGTAAGAAAAGAGCTAAAGCATTAAATATTTCCATTTCCACCATTAGGACAATAATTACTGAGCTTCAAGCAATATGAAATGTTACAAATCTGCCTATTGTCTGTATCTATATTATCCTAATGCAATGTATTATCCTAATGCAATTCCTATTGTCTGTATCTATATTATCCTAATGCAATGTGAGGAAGATCGTTTGAGTGGCCAAAGACTCTCCAAGGATCACAGCTGAATAATTACAGAAAATAGTTGAGTCTTCGGGTCAGAAAGCCTGTTAATGGGCAGTGGCTGGATCTTCCAACGGAACAATGATCCAAAAGGACCATCAAAATCAACACAAAAATGAGTCACTGAGCACAAAACGAAGGTTCTGCTATGGCCGTCCCAGTTACCTGACCTGAACCCTATAGAAAACTGAAGAGGAGAGAATATCAACATGGAGCTGGGAATCTGAAGAGTCTGGAAAGATCCTCGATGAAGGAATGGTCTCTGTTCTCTTTCAGATGTTCTCCAAACTCATCAGGCATTACAGGTGAATCTGCCCGAGTCTGCGCAGTAGTGTCGTGAGGTGGAGCCGCGGAATCAAACTCATTCTCAAACTCAGACCCAATCAACCATAACGATAACAACATGATAACAACTACCTTAAATGACCAAAACCATATTTCGAAAAATTGTATTGGAAGTGTAATTTATTAATTTATTTTTATTTTGACGCAAGTCCCAGTTGTTTACATGGAGAGGGCGGGGTTTATGACCTGTACTGCAGCAGGCCACCAGGGGGCGATCTAAGAGCCCGCAGCTTCACTTTTCAGGACGAGTGAGACACACCCGTCCTGGTAGGTTTAATTTAAGCCTCAATTTAGCCCTGAAGTAGCTCTAGTCTTCCTCCAGGAACCAGGCTAATAAATTCTGGACTAGACCAAGTCTATTTAAAACCACAACAGAGAAAGTAGATGTCTGTTAATCTGGTTTAAATGGCCATTTCAGTCTAGGACTAGGCTTAATCTCAGTCCGGGAAACCACCCTCAGATTCCAAATTTTCAAATAGTTGTTTCTCGGCCAAACAAACCATACATCAATGGAAAGCTTATTTATTCAGCTTTCAGATTTCAATTTAAAAAAATTGACCCTTATGACTGGTTTTGTGCTGCAGGGTCACATATAGATTTCCTTGTTGATATTTTGTCAGACAATAGTTTAAGGCTGTTGCAATGCTAATCTACAGTGTTGACAGGTTGCTGTTGCTTATCCCGTTATGACATCATTATACTGATTTTAATTTGCCTGAACGAGCGCAGATGAATTTCCCTGCTGGAATAAGAAGTCTCAACAGCTTACAAAGTGTAGCCTGTAAAAATGGCAGGAAAGAGTCGCCTTGGGAGGCAATTAAAACTAAGTGGGATGAGCTTTATATCTGTTTTATGTGGGACATTTTAATTATCGTTAACAAATGATGACTTGCACACAATCCAAAATCATGGGGAGCTACACATTGTCATACACACACTCTAGCCTCGAGTCGATCCAGGTACTGCTGTCCATATTCAGGAGACGAAATATAATGTTGTAAACTGAGTTCTGAAGCAAAGGACACGAGGAGCGTTATCTTCTATTTATTAAGACAAGATGGCCACTGAGTCATCAGCTCGTTAAGATTTCAAATAACGTTCTGCAGCTGCTATATGGCTGCCAGGATGTTTGTGATTCCAAAGAGATAAATGCTGCTCTAACCAGTCTAGTTATTCCTATAGTAACTCACCCATAGCCTGTGTTTCAGAAACAGCTTGTCTTATCGCCTCAGATCCAAACCCTCGGGCTCAAGCTGATGTTGTTTTATCACAGATCATGCCTTAAGTGTATATTTAACACTTTACATTAATTGTTACACATATTATGTGCAAATATATAATTACTTGAAAAGAAAAGTACTTGCCCACACAAAGGTTGTTGTGGATGGTTGTAATTTATATATATATATATATATATATATATATAGATTGATTGATTGATTGATTGATTGATTGATTCCTTACACAGATCGGTTTATTGATTCCTTACACAGATTAGAAATCTTTTTATTTGAAATGTTTCATAAGTCTTTGTAATTCATTAACTTGCACCCACATTTGGGCACAAATCCAAGAATTTATAATCTTGAATTTATAATAAAACAGTTTTAAGGCATTGTGACTGCATTTGAGTATTTTATTATTTTTAATAATTATTATTTTTAATTAAAATATTATATATATATATATATATATATATATATATATATATATATATATATATATATATATATATAATATAATATTTTAATTAAAAATAATAATTATATATATATATAACATGTAGTCTGATGTGTTTTACGGAACCCTGGTTGCATGATGGCATGTACACACACGCACACACACAATGTTTATATATAAACAAATAAATAAAGCCACAAATTATATATATATATATATATATATATATATATATAAATTTGTGGATTTATTTATTTATTCTTTTACTTATTACATGAAACACTGATGACAGTAATTTATCAGTCATTTATCATTTGAGATATGACAATTTGATTAAAAAAATAAAAAATAAAAAAACATTTAATGTTTACATGCATGAATCATTCACAAAAACATCAAGAGCATGTATTTATAAAATAAGGTGAATTTCAATTTCATGTCAACTTTAAATGTGCATCATCCAGTCAGAACTATCTGTTTCAAAATATTACTTTTATAATAGCAGGTAACTCAAACACTGAGTGATGCATAGACTTATAGTTCATTAGGTTGCATTAGTATTTTAAAGCAGTGCAGCAGTAGGTCTTTTCTCCATTATGGAGGAATTACTGAACTATTTTGTTCGAACCTAAGGACTTGCATCAAAGACTTGGCATTGTTGTAATGTACTTTGTGTTTCTAAATCAGTCCCTCTAGAAGTAGAAGTCTAAAGTATTTGAAGCCCCATGCAGTCTGTTTAACAACCCCACCGAGAATACGGACGCCGTTTTTATTTGCGTGATTCAAATGACTAATTTATAGGGAAAAGCTTCGAGCTCAATTGAGAATCAGGCAGGCTTTTGTGAGGGCGTTTGTGAATCCACTGAAGAGAAGCTAGCCTTTAGAATTTATAAAGTGCTTGAAGTGGCCAGGCCCATCTATAGAGATGAGGGCGATATGAAGATTTAAAGCACTTCAAAGCCGCCTTTGTGCTCGCAAGACACCAATGATGGAGAATCTGCGCCATATTGTATATAATAGCGGAGCGTGTACCAGCTAAGAGGTTGTGTACATTTGATATGCAAATTTGAAAGTTTGTTTAGTGTAAACTTTAGCATGATAGTGATTAGTGCACAGCCTAATTAATCTGCATTCACAGAGAACAGATGTTTACTGTAGCACACATACGCTGTTGAGGAAGCTTTCGGAAGTGAAGTGTTATTTGTTTACGTTGCATCTGTCATTAACATTCCTGCAATTGTTTCAATTAATTAAACAATTAATGACATAAAATATAAAACAAAACAAACAAAAAAAAAAATCATGGACTTCTTAGGTGTCAACTGTGGGCTTATTTTAGTAAACTTTTAATGTGCATATCTGTGGAAGTACTGATTAATATATATATATATATATATATATATATATGTATTTTTTTTTTTAATTTTATTTATTTTTTTTTTTTTTTTTCTGGAAATTCAAAGAAAAAAAATGTCACAAATATAAATTAACCACGAGGTAATGTATATTTTGAATAATTAAATACTTAACAAATAAGAGGAGCTCCACCTCATTGGATTATTTTCTCATTTTATTTGTGACGTGATGGATGTAAACCAAAAACTAAGATTCATTATTATGACAGGCGAATTATAAGTTTGTTATCAGTGCAAAAACAGCTTATTTAACACCTAAACAAATGACACAAAACTTTTGTTTTCAGTGTTTTTAAATGTAAATACATTGTTTGCTTGTTTTGCTTAGTTTATTAATTTTGATTAATAACAATAAACACTGCATTAAAAGAGAAAAAAAAACATATACATAGAGTTTTAATAGTTTTTTATAACTTCATTTACTGTATATTTAAAAAAAAAAATAATAATAATAATAATAATAATAATAATAATAATAATAATAATTGTCATAATGACAAACAAATGTATTTTTCACAATATTATCATTATATATTATAAAAAATC
The DNA here is from genome assembly GCA_039654775.1 of Spinibarbus caldwelli. Taxonomy (NCBI): domain Eukaryota; kingdom Metazoa; phylum Chordata; class Actinopteri; order Cypriniformes; family Cyprinidae; genus Spinibarbus; species Spinibarbus caldwelli. The sequence goes on from CM077263.1 coordinate 25,975,622, forward strand.
TAAACATTTCTTTTTTAAATCTTTCTTACTACACGCAGCCCTAGTTTCTCCATAAAATGCACATGTACAGTAGATCTATGAAAGAACGTGCAGGACAGCAGAGTGAATCAATGACAGTGGCTGTGTGAAGCCTGAGAAATGAATGTGCTCTCCTTTCTCCAGTCACTCTCCTTTCTTTTTGTAATTTACCAATTTTTTTATTTTTTTATTTTTTATTTTTTTTAATTTTTATGGTAATCAGTAATAAGCTTTTCCCTCTCTAATCATGCAATTTGGGAGAGTTTTTATATTAAGTTTTGCCATGGGACTTCTGTTTTTAACTCTCCGAGTGACCGGAGTCCAGCAACATGGTGCCGGCTCTTTTGTTTACACCAGGGATCAGTTGATCATATTGCAACCGGCCAGCATTTTTGATCCAACTTTTTATCGGACTTTAAACATCCCTGATGAGGTACGAAGGAGGACAGTGAGAGGATGCAGAGGTGGAGGAAAATGGCGGAGAGGAGCCAAGCAGCGCGCAAAGAGAAGGCGAGGAAATATAAACCGTATCTCCCGTCTCTCATTATGGGTAATGTGAGGTCGCTGGACAGTAAGATGGACGAGCTGACAGCTTTAGTAAGAAGGGAGAACATCTTTCGCGAATGTAGTGAGATGTTTTTTTTACGGAAACCTGGTTGCATGATGGCACACCCGATTCCAGCATTAATATAAACAGCTTCAGTGCAGTGCGGGGAGACCGGAGACGAGAGGAAAGGAGGAGGACTGGCTGTCTATAGTAACGACATGTGGTGCCACCCGGGTCATGTAACTGTGAAAGAGCGTGTTTGCAGCCCTGATATTGAACTTTTGGCTGTGGGGCTTCGTCCATACTACATGCTCAGAGAGTTCTCTCACACCATTTTAATCACCGTCTACATTCCTCCATCCGCTAATGCTGCAGGTGCATGCGATCTCATATACTCAGTCACTGCCAAACTTCAGACTCGCCTTGTACCTCATCTCCGGTGACTTCAATCAAGCGTCCCTCACGAAAACACTTCCCACCTTCACTCAGTATGTGGATTGTTACACCAGAGGTGTCAGGACCCTAGACTTGATGTATTAAAATGTTAAAGGGGCCTACAGCTCTTTAGCCCTCCCCCGACTAGGCAGGTCAAATCACAACCTGATCCATCTCCTTCCAATATACAAACCCCTGGTTCAGAGGCAACCTGCTACTGTCAGGAAGGTGAGGAAATGGTCTGAAGAAGCCAATGCTGCCCTGCAGGAGTGCTTTGAGTCTACTAACTGGGAGGTGCTCTGTGAGCCACAGGGAGAGGACATTGACCAACTGACTGACTGCATCATGGAATATATCAATTTCTGTGTTGACATCTGCATGCCCCTGAAAACTATGCATTGCTTCCCTAATAATAAACCCTGGCTCACCAAGGACATTAAAGGTGCTCTCAATGATAAAAAGAGGGCTTTTAGGATTGGTGATAAGGAGGAAGCTAAGAGGGCTCAAGACTGCTGTCTGTCAAGATAAGGGAGGGAAAGGAAAAGTACAGGAAGAAATTGGAAAATAGCCTGCAACAAAATAACTTGAGGGAGGTGTGGAGAGGCATGAGGACCATCACTGGCTACAAGACCGGCATCCAGTTGTTGGAGGGCAATACAGACCATGCTAATGAGCTTAATCTTTTCTTTAATAGATTTGATGTGAAGTCTCAAATGCTCTCCTCCTACAACTTCTCTACACATTCACCAGTCCTTCCCCCAATGTAGTGGCCACTACGCAAGATTACTCTGGAACCATCACCATCTCAGAGGATCAAGTACGAAGGGAATTGAACAGGCTTAGCCCCACAAAGGCTGTGGGCCTTGATGGAATCAGTCCAAGAATACTGGGAGCCTGTGCCACGCAACTTTGTGGTGTGTTGCAATATATTTTTAATCTGAGCCAAATCTGGAGAGGGTTCCAGTGCTATGGAAAACATCTTGCTTAGTTCCGGTACCAAAAGTAGCACGGCCCTGTGCCCCAATGACTACAGGCCAGTAGCGCTGACCTCTCACCTAATGAAAGTTTTTGAGAGACTGATCCTCAGATCCATTCGGCCCCTTGTCAAACCCTTCCTTGATCTGTTACAGTTTGCCTACCAGTCTCAACTTGGAGTGGATGATGCTATTGTCCACCTGCTCCATCGAACATATACTCACCTAGAGAAACCGAGGAGCTCTGTGAGGTTTATGTTTTTTGACTTCTCTAGTGCCTTTAACACCATCAGGCCCACCTTACTGGAGGAGAAGTTGAAGAACGTGCATGTGTACACTCCTTTGGTCTCATGGATTATGGACTACCTTACTGGCCGTCCCCAGTACGTCCGCATGGTGTGTCCGACACTGTGATCTGCAGCACTGGTGCTCCTCAGGAGACAGTTCTTCCTCCCTTCCTCTTCACCCTGTATGCATCTGATTTTAGTTACAACTCCGAATTCTGCCATCTCCAGAAGTTCTCTGATGACTCTGTGGTTGAAGGATGTATTCAGGGTGGTGACACCTCAGAGTATCAGACGGTAGTGGACTTTGTTACCTGGTGTGAACTAAACCACCTACAGCTCAATGTCAGGAAAACAAAGGAACTTGTAGTGGACTTTAGAAAATACAGGACCTCTGTCACTCCTTTGTCTGTCCATGGTGAGAAAGTGGAGATTGTTGCAGATTACAAATACCATATAGACAACAAACTGGACAGAACATTAAATTCAACAGCACTTTTAAAGAAAGGTCAGAGCAAGCTGTATTTTCTGAGGAGGCTCAAGTCTTTTAACATCTGCAACACCATGCTGCAGATGTTCTGTGAGTCTGTGGTGTCTAGTGTCTTTTTCAATGCGGTGGTCTGTTGGGGAAGTAGTTTGAAGGTGGCAGACAGAAATAAACTGGACAAACTAATCAGGAGGGCTGGCTCTGTACTTGGCATGGAGCTGGACCCTGTTCACGTTGTGGCTGAGAGACGGATGCTGTCAAAACTTTACTCAATCCTGAATGATCCCTCTCATCCACTACACAGTGTGCTGGTCGACCAGAGGAACACATTCAGCCAGAGAATGATCACTGCCAAGTGTTCCACGGAGCGCTTTAGAAGATCTTTTATCCCTGTGGCCATCAGGCTGTACAACTCCTCTTTATAAGTGCTGGGACATTCATGAGTAATGCATGTGCAATACATGTTTATTTCATGTGCAATAAGGGACTTTCATGTGCAATACAAATGAATTATTATTGTTGCTGTTGCTTATTTATTTGTTAGTGTTGAGATTGGTGTGCAGTGCATACTGTATAACTGCTGTGCTTAATTGCCGTTATCACGCTGGACTTATCGTGCTCAGCATTTGTCGTTCCATTGCGCCTCAGTTAACTTCATATTTGATCTGAACTGTCATCTTCACTGGTGTGGTTTTACATTATTGTTGTGTGTTTTTGCTTATTCATTTTTTTAATTTGTTGCTATATATATAAATATACAAAAAAATAAATATTACAAATCTTAGAGACTCCGAGTTTTTGAACTGTAGTGTACAGTATGTGTATATTTATTTATTTATTTATTTATTTATTTATTTATTTATTTATTTATTTCTATTATTATTACTATTAATTATTTATTCATTCTTTCTTTCCATCTCAACGTCCACATCTGCTGATCTCAGAGAGATGAGCCTTGAGTTCAGAGAGTCTGAGTGAGCAGGTGTGTGATTGTGATCTGCTCCATTCTTCAGTGCAGTGCTCCATAACGTCTGAATGAGACGCAGTGTTCAGTTCCTGTGTCTAATGGCTGTTTTGTTTTTCACTGTCATAGCTCCATTTCCCCAGATGTGTGTCTGTGTCTCCTACGTACCTGGAGTCTGTTTGTTTGTTTGGGTTACTTATGAATATATAAGCAGATCTGTACCTCTGATTCACGCACCAGAACACTTTGAACATTAACAGCGCTCCAAAACTGTCTCACTCCATTAAATATAGTTCCTGTGATGGAATTCCTGCATATATTTTTGTTCTCTCTCCCCACCTTACTTCCATCATTCTTCATTTTTTTTTTCTGTTTTATTTTTCTCTGATACAAAAAATGAAACACTGCATGTGAGATCAGTTTTGTATTATGCTGCACATATACTGTATATAAGCAGACATAAGAGAAAAGCTGTTTATGTGTCATAGAAATTAAGTCTCAGATATATAATAGTAAGAAGATTATTTTTTATTTATTTTCCTCAGCCAAGAAACTTTCTACACAGTTGTTTAGACAAGAGAATGTATTTTATCGTTAGAAATATTACACAATTCAGATTTACATTTAACAAACTTCACAAATTAGCATTACTAACACTGCTTTCAGAACATTTGAACACACAATAACCTGCAGTTCAGTGAGTGAGGGAGTCATCTAAGTCAATTCAGTGAGTGAATGAGTCATCTGAGTTGATTCAGTGAAGAGTGGAGTCATCTGAGTCGATTCAGTGAGTGAGTCATCTCAGTTGATTCAGTGAAGAGTGGAGTCATCTGAGTCGATTCAGTGAGTGAATGAGTCGATTCAGTGAAGATTTAAGTCATCCTACTCATTCAGTTCATGATCAGCACCAAATAAATGATTGAACAACACATTGTGCTCTTTGACTTTTTATTGTCAGTGCATTATTTTGTGGTATCCAGTCTTTCTCTCCTCCCAATTGAAGGGTTACTCAAATATATATTTTACATTATTATATATTATGTTTAATATAATATACTGTTTAAATGTTTGGGATCAGTATGATTGATTGATTGCTTGATTGATTGATTGATTAATTCATTCATTCATTCATGACAGTAAATACATTTATTACGTAACACAATATTTCTATTTCAAATAAATGCTGTTCTTTTAAACTTTCTATTCATTTGTGAATCCTGAAAAATAAAATGTATCAGAGTTTCCACAGAAATATTGGGCAGCACAACTGTTTTCATCATTGATAATAATCAGAAATGTTTCTTGAACAGCAAATCAGAATATTAGAATGATTTCTGAAGGATCATGTGACACTGAAGACTGGAGTAATGATGCTGAAAATTAAGCTGCACATCACAGAAATCAATTACAATTTAACAGATATTCGCATAGAAAATAAATATTTTAAACTGTAATAATATTTCACAATTTTTACAGCATTTCTGATTAAATAAATGCAGCCTTGATGAACAGAATATATTTAAAAAACTCTTTATGTGTAATATAAATGATTATTATTCTGTATTCAATCACGTTGCATGTTCAGCAGCACAGTGCCGGTTAGTGCTGTTGGATTCTGGGCATTTTTGCCCATTTCATTATTTGAACCCATTAAGGTTACACCAGGCCAGCTGTATCAAAATCCCATATTTACTGAACACGCTTCTTTCCGTCTGTCTTCCTGTGAGGAGCCACAGCGCATCACCTAAGCAGATGCTCCTATATAGGGCAGCTTCCGCAGCTCACTTTTACCCTTTTTCACGAAGGCAATTCAGGTTACGCTTCTCGCCAGAGGGCACAGCCCTGGAGTTTGAGGGTTTGGAGCCGCTGAATCCTGGCTGCGGTCTGATGCTGAGCAGATCAGAGCCAGCGGTCCCAGTGACAGCAGACCAAGCGCTCGCTCTCATCTGACACGATGGCAGGCCTACAGATCCCTCGCTTTGAAGGCAAACTGGAGAGACAACTTAATTCCTCAGTCCCAGTATCACGGGGCCCAGAAAAGCAGCGGATGGAGCTTCAAACTGCCTCATTAGCCCCTCTACTTCCTTCCCCTCGAGGACCAGAGCGCAGGTGGAACCGATCTGGAGGCTCCAGAAAACAGCTCTGCATGCGAGCCCTCGTTTTGATTGCGTGTCCTCGGTCCAACTTATTACGCCGGTTGATGTCAGAGATACAGAACATCAGATGAAAGCATGGGAGCCTTTAATTATCCGGTGAGAATGTGAGTCAAAAACAGCAGCGAGGGATCTGATGTTTAGATGAGAGCATGTATTTTGACATTGAAAATATTACATAATTAACCTTTACCTTTAACAGACTTTAACCATTATAAAGTAAATTACTAACATTGCTTTCAGAAAGCAATCACACAGTAGCAACATTTGGACACAATAACCTGCAGTTCAGTGAGTGAGTGAGTCATCTGAGTTGATTCAGTGAAGAGTGGAGTCATCTGAGTCGATTCAGTGAGTGAGTCATCTGAGTTGATTCAGTGAAGAGTGGAGTCATCTGAGTCGATTCAGTGAGTGAGTCATCTGAGTTGATTCAGTGAAGAGTGGAGTCATCTGAGTCAATTCAGTAAGTGAGACATCTGAGTCGATTCAGTGAGTGTGTGAGTCATCTGAGTCGATTCAGTGATGAGTAGAGTCATCTGAGTCGATTTAGTGAAGAGTCATTGATTGACTCATTGATCAAGCCTACAGATCCCTTGCTTTGAAGGCAAACTGGAGAGACAGCTTCATTCCTCGGTACCAGTGTCATGGGGGCCCAGAAAAGCAGCGGATGGAGCTTTAAACTGCCTCATTAGCCCCTCTGCTTCCCCCTCAAGGACCAGAGCGCAGGTGGAACCGATCTGGAGGCTTCAGTGGCTCCAAAAAACAGCTTTGCATGCAGGCCCTCATTTTGATTGTGTGTCCTTGGTCCAACTTATTACGTCGGTTGATGTCAGAGATACAGAACATCAGATGAAACCATGAGAGCCTTTAATTATCCGGAGTCAAAAACAGCAGCGAGGGATCTGATGCTTCATTCACATGCAGAAGTTATATATGAAACTTGGGCTTTGATGTCTATTTAAGGCTGACATATAGAACTTACAACGACCAGGATGTAAAACCGATTTCTATTTGCCAACCTGAAGGATTTCTGAATTAACGGTATAGACATATTCACTTTCAGTGATATTATCTGGTTTGAATATAGGTCAGTAATTGAAAGGCAGATCACTTCCTCTCTTTTAAATGTACTGCAGGAACATGAATGAAGGCTCATATTGCATAAAAGATCGATGTGAGAGATGAAAGACGCTCTTCAGAGCGCAGCGCTTAATTATTACGTACACTTGTCGTGTAGAATCAAACCATTAAGACTTTCACAAGAAGTCTTGAGCTATTAATGTAAACCGAAAAGTGCCTTTATGCTCATCAATTTATCACAGTAAAAATCTGAGACTGTTTGAATAATTTAGTTTGGATTTTACAGTATATTCCTGACTACTAGTTGATATTGATAAGCCAACATTATTTTTCTCATTATGACCGATATGTCCAGTATTAAAATTCTATAATATTTTGTCTAAATACACTGCCATTACAACATTTTATTTTTTTTAATAAATTAAAAATTTGATCAAAAGTGTCAGTAAAGACATTTAGATAGTTGAAAAAAAAAAAAAATGAAAAGAAAATCACATAAATGCTGTTATTTTGAACTTTCTATTCATCTGTGAATCCTGACAAATAAAATGTATTACAGATTCCTCAAAAATATTGTGCAGCACAACTGTTTTCAACATTGATAATAATCAGAAATGTTTCTTGAGCAGTAAATCAGCATATTAGAATGATTTCTGAAGGATCATGTGACACTGAAGACTGGAGTAATGATGCTGAAAATTCAGCTGCGCATCACAGAAATACATTACAGTTTAACATATTCACATAGAAAACAGCATATTAAATTGCAATAATATTTCACTTTTTTTTTCATTTGATCAAATACATGCAGCCTTGTTAAAAACATTATACAATCATTATAAAAACATTATAAAATCATATCAACCCAAAATGTAATGTAAATTAAAACACTTAAATCTAAAATCTATCATGTTAAATTAACATTTTTATTTCAGCATCACAACATTAGATTGTACAGTATAACCAAATGGATATTCATTTTTTGTTTTGCTACAAATTGCAAATTGCTTTTAAAAAGCAGCTCAATTCTCAAGATTTGATGGACTAATAAGACAGCACATCGCCTTGGTGGCCTTTACTCTTTTCTCCTCTTGTATGGAGGGTATCCTGACGTTTCCCCTAATAGTGTGATCCGTGTCATATATTCAGTGCTGCCTTCACTTGAAAGGTCAGAGAAACACATTCATTGCTTCAGCTGACCACCGTATGATTGTCATTGGCAGAAAGCAGAAACACTCAGACCCCACAGGTCTTCATTCACACTTCACAGCTACTGAAGACATCTTTCCATCTAAACCACACAACTGATAGTGAGTTCAGTTCAAATGTCATGCTGAAGTTTGAGAAACATCTCTTATGAACTGACTGGGTCAGTCGATTTATACACTTGTTTCACTGTAAAAAAAAATAAATAAATAATAATAATCATAAAACACTTTTCTGGGTCCAATGAACAATAATCTGACACGTTACATGTTGCTTTTGTTTCATGTTGCTTATGTATTTTAAAAAAGAGAGTAGATAATGACAAAATTAACCTTTTGGGTTGAATTAATTTAAATTTGCATAGGGAAATATTTAACAGTTAAAATAAGGATACCACATTTTCCCTATATCATTCTAAATTGATTAGCAAATACTAATTAAAAAAAATACATCTGATGGTTTAGGTGTGGGCTAAATATTAATATTTAACATTCAATATTTATTTTACTACAGAAATATTGTGGAACACATATATATATATATATGTGTGTGTGTGTATGTGTATGTGTATGTGTATGTGTGTGTGTGTATGATGGCGGGAGGAGCAAACGACAGACACAGTGGGTGTGGCATCAGGCCTCGGAGAGGCTTTTAATAAAAAGAAATAATAAAATAAAGTGTCCAAAGGGAATAAAGTGTCCAACATGAAGAGGGGATCTGGTGTCCTCGTCGTGCTGCGGGGTTCGTGAAGGAGGGGTCCAGGTAAGGGGCGGAGTCCGGCGGCCGCACGCGCTCTCCACTCGGGTCCGGGGCGCGAGGGGCTTCGACCTCCTTTAGCCCGCGGCGCTTGCGGGGATGAACGGCCCGTCAGCCGTATAACGGGTGCGGTTCTGTCCGGACCGCGGGTCCAGCGGCTCACGTCTCTGGCGGCACGGGAATCCCTCTACGCACCCTTCCTGGACCCACGAGAACACCAGCGTGCATGCATGGGGATGAGACCGGTCTCTCGAGGAGAGGCGTTTAGCAGCGGCGCTGATGAGGCTCCATTCCCTTCAGGTGTGCCTCATCACACGCCGCCAGACCTGGCTGTTTCAGCGCCCCTCCTCTCTCACACACCCACTCCCGTCGGGAGCCTGGAGAAGGGCGGCGATTAACGGACGGGGTGCTGCTGATAATAATATATATAATAGAATGTTTTCAGAAATGTAATGATGCTTCTGGTCTGATCTGAGTAACTTTTTAAGAATCCAGCTAAAGGTGAAACGCATGACGCTGATAGTGGAAACATTTTTTTTTTTTTTTTTTTTTTTAGCATTTTGATTAGCAAATTATTGTAATTATTAACAAACAACTGAAGAGCTGTAAGCTTGTACTTGAACAGCTGAATGTCCATTCATCATGGCTTTCAGTGCCGCATAGAGAATCACATCATCAAAACGACTCAGATTTGTCCACATCCACCTTGAACTGAGTCATCGAGTCATTCTGCCTCATATGCGGCCAACTCAAAACAAAGCTGCTCCAACTGTGATGTTTCACAGCAGCTCCTGGAGGCACTTCTGTCCCATTACTTCTGCTGCTCCTTCTTCTCTCTCTCTCTCTCTCTCTGTCTCTCTCTCTCTCTCTCTCTCTCTCTCTCTGTCTCTCTCTCTCTCTCTCTCTCTCTCTCTCTCTGTCTCTCTCTCTCTCTCTCTCTCTCTGTCTCTCTCTCTCTCTCTCTCTGTCTCTCTCTCTCTCTCTGTCTCTCTCTCTCTGTCTCTCTCTCTCTCTCTCTCTCTCTCTCTCTCTCTCTCTCTCTCTCTCTTATTTTTTATTAAAGGCAGAAATATCATGTTTTTTTTTTTTTGTTTTTTGTTTTTTTTGTGAGATATGGAGATAAGCTTTTATGTTTCCTTCTAGACTGTCAAAAAATTACAACACAATCATGTCATTTGTACATGTACATGACAAATACAAATCTTGAATCTTAAATCATCTGTTGAACATATTTTGAATTCACTGTGAAAAAAAACATAATAATAATAATTAATAAATAAATGTAAAAATGTTTATTACAGTACATAATTTAGTGTAATATTTAATTATAATATATTATTATATTATATTATATTTTGTCAAATATTTAATATAATATAATATAATATAATATAATATAACATAATCATTATTTTGTTTTATCATTTAAAAGGTTATATTTAACATATACTGATAGAAAATAACACCAAAAATCAGTTAACTTTTTTTTTTTTTTTTTTTTTTTTTGGACAGAATCTTGGATTGATTGATTGATTGATTGAGTGATTGATTGAAAGAAAGAAAGAAAGAAAGAAAGATAAAGAAAGAAAGAAAATTTGTGAAGCTCATATTAAATGAACAGGAGATAAAGTTTTTAGTTTCACCTTCTGAGGATGATGATGAAGGTTAAGGACCTCTTTACTGATCATTGTCCAAAAACAACAAACAGTACTTATATTTTAAGAGTTTCAAGCCTAATTTTGTCCCCATTCATGAGAAGTGCCTCGAGAAAGCTTTCATGTGAAAATGCTCAAGAGTTTCGGCCCCTCGCTGCTTAAAGAGAAGTGGCTAACAAGGACGCAGTCACTGAAGTCATTATAGTCGCTCTCCAAACACTTAACCTAAAAGCATGCCTTTCTACGTCACATGAATTATTCATTGCTCTCGTGCTCTTCACCCCTTACGCACAGTTAGCCTCTTTCATATAAATTTGATGAGCCTCTCAATTTCAAAACAACAGTCGTTCTGGTGTGAGTAACAATGCTGTGAGCAAACTCACGACATCAGGGACAGTTAAATGAAACAAGCTGAATGTTTTATCAGTCTCTCCTGCAGAAATCAGTAAATGCGGCAGTTTGTCTTGAGAAGCGTGAGATCTCTTATGAGTAACGGAACTGAGGGAAAGCATTGTTTATGTGAAACTCAACTCAGCAGCGGAAGAGGCTGATATCAGGACGAATCACATTTACCACCAGAGAACAAACACTGGAAACATCACTGGCTTCTGCTGATTCTTTAACACTGCCTGTGGTTTTACATGCATTTTTATACTGCAACAGATAAAAGCAGCCCAAAACCTGAAATAAATAGATGTAATTGTATATATATATATATATATATATATATATATACACATACTGTACACTACAGTTCAAAAGCTCGGAGTCTCTAACATTTGTAATATTTTTGAAAGAAGTCTCTTTTGCATAAGGCTGCATTTAGTTGACTAAAAATATAGTAAAATCAGTAATATTGTGAAATATTATTACAATCTCAAATAGCGGTTTTCTATGTGAATATAATGTAAACTCTAAATGATTTCTGTGATGTGCAGCTGAATTTTCAGCATCATTACTCCAGTCTTCAGTGTCACATGATCCTTCAGAAATTATTCTAATATGTTGATTTACTGCTCAAGAAACATTTTTGATTATTATCAATGATGAAAACAGATGTACTGCTGAATGTTTTTTTTTTTTTTTGTGGAAACTGTGATGCATGTTTTTCTTAAATAATAAATAAGTAAGCAACATCACAGCAGGCACTCAACTGGTCCCATTTTAGAGGGGTTTAAGCTGAGGAATTAGAAACTCAGAACACTTACACTACATTATTTCTGTTACTTGAGCTGTAAATGGTTATTTTAGGCTGCTAGGTTTTATGTTGCCATAGCAATGATGCTGTACAATTGGATAAAACTGTTTACAGTAATGGTTAATGAACAATTTCTTTCACACTAAAAGCAAGTCAACATGCATGTTGTTTACATCTTTTACTTTTTTTAGCATTCTAAAACTTATATTGGCCCCAACTTCACTTCTGTTGTAAGTGCCTCACAATATGCCAGATTTTTGCTTGTACTGTATGTGGATTCTGTGTTTTATGATTTAAAACAAATTTATCATAAAATGTTATCTAATGAAATGAATTAATAAAATGTTAACAATTTAATCAATTAATTTAATAAGCATCAGCAATATACTATTTAAAAAATGTATGTAATTTTTATTTGTATAATTATAAAATATTATACAATTTATTGTTAATAGTAGTACTTTAAGAAGTACAATTTACTATTCAATAGTAGTATATCTTTGGTCATTTCTTAACATCATTTGAGTTGTAAATGGTTGTTTTAAGCTTTTAGGTGTTATTAGGTACAATTGGATAAAACGTCCTTAAATCGTTATTAAATCATTATTGATGTAGTTCTGCACATATGCATTTAGCTTAAATGTAGGCTACTGTAAGACTGGTACTGTAAGATACTGTAAGATTATATTTTGCTATATGAGGGTTGAAACTAAATATATTTTCTAATTCAAAAATTAATTTAATTGTGCCTCACTGTTTACAACATATATTTGGCATATATTTAAAATACTGTATATTTTGGTCACAAAAAATATATATTTGTTCATATCATGCAGTTTATGTATATGTATGTATGTATGTATGTATGTATTTATTTATTTATTTACTTATTTATTTAAACATTTATAGTTTGGTTCTAACTTCATTTCCATTGTAAATAGTTAGGGTTACAATATCCTAGACTTTCTTTTTTAAGAAAAAGAAAAACGAAAGAAATACAAGCAAAAGACAGAATTAATTTTGTGGTAATCAATATTATGCCTCAAGTGCTGTCATTTCAGATTTACTGAAGCCAGAACAATCCTTCAATATTATTTCATCAGCTCTGTCTGGGTCAGAGTCAGGATCAGTGTCCCATATTTGTCCTCATCCATGCTTTAGTCCCATCGCACCCTAATTCTCTATCAAAACAAATCAAAGCCTCACTGAACAGAGTGGCAAAGGCTATATTTGAGTTTGTTCCTCTTACACCTCAATAAAGCCTCACACATCAGCAGATCTTGCCCTCATGTTAGCAGGCTGTCCTGAGGTGCAGTGACACAAAGGCCAGAGCGTCTCTCAATCAGGAGAGTTCTCAGCTTTATAAACGCCAGGGACAACTCATCATCTCCTCTCACCGAAATCACAGAAAGTGCCCCAGCTAGTGCTCTCTGATGCCACCGCTATTTTTTAGCTCCTTCTCCAGGTTTTGTCAGGTGTAGATTTATTTTCTTCTCTGTTTACTCTCTTCCCCCGCTCCCCATTTTCTGTATTTGCTTTCAGGCTGCATCTTTTTAAAGCTGCGGAGTCCCACTTGTGTGAAAATGATAAAAGGTTCGGGGTGGAAATGTGAGCGTGCCGCTGATTGATGATGCGAGCGGACGCCGCTGATGCTCTGCCCTGTTAATACTCTATTGATTAATGTCCGTCACAGCCTGTCATGATGAAAAAACTATGCATGCATACATTTTCATCATATCTGTGCACTAGGGGCCGTCAAGCTCTCTCAGATTCTTAGATGTCCTAAAAAATGAAGGAAATCCAAACAATGGTGTGTCTATCTTTGATTTATGTATATCAGGATGTGCTTTGATACAAGAAGTCAATGCATATACTGGGTCAACATGCTGAACATACACTGATATGTATTATATAAGCTCAAAGAAATGTGACCCTGGACCACAAAAGCAGTCATAAGTAGCACAGGTATATTTGTAGCAATAGCCAAAAATACTTTGTCTGGGTCAAAATTATAAATTTTTATTTTATGCCAAAAATCATTAGGATATTAAGTAAAGGATATTAAGAACATGATATTAAGTTCATGTTCCATGAAGATATTTTGTAAATTTCCTACTGTAAATAAATCAAAACTTGATTAGTAAAATGCATTGCTAAGAATTTCATTTGGACAACTTTAAATGAGATTTTCTCAATATTTTGATTTTTTTGCTCCCTCAGATTCCAGATTTTCAAATAGTTGTATCTCAGCCAAATATAGTCATATCCTAACAAACCATACATCAATGGAAAGCTTATTTATTCAGCTTTCATATATAAATCTCAATTTCAAAAAACATTCACCCTTATGATTGGTTTTGGGGTCCAGGGTCACACATATGAATGTGTGAAGTATAGCAAACCACACCGAGTGATGTTTTGAATTATGCTTGGCACATCTGACATTGCTGAAAGATTCAAAAGCCCTGAAAGTCAACTTTAGAGAAGGCACTTGTTGTGTTGATTGCTAAACGGATGCAGGAGCATGACTGCACATCACAAATCTGAATATAGCTATTTGATTTTAAAATTGCAGGCTGTTTCTTTCTTTAAGTATAGTTATTGTGGATTTACTTCGATTTTTAAGCTGTATTTTCAGCCCAGGTGTTACAGACGTACATGTCTGCGGATGTGAGGAGTTATCAACACGTTTTCATCACATATTGATGCTTGGTCAAGACCCATTGTCATTTTTTAATGCATTGAGTGCCTCTTTAGCATAATTTTTCAGTGTGCAGGGAACCCCATTGCTTTCAGTTGTTTGCCTTGCACTCTTAGAAATAAAGGCTCCAAAAGACTTTTTGCAGTAATGCCATTGAAGAACTATTTTGGGTTCCCCAAAGAACCTTTCTGTGAACAGTTCTTTAAAAAAATAAATAAATAAAAAGTTTGAAGAGCTTTTTAGTAATCTAAAGAATTTTATTATTATTGCAAAGAACTTTCTGTGCAGTGGATATATTCTATGGATGTTAAAGCCATTCTGGAACATTTATTTTTAAGAGTGTATGAATCAGAATCAGATGTGTTTAATTCTTTGCATGCATTTGTAAAAGTAGAAATGATTTTTATATATATTTCTTCATTTTTAGATATTTTTGAGCACCTTACCCACCACTACCCTAAACCTAACCACTTCTAAACAATAGAAAACACATAACAGGCAGTAAGTATAATCAGTTTATTGCAAAAAAATGATCAGAAAACAGTTAGACGTCTGTCTAAATATAATAATAATCATAATAAACTCATGACTTGAGTCCAGTCAGCTTAATCAAAAACCAAATTTGCTTAACTCAGGTGCACAGGGGAATTTCTGCCACACTATATATATATATATATATATATATATATATATATATATATATATATATATATATAACCTTAAGAGTAAAACTTAAGGTTTTAATCTCTAAAAATTGGGGTGTGACAAAATACCTTGTAACAAAGTATTTTCCAGTGGTGGAAAGAGTACTGAAAATTTGTACTTAATTACAAGTACTGTTACATTGCTAAAATAATACTCAATTATAAGTAAAAGTACTGGTGTCAAAACAGTACTTAAGTAAAAGTACAACGTACTCTTCTCAAAAACTACTCAGAGTACTAGTAACTAGTTACTTTTTAGCTGCCGATATTTAATGAATTACCAAAAAATATTCATTCATATCAAAGATCTATGTGAATAGCTACTTTGAACAAAACCTAGTTTTACCTTATTGACAAAGTACGTGAATTAGTGGTCATGATACAGGAATTTCTAACCTCAATACCTTGAAAAATATAAATATTAAAGTACCCATTATCCAGAAGTTGCAACTGACTTCAGTGTTTTGACATATTTCCAAGTGAAATGGAATATTGAATAAAGGGCAGGGCTTTATTGTGGTGCACCTCCACTCCACCTCTTCCTCAGAGCAGATTCACGGTTGGACAGGAGTGGTTAAGAATATCTGCTTGTTACGTCTGACATCACCCTTCACCACTTCTGGGTCCTAACGCTCTGCCAGACGCCCCAAGAAAACAACAAACTGTGCTAATATACACCCACGATGTCATGTAATACTGAAAACTTATAACCCTAACCTTTATCTCCATACTGAAATCCCAGATGGCCTGACAGTGATTCAGCTAAAATATTAATATCTAAGACACTGTGAGCACGGAGACTGTAGTGTGCACAGCAATATTTTAAATGCTTAGCTTAAATATGTAATATTAATTAAATAGTGCTCGTAAATGGCTGCTGAGATAGTATTCTCAAGTGAAATGAGTAGAGGCTTGGACCCAGAAACAGCAATCCTTACATCATACTTAACAAGAGGATTCTCCCCAAGCCGTCAAACTGACGTCATCAGAGCGAGAACGCAATTCCAGAGCGGAAACATATTTTCAGTTTTTGATTAAAGATTACAACGGCAGACTATTTTTTTTTTTTTTTCGGCGTATTGACTTACACGGTTTAATTGTTCACCACAAGACTAGTAATGTGCACTAAAAATGTAAGTAGGGTAATTTTTGATTTCATGATGACTTTAAACATTTTCAATATCATTGGCAAAACTACTACATACTGTATACTGTCATATAGATGTTTTAATAACTCAATTTTTTTCGTCCATCAGTTTTTTCAAGGCAATCATTATTTCAAGCTTTGGTGGTTTAATCCAAGAGTGGTTTAATTTAAGAGTGGTTTAATCCAAGTCTTCTAAAAAGACACGTTTGCTTTACATGATGAACAGATTTTAATATAGGCTTTTATTTACATACATACAAACATTGATCAATTACCATTACAAAAATCTCATTCTTAAACATTTGCTCATTCTGTGTATTTGTGTCTTTAAAATAAGGTAACTTTGTTGCAAAAGCTTACAGCACAAGGAAGCTTGATTTTAAATTTGATTTCAAACTGAACTGAATTTACAAAAAAAGACAAGTACACAGTCAGTAATAAAATTATAAAACAAATGACCTCAATTCAGTTGAGGTACTTGAAATATGACAACCCTGAATTTTTAAGGGCCATATACAGGTGCATCTCAAAAATTAGAATATTGTGAAAAAGTTCATTATTTTTTTTAACTTGTTTCAAAAAGTGAAAATTTCATATATTCTAGATTCATTACATGTAAAGTAAAACATTTCAAAAGGTTTTTTTTATTTTTTATTTTTATTATTATTATTATTTTTTTTTTTTTTTGATAATTTACACCTCATTAAAGTCAAAAATCCAGTATCTCAAAATATTAGAATATTTACATTTGACTTTCATTAAATGACCATCCCTACAGTATAAATTCTCGGTATCTCTTGTTCTTTGAAACCACAACAATGGGGAAGACTGCTAACTTGGCAGTGGCCCAGAATACAATCATTGACACCCTCCACAAAGAGGGTAAGTCACAGAAGGTCATTACTGAAAGGGGTGGCTGTTCACAGAGTGCTGTATCAAAGCATATTAAATACAAAGTTGACTGGAAGGAAGAAATTGGGTAGGAAAAGGTGCACAAGCAACAGGGATGACCGCAAGCTTGAGAATACTGTCAGGCAAAGCCAATTCAAACACTTGGGAGAGCTTCACAAGGAGTGGACTGAAGCTGGGGTCAGTGCATCAAGAGTCACCACGCTCAGACGTCTTCAGGAAAAGGGCTACCAAGCCACTTCTGAAACAGAAACAACGTCAGAAGCATCCTACCTGGTCTAAGGAGAAAAAGAACTGGACTGTTGCTCAGTGGTCCAAAGACCTCTTTTCAGATAAAAGTAAATTTTGTATTTCATTTGAAAATTGAGGTCTGGAGTCTTGAGGAAGACTGGATAGGCACAGAATCCAAGCTGCTTGAAGTCCAGTGTGAAGTTTCCGAAGTCAGAGATGATTTGGGGCACTGTGACGTCTGCTGGTGTTGGTCCATTGTGTTTTATCAAGTCCAAAGTCAATGCAGCCATCTACAAGGAGATTTTGGAGCATTTTATGCTTCCATCTGCTGACAAGCTTTATTGAGATGCTGATTTCCTTTTCCAGCAGGACTTTAGCACCTGCCCACAGTGACAAAAATCACTTCCAAGTGCTTTGCTGACCATGATATTACTGTGCTTGATTGGCCAGCCAACATGGCTGACCTGAACCCCATATGGAATCTATGGGATATTTTCAAGAGAAAGACGAGAACCAGTCGATCCAACAATACAGACGAGCTGAACGCTCAATAGTGCCTCAGCAGTGCCACAGGCTGATCGCTTCCATGCCACACCTCACTAATGCTGGAATGTTTGTGTTAAACGAGCCCCGAACAAGTATTGAGTGCATAAATGAACATAGCCCCGAACAAGTATTGAGTGCATAAATGAACATACTTTAAAGAACTGGAACTTTTCTGTTTTGAAAATCCTTTTTTTGATTGATCTTAGGAAATATTCTAATACAGAATTTTGACTTTCATGAGCTGTAAGCTCTAATCATTAAAATTAAAAAAAAAAAAAAAACTTTTGAAATGTTTTACTTTACATATAATGAATCTAGAATATACGAATGTTTCATTTTTTGAAATAAGTTACAAAAAATAATGAACTTTTCACGATATTCAGTTGTTTTGAGATGCACAAGTATGCTATTTATTTAGATAAATGGAACATCAGATGGCTTTGACCTGTAATGTCTGTACAATATAGTGATGCAGTTAGACAGACTAGGATATGTATATGTAAAAATCATACAAATATCCCATTCCGAAACATTTATAGCATAAACTTACATTGTAAAGAAATTAAAGTTCTATCTTTGATTCTTGATTCTGGTGCATTTCACTTACAGCTAATACAATTTCCAGTAGCATTTTCATTGGTCAGGTGTGGATCTATTCTGAATGGTTGATAACTTTTGATAAAGTTTAATCCAGGAGAAAAGAGAAATAATTTTTAGCATGGAGAGATCTTGATTGCATATCGGAGTGAGAGACAGGCAGTTCATGTGTATAAGTTAGGCCTATTAGAGAGCTCGCATCCAGTTTTCTGCCTGTGTTCTCATGTTACAATAAAGCGCTCGCCACATTTGCACAGGAATGATTAAAATTATGCTGCATACCTACAATCCCGCGCGGACATTCAGACTCTGTAACTGACAGGAGACTGATGCGCGTCAAACTCGCTGTCAGAGAGGAGAGAGCGCGATCAGTTTATATACGGTAGATACTGTGAAAAATGAGTAAAAGAACCGTGTCAGATATTTCAGTATCGGTTTCAAAATATAGATATTTACTGTATGATAACACTATCATGTAGTTTGTTTCTCCAAACTTTACGTTGAGCTCCATCACTGTCCGATCAGCTTCAAACCCTGCTGCAGCGGCGGCTTTTCCCTTTTCTGATATAAGGGCTTTCATTGGTCCGTTTACGATCGGATATCTTAACTGGCTACTGAAGTTTCGTCAAAGGTTTGAATATCAATTCAAATTGTGGGCGTACTCAGTAACGAACTACGATGTAAAAGTAACAAAGTAGATTATTTTGTTTAATTTGCACTTAAGAACAAGTAAAAGTACAGCTTTAAAAATATACTCAAAACAGTACAAGTACCTGAAAAAACTACTTAATTACAGTAACGTGAGTAGTTGTAATTTGTTACCTCCACCACTGAAAGTAACGAAGTAGATTATTTTGTTTGATTTGTACTTAAGAACAAGTAAAAGTACAGGTTTAAAAATATACTCAAAAAGTACAATTAAGTACCCGAAAAAACTACTTAATTACAGTAACGTGAGTAGTTGTAATTTGTTACCTCCACCACTGAAAGTAACGAAGTAGATTATTTTGTTTGATTTGTACTTAAGAACAAGTAAAAGTACAGCTTTAAAAATATACTCAAAAAGTACAATTAAGTACCCAAAAAAACTACTTAATTACAGTAATGTGAGTAGTTGTAATTCGTTACCTCCACCACTGGTATTTTCAAGTTACAGCGAATGGAGACGGTGATCAATGTTGGGTCTGTTCCTCATATAAATCAATCGCTTGGCCTCGAAATTCTGAAATATTTGTCATTTTTGAATAAATTATGGCAGTGGCTGTGTGTTTTATATTGTCTTATTTGTTGTGTCAGGTGCTCAGAAATATCTAAACAGTGTAAATACAATTATTGTGCCTCTTTAAATTGAAAACCATGCCCCAAAATATATTTCATAACGACAGTATTATTCATTTCTAGACCCACATGTCATTCCAAACCTGTATGACTTTCTTTCTGTGGAACATAGAAGAAGATATAAAAAAAGAAAACAAACAAATAAACAAATAAATAAATGAATTCTGCTAATATCCTCTTGAATTTTGGGAGCATACTAAATCAAAGTCACAATACTCTGTGTGTTGTTGTTTGTGCAACTGTACAGTTCAGCAGTGGTTAAAGAAACCTCCCTGAGGTGTAGTGAACTGAGTTTATACTGATAGTAAACGAGATACTAATGCTATATAGCCCTCTGAGACCCCCTGAT
This sequence comes from Spinibarbus caldwelli, assembly GCA_039654775.1. Lineage (NCBI taxonomy): Eukaryota > Metazoa > Chordata > Actinopteri > Cypriniformes > Cyprinidae > Spinibarbus > Spinibarbus caldwelli. Next base: position 25,995,901 of record CM077263.1, read on the forward strand.
GAAACAACTGTTTAAACCTGATAATATTTCTACCCAAGGTAAAAAGTGCATGTCACAGCAGCCTTACTCCAACACACATTTTGAGGGAAAATACTATCTACCGAGTTCCCCTAAGCACTGTAGAACATTAGTAGAATGTATATTATACTTCATCTCTACAGCACATTTTCCACAAGCATTATTATCTAATCTGCAAAAAAAAATAAAAAAATAAAAATAAAAATAAACAGTAATAATGCATTTAGATTATTGCTAAACCAATATAGGCAATGCTATATATTTAAGAACAAAGAAGTTCAGAAAACTATTTCAAACAATATTCTGCAGCCTCTGCATAATAACATAGCTCATTTATTATTATGACAGACAATTAAAATTACTCTGATAAGCATCACTAACTAGTGACAGTTGGGTTATAATACATTTTTTAAAATTCAAATCAAATTAGGACAAATTGTAATAAATTTAATGTTATGGTGCTGTACAACCAGTAATCACAACTTTGTTGATGTATGGCCATAACACACAAACATTTGTAAGATCACGTCACTAATTTGAAAATGTAACAATAGAGATAGAAATGACTACTTGATCCTTTTCTCAAAGGTTATGGAAGAAACAACGAGGCAGCATGATTATGTAATACTGCTTTTATACAAAAATTCAATAAACAAGAAGCTAATACTGTAGAAGCTCATTTACATTTCAGATGCAACAATGCACCTACAATATCTAATAGTAATAGCAACAATATCAATAATAATAATTTTGTTTTACTGTTTTCAAATAAATAAATAAACAAAAACAAACCGTATTGGAATTTTGTACCTGAATGCTTAGTAATTTTGAACAAAATGGTTGAGTAACTAATTCAATGACTCATTCATGAAGATAGTCTATTATTTGGGAATGAATGCATTCTTGAACAAATCGATTAGGAAAATGATAAAATGACTCCTACTGGCATAAAGATGTTACCTGCAGAAAACATAAATAAAATGTTTAATATTATGGGAAATATTTTGTGTTTGGGAGACAAAAGTATTGGCAGAAGTTTAAAACCAATTTTTAAATTTATAAAATTAGATAATTAAATAACAAACTATGCCAGTTGTTGAAAATAAAATAAAATAAAATAAAATAAAACTATACAGCACTTTTCAAACAATAGTAATAATAATAATTGGACAAAACAATTTTGTCCAAACAATAGTCCCTTACAGACTCTCCAGCCAAATGTGAAAAAATAATAATAATAATAATAATAATAATAATAATTTTAACAGTAGATGAGCAAAAACATTGGGGGAAACAAAGACTCAACTGGGACACAGAACCTCCTTGGGCAGATACATATTTAAACAATATTATACAATGAATACATACATGCATACATTTCAGGTCATTAGTTACTGTTAAAGATAGGGGAAATGCACAGCTAAGTACTAGTTCTACATAATAATCCATAATAATCCCCATAAAAGGCATGCTTTGGAATGAATATTAGAAGTAGAGGTGAAAAAGGACAGTGGATATACAGTTATTTGGCAGCCACTTGTAGACTGCGGAGTTAAGCTCAGTCGAAGTCGTATGATTCCTGCAGCTTTAAAGACGTCCAGCTCAAAGGAAATGCATAAGAGGTCACCATGGGTTCACCTTAACCTTTCCATCCTCGTCTCAAGTGCCAGACAGATAGTGGATAGAGGGAGAGCGTGAAAAGGTCAAGGAGCCTGAGGGGTGCAAACTTCCCATTTTTCCTGCAAAATACAAGGCCCTTCCTCTGAGGAGCCGCACAGAGTTTGGCTTCCAGTATGTAAACCTGAGCTAAAGAAGTAAGTTTGTGGCTGATGATGATGAAACACAGAAATTTTTGTTGTAATTCACTGAAATACTCTTGGCTGACTCACCTTTAGAGGCGTTTCGTCAGCTGAATGTCAATCACAAACAGACACCATTGGTTTTGTGTGTCTCGTGACCAAATGTGATGGACGTCAAACTAAATGTGACGCACCTAAAGGTACTGTACGACAACGAGGTTAAGATTGGCTGTGAATTTCAGTCTGCTCCTTACACAAAGCTATTTTGAGCATCCCCCCCCCCCTTGTTATTGAAACTGGTAACATGTCTAAATATAATAAAAGCCTAACTTATATGTTTTTTTTTAACAATGAATATTAAATAAACTTAAAAAAAAATACAAAACTATGTTAAAATATTGTTGTAGAAAGGGTCCAAATGATGTTCTATATTGGATACAGACATAGTTTTCAAAAAGAAAAGTGGGATTTGTCTTTTTGTCGTTTAAAAGTGCCAAAAATGACATCTTGCAGATGAAATCGCACCAATCCAGCACTAACCAGCAGAGACGAACTGGACTGCAGCAGCATGGCAATTTCTGCTGGGACTACTGTCCTTTGCACAACACAGATTCAACAGAAGCAGCAGACAATCCTTTCGCATGTGTTCAGGGTCATTGTCTGGAGAGCATCGCATCACAAGTGATGGAGAGTCTGAATGGATGCATAAGATGACACTGCATCTTACAGGCTGCATTAATATTTCAGGCCGTCTTTACAGAGTTTTTTTTTTTTTTTTTTTTTTTTTTTCTAACCTTTTATAGATCCTTTTATTTAGTTCTGAAAGACTATCAAGGTTAGCAGCATTTAGCGATTTAGCTTATATTCTTAACCTGGCGTGTTTGAATTGATAATGGCAATCCTAAAATATGACATGAATGTCAGAAAGTCAAGACTTTGTGTGCTGGTTTTCAGACAAGGTTTAACTTGCATACAATTATGGCTGAATAGAAATATTGGATTATAAAAGTGGAGAGAAATACTTTTTGACATTCATTTGCAGCTGTAACGCAGCGTTCAGGGTCAAAGAACAGTTACACCGCCTGAATTCTAATATCTGCATGAAGTAAAGCTCCTGAGACGATCTGCTATGGCACTTCGGATCTGTGGAAAACAAGCACTCACCAGCCATTAAATAATACATCGAGGATGAAGACGTTATTCTTTATTATTCTTCATAACTGATCTCAGATGTCCTTCACAATTGCCGCTTCAACATGGCCCCTGATGAAAGAATACATGAATAATTGCAGGCAGGGACCGAGACCAGAATGAAAGAGGCGAGTCCAGATCGTCCATCAGAGCGGCAGAGCAGGAATAATCAAGGCCTTTGACTCTCCTAACCAGCGCTTCTTGAGATCCAATGCAAACTCATCAAAGGGCATGTTTTATGGACAGCTCACTTTTAGCCCCCCAAAAATAATGAATGCATTTGATCCGACATGAAAGAGACAGGAGGCCAGCTCGTCTGCTGGAGGACAGCAGACAGATAATTAATAATCAAATTAAAGAAGAATTTCCAGCACCCCACCATCCACCGCCGTATGTTACCACAAAGCAGTCATGAGAGCTGACGGTGCTAAAGGTGAATGATGTCGGCTCTGCTTATCAAGAGTGAGAGCACTATATACACATGCCTCTATATGCTTCTGCTTTAATTATATTATATTTAACTGCATATTATTCATTTAATATGCATTAGTAATCACTTATTTACTATTATATTATACTATATTATATGTGACCCTGGACCACAAAACCAGTCATAAGGGTCAATTTTTGGAAATTTCGCGTGGCGCCGTCGGGGCTAGCTAGGACAAAAACTCAGACAAAAATTCAGACAAAAACCTTTTATCGAGTTTTATTTTATTCTGATTTTTTTTTTTTCCCCTCACAGTTCTGAGAGTTATGAGATATAAATTCAAAATTCTGAGGGGAAAAAATCAGAATTGTGAGATATACAGTAAACTTGCAATTGTAAGAAAAAAAAAAAAAGCCAAAACTGTAAGAAAAAAAAATGCAATTACCTTTTTAATATTTTATTCCTTTTGGGGGGAGAGAAAAAAACAACTATGAGATGTACAAATTGCAGTTAACATTTATTTATTTATTTATTTGTTTATGTATGTATGTATGTATGTATGTATGTATGTCACGCCCCTGGACTGTTTTGTTGTGGTTTTTGCTCCCCATGTGTTCCCTGTGACCCAGTTTCTCCCCAGTCTGATTGTGTTAATTTGCTCCAGATGTGTCTTGTTTTCCCCTGATTTCCTTGTCTTTAAAAGCCCCAGTCCATTCAGTTTGTGTTTGTCGGGGCTACTTGTTGGATGTCGTGTGTTTAATGTGTTCCTGTGATGGAGTTTCCCCCTGTGATTCCAGTATTAAAGACTGTTCAACGTTTCTCCACGTCTCTCTCTCGTTCCTCCCAACGAATCATGACAGAAGACCCGACCTAAAAACAGTAACCTCCGTGTTTTACCCTCCGTTTTGTTTAATTGTTTTTACCCAGTGTTTTTTGTTTCCGTTGTGTCCATATGGATCCCTTCGTCCGGCCCGAATTCCTCCTCCTCCTGCTGGAGCAGGGGGACCGATCTCTCGAGGACCATACACGACTGTTCCTGTGTTTAGCTAACGCCACCAGCTATCCGGACGACACGCTCTGTTCATTCTATGACGCAAGCCTGAACACTGCGAGCAGAGCGCTGTCGTCCGAGGATGGTCCTCGAGAGGATTTTGCCACCTTCGTGGAGTGGACTATGGCGAGAAATGGATCGCCCCTCACCGTCTCTCCCGAGGATGATCTCGCCAGATCCACTCCAGACCCAGAGCCCAGCCCACCAACTCTCCGCGGTGCGGAGCATCAGCCCGAGCCCACCGATGACGGAAAGCCTTTTCCCGCTACAATCCACGAGCCAGTGCCAAGCCGAGCGACTGAGCGGAAGATTGTCCCGGAAGTTGTGCCCAACACGTCAGATCAGGTGCGAGAGCCGGCAACAGTGCCCATCACGAGGGAGCCAGCCGTGGATGGTGTGAGCGCGGCGTGGAGCTCCGCCCCCTGCATCGCGGCTTAGGGTGAGCTGATAGGACATCTGGGGCTGCTGGACTTTGACGGGGATCTGATTGATTGGGACACGGCTCTGGAGGCCGATATTCCCCCTCTCCTCTCTCCTTCGTCCTGGCTGGTCCCATCCTGTCCAGCCCTCCTTCGTCTCCGCTTGTCCCGTCCAGCTCCGCTCCTCCAGAGCGCCCTCCAGTGCCTGCTCCTCGAAAGTGCGCTCCAGTGCCCGCTCCCCGAAAGCGTCCTCCAGAACCCGTGCCTCCAGAGCGCCCCCCAGTGTCGGCTCCCATTCCAGAGTTTCACCCTGAAAGCCCAGAGGCTGACAAATGCCCGCCCTCCCACCCGCTCCTGCCTCCTCCACCGCTGTCGTCTGGCAGCCCCTCTGCTCACCCTCAGCCCTCCATCAATGCGGTGCGAGCTCCGTGGGTCTGCCATCCTCCATCGCCGTGCCTGGAGAACCCCTTAACTCCGCCTCCAGCCTCCTCGGCCCGGACTCTGCCTCGGCCCATAGACCCAGCGACTCCACCTCGGCTCCTAGCTCCCTCGCCTCCACCGTCACCACCGGGCTCCCTCGTCCCTCCGGGTCTGCCTTAGTCAGGCGTCAACCCGCCATCGCCTCGGGACTCCTCTCCTCTGGCTGCGCCTCGTCGCTCCGTCCCACCGGTTCCGTTGGGCTCCTTCCTCCTGCCAGCTCCACCTTGGTCCTCAGTCGCTCCAGCTCCGCCGCGGATCTCCGGAGCTCCGTCTCCGCCTCGGTCGCCAGAGCCCTCGGCTCCACCCTGGCCCTCCGGATCCTCGGCATCCCCCTGGCTCGTTGGCTCTCCGTCTCCACCTCGGGCTCCTCCACCACCTGCTCCGCCTCTGTTGGTCAGCCCCCTGGAGTCGGTAGCCATTCCTCCTCCATGGCTCCTCCCTCCGTCGGCTCCACCGTGGGCCATCATCATGGCTGTGGCCTGGGTCCTGCCAGGCTCCTCCTGCTCCGGATCCCTCCTGTCTCCTCCCTGGCTCCTTCCTCCTTTGTCGCCTCCCTGGTCTCTGTCTGCCGGCCCCCTCCCGGTTGTCCGTCCTCCTCCTTAGCCTTCGCCATTGTTCCCCCCCCCCCCCAATACCCCCCCCCGGGTTGTTCCACGGTGCGAGAACGCACTTTCCAGGAGGGGGGAGTAATGTCACACCCTTGGACTGTTTTGTTGTGGTTTTTGCTCCCCATGTGTTCCCTGTGACCCAGTTTCTCCCCAGTCTGATTGTGTTAATTTGCTCCAGGTGTGTCTTGTTTTCCCCTGATTTTCTTGTCTTTAAAAGCCCCAGTCCATTCAGTTTGTGTTTGTCGGGTCTACTTGTTGGATGTCATGTGTTTCCTGTGATGGATTTTCCCCTGTGATTCCAGTATTAAAGACTGTTCAATGTTTTTCCACGTCTCTCTCGTTCCTCCCAACGAATCGTGACAATGTATGTATTCATTTATTTATTTTTATTTTATTTTTTTTTTAATTATTTTATTATACAGGCAACCATAGTATTATACTGATACAGTGCCAGCATTCTGAGAGAAAAAAAAAAAAGAACAACCTTATCCATAGCTTACATGAGTACATTATCTAACACTGAGCAACTTGGCACTGTTTGAGTCTGACACAGAGTTTGGGAGAGTCACTGAATGAGCATTTTTAAACAGCTGATCTGGTCTATTCTAGAGGTTACTACCCTAAACACTGACATGTTTCAACTGCAAGGTGCAAAGAAATTCATCTAAACCTTTGTGCTTAAAATATATTACGACACTGTCAGAGCAGCAGATGAGAATGCTGTTGTTATTTGAATATTTTACTTTTAGTGCTGTCATGAAAACCCTGATTATATGCTGCCATGTATTGAACCATTACAGATGGAAGCACTTTTAAAGCCAAATCTAGGCAGAATTTATTTTTGCTGAATAAAGAACCAGCTTTCCAAAAAAGCTATCTTTTAAAAATGAGTTTTATTACCACACAATATCACTGGTAACAGTGCAGTAAAGCTCAAGATGCAGAGGCAAAATCACTAAACCGTTACTAAAACATGCATGATATTCAATAACAACCCGAAATCCTGTTTAATCAGGTGCTATAAACATTTATACAACGTGTGTGTGTGTGTGTGTTAGAATAAAACCATTGTCATGTAGAACTGCAGCACATAATTTGCGTTCAGCACAGTATTTTTTGGGGTTGTCAACATTGTTACCTGATTTCCATAATTCCTGAAATGAATAACACAGACGGAAAATAAACAATGCTATCAATTCATAGTGAATTTCTCCCACGTTACATACTGAAAATAAGCATAACTAGGCCAAAATGGACTTTTTTTTCTCATCAAAGCATGTATTATCATCACGTTTATGCTGAACTACTAGCCATGAGTGATTTTAAAAAGAAACTGAAACATCAGAGAAGAGCGGGCTCCAGGGGAAGATGGTCCTTGGAGCAGAAACTGGGAATAAGAGAATGTGCTTCATCTTAATAAGATTAAAATGAACCAACAGGCAAATTGTACAGTAGTAATCTAACATTTGTGCTTATTTGCTTGAACAAAAAGCACACTAACTCTATTTGGCCTTTTTGTTAGTCGGCCAACTGTGGTTTTCATCTTACCATCAAAAGGATGATATTTATCCCATTCCTACGGCTATAAGCCAGCTGATATGTTTCATGCTTTTTTTTTGCTTTTTGAAAATATCAGTGTTTATTCCAACCGTCTGATCAGTTGATATGGATTCATGCATTAATGCAGGTCATGCACAATATTTGATTCTTTCCTCTCTGTGGCATTGAATCATTCTAGCGTATCAGCGCGCATTGAAGCAGTTGTCATAAATTATTGAACGTGAAAGCTTGTGTAAACCATGCCTCAGAGTTCCCTCATCAGAAACCCGCGTCACACAGCCGCAGCTGCAGATTATGTATGCCAAGCTCCCTGCCCAGGAGGTTTAGACCCGGTCCTCTGATGAGGGTTCCCACCAAGCAATTACACTCTGGAAATATGGCTGGAGTACTTAACAGGACCATAAGGGACCGCTGTCTGGAATATGGAACAAACATGAGCCCTGAGGGAGAAATTGAACTAGGAATAGTGCAGATGGCACAAAGTGTGAGTGTGGTGCTGTGCCTCTTTAGAAGGATGGAGAGCAATTACCAATTAGTAGTTGAGAGCATGTTATGTAAGGAAATGATTAGATAAGATTTAGAATGGGCTTGTTTTGTGAATGTGTCTGAAAGGCTACCACATTAAAATACTGATAGTCTGTTCCATTTTTCAGTGACTCTTTCTGGGAGTTGCACCAGTAGCGACTGCCTTTACGAGAGAATAATTGATTGATTCATTTAATAGATTCATCCAAAAGCCTGATTTATTTTGGACCAAAACAAACGCTGCATTCCAATTTTCCTATTTCCCTACTATATAGGATGAATTCTGGTAAATTGGGATGGTTTTGGCCATTTAGATAACTGGGGAAAAATGTCCTAATTAATCCTTAATAAGTGAGAAACAGTATGTGAACAGAGTAGTATGTCCATATGTTCAACGATACAATACATTAAAGATACAGTTGCACTCAAATTTATTCAACCCCCCAGAGACTGCAATACTTTACAAAAGTTTTTTCTGAATATCCAGGGTGTTATAAAAATTGCATCTACAACAGTTTACTGGCATATTAAACTTGATAATGTCAATATGTAATGCTTTTGAGTTATAGGATTTTTTTAATAAAACAGTTATGTCATAATTATCCAACCTCTATTCAACATTGCTGTTTTTAAGTCACTTATTTTTGTGGTAGGGAACAAAATTGTCTTAAAACACAATTAAGCCTTTAGAAACTCTATTAAAAAAAAAAAAAAAAAAATAGAATTAGCTTGAGCTGTTACACATACATACAGTTAGCCTGTCACAAATCTGGTTTATGGACTTCCGTCCAATTGCCACCAGAGGTCGCCTCTCCATCATATTGACTCTCACACCACACAGACTGTTACACGTCACTCTGGACTACAGTTCCCATTATCCATTGGCCTGATTACACACACAGCTGCAACCAATCAGACACGCTTTATAAGCCTTGGACTTCCTCTTTCAGAGTAGTATGATTATTTTACTTCCTTTTATAATTCCTTGTTCTTATTGTTGATTATTATTATTATTTTTTTAAATGACTATTATTCACTTCCTTTTATGTAAAGCACTTTGAATCACCACTGTGTATGAAATGTGCTATATAAATAAACTTGCCTTGCCTTGCCTTTCACACTGCCGAGTATTGTTTTACAGTTATCTCTCTCCTAGCGATAGCAACATTACAGAGCCAGTTCCCGGTCTAGTTCATACCTCCTAGTTTAGTCTAGTCTTGCCTTGCCTGTTTTTCCCGTGTGAAGATCTTTGCCTGTGTATTTTAGATTGCCCTATTGTCTTGCCGTGTGGACTCTGTTTGCCCCTGCCTGGACTATTGTTTGTGTTTATTGGATTACCCCTCTTGTCTAGCCCTGTTGGATTATATTTGCTATTGATTGACCCTCACTTGTTTTCTGGACTACCCTTGTCTCTTACCCTTGATATATACCTGTTTGCCATCGTTGACCCTTGCCTTTCTGTGACCACGTCTTTAAATAAAAAGCCTTGCATACGGATCCGCACGCCTCACGTCTCGTCGGTCCTATTATATAGCACATGCATGTGCTGAAGTTGAGTAGCAAATATTGCAAAGTCAACAGAGCTCTCACAAAAGCTATAGAGAAGAAATAGTTTTATTATTTTAGAAAGTCTAAGGCTACATGAAGATTTCCAAGACATTAAATGTTTCTAGAGACACAGCTGGTAGTCTTATTCCTTAGATTACAATGTGTTGTACCAGAAAACCTTCGAGGGGGATTCAACAAAAAACCACAATATCATAAAATGTTTGATCAGAGCAACTGAGAAAAAACTGCAATGTACAGCCAAAGACTTGTAAGATGACCTGATGAAAAGCAGAAAAACATTTCAATGCAGAGTAAAAGAAAAATATTAGACAAGTATGGCCTTCATGTTGAGGCATCTTGCCGAATGCCACTTTTGACCAAGAAGAACAAAAGGCTGACTTGAACATGCTAAAATTCATTTGGATAGACCTGTGGAGTTCTGGAAGAATGTATTATGGAGTGATGTGACCAAACTGGGACTTTTTGGACCCATGGATCAGTGGTATGTCTGGTGCAAAAAGGCAAAGCTCATGAGCAGAAAAACATCATCTCCATAGTCAAACACTGAGGTGGATCAGCCCTGTTATGGGGGTGTTTTACTGCTGCAGAAAGTGGAAATCATCACTGTATGAAGGACATCATGGATTCTTTGAAGTATCAGGCCTTTTTGGCTAGAATTATGATCCCTTTGATGCAAAGACTGAAGCTGATGATCAGTGGACTTTCCTGCAGGACAGCCATTCTAAAGTTTAAATCCAAATCTACTTATGCTTGGTTCAGGGTTCAGTCGTAGAATGTTCTTGAGTGGCCTGTTAAGTCTTCAGATTTAATTCTTTTTGAAAATATTTGGTTGAATTTGAAGAAAGCAGTGGCAAAGTGAAAACCAAAGATTATCAATGATCTGAAAGCTTTTTCAGGTGAAGAATAGGCCAAGATTGCAGTAGAGAGGTGACAGAAGCTTCTAAGCACTTACAGTTTATTGGAGGTTATAAAGAATAAAAGATTCTGCAACAAATTTGACTTTTGGTGGTTGAATTATTTTAAACATGAATGTTTAGAGCCACTTTTTTTTTTTTTTTTTTTCATTATTCATCAACTTTACGTTCTCAGAATCACTCAAATGTGTATTAATAAACTTTCTCCAATAGTTTACTGATGCCTTTGATGAATTGTTTTCATAAAATTTTGTTCTCTGCAGCAAAATGTCTTGCAGGTCAAGGGGGTTGAATAATTTTGATTGCAACTGTATATGAAGCAGCTACCGATATGATACGATTCACCCCTATTACGATGCAGTGCGATCCGATTTCGATTCGATTCAACATAATGCGATTCATTGCAATACGATGCCATGGAAAAAAATATGATGCTATGCAATTCAATATAGTACAGATAGTTTGATTTTATTTCTTTGGTTCAGACAGAGAGCAAAACAAAAATTAACTCAAGTGGCTTCTTACTTCTAGCAGCAGTGGTCATGAGAGAATGCGCTTGAGAAACAGTTTAGAGAGGAGAAATCAATCTACATATAAATTATTGGTCACAAATTTTCTAAATAATAAAAGTATAGCACATCTACTAATAATTATATATGAATAAATTTTACAGATGCAAATATGTTATAAACGATGCATCGTGATACAAATGCCAACTTGGATCCGATGCACACTTTTATAAATCAATGCGTCACATCGTTAACTTTTTTGCTGATGCACCAATGCTGATCGGTGAATCTTACCATCCCTAGAAGCTACACGATACAAACACTGGAAAAGCATTGCCGTTCAATGCAAAAGCGCTTTCTGTCTGAATAACTGCTGGCTGCTGTAATCGGTCAGGAGCTGTAGGCACACTAGTAATTATTATTAAGGATTGTCATATTAACATTTAAAATAATGCTCTCTTTGGGTTCGCTCTGTATCCCCCATTGAGAAATGTTTTAGCATAAATTAAGTATTGATTTGTACAGTGCCTTGTGTACCTGTTCAAATTTATTAACTGAAAAACCAAGAGCTGGTGAATGCAGTTCGTTTCAAAGAGTCACATAATACCCTTCATGGGTCATACTGTACGCCCAAAGAAGTAAATAACTTCTGTGATTTAGGGTCTTTGTAATACCTGAATATTATTAGAGGTTTCATTTTTCCAAACTCTATTTCAGAGATCTAACAAGCCAAGACATTTTGATTTGTAACAAAAATTACTACCAGGACAAAAGATGCCAAAACAACCAGCCAGATGACAATTAATGGGACAGAAGAACTCGTTACAGTGATGTGGGTAATTTTTTCTGCATTAATACTTGCTATCTTTGATTTATATGCAAAGACAAGAGGCTGCACATCTCATAAACGTATCATGAAAGCAGCCCATATGAAGTTATATGTATGCTTTTTGAAATTATTCAAATCATTATAAAAACCTAATGTTTTGCTATATTTTTTAAAGCATCTTATTCCGTTTATTTTTCCATTTTCTCATTTTCTTTCCATTTGTTCAGCCTTCCTTTAAATTCCAGCTTCACGCTGACTTGCAAAAGGCTTTCTTCTTTCCCACATCTCTTGCAAAGAGTTTTAACCTGTGCCCTCTCCTTTTCCTCTTATGCATGGATGCCTTAAACGGCGTTCCCTACTGAGTGGCCTACTCTGGCACCAATGCACGCTTAAGCCCCAAGGTTTACTTTTAAATTTGGGATTCCACCTCACACATTAGAGGAATGTCAGGGCTGAGCAAACACATTAACGTCACAGCAGAGGCCTGCCAGAGTCCCTCCGTCTCACCTCCTCCTCCTCACTCACACCATTTTTTAGTGCACAGAAAGAGTTGCAGTGGCATTTTTCAATAGAAAATGGCATGAGCCATTGTGGCTGTTACATTATTTTTATTTTTATATTATAATATTTTTTTTGATGTCTTTTTATACTATTTTATTACATTTTATATTATAATATGCAATGAAAAAATATTATAATATTTAGCTCACTTTTTTTAATAATTTGCAATATAGCTACTTTTTCAATGGACCAGAAGATATCTAGTCAATTGAAATACCATATTTAGTGACATTTAATGTGTCTTCTTCTATTCTAAGATCTTTTGTCACTTTCTTCAATTCTTCAGAGATGTTTTTGTATTCTTGTTTATCTGGGGATTCTTAGTCAAATAATAAAATAATATATTTACCATAATATTACAGTACCTAATATCTATTATCTTTCTAATTAAAATTATTTAGAGATATGGGTGCAGACATAGATACACTCTTAAATATAAAGGTTCTTTATTGGCATCAATGGTGCTATAAAGAACTTTGCACGTCCATGGAGCCTTTCAAATGCAGAAAAGGTTCTTTATAGTCGAAAAAGGTTCTTTAGATTTTTAATATGTTCTTCAAAATGGTTCTTTTAGGAACTGATCACTGGAAGGTTCTTTGGGGAACCAAAAATTGTTCTTCTATGGCATCACTGCAAAAACACCCTTCTGGAGCCTTTATTTTTAAAACTGTCAGAAACAGGTATATGTTCTCCCATAAAAGGTATAAAAGCTTTGCAGTAATTAGCAAGTGAACTGTTAAATAAGTGTATGAGTATTCTGGCCCACTTCCTTAAGTACACTAATTGTGTTTACTGGAATCACTGCTGAACAAGAGTATTTTAAATTTACCAGCAAATTAAAAATGACTCATAAATTACCACTGTCATGTGAGACGCATTTTCGCTATTTAGTTCCCTTAAATTAACCCCGCAGCTGTCTCCCTCTGCCAATTTTGTTACAGCAATGTGTTCTATCACTGGGATGGAAGCATTGCAGCTCCATAATGGAGAAAAACTGAACGTTTATTTTTTTTTTTTATTCCGTGCTTTTTATAGGCCTAAAATAAAATAAAATAAAATAAAATAATAATTTATGGTCACTTGGTCACAACATCTAGCACTATTTATTATTTATTTATTTATTTACTTACCTACTTACCGTGCTTACTTATACATACTTATTCATACAATGGCAATAAGAGCTTGACTTTGTCTACACAATGGTGTAGTTTTAATCTCTACCAGCAGGGGGTGGTAACAAGCTAACAAGCCAAACCTTGACTGCATGCCAAAATGAAAATAAAAATAAATAAATAAATAAATGATTGCAAAATTGTACTGTCAACTGTAAATTTGTCAAAACTGTAAATCTGAATTTGACACAAAATGTAACACATTTTGACATTCTTATTGTTTACTAAATATTTTATATATTTTATATATATTTTAGATACATAGCCTACATGCATACAATAATATGTATATATATATATATATATATATATATATATATTAAACTCTTTAAATCTGCAATCTACTCAATCTTCATATCAGTACAAAAGCAGGCCACTTAGCACTTATGTCTCCTAAAATAATAATCCACCTCAAATGTACCCCTTGGAATACTGGTGGTGTACGAGGGGATGTCGTGGGCTCCAGTACCAGAGCGCCCTCCAGTGCCCGCTCCTCGAACGCGCCTGCCAGTGCACCCTCCAGTGCCTGCTCCTCGAAGGATCGCTCCAGTGATGGCTCAAGCCCCAGACCAGAGTCCAGTGATGGCTCAAGCCCCTGACCAGAGTCCAGTGATGGCTCCAGCCCCTGAGCAGAGTCGGGAGTTGGCTCTAGCCCCTGTCCCAAGTCAAGTCATGTCCCCTGTAGTCTTGTCAAGTCCACCGGAACCCATTCTTGTCGGTCTTATCTTGGCTCCAGTTCCCGCAGTTCCCGAGTCGAGCCCAGGGGAGGCTCAAGTTCCCGAGTCGAGCCCAGGAGAGGCTCCAGTTCCCGAGTCGAGCCCAGGGGAGGCTCCTGATCCCCTGTTCATCCCAAAGAGGGCTCCTGATCCCCAGTTCAGCTCAGGGAGGGCTCCTGATTCCCAGTTCAGCCCAGTAAAGGCTCCAGATTCCCCATTAAGCCCAGAGAGGGCCCCTGACCTCCAGTTAAGCCCTGTAAGCTCTTCCAAGTATTTTTTTTTTTGGGGAGGGGGTAGTATGGCTACAGTCATAGTGGCCGGGGCTGGGGCCACGGCCTCAGAGGTGGATCCGCCATGGCCTCCTGTGTCCCCTGATCCGCCATGGCCTCCTGAGCTCCCTGCACCGCAATGGGCGCCACCCTGGAGGCCGTCTGTTCTGTTTCTGTGTTCCTGTTCCTGGAGGCCTCCAGAGCGCCCACCCCCCCTCCCCATTGGATGGTATATGGCGGCGGGGGGGGCGTAATGTCAGGGTTGTCGTGTGTCTTGTGTTTCCCTTCCTCTTGTTTGCCCATATTTGGTTACTTCCTGTTCCTGTTCTCGTTTGTTTCATTATTAGTTAATTATGTTCCAGCTGTGTTCGTTTAATGATCTCGTTAAGTTGTGTACTTATAGTGTGTCCTGCCCTGTGTTTCGGGTCCAGTATTATACGTCATTTCTGTCTGTTGTGTCAGTGTTTCCAGCCTGTGTTGTACTTACCTGTTTGGATGTCATTAAAGACTCTTGTTTTGGATTATTCCCTCCTCTCCCCGAGTGATATCGTGACAATTATTGCATTATGAAATAGCAGAGAAAGCACACTAACCTTCCTGATGCACTCAACAGTTTTCTTGGCCTCAGAAATTGTTGATTGCGTTCAAAACAGACTTGATTTGTTAGATGCTCACATTCTCTGATTATCTGCCTAACATCAAATGCTTTCAGTGTATAGTCTTTGCTCTTAATTGAAAACTCTTAAAAGCCTAGTGAATTGCCATATTCAGCACTGCTGATGAGATTCAGGCTATTACACCAGACATAACTAATTGTTTGTCTTTAATTACACCATGTCAGAGGAATGGCAATGATGAGAGACCAGGTCTGCTGTCATTATTAAAAGCGTGGGTCAGTCTTGTTCATTGTGGGCATCTAAGGCAGGATTTCAAACGGTGTTTGAGAATGTGTAGCAGACAGCACTTCTCAGAAACTTGATATAAAAATGAGATTCTTAAAATTCTATTTTCTGCAGTGAGTCAATTATATTGGAATGACAGAGGTCGCATTCAGTGCTGATCAGGCCGAACGAGCTGCTAGAATGAGCGAGGGCTCTTTGGGCTGCACTGGGGGCCCTGCAGCGATGAATGCTCACAAACGCTCTCAGAGCAGCTGCTTAATCATTCAGAACAGACTGAAAGACACCTACAGCCTTCAGGCAACCAGAGTTTACTTTACTCCAGTCACTCATCACATCCACTGTGTGTTTCTTTCTATCTATCTATCTATCTATCTCCTCCAGTTTTGTCTTTTTTTCCAGTTTGTGGCATTGTGTACTATAGAACAGTGCTCAACATGTACCTACAGCAGCACAGACTTGAAATAGAGTCTGAAGGCAGAGCAGGAGTAAGTAAATAAATAGGAGTTGAGAGATGCTACTGTAGATTAGCATCTGAGACGCGACAGAGGACAGCGGCATATCCCAGTTAACTCTAAAGACGAGATGTGTGACAGCTATGATGCATTACCGGTAGAAAGCAACATAACCTGAAGGCGATCAATCTTCACTTTAATTCAAAGCTGCTCACTTCATCATGTTGTCAGAGAGCGCAGCCACATGGGTTCGAGCCGAAGTGCGCTGATCGCAAAAGCAGAAAAAAAGATGATCGATTACCTAATGGCAGAAACGGAGCCATTGGAATCTTCTCATTTGTTAGGATGCTAATGACGACCTTGATTTATTGCTGTTGATGGTGCGCAAGTGACACACCGAGAAAGTTTTGTCAGTTGTTTTGGCTCATCATGGATTTTCATTGATATTCAAGGGCTAACCTTTAGCAGTAAGATAGAGTTCACTCCCATGTGACATTTTCATTTCTCACAGTCTGCAGGAGTGTTGAGTGAGGAGCTGAGGTGCGAAGAGGGCTCCGTTTGATTCACTGCTCGCTTCTCCAAGCTATGAGAAGATACACTGAGCCAAGCATATTAGCCCATGAAGGTCTCTCAAAACAGACTTCACAGCTAATGGCCTCCCAAAGCTTGAAGTGTCTACTTTTAAATGAACGAATTCAAATTAAATACAAATATTTCTGATTATGTAATCCCTATGAAAGTAAAGCGGGACCAGTCTTTCCCATATCTGAAAACTTGAAGTTTCTACTTTTAAATGAACGAATTAAAATCAAAAACGAATATTATCTGATTATGTAATCTGTATAAAACTAAAGCGAGTTACAGTCTTTCCTATATCTGAAAGCCTGAAGTGTCTACTTTTAAATGAACGAATTCAAATCAAAAACAAATGTTATCTGATTATGTAATCCATATGAAACGGAGGTACAGTCTTTCCCGTATCTGAGATCATTATATGCAGTCACCTGCGCACAAACACCCTCACCTAGATACAAAAAAAATAAATAAATAAATAAAGATTTAAAAAAAAAGTCAAGATTCATTTAATTTTCATCATTTTTGAAAGAAGAACTACTATGAGGAATTTACCTCATAAGAACAGCGTGATCTGACATGGCTTTATTCAGCAGAGAAGATCATTTCTGTCATTTATTCTTACTTACATTAGTTAACATGTTATTTTTACATAAACCTGTACAGATTTTACTAGTTGGACTTTTTGCTGAACATCTTGCCAAACTGAAATGTATTGTTTAACTTTTAAGCTTTTTTGTTATTCAGATATTTTGTAGAGTATTTCTATTTGTTAACCAAAGAAGGTTACAATTTTTATAAAAACGTTTAAGTATTACAGTTGTTTTAAAGCTAAAAGGCTAAACTATTCTATGTTTGACTCAAATTGAAATAATAAAGAGTGTAATTTCTATTAAGGTTTATATGGATTTTAAGATGTAGCCTAATTAGCAATTTGAATAATTAAGTTACTTATTGAGTAGCTAAGTTACTTTTCAGACAGAGTAATTAGTAAAGTAATTTAAATACAATATTGATGAAGTAATGTTAACTGTAATTAATTACTTTTTGAAAGTAACTTACCCAACACTGGTGTAGATGAAAACACTCTTAGAATTTGCAAAAAAAAACAAAAACAAAAAAAAAAGCACCTAAAACACCCCCAGACTCTGAGAAACAAGATTATCTGGTCTGATGAACCTCAATTCTAAGCATCATGTTTGAAGGAAACCAGATCTGCTCATCACCTGCAGAGTACCATCCCAAAAGTAAAGTGCTGGTAGCAGCCTCATGCTGTGGGGTGTTTTTCAGCGGCAGGGACTGAGGGACTCAGAGTAGAAGAAAAGCTCAATGCACCAAAATACTGAGATAGCTTTAATGAAAACCCAGTTCAGAGCATTCAGAACCTCAGACTGGGCAGAAAGTTCACCTTCCAACAGGACAATGACCCTAAACGCACAGCAAGAGTGGCTTATAGACAACTCTGTGAATGTCCTTGAGTGGCCCAGCCACAGCCTGAGCTTGAACCCAATCAAATATTTCTGGAGAAACCTGAAAATGTGCATCTGCCCCCGTCCAACCTGACAGAGCTTGAGAGGTGAAGAGGTGAGGAGAAGAATGACAGATAATTGCCAAATGCTGATGAGCAAACCTTGTCGCATCAAACAAAAAAGGCTTGAGGCTGTAAAGGTGCTTCAGCTATATATTTATTTAAGGGTATGGATACTTATGCAATGTACTGTGTTTCAGTTTTTTATTTTTTAATAAATTTACGAAGTTGTGACAATTCTGTTTTTGCTTTGTCAATATGGTGTAAGAAGTGTAGATTGATGTGGGGAAAAAAAAGTAATGTAAAGGAGTTTAACATAAGGCAGCAACATAAAAAAAAAACATGAAAAAAAATGAAGGGGTATGAATACTTTCGCAAGGCACTGTGTATATGTGTGTGTGTGTGTATAATATATATATATATACATACAGTTGGTACGGAAAGTATTCAGACCCCC
Organism: Spinibarbus caldwelli; assembly: GCA_039654775.1. Classification (NCBI taxonomy): domain Eukaryota; kingdom Metazoa; phylum Chordata; class Actinopteri; order Cypriniformes; family Cyprinidae; genus Spinibarbus; species Spinibarbus caldwelli. The sequence goes on from CM077263.1 coordinate 26,014,433, forward strand.
TTAAATTTTTCACTCTTTGTTATATTGCAGCCATTTGCTAAAATCATTTGTTCATTTTATTCCTCATTAATGTACACACAGCACCCCATATTGACAGAAAAACACAGAATGGTTGACATTTTTGCAGATTTATTAAAAAAGAAAAACTGAAATATCACATGGTCCTAAGTATTCAGACCCTTTGCTCAGTATTTAGTAGAAGCACCCTTTTGATCTAATACAGCCATGAGTCTTTTTGGGAAAGATGCAACAAGTTTTTCACACCTGGATTTGGGGATCCTCTGCCATTCCTCGTTGCAGATCCTCTCCAGTTCTGTCAGGTTGGATGGTAAACATTGGTGGACAGCCATTTTTAGGTCTCTCCAGAGATGCTCAATTGGGTTTAAGTCAGGGCTCTGGCTGGGCCATTCAAGAACAGTCACGGAGTTGTTGTGAAGCCACTCCTTCGTTATTTTAGCTGTGTGCTTAGGGTCATTGTGTTGTTGGAAGGTAAACCTTCGGCCCAGTCTGAGGTCCTGAGCACTCTGGAGAAGGTTTTCGTCCAGGATATCCCTGTACTTGGCCGCATTCATCTTTCTCTCGATTGCAACCAGTCGTCCTGTCCCTGCAGCTGAAAAACACCCCCACAGCATGACGCTGCCACCACCATGCTTCACTGTTGGGACTGTATTGGACAGGTGATGAGCAGTGCCTGGTTTTCTCCACACATACCGCTTAGAATTAAGGCCAAAAAGTTCTATCTTGGTCTCATCAGACCAGAGAATCTGAGGACAGGCTTCCGTCGAGCCACTCTGCCATAAAGCCCCGACTGGTGGAGGGCTGCAGTGATGGTTGACTTTCTACAACTTTCTCCCATCTCCCGACTGCATCTCTGGAGCTCAGCCACAGTGATCTTTGGGTTCTTCTTTACCTCTCTCACCAAGGCTCTTCTCCCCCGATAGCTCAGTTTGGCCGGAGGGCCAGCTCTAGGAAGGGTTCTGGTCATCCCAAATGTCTTCCATTTAAGGATTATGGAGGCCACTGTGCTCTTAGGAACCTTAAGTGCAGCAGAAATTTTTTTGTAACCTTGGCCAGATCTGTGCCTTGCCACAATTCTGTCTCTGAGCTCTTCAGGCAGTTCCTTTGACCTCATGATTCTCATTTGCTCTGACATGCACTGTGAGCTGTAAGGTCTTATATAGACAGGTGTGTGGCTTTCCTAATCAAGTCCAATCAGTATAATCAAACACAGCTGGACTCAAATGAATGTGTAGAACCATCTCAAGGATGATCAGAAGAAATGGACAGCACCTGAGTTAAATATATGAGTGTCACAGCAAAGGGTCTGAATACTTAGGACCATGTGATATTTCAGATTTCTTTTTTAATAAATCTGGAAAAATGTCAACAATTCTGTGTTTTTCTGTCAATATGGGGTGCTGTGTGTACATTAATGAGGAAAAACATGAACTTAAATGATTTTAGCAAATGGCTGCAATATAACAAAGAGTGAAAAATTTAAGGGGGTCTGAATACTTTCCGTACCCACTATATATATATATATATATATATATATATATATATATATATATATATATATATATATATATATATATATTCATACAAATCTGTATGTCTATATATGTATAAAATTGACATATATAAAATATAGACATATACATGTCTATATTTTATATTTACTTATAGAATATCAACATATGTCCAAAAATGTATTACATAAACATGCCTATTTGTATAGGCTAAATATATATGATAATATATTAAATTGTTCCAATTTCTTATAGGTTTCATATGTTTTTACTTCATATGACACTATATGGAAATGTACATACATGTAAATTTGTGTATGTTGTTATTCAATAACGGACATTTTATTAAGCTTTCTTTTAATACTTTATCAAAATACACTTTTCTTTTATATTTTGTTAAATATCTTGTTTTAATTGGAGTTATGCCACATTATGACAATAATAAGTTGCGTTTCACATTATTTCACAAATGCATTTCACCTTGACTTTAATCTGCATGACAAAATAAATGTTTGTTTTGAAAGAATGCATCCAGACCATAGCAAGAGAAAGTGACTCACTCTGCATGTGCTGAATTGTGTCTTCAATTATCCTTCATTTTCATTGGACTGATCAGAGGAGTGAATTGTGAGATATCATAAAGCAGAGAAATATGCTAAACGTCATTCCATTAAGATCGGAGGCATAACCGAATGGCATTTTCTTGCAGGGTGAGATGTGTCTTCTGGATGGCTGTTTATGGTCACATATATTTAACAGGAGGACCTTTTGTGTGCAGTGGACAACTACAGAGAAGGAAAGGTGGGTCTTTCTTGGAAATCATAAATAATGGTAACAAAAGTGCCCAAAACCCCTTGGAAACCGTCTAGATTCAGCTGTGAGACCAGTTTTTAACAGGGTTGCTCTGACATAAGCCATAAGCAGAGGAGAGGCAATGATAATAGGCTTCTGAATGGCCTTTCGCATGACTTGCATCAGGGCTTCACACCTCAGCACACGAGGATTGACCTGCACATGAAAGCACTGCGGAGATCATAGGGAATGATCTCTGAAGGTCATGATATATTGCTGCTGTGTTGCACAACTCAAACTGCCGCACACAGACAGAATCTCATCTTGTTTTGGCTTTTGTGTTGGTATTGAAACTTTGTTTGTTTTAGTTATAGATTTCATCTTATGCCATAAAATTATACAAAAGTTTATTTCATTTTATAAAATAACCGTTTGAATGAAGCACTCACCCGAAAAGTGTATTCCCACATACATGAATATTTGAAATAAATCTTTCTCTGACAATAGAGATTAAGATATACTAACCTGAGAATCATTTATATATACCGTGAATATATATATATAATAATATATATATATATAATAAAATTTTAACAATTATGTTATTTGTGTTTTCTGTCAGCTGTTTAGAATCAGAAATGCTAAATTGGCCAAACAAGTTAACTGCAAGCTATAAACACAGAATTGTGAGATAAATTCAGAATTCTGACTTTTCTTTTTAATTCTGAGTTTATATCTCACAATTAAGTTTTTTTTTTTTTTTTTTTTGCTTTCATGGAATAAAAATAAAAAAAGGCAATTGTGAATTTTTTTATCTCACAATTCAGACTTTATTCTCGTAATTGCGAGTTTATATCTTACAGTTGTGAGTTTTAGTGTTTTTTGTTTGTTTGTTTGTTTGTTTGTTTTTGTTTTTTTAAATCAGAATTGTGAGATGTAAATTCAGAATCGCAAGGGGAAAAAAGGATAGAAACGCTTCACCATTACGATAAAGATATTGTATTATAGTATGTTGTTGTTGCAATGGTGTATTCACAATGCAACTTACATTATGTTATGAATATAAAGATATACAGAGCTTTGTAGACAAAATTGCTGTGAGATGCTGTGCACTTGTTTCTCTTGTGCATGATCTTTATAGTGCGTGCCATCTAAATCAATCAAGCGCAGCTTTAGTTTACTCAGGTCACTCTCTCAGCTGATCCACATCTACCTATAGGAACACAGTGCCTATCACAGCATCCCTATATAAGGCCTATTCAGTATTATCCAGCAGTTTAATTATAGCTTTACTCAGGAGCTGGTTAGATGGCCAAAATCGCCCGTGTCATCTCTATAGTTGTGCAATCTACAATATTGTGAGAGGAATTCGTTCCTCACATGGATTTCACCTAATTCAAGTTCATGAAGATGAATGCAAATTTGCTGCATATGAACTGCTTGATTTGGAAATGATCTGAGTGAGCGCTGCATCTCTACATTCTTGATATGGACTCTCTGCCCACAAATCACCACTGAAGTTGTTAAGTTTAGACGAGATCTGCCTTCCCCGCATGAAGGAGAAGCCTAGCAAGAAGAGAATCAAGCATCCACGTCACAGCTGGCTCTATTCACCCTCCATTCATCTCTGAATCTTCACCAAAGTTATGTTTTTCTATTTTATGCATTGCTTAAAAGCTCTCAGCTTATTGACAAATATGTATGTTGCATAAGGCTTATCTAGTTGTTTACAGTAAAATGCTTGTTGCTTTAGGCTTTGGTTTGGTAATTTTGGTTATTGTTGCAACACACTGTAGTAAGTTTATCTGGGTACAAGATGCTTAAGGCTGTCTGCCAACATGTTGTGTTTAAGTAAGCAAAATATCCGTAACATGCTTGTTAGTTAGACGCACAGTATGTAAGTGCCACTAGAGTTTGCTTATTCAAACACTAACAACGTCATCAAGCAACATGCTTGTTGCTTAAGGCTTTCCAGTTAATGTTTGCAACATGCTTGTTTCGGTCAACTGTCAATCATCTTTGATGATAACGGTAATGACAGAACTCTATAATTGTGCATGCAGCTTGTGAGTGAAGAATTTTCTCACAGTTTAGACTAGTTTCTTGCTATTTCAAAAGACAGAATTGGAAGATATAACCAGAATTTTTACTTTTTTTCTCTTGTAATTCTGAGTTTACTTATTGCAGTTTTTTTTTTTTTCAACACAAAATGAAAAAAAAAAATCTGTAATTGATTTTTTGTCTCACAATTCAGACTTTTCTTAGAATTTCAAGTCTATATCTTGCTGTTGTGAGTTATATTTGTATCTTGCAATTCATAGTTTATATCTTACGGTTCTGTTTTTTTTTTTTTTTATTCCTCAGAATTGCAAGGGAAAGAAATGATAGCACTTTGTTTTGGCAATAGTATATTCACAACATGACTTTTCTTTTTTAAATCATTAATAAGCTATGATTTTTATTGAACAAAATATATGATGCTTCATGTAAATAAGAAAAAAAGTGTAAATAAACATTTTCAGTAGGAGATTAGCACAGGTAAGTGTGCATCAAAACCATTGTTTACATGCTGACATTCATTACACTGCACTACGTAATGCAGCTAAATGAAATCAAATATAGCGCACATCATCTAAATAATTATAGTCATGAACCTAATGCAATAAACTGAAGACCAAAAAGAAACCAAAACTTGTCATTTATACAGTATAGCCTAGTGTTCTGGCCTCTTTCATAAACAGCGTGACAGACAGAACAGCCTCAGTGAACATCAGGCATGAATGTAAAGTCAATTTTAAATGAAAAGCTTTTGTTTTTCGCTGAGAATGAGAATGAAATTGAAATTACACACTGTAAGTGATGAAATAATGTTCCTTTAAACAACCATGTGAAATATCTAGCACATTACATCATTTCCTTTTTAAAAACTGGGGCATTACCAAAGAAACAAATAGGGATGTATATAATCATAATGTGAAAGAGCTTTAACTGTGCAGGAGTGATGAAATGTGTTTTTTCTCTATAATCATCAGCTCTGCTTTCATTCAGCAGCTGTTTGTTCATCAGCTCATCAGAGAACAAATACCTGCACATCAATCAACTGCAATCAACAAAGAAATTAAGAAATTAACGCTTTTGTTACATCTCGTTAAGCTGAAGTACAATCTTCTTTTATCTCAACTCATTTTCATGTACCACTAACAGGTAACGTTCTTTCAAATGCATCATCCAGCTACTAATAGCTCCTGGTTCATTCAACTATTGCTTTGGTCTTTACAAACTCCATTTTAAACTTAAATGATACACATTTCCACAGTCCGCACAAGGCCATGCCGCTCATACGAAAGCATTGGGCAGCTCATGTCTTAGATGCCTCTAGCTGAAGCTTCATTCTCCAGTGATAACCTTCAGTAATGAAGCCAGGGCTGTGATTGACTGACAAGCTCTTTACTCTAGTGTTACTTTCCTTTTGACTTTTTTTTATTTTGAGCTGGTTTTGGAGTTGGCTTTGATTAACTGTTCAACTGTATGCACTCTTCTAGTTTGGTTTACAGTTGTTCAGTTGCGAGGAGAAAAAAAAAAAATTTATTAAGCATTTATACTCACTGTTCAAAAGTTTGAGGTCAGTTAGACTTTCAGTGTTTGAAAAATGTTGTTCAAAGCTGCATTTATTTGATCAAAAATGCAGTAAAAACAGTGAAATAGTATTATAATTTCAAGTAACTGTTTTCTGTGTGAATATCTGTTAAAATGTAATTTATTTCTGTGATACGCAGCTGAATTTTCAGCATCATTACTCCAGTCTTCAGTGTCACATGATCCTTCAGAAATCATTCTAATATGCTGATTTACTGCTCAAGAAACATTTCTGATTATTATCAATGTTGAAAACAGTTGTGCTGCACAATATTTTTGTGGAAACTGTGATACATTTTATTTTTCAGGATTCACAGATGAATAGAAAGTTCAAAAGAACAGCATTTATTTGAAATAAAAATATTTTGTAACATTATAAACGTCTTTACTGTCACTTTTGATCAATGTAATGCATTAATTTGTTTAAAAAACTGAGCCCAAATTAGAGCTCTTAAAATTATTACAATTATCTTGAAAGTATATTAGTATTATTATAGATTGAGTATTTTATTTTATTTTTTTAATTTGCTTTCTCCATGTATTATAAACTTGTATTTTTCAAGTGCTTGTCAATAATAAAACAGAAATGTACCAGTGGTGTTTTTAAAATAGTAATATCCATGGATGGATGCGTTTATTGCTAATGTAACAAAAACGCAGCTTTTCGGCACCTTGCAAGAAAATCCATTCACTTTTGTGAGTCAGAAAATAAAAGCTCAAAAACGTGGTAAAGTGCCATAAAAGCTAAGAGACGGATGCACCGGTGCGTCGTAATTGGACTGGAGTGTAAACCTGGGAGTTGAAAGTGCATTCACACTCTTGTTATAGAGCTAAAGCCGAGTGTGGAGAACAGCAGGAGTTCAGGGCGTCACATCGCCAGAAAGCAGTTCGAGACCGCTGCCCTCTGAGAGCTGCATGCACAAACACAGCTACTGGATGACCTTGGGAAGCCGCTGCGTTAAAAACATGCTAGATTTAGGTTTGACCGCTGAGCAGAGCATCCCTTAAGCGACGGTCCACTTTCAGCTGTGTTTGTGTGTAAAACAATGCTGTAGCATCTCCCATACAGCCAAAATAAAAATAAAAATATGAAGGTTTCATTTTTTTTTGTATGTATTTTATGTATTTTTCTTTTTATTATTAGTATTATTATTTATAAAAAAATAAAAAGAAAACACAACAACAACACTTGGCCCTCTAACACTTGCACTCTCTATTCTATACTACTTGTTTTCTTTTTATTTATTATGAAAAAATGACCCCCTAACACTAGCATTCTCTAGCTTCTTAAACTTGATTTATTGTCTGTAACACGTGAACATATAACATGTTTGCATAAACTTCAGCAAGGAACATAATTTTAAATGCTCCAAATAAATAAATAAATAAATAAATACATACCAAAAAAAAAAAAAAAATCAAATATTGCAACATCTAAAAATATTAAACAGTATTAAATCATTGTAATCTAGTTTTGATCTCTGGTAGGCAATTCACAATTGTGTTTAGCCTAAATGTAGGCTACTGTAAGACTGTAAATGTTTCTTATTGTCCCTGGAATATATTTAGAGATATATTTTGGTCATTGAAAATATAATATTCATTGAGTTTCACTGTTTGTAACATATATTTATCTTTGTCTCTTTTTTGCCATATCGACTAGTATTTGTGTGACTTGACAAGTTTACTGTTTTTTGTTTCCTAAAGTGAAATGTTCTGATTTAATTAAAGATATTTATTTTGATTTAAGTTGCCTTGACAGAGTTGTGTTGATTAATATTCGATTCATGCATATAATTAAGAACATACATTACATAAGCCTTAGCAGGGAACAGTAATTGGCTATTTTAGCCCTGTAGGTAGCAGACAATTAAAAAAATTAAGGAAGAATTTAAATGGAGGGAGATATGAGCATAACGGGAAGGAAATCTGTCAAGATTCTGTTGTGCTTTATGCAGTTTTAGTGATTTTTTTTTTTTTTTACTTTGTTTTCAAACTACTTTGTAAGTACTTAATTTAGTCCATTATGGAACTGTACAGTAAGCTTTATTAAAGCAGAAACTACACTGTAAATTAAGAAGCTAATTTAAAAAAGTGCTCGATAGATGAGCTCTGACCTTTTGTGAAAGCAAGCAAAATGTGTTGGTGTGTGTCAGGCCTCAATTAACAAATGAGCAACAGTGCAAAATATACCCATGCTCATAAATACAAGCACGGACAATGAGAAATATGGCTCAGGGCTTCCGTTAAAAAACGTCTCTCTAAATCACATTATGAGAGGAGAGTGTGCTATCATTGAGAAATCCACTGCAGTTATTTCAATGGCAGCCAACTATTAATGACTGCAGTGTCGAAACACAGACTCTTCTGGCAGTGAACGATTGTAAGATCAACAGCAACTATATCAGCCCACTAATCTGAAGCAGCCATTCGCTTGTTGTACTTTTTATTCTTAGAGTCAACACATCTCTCTTCTGTAATCTGATGTATTTCTGTGTGAAACTAGATAATTAATGAGAACATGTAGAGTGGGACTTGATTTTATCCATATGGAATTAATTGGATCATGAAAAGTGAGCATACACTCTTAAAAATAAAGATGCTTCAAAAGGTTCTTCAAGCGATGGCATAGAAGAACTATTTTTGGTTCCACAAAGAACCATTCAGTCAAAGGTTCTTTATAGAACCATCTCTTTCTTACTTTTTTATAATCTGAAAAACCTTCTTTCGCCACAAAGAACCTTTTGTGAAACAGAAAGGTTCTTAAGGTTCTTTATGGAACCATTTAGACAAAAAGGTTCTTCTATGGCATCGTGAAGCAGCTTTGTTTTTAACAGCGTAACGTACCAGAAAGCAGTGATGTGGTTGTAGGACAGGAAAAAGTGAAAAGTAAATGACGTCATCCGAAACTAACACAGATGAAAGTCAATAAATAAATAAATAAAAATAATACAATTATATATTTTGAAATAAAATAATACATAAGCAGTAACAAAATCTAATAAAATATACAAGAAATAGGAAATGGTCATGTGCCTTTAAATTCACACTTCAACAAAGAAAAAATTGTATGGTTATATTTACATCCCTATTGTTCAGGTATTTTAATTTTACATTTTTCATGTAAAATTACTAGTGCTGTGAAACGATTAATCATGATTAAAAATAAAAGTTTTTGTTTGCATAATAAATTGGTATGTACTGTGTATATGTCAGGGAGTCACAGTCACCGCTGTCATCACCGCAGTCACCACCGTCATCAGCCCTAACGCACACCAGATCCCAATCACCTGAGTACTGATCACCCACACCTTTTCTCAGCTCATCAAGCTCCTTATATCCCTTCACTCTCTGCACTTCCCCAGTGTCCGGTCTACAGTTTGCATTGCTGTTTAACCTGACTCCTTACCTAGCTACTTACCTGTGATTCCTTACCCTTTGATGCTCCAGCGCTCCACCTCTCCAGTACTCCACCGCTCCCCTGCTCCATTGGAAAACCTGCAAGAGACAACCGCCGATCATTACCACCTAAGATACTCTAATTCCTTAACTTCCTCAGTGTATACACCATATCATCCTCCTCTCTCCATTGCCACAGTTCCTCAGTCAATAAAGCTGCTATTGTGTTCACTTACCTCTGTGTTCCGGGTCTATCTACTGACAGAAGACCGGACCCACTACAATATTACCCACCCATCATGGATCCATGACACCCCACTCCAGCGGACATGCTGGAGGAACTGGTCAACACTCTCAGAGCTACCCTCATGCTGGATGAGGCTGTTGATTATAGTGGTTTCCTACTCCAAAAGCTCTGTTCATTGAAATGCAGCTGCAGAAGTTCCCCACGGAACGAACCAAGGTGGCGTTCCTGATTTCCCTCCTAACACGCAAGGTGTTACTGTGGGCCCGTGCCATCTGGAATGCACAGAATACCATCATTAACTCATTCAACGCCTTCATGCAAGTCAACACCTCTCGCCTCACACACATGGAACGTGCTCGCCGCCTCGCAGCAGGACTTTGCTTGTACTGTGCCTCAGCGGATCACTTCATCAAGGTCTGCCCCGTCCAACCCCCACGCCCTGTGGTGAGTACCCTTCAATTAGACCCTGACATCTCCTCCCTGTCACTACTCCCAGTACAACTTCTCATCTCAGATCTTTCTGTTTCAGTGTCCACCCTCATCAACTCGGGCTTCCTCAGGAAACTTCATTTCCCAAGAGCTCCTAAGTCGCCTTAATCTGCCCCGTAGACATCAAACCCGGGAGCTCAGAGTCGAGACCATCCAGGGAAAACCGCTAGGGCATGGGCAGGTGAAATATAGAGCTCCTCCAATGGCGCTTCAAGTCGGATGCTTGAAACCATCACTTATCTGGTACTGGAGGGACCCACTATGGATTTCATCCTGGGATGCCCCTAGCTCAAACAACACCCTCCAGAAGTCAGATGGGATCCCTGTGAAATCACTCGTTAGAGCGAGTCCTGTCACCAGAGCTGTCTTTCCACGGTTCACAGGCCAACCCCGGGTCACGTCAAGACACAAGTCTTGTTCCACCCTCGTTGAAAGTCCCAAGCCTCAGGAGGTGAAATCGATCCCATCTGACTATATGGTGTTCCAGAATGTCTTCAGCAAGCAGGCAGCCACCCATTTACCACCACATCTGCCATGGGACTGTGCTATTGACCTGCTGCCTGGAGCTACACTCCCCAAGGGTAAAGTGTATACATTGTCCATTCTGGAGCACAAGGCGATGGAGGATTACATCCAGGAGGTTCTCCAGCAGGGTTTAATTCAACCATCCACATCACGTGCTGCTTCCAGCTTCTTTTTTGTGGGGAAGAAGGATGGGGACTTGAGGCCCTGCATCGATTACCATCCTCTGAATTCCCAGACCGTCATGTTGCCCTATCCACTTCCCCTGGTCCCTGCTGCCTTCGAGGAACTCAGAGGAGCTCGCATATTTACCAAGCTGGACCTGCGGCACACATACAACCTCGTTCGGATCTGGGAGGGCGACGAGTGGAAGATGGCCTTCATTACTCCATCTGGCCACTACGAATACCTGTTCATGCCGTATGGATTAGCAAACTCCCCGTCTGTCTTCCAAGGCTTCATGAATGAGGTGTTCCGTGAGTTTCTTCATCGTATCGTGATTGTCTACATTGATGACATCCTAATATACTCCCGGAACCTGGCCAAACATCGCCACCACGTGAAACTGGTCCTCAAACAACTCCTGAAACACCACCTCTACTTAAAGCTAGAGAAGTGCGAGTTCCACAGCTCCACCGTGCAGTTCCTCAGCTATGTCATCAGCCCTGAAGGGATCCAGATGGACCAGGGGAAGGTGCAAACCATAAAGAATTGGCCGTTGCCTCATTCGGTAAAGGAACTGCAACGATTCCTGGGATTCTCCAATTTCTACCGGCGTTTCATCCACAACTTCAGCATCCTTACAGTACCCCTCACCTCCATGCTCCGCGGTAAGCCCAAGTCTCTGTCCTGGAGCCCAGAAGTCCTCCAATCCTTCTCCAGACTCAAAGAAGCCTTTACCACGGCCCCCATCCTTCGTCATCCCGACCCACAGGGCCTGTTTGTGGTTGAAGTGGATGCTTCCACCACCGGAGTGGGGGCTGTGCTCTCTCAATATTACGGAGAGCCTCCTCGTCTTCACCCTTGCGCTTTTCATTCCCGGAAACTCACGCCAGCAGAGCAAAATTACGACATCGGCAACCGAGAGTTGCTTGCCATCGAGTTGGCTCTTGAGGAGTGGCGCCACTGGCTGGAGTGGGCACAGTTTCCGATCACCGTAATCACAGACCATAAGAACCTTCAGTATCTAAGAGATGCCAAGAGACTCAACCCCCGACAGGCTCGCTGGATGCTCTTCTTTACGAAATTTAACTTCTCCATCACCAATCGCCCAGGAAGCCATAATGTGAAGGCGGATGCTCTGTCATGTATCCACTACCCGGACTCACCTCCAGAACTTGAGCCCATCCTCCCTCCAGCCATGATAGTCAGCCCAGTTCAGTGGGACGTCACAGAACTCATCCGTACTGCCACATGCACCGAGCCAGCTCCGCTGGGAGGCCCAGAAGGGAAAATTTACGTCCCAACGTCACAAAGTCAATCCCTTCTGGGCTCAGTTCATGATTTACCATCATCTGGACACCCAGGCAGCCAGCGAACTCTCTCGCTCCTCCAAGCTCGGTATTGACCCGGTATTGACCCGGGATGTCATCCGGTATGTCCGCAGGTGCTCAGTCTGTGGCATGTCCAAGACTGTGGCCTTACGGCCTTAGAGACTGCACCATGTCTTTCACCATGTCTTCCGAAACTTTGGCCTCCCAGAGGAGACTGTCTCAGACAGAGGTCCCCAGTTTATCTCCCATGTCTGGAAGGCGTTCTTCAAGCTTCTGGGAATCAGGGTCAGCTTGTCATCCGGGTACCATCCTCAAACAAATGGCCAGACTGAGCGCAAGATACAAGAGCTTGGACGGTACCTCCGGTCATACTGCCTGGAAGATCAGCACAGCTGGAGCCGGTTCCTCCCATGGGCCGAGTATGCCCAGAACTCCCTGAAGCAAAACACCCCTGGGCTGGCCCCGTTCCAATGCATACTCAGTTTCCAGCCCCTGCTCTTCCCCTGGACGGAAGAGCCGTCTGAGGTTCCAGCTGTGGACTACTGGTTCCAAGCGAGCGAGAGAGTATGAGACTCAGCTCATGTCCACCTCCAGCAGGCAGTGCAGAGACACAAGGACTTCGTAGATGCCCACTGTTCCATCCCACCAGCCTATCAGCCTGGAGATAAGGTCTAGTTGTCCACCAAGGATCTGCGTCTCAGCCTGCCCTGCAAGAAGCTCGCTACATTGGTCCCTTCACGATACAGAGGCAGTTCAACGAGGTTACCCTACCTACTTGAGCTCCCTGCATGGTACCATATTCATCCTACATTCCACGTCTCACTCCTAAAACCCTTCTCTCCCTCTTCACCAGGACCCACCGAGCCGGACTTACCTCCTTCTCCTGAGATCCTCGAAGAACCCTCCATCTACCAGATCAGAGAAATATTGAGTTCACGGCGACGGGGTGGCATGCTGGAGTACCTCATCGACCTATATCCCTGCACTCTCTACACTCCCCCAGTGTCCAGTCTACAGTTTGCATTGTTGTTTAGCCTGACTTCTTACCTAGCTACTTACCTGCGATTCCATATCCTTTGATGCTCCACCTCTCCAGTACTCCACCGCTCCACTGCTCCATTAGAAAACCTGCATAAGACAACTGCCGATCATTAACTTCCTCAGTATACACACCAGATAATCCTCCTCTCTCCATTGCCACAGTTCCTCAGTCAATAAAGTTGCTATTGTGTTCACTTACCTCTGTGTTCCGGGTCTATTTGCTGACAGTATATTTATTATTTATATATAAATACAAACATGCATACAGTACATATTTTGAAATTATTTACATGTATATTTATATTCATAATTTATATATAATTAATATATAAACATATTTTTTTCTGAAATATATACGTGCATGTGTGTATTAATATATACGCAACAAATGTACACAGTACATACACAGATATTATGTGATATATATATATATTTTTTTGGATGCAATTAATCAAATCGTTTGACAGCACTAAAAATTACATCAACTTGAAGTTCCCTCAAGATGAATCAATCAGTCACTTTCAAGTAAATAGGAAATGCTCATGCCTTTAAATTCACAAATCAACAAGGCAATTTACGAAGTCCCCACTTAAAATTTAGATGGTTACAAGTCCATCTATGTTGACTTGTTAAATAATTAACTGACAGGTTAGGCTGACATTAGCAATAAGTAGCAATACTTTGGATTAATTGAAACTAATTGAGGTCTGTTGTTGCTGGCAGACCTTAGTCTAAATTTCTAAGCATTTCAGAGAAATTGACAAACAAAAAATTAAGACAAACTGCAACAGAGCTGTAAACATCAAATTATGTGTAATATTGCCTATTGCACGTCTTCCAAGATATTAAATTCTTATTTCAGAACTGAGGATGAAAATGACATTTGATATTTAATTTCAAAGAATTTCACTAATAAACTGTCTTTATGTTTGCATAATCAGATGCATGTCCATGTGGAAACTGATGCACAAATTAACCGCACATAAATGTACAAACGAACATCCCCGCTGAGGAGCTGATGAAGAAATGACAATGCATGTGTGTACAACTGTATGGTGTTCTGTAAATATCAATTATTAATGCACAGCTCGCTTTTGATGACTCTGAATGTACTCTGTGACAGTACTGCTAGATTAAAAGCTTTGGTGAAAGCAGAGACAGAAAATTGTGAATGAGTAGTGCATTTTCTCCTCCTTTTGGCTTTCATTCTCGTTCTAGACCTGTAGATTGGAAGCTTGTTCTAATTTAGTCGGCTCTGTTTGCCCTACAGAGGGAATCTACATGAGACTGAAAGGCAGCTGGTGGCCAATTTGAAAAAAACTTTTTTGTGAGTTGTCGTCTCTCTTTCTCTTGGGGCTCCGACAGCAGCGCACTCAACAATGAAACCAGCCAATAATTGCTTTGCCTGAGGATCTAGCATGTCTCTCGCCCCCGCCAGTATGCTAGCACTGACAACACACAGCCTGGGGAAAAGCCAGATGCTCGTGTCTAGAGGGCAAGAAGATGGCTGACAAAAGCACCGTGGGGCGCCTGCTGCTGCGGGAGAGATGAGGGAAGGGGTTTGTCTTTGGAGAATAGAGCTGGATTTTTAGTGCTAAATGTGCTGTTACAGAATATGTTTCAGCATATCTCGTGTCAGAACGAGTTCGGCGGTACATTATGTGAGCCTCATATAAATCCAGTAAGGGTTAATATGCAGCAGTGTTCCTTAAAGCAAACGTATCGTACATATTTTATGATTTAATTTTCCTCCTGATGTTCACTTTTTAGGTCAAGAGCCACTTTGCACCTTTTCTCATTATTAAACAGGCTGCTTCTTGTTGTTTTTATTGAATGAATAGATGTTCTTCTTTTTTTTTTGGATTGAGAAGGACATTTTGAAAGTTACAGTATATTATCAAAATATAATAAACTTTTTGATTTTAAAATAACATCTGTGTTTGCACGTTCCAGACAAACTGTCAGTTTGAGTGGCTATTAGTTGTAATGATTTTTCAGTGACTATTTCTGCAGGTTACATTGTTATGCCAGTAGGTGGTGACAAGTGACTGATGCTATGAATTTATTTTAATTTGAACACTGTATCATGCACAGTACATAATATGCAAGCGCAATGGTCAAACACGTCTATCAAACAGATTTAAACAGAAATCAATGTAAAAGTAGCGTAATGAATCAAAAAACGTGTTCTTTGTGAACAGCTCCTTATTCAGGAACATTCTTTTGCTGTTTACTGTCACTGTCAGGAATTGTTTGTTTTTCTAGAGGAAGGATGGCATTTAATGATTTTAGTTCATAAAAGTAAGACATTAATACATGCATTTTTGTATTGTATGGTAACCGTTTTATAAAAGCCATAAGGTCCTTGAGCCCTGCTGTATTGGCTGAAGGGGTTGCAGCACAGCGTCTCAAACATTGCTTATAATAAATCCATGTGTAGGTCTATTTTTATAAACACTAATTTGTAATAAATTAATAATTAATAAAATGATTTAAAAAATCATATTTGAAAGTTCTAAACTGAATGATGATGTATATTGCCATGTTTCTTTTTGTGAGTCATTGAATCATTCACTTTACTGATTAATCCAAAAATGTTTGCTGTGTTCCAATTTGCCTACTTATATTAGGCCCTAAAATATTTTTGTGAAGAAAAAGTACATACTTTTGAATGTGTAGCAGAATAGTAGGCAATCTTCGTACACATTGCATCTTTAATGAACTGCACTGTTGCTCAGTTACATGCATCCCATCTTCATTCAAACTGTCAATCATTTTGCCATTATTAACATCATTCACATTTAGTTTAATTTATTTTCCTACTGTGTTGAAGAGAAACTGTTGATCTGCCAGTCACTGGTCTTCCATGTCAAGAACTCTCCTCATGCATTTGCATTATGATGCTTTAAAAAGTTAATGACCGAACGTATCTTATCTACAGTATATACTGTAAGTTCACATTGTTGTTGCAGATTAAATATAGCTTGGATAACATTAAGTATTTTTCATCAGGGTATTAATTGATTAATAATCACTAAAGTCCCTTTATCTAAACATCTCTACTTAACTGTCAGTCTTGCATATCTGCCATGTTTGTAGTTTTTAACACTTTTGTTTATTCGTGCAGGGGCATAGAATTGGGGGGATGCCAGGGACGTGTCCCTACCAATATCCAGCGACTGCCAAACTGTCCCTAGCAATAATTTTGATCAAACAATTAAATACATGTATATGTTTTTGTAATTTCGGATGCATCTGAAATGTCATACATTGATATTACCTAAGAAGTTGAAGTAAATAGGCTACATTAGGCTACAAAACTGCACGCTTTCAAGGACGCGCATTTAATACATGGGCAGAATGTAGACGCACACAGCAAAACGGTTAATATAGAAGTTCATTTCAGGAATTAACAAAGTTGCATTGATGAGTTTGAAGTACGGTGTTTGACAAAACGGCAAATGGAAAGAGAAAGCACAATCTATGGCTATTATTAGCTCCCTATATAAAGCATACAGACAGAAAAAGGTTGTGTGGAAAGATACACGATCTTCCAGCCTAAGATAAAGTCATTATGAACATTAAAAATAATTTGGGACAAATATAATGTGATTTTATAATAAAAATATGTAAGTGGCACTCTGTGGTGCAGCATAATTTGGAACAGGGGGGTACTTGGGTTTATGTCCCCACCAATGTCAAAAGCAAACCTACGCCCTTGTATTCGTGTTTGTAGTTTTAATCGAATCTTTGTCCAATGTGCAATGGGTTGTGGCAATATTAGCCATTAGAGCATGCACGGATCTGCACTTTGAATTTCCACAGAAAATATTAATCTATCCAGGTACCTTTGGGATACTATTTTCAACATGCTACAATTTAGGCACTTATTCTAAGTTTGAATACTGTTTAGGATGGATAATATGTGAATTGGGATGCAGCAAGTGTTTTTTGTTTTTTGTTTTTTCAGTAAGAAATCATCACTTCTACTGTACAGTATATGGTGTTCAGAGACTCCCAACATTTCTGCTGTAACTTTGTTTGGTGATTTGTTGGCAATATTGTGTCTAAAATGCAAGTTACTTAATTACTATTGAACTAATTATACAAGCTTTTAATATATAATAATATTTTACTGCGCCCTTGTAATTATACATTTCAGTACTGAGTAATAACAGTCAACAACATGTCCTTCCTGTAGGGTTAGAGTTAGATATTACACTTTATTTTAAGGTATCCTTGTTACAGTGTAATTATACATTTAAGTACGGAGTAATTTTAATTAACTACATGTACTTACTATATGGTTAGAGTTAGGATAAAGGTATGGCTTAGGGTTATTTGCATGTAATTATACAAAATTTATTGTTATTATAATAATAAGTAATAAGTAATCAGTAATAATAAGTACACAAGGACACCTTAAAATAAAGTGTTACTGAGTTAGGATTAGGATATAGTTTAGGGTTATTATGCCTAATTTTCTGTTATTATTTTAGTAAGTACATGTAACATGCTTTTCTTGCTTTGCTTCTTGAGGATCAACAAGAACGTCACTGTTGCTGGATAAAATAGCAACCCATTTTTCCATCATTATGAGACATCTTTTGTGCGAAAAAAAAATAAGTCACACAATTGCCAAATCACATGAGAAATTGAAATGAGGAAGCAGAAAGATGATGTGGCATACAGCTGCGGTACCAAACACAAGTCTGTGTCGAACATGCTATTTTTGGACGCGGGAAAATGACCACGGGAAAAATGAAACGCTTTGAACAAAGCATACATGTTCTCTGCAGGTGAGAAATGTTGGGCAGACGCACCTGTAAAGGTTAGAGGAGGATGAGAGCGGTTTGGGCCGCGATGAAGCAGATACACACAGACACGTGCATGAGTTTCAGTGTATGCCGCTGTCGGAGGCAACGGCCCGGAAATTGCTTTTAAACCCCAAGGTGCATGCTTATTTCACAGTCATGTTTAAAAGTCAAGAACCCAATCTTTAAAAAAAAAATTCTCTGACTCAAAAACAGCTCAGAGGGAAAGACGTCCAAATCAAGAGCAAAGCGGGAGAGAGAGTTTAAGAAACACTGGCAATCGCTGTGCCAGAGGCCACTCTGTACGTCAAGGTACACGCTGCCATAATCCCATAATTAAGGCAAATTCAACACATTTACAGCAAAGGAGCTCAATTTGTCGCTTGTATTAAATTAAAAATAGAACACACCAGGGGAACATTAGACTGCTTGTTTTAGCCTTTTTTCCTCAATTTCTCTTTTGATATTGGCATCTGGAGGAATGCAAATGATGGAGAAATGAAAGAATACATTGTATTGGAAATTACAAAACTTTGACTTCAGTTTACTAATGTGATTAGTTAGTCTGTGCGCTTTGGTTATGTACGACTATGCGTTTTGGTACAAAGTTGTATTTTGTGGATCCTGTCCTTGAATATTTTTTTGTACTTTGCTTAATAAATGTATTGGTTTCTTAGCCCTTCTGGCCTCTTTTTATCTGTTGTGAGCGCATCAGGCTTCTCCCTCACAAAAGCAGACGGCTGGTAATTGGAAAGTGCCTTTCAAAGAAATTTTATATTAATTTCAGATCCTCGCTTCTCTCTTGACGGGAAGAGTGGCGTTACGTGAGCCTCCCTCTCTGTTTAACAAACTGTTCACAGTGTTTGCTATGACCGAGCCTGATTAAGCTTTCACCAAAAGTATAAGAGTTTGTGTATTTACAGAGGAAGCATCTCCAGATATTTTCATGCAGTTCATCTTGATTATGTCTTTGCATTAATGAGTGCTGATCTGGAGCTATAATTTATCACTTTTAATCACCGTTGGAAGTCATTATGATATCATAATGGCAGTTATGGCATTATAAAGAGCATTATGACATTGTCATTGGAATTCATTTTGGCATCTTAATGACTGTCATAATCACTGGAAGTCATAACAGCTGACTAACAACAACAGATACATGGACAATTTACCAAATTAAATGATACTGATTTATTTGAAAGTTTTATATATGAAAAATAGCCATTTGATGTACTATTAATATGATTTTAGACATTTCATTTTTACTCATAATACCTAATTAAAATGCATGAGCTAGATTTTCATCATATTGTCATCACAATCAGCCCACCTGCTGTCACACTCCACTCGGTGGTAAACAAGGAGATAAACTTAAATACACAGACTTTAATAAACCAACAGGAGTACATGAAGACATTCAATGTAACATTAACAGCGGACGTGAGACTCAGGGAGACACAGGGCTTATACACAGGGAGTAATCAAAATAATTAATCAAACACAGCTGGAAGGAATCATAATCAAACTAAACAAGAACAGGAAAAACCAAATGTGGACATGAGGAAACACGGGGAGCACGTGGAAACACAACACAAGCCACATGAACACAAGTCTGACATTACTCCCCCCTCCCGGAAGGAGTGTACACACATCTCCTAACATCCACCGGGGAGGGGGGTGGCACGGGACGGCAGGCCTCCAGAGTGGTTCCCGTTCCGGGACCCATGGAGGATCAGGCAGTTCGGGGCATCATGGCGATGCAGGGAGCTCAGGAGGCCATGGCGGAGCAAGGGACTCGGCAGACCATGGCGAATCAGGATCTACCTCCTAGGCCGCGGCCTCAGCCCCCGCCCCGGCCTCTACGAACGGAGCCATACTACCCACCCAAAAAATTACTTGGGGGAACTTACGGGGCTGAACTCGGGGACTGGAGCCCTCTCTGGGCTTAACTGGGGATCTGGAGCCCTTCCTGGGCTTAACAGGGGATCAGGAGCCCTCACTGGGCTTAACTCAGGAACAGGAGCCCTCCGTGGGCTAAACTGGGGATCAGGAGCCCTCACTGGGCTTAACTGGGGATCAGGAGCCCTCTTACTGGGCTTAACTGGGGATCAGGACCCCTCACTGGGCTTAACTGGGGATCAGGAGCCCTCTTACTGGGCTTAACTGGGGATCAGGTGCCCTTCCTGGGCTTAACTGGGGATCAGGAGCCCTCCCTGGGCTTAA
The DNA here is from genome assembly GCA_039654775.1 of Spinibarbus caldwelli. NCBI lineage: Eukaryota > Metazoa > Chordata > Actinopteri > Cypriniformes > Cyprinidae > Spinibarbus > Spinibarbus caldwelli. The sequence goes on from CM077263.1 coordinate 26,034,621, forward strand.
TTCAGGAACAGGAGCCCTCCGTGGGCTAAACTCGGGAACAGGAGCCCTCCGTGGGCTAAACTGGGAATCAGGAGCCCTCACTGGGCTTAACTGGGGATCAGGAGCCCTCACTGGGCTTAATTGGGGATCAGGAGCCCTCACTGGGCTTAACTGAGGAACAGGATCCCTCCGTGGGCTAAACTCTGGAACTGGAGCCCTCCGTGGTCTGGACTTGGGAACTGGGATGCGCTTACATGGAGCTGGCACTGGAAGGTGCTCTCGAGGAGCCAGCACAGCAAAGTGCTTTCGAGGAGCTGGCAGTGGAGAGTACTCAAGGGCTGGAGCCGACACTGGAGCGAGCTCTGGGCTGGAGGCGACACTGGAGTGAGCTCTGGGGCTGGAGCCAACACTGGAGCGAGCTCTGGGGCTGGAGCCGACACTGGAGTGAGCTCTGGGGCTGGAGCAAGCTCTGGGGCTGGAGAGAGCCATGACTGGCGGGCTTGACTTCGGAGCGGCCGGCGAGCTGGAGAGAGCCACAGTCTCAGACTTGACAGGGGAACGGCCGGCGGACTCGACGGCGGGCTGGTTCTGGCTCGGGCCCGGACACTCCCCAGACACCAGAAGACACCTTCTCTCCAACTTAGTCCAGAGGTGTCTGGGAGGTCCACGGGGCGATGGTAGTTGGCCCTGAGCCAGAACAGCGAATTGAGGGTGGTGTCCTCCAATGCCGTTGCCGCGGCAAGCCCACAGAATTCCCCGGTGTACTCGAAGAAGGGGAGATCTCAACGGGCTAGAGCGACGAATCGTGCGGCGGTTTCCATGCTGCAGGAGAAAACAAGGAAAACAAACGACTTTTCAAAAAATGGAAACAAAAACCGGGGCAAAAGGCACCGCTCGCTTTCTGTTTTGGTCCTGGATTCTGTCACACTCCACTCGGTGGGAAACGAGGAGATAAACTTAAATACACGGACTTTAATAAACCAACAGGAGTACATGAAGACATTCAATGTAACATTAACAGTGGACGTGAGACTCAGGGAAACACAGGGCTTATAAACAGAGAGTAATCAAGATAATTAATCAAACACAGCTGGAAGGAGTCATAATCAAGAACAGGAAAAACAAGAACAGGAAAAACCAAATATGGACATGAGGAAACATGGGGAGCACATGGAAACACAACATAAGACACATGAACACAAGTCTGACACCTGCACCCCAAACACGTTTCTTTCTTTCTTTCTTTCTTGCTTGCTTTGATTTTATTAAAATTACTTTTTTGTTTTGTTTGTTCATTTATTTATTTATTTATTTATTTATTTATTTATATGTGTTAGAAATTATTTATTTTTATGCATATTTATTCATACATTTTATTTATTTTATTTTATTTAATTCTAATTCATTTATTTATATTTTTATTGAATTGTATTTGATTTTATTAGAGTTTATTTATATTTATTTTATTAAATATATTTATTCATTTTACATGTCAAAGTTGATTTTCTGCATGATCAGTGTAATGTGTTTATGTAATGAGTACAGCGCAATTGTTCAAAATATGTTTCACACAGTCATACACACTGGCAATATCATATTGCAAAACTATAAAGGAAGCTGCTATTTCTGAGGAAAAGACAATTCTGTCGTGGTTTTAGTGAACTGTGTGAGTGCATGCAGGAAATAGCATTGAGTGAGAAATCTGAGGGCGGATGGGCTAGATTTCTTTGAGGAATCTGGAGGAAGAAAGCAAAGAGACCTTGGGTTTCAAAGCAAATAATGCAGCGCGTTTCGTATGTGCTGAAGAAGACAGCTGACAAAGCTGGGAGAAATGAAGAAAGGAAGCAGCTCAGTATTAATTTACCAGAGAGACTGGCAGCTGAATAGCCTCACCATTGCCAGTTTGATTTTTAGGGCAAATTGAGTTTTAGTGGAGACACTTTGAAATATACATATTTTTAATTGTTTTTCTGGAAAAGCAGTCTCATGTTTCCCCATCCTCCTCTGATTCCCAGTGAAGACGCCTCATACAGTACATGACTATGTGTCATTAACCCAAACTTCACTATTCTGACCAGTGACTCAGCCTGATCTTCTGCTTTCCACTGCGTTCCCAGCATGATATCGCTCTCCTGCTATGCGGGGAGGATCTGGACAAACAGGCAAAAGCTCCTCGGGGCCCGTCTGCAATCACACAGAGCAGCACTGGCGGTACGAGGCCCCTCAGGGGTCCAGCACTAATCGCATTATTGCTTTTGCACAGCGACTGCATTACAAGTGCGGCTGGATGAGGGGTGTTCTTGCTCTTGGTTTTGGCCATATTTACAGTGGTATTCATTTAACACCTGCCATCAAATTAATGTGTGCTAAATGTACTGAATACTAAATATTTTGGTGGTTTTAATTCAAACCAGGAATGGTGATTATGTAAATGCTAGTTTTGACATTATACAGATATTTGATAATACAGATATACTATTTATCGAAACAGTAAAAGAACATGCCAAATTATACATGTTATAAAAATTATGAGAATAAAGTCAAAATTATGAGAATAAAGCCGAAATATTTTGAGAATAAAATCGAAATTGCGAGAATAAAGTCAAAATATTTTGAGAGTAAAGTCAAAATTACAAGAATTAAATTGTATCAATTAAATATACAGCCATATCGCACGTCTACTCCTGTGCTATTGTGTTTATACAACAGTTCATCCGCACAAGTGAGCAAATAAATTAGAAACAACAACGCAGTGTCTTTAAAAGCAATCTTTTGTGCAGAACTACTTCCTTCCGCCACGGATTTAAATCTTAAATTGACAATTTAACAGCTTATCCCAAGCCTTCACTAGCGAGCACTAAACAGCGCTGTGAGATCCAGAATGAAGCGCTTGAAATCAGCGAAGAACACTATATGACTCGGCGGTTTAAGATGAAACAGGAGAAACACTGTGCTTAACGAGACAGAATCGTTTACCATAGATATATTTTACTGTAACACTAACTGCACCATATTGCAGCAGAAATGTGGGATGTATCGAATTGTATTAGTATATTATTAATGTACACATGTATTAAAGGAGTAATGGAATATAATTACAGTATTTTGTGATTAAGCTATAGTTTGTGCATTTATACTAAATGTATTAGACCACTGTTCTTCATACAAATAACTAGAACCATGTAGTCCTATTAATTTTTATACCATGGTATTGACGTGCTATAGGCCTACGTATGTGTTTTTACTGGTTATCATTGTGTATGCTATATGGAAGACCAAGGGTTCGTTTTAATAACTCAAACAGTCAGAATAATTAAATTTCACCATATAAAAATATTGTTATATTTTTATATATGTTACTTTTTTTGATATTGAACATGAATTTACATCTGCATCCTCAAGCTACAGTCAAATGTGCATTTTTAAGAGACAAAAAAGTAATATTACTAATATTGCAGCCCGCACTGCAAACGTTGCTGAAGACACATGTAATCAAAGTCATGCACCACAAACCTGTTTCTTGATTTTAAACAACATCACTCATTAGAACAGGGGTCACCAGACTCGTGCAAAGTTTAGTTCCAACTTGCCTCAATACACCTGCCTGGAAGTTTCAAGTATACCTAGCAAGACCTTGATTAGCTGGTTCAGGTGTGTTTGATTAGGACTGGAGCTAAACTCTGCAGGACGCCGGCCCTCCAGGAACAAGTGTGGTGACCCCTGCATTAGAGCATGCAGAAACTAGGAAATTCATTTTTTGAATTAAGATATTTATTTTACAAGGAAAAAATGACTGGAAAAGTGTCAAGAATTCAAAGATGTGAAGTGTTTGTCATGTTCTCACCATAAAGAGTCGTTTAAAACCACAATTAAAGTCTGGATTCTACAACTTTCACTTAGGAGCAAAAATCTACCTTTAAACTTGGAAGAAACAAAGATTTGAAATTTATCATAATAATTATTGATTTCGACTGATATGAAACATTTTGTGAAATTTTTTTGGCCATATCACCCACACTTTTAAGGGAACTGACTGACTTCAGAAAAGTTTCGATGCCATTTTCATTTAATGCCTGATAAAGTAGCATTTGTGAACACAGCGCCCCTTTGTGTGCAGCCATCACCGGGGAAACCGCTGTATTTCTGTTTGTTGTTTTTGTTCAGATAAATACGAAAATCCACCAATGCTTTTACGCAGCAAACACGTAGCGCTGTAAATTTTAAAAAAATAATAAATAAAAAATATGGTTTAAAGGCTGAAATGTGATGCTTATCATTTTATAAGAATTTTTGTTTTTGTGAAAACCTATATCTGAGCTGTAAATCAAGATATCGGTTTAATATGTTACTAGACATTGCTCTATCCTGCTCATACTATATTCATTTTATTTCTGCAGCTCTTAAAAAAGCTAACAAAAAGCCTTACATTTGATTTTAAAAATCCTGCAGATACCCTGTAGGCCTAAATAGTTAAATACAGTTCCTTCCTTTATATTTGTTGATATTTGTGTTTTGAAAAGGAGGACAGACTGCATAGGGCCCAGAGGTTGAAAGGGGCCCAGAAAACTCAGTGGAGGAGAGTAGCATGGGTCAAAGAAGAACACAGTACATTCTGACCAGGGGCAGCTCTAGACCATTTTTAGATTGTCATTGACTTTTATTGTTTGTTCAATTTGCACACTGAACATGGGTTGGAACTCTTATTTTTGAACTCTCAAAGTCCACCAGATTAATGAATTTAACTGTAAAATGTATAAAACTTTCTCCCGGGGGGGCATGCCTCCAGATCCCCCAGAGTGACACAGGTCCACACACCACTGCCTCATTAAATCTTACGCGAGCATGATGTGAGCCCCCAGCCACGTCCATTTGCCCCTGATATTTTGGCTGCATCCCCAGATGTTTTCATGCATGAATAAATGTCACTCACGGCTCTTAATTAAATAACTTATTGCTTTAATAAGTATTTGTGTATATTTACTGAAGAAGGTGGTACATGATCTTGGTAAGCAGTTTAACAACATTAAATATTTTTCATCAAAATTGTGCTCATTAAGATACCAGCAGACATGCTAATCCAGCACAAATTGGTGCATGAGATGTCACCAAAATGAAGTATTTGAAACTAAAAATTAAATACCAAACTGGGAACTGAAAAAGGTCCACTTTTTGGAAAAAAAAAAAAAAAAAAAAAAAAACAATATATTAAAGAACAAAAGGTATAAGAGTATAATAATGATTCTAACAACACTAAGCCAGACACCAAAAAAAATAATAATAATAAAAAAAAACTACATATATGTGTATGTACCACCACACACACATACATACAGTGGGTACGGAAAGTATTCAGACCCCCTTCACTTTTTTCAATTTTGTTATGTTGCAGTCTGATACTACAACTGTTTAAATTCTTTTTTTTTCTCATTACTCTACACTCTGTCCTTTATAATGACAAAGTGAAAACAGAATTTTAGAAATGTTTGTAAATTTATTAAAAAGAAAAAACTGAAATATCACATTTACATAAGTATTCAGACCCTTTACTCAGTACTTAGTTGAAGCACCTTTGGCAGCAATTACAGCCTCGAGTCTTTTTGGGTATGACGCAACAAGCTTTGCACAACTGGATTCGGGGAATTTCTGCCATTCTTCTTTGCAAATCCTCTCAAGCTCGGTCAGGTTGGATGGGGACCGTCTGTTGACAGCCTTTTTCAGGTCTCTCCAGAGATGTTCGATAGGGTTCAAGTCAGGGCTCTGGCTGGGTCACTCTAGGACATTCACAGAGTTGTCCCTAAGCCACTCCTGTGTTGCCTTGGCTGTGTGCTTAGGGTCATTGTCATGTTAGAAGGTGAACCTTCGTCCAGTCTGAGGTTTTGAATGCCCTGGACTGGGTTTTCTTTAAGGCTATCTCAATATTTTGGTGCATTGAGCTTTTCTTCTACTCTGATGAGTTCCTCAGTCCCTGCCGCTGAAGAACAGCCCAACAGCATGAGGCTGCTACCACCACACTTTACTTTTGGGATGGTACTCTGCAGGTGATGAGAAGAGCCGGTTTCCTTCAAACATGATGCTTAGAATTGAGGTTCATCAGACCAGGTAATCTTGTTTCTCAGAGTCTGAGGGTCCTTTAGGTGCTTTATTGCAAATTCCAAGTGTGTTTTCATGTGTCTTCACTGAGGAGAGGATTGCAGTGATGTTTGTCCTTCTGTAGGTTTCTCCCATCTGCATATATGATCATGGAGCTCAACTAGAGTGACCACCAGGTTCTTGGTCACCAGTCTAGACAAGCCCCTTCTCCATCAATTGCTCATTTTGGCTGGGGACCAGCTCTTGGAAGAGTCCTGGTTGTGCCAAACTTCTTCCATTTGAGAATTATGGAAGCCACTGTGCTCTTGGGAACCTTCAGTGCAGCAGAATTTTTTTTGTAGCCTTCCTCAGATCTGTGCCTCAATACAATCCTGTGTCTGAGCTCTGCAGGCAGTTCCTTTGACCTCGTGGCTTGGTTTTCGCTCTGATATGCATTATCAGCTGTGAGGCCTTTTACAGAGAGGTGTGTGGCTTTCCAAATCATGTCCAATCAATTTAATTTACCACAGGCGGACTCCAATCAAGGTGTAGAAACATCTCTGCAATGATCAAGAGACATGGGAGGCACCTGAGCGAAATTTCAAGTGTTGTTGCAAAGGGTCTGAATACTTATGTAAATGTGATAATTCAGTTTTTTCTTTTTAATAAATTTACAGACATTTCTAAAATTCTGTTTTCACTTCATCATTATGAGGTACAGAGTGTAGATTAATGAGAAAAAAAAAAGAATTTAAACAATTGTAGTATCAGACTGCAACATAACAAAATTGAAAAAAGTGAAGGGGGTCTGAATACTTTCCGTACCCACTGTATATATACATTTATAAATTCAATATTCTTTCATTTCCATGTAGTTTGTTGAAGTACTAACATAACTCAAATTAAATAAAACTAAAACTTAATAAAAAACCTATACAGACATAATAACAAAATGACAAACATTACTCCAACTTTAACTAAAATTAAAATAGACAGCAAATAAAAATCAAACTACATTAGTTTATCAGTAATCTTAAAAAAAAAAAATAACACTGAGCCAAACACACATGCTAAAAAAAACAACAACTTACTTACACATAGTAAGAAATGGTTATAAAAACTGAAACAGAAGTGAAACAAGTAGTAGGAAAGAGAAGAAATAAAAAGCGTTACTTATATCCTCTGCCGGTGTCCCTGTCCGGTGGAGTCGCACGGTCGATGGTCTTTACCCTCTTCGGTCTTCACACGAGGGCTGCCGCGGTAAAGAGCTGCTTTTAACTATTTATATTTTATTTTATTTATATAAAATACTATTTATTGAATAATTATATTTAATAAACAACAACAACAGCCATCATAAAAGTTGCTAGGCAATTCAATCAACCGTAGGCAAAGGCAGCGGGATATACAGCACTGAATTTATATGAACATGATAAACTTTTGCCAAAACTATTTACTCTGAAACAAATAATAGTTTAATGAGACCAAAGACTGGCCGTTAGATTTACCCAACACAAATTATATCTCATGTTTAACCACTACAGAGACATCAGAGCCAGCGGTAATTTCCAGAAGATCTGTCTGCGGTCAGGCGCTCTCTGCAGGTGTAATGAGTGCTGAGCGGTCGCTGAACCGCTGGAGATCCTGTCTCCAAAAACATCAAAGCAAATTTTGAAATAGACCTTATCTTTATTAACCAAACGCATATTTGAAGTCCAAGCAAGCACATTCTCGCCTAAAAAACTATTAAAACTGCATTCCATGACACAAAACAGTATTATTTTTTTAAATTATAATGGATTTGGGTGTGTCTAATATCACACTCCTATCAGCCAATCAGATTTGAGAACCAGAAAGAACTGTTTTATTTATATATATATATATATATATATATACAGTTATATATATACAATGCCACTTGATAGTTTGTGAACCCCCTGCAGAATCTGTGAAAATGTGAGTAATTTTAACAAAATAAGAAAGATCATACAAAATGCATGTTATTTTTTAGGAAACACGATGCATTAAGAGCCAGGGGGTGAAAACTTTTTGAATTTGAAGATCAAGGAAAATTGTACTTAATTTGTTTTCCGGGAAACATGCAAATAAAAAAAATATATATATATATATATATATATATATATATATATATATATACATTTCTACAAAACTTCATCCTGTTCAAAAGTTTTCAGCCCCTGGCTCTTAATGCATCGTGTTTCCTTCAGGACCATCAGTGAATGTTTGAACCTTTTTTAATAGTTGTGTTTGAGTCCCTCAATTGTTCTCAGTGTGAAAAGATGGATCTCAAAATCACACAGTGACTGCTGGAAAGGGTTCAAATATGCAAAAGATGCTGGAAACCTGAAGATTCCGCAGGACATGGAGGATTTTTCTGAAGAACAGTGCTCAGTTTAACTGTTCAGAACAAACAAGGGACTAATGAACAACCATCACAAAACAAAAAACAGTCGTGGATCATCCAGGTAACCACATACATTATTAAGAACCAACGGTTCACAAACTTTTGCATGGGGCTATTTTAATAATTTCAGCATTTTTTTTTTTTTTTTTTGTCTTGTGGATTAAATGTAAACATCTTTTATGTAAACTATCTTACTCAGGACAGTACTAATTAAAAAATAACTTGCATTTTGTATGATCTCTCTTATTTTGTAAAAATTACTCACATTTTCACAGATTCTGCAAGGGGTTCACAAACTTTCAAGTGGCACTGTATATATTAAATCAGAATAAAAAAATAAACTTACAGAAAAACATAAAAGAACTGATAACATGAGTAAAAGTGTGAAAATAAATAAGCCTGAAATAATAATAATAATAATAATAATAATAACTTTTCATCTACTTGCAAAGGGAACATTTCTTGATTTTATTTAGTTGATTACATTTAACTTGCAGTACTAAAATATATGTTTTTAATAATTAAAACTATATAAACATATTTAAAAAATAAATAAATAAAAAAAATAATGAAAATGGTAACTAAAATGCTGAAACTTACACACAAATTACAATGAAAACAGAAAAAAAAAAAAAAATTATATATATATATATATATATATATATATATATATATATATATATATATATATATATATATATATATATATATATATAGTCTATGTTAAAAACTATAATAGTATCTCAGTGATACAGGAAAAAAAATGACTCCCATGTCAAATAAATACATCAATAAAAATAAAGCAAACAGAAATAAATATCTAAATTGGATGAGTTGTGAAAAGTAATTTGTTATGCTTTCAAATTTAATTAATCATCTCTAAAAGCAGCTGACTTGAGAACGTCATGATGTCAAGGATCTCAGACATGCAAATGCATTATGGGAATGCGGTTTGAGTCTGGCCTTAATTTAATCAGTTTGTACTTGTGATCACAAAACTAAAATTCTAAAGGGTCAAAAGGAAAAGCCATATAAAGTAGAATCTGTTCAATCCGTGTAGTAACACAGAAGAATTCATATTGCTCAATCATATGAAAGGCATGCTACCATTATTCAATATTAATGCACTTCTTTTCACTCCGTAGTGATGAAAGATGGATTCTACAAACTCTCTGAAGCAACTGCGAACTGAATTTTTGATCCATTTTTGATCCATTCACAAATTCATAATCACACAGTGTGGCTCTAGGACATTTTTTCGTGGTTGGATACAAACGAATAAATACATCACAAATATGGATAGCATATAAACCTGAGTATTTGAAGCTTTACAATATGGATGTGGAATTCATAGGTTGATTTGATGGAATTTAAAAGGTTGACTTTATTTCAATATGTAGTATTATTTAGTAGTTATAACTTCCTTGAAATGCTTAACATGTATTTATGATATAAAATACATTTGTGGGCCATACAGTGTTCATATAAAACATTTCTGTGTTCAGTTTAGCCTTGAAACATGCGTTCAACAGATTCGCAGAAGATGCTGTGAGATGTGGAATATGTTTGTTTTGGGGGGGTTTTAGCACATTTTTTGAACACTTTGTCATGCAAGATGCTACAAAAGATGTGAGACACGAGCGCGAATGTGAAAGACATGCGTCTAGAGCCGGTTTACATGAGCTCTGTATGAACGGTTCCTCTGAACACTGTGTTTTAGGCCACATCCCCGAGATAAGTTAATATTTTAACACTTCTGGTTCAGTCTTCAGAAGTTAATGGGTTTGTTGAATGGATTTTTAAATCGGTGCCTGAAATACACAAGATCAAGATATTTTCATGTTTAATTCTATGACAAAATGCATCAGTAAAACCCCTTATTATTTATTTATTTGTGATCCTTTACTTGTCTTGAAAAAGTGTGGTACTCCAGAGGTTGTCAGAGACATTAAACGTCACTGAACAGGTAAACTCATCTAATCACAGCCTCGTTGTGTTTATAATCTCAAACTGCTCAAACTCAAACTTTCAGAGAAAATGATTTTAAATAAAGACTGAAAGAGTTGTTAAAGTGTAATGGCGGTGATGTCAGAGTCATTTTCTGTGGTTTATAGCCTTTTACTTCTGCCGATTGTCTTTAGACTTAGAAATTCATAAAAACTGTGTTAATTTCTGAATATTATCATGATGAACAAAATGTGTAAGAATTATAAACTTGTTGATCACAGAACTTATTTTCTGCAATAATCCAAAAGTAATGAAAACATCTTATTGGGTTTTTGTTGAAGGAACCAGCATGATGCAAACTTATAGACTGGCCTACAAAAATACGTCATCACTGTAGTGCTCTCTTCCAAAGAAACACATTACAGAAAGCCTCAAGAGGAATAACAGTCCATTTTAATAATTCCTTTTATGAAATGAGACATTGATCACATATATGGCCGACAAATGTGACCTACGAAGGAGCTGCAGTTAACATTTTAATGCTGCAATAATTGTTTAAGCTACTTATTTATGAATATCACTTTATCACTTATTTATGAGTATCACTTTATTAATATTTTGAATTACTTTTTTATTTTGTTCGCATTTTAATTTTTAAAGTTTTAGCAATTTTATTTCTTATATCTTTGTTTATTAGTATCATTTACTTTTTAAGCTTTTTGTAATTGTTTGCTGATTGGTTGAGTATGTCTTTATAGTGTTTTTTTTTTTTTTTTTCATTTTCATTTCAGTTTTTGTGTTAATTATTTGGTAACACTTTAGTATAGAGACCAATTCTCACTATTAACTATTTGCTTATTATTAGCATGCCTATTGGCTGTTTATTACATATGCTGTTTATGCACATATTCTGCATGACCATATTCTACATCCCCAATCATACCCAATACTTAAACCTAACAACTACCTTACTAACTATTAATAAGCAGAAAATTAGGAGTTTATTGAGGCAAAAGTCATAGTTAATGGTTTCTTAATAGAGAGAATTGGATCTTAAAATAAAGTGTGTCCAGTTTTTTTACACTTGGCAATAGCTGAAATAATTTTTTTATGGTTTTAGTTGACTATAATAACCCTGAGTCACACTAAACACACACAAATCACTAAATAAGTGAAACACACAAATCTTTATGAATATCAATAAAATCACACCAGTTTATTAGACTGTACATACATCAATCAGCTTCATCAACAACTCCTTAGCTCACTGCACTTTTTTTCTGTAAAGACACGTAGAATAAAAGCAGGAATAGCACAACATTTCACTGTAATGCAGCTATTTTTATCATCCAGTTTTAAGCAAGCATTCTGCTGCTTGCACTGATGCTGATCCGATCCGATAAACAGGGCACCTGCTTCGCTAATGCTACTCGAACATGATTCTGAAACTTTCTTCCCAGAAAGGTGTAAAACACAGGGTTAATGCAGAAATACAAGCGTGCAATGTTACTCGTGACATACTGTGCATACAGAAGGCTATTACACAGTGAAGGATCCTGATTCTCATTGATCATCATGATGATGTTATACGGGCTCCAGAATGCGAAAAACATCAGGACGATGATGAAAATGAGCCAAACGGTGCGATGTTTGCCTACCATTCGCGTGGCCAGGACTGTTAGTGTTATCCTAAAGTAGCAGTAGACGAATACAATCAATGGAAGAATAAAAAACAGCACAAACTGCTTATAGACGCTGAAGATTTTCCATTGAGGATCACTCACTTCTTCACACACCAGTCCATCCATTGGGTATTCTTCAACAGTGAAATGCATGAAGGGTTCGAGGCTGGCGAGGACGCTAATAATCCAGACGATTGCAGAAAGCGTGATTGCATAGCAGCTTCTGCGTCGTTTGTTGGCGATAACGCAATGCACCACAGCCAGATATCGATCAAACGTCATGAGGGTGAGGAAGAAGATGGAGCTGTAGAAGCCTAGATAGTCAGCACTGTTTACCAGCTTACAAAGAGCTTCTCCGAAGATCCACTGGTCTGAATAATGAATGGCTTGAAACGGCAGCGTGAGGGTGACGATGATGTTAGAGGCCACCAAATTCATGAGGAATATATTTGTGACTGTGTTGAGTTTTTCGAATTTGTAGAGGATGAGCAGAACCACTCCGTTGCCCAGTACGCTGGCGATGAAGATGACATAGTAGAAGGGAGGAAGAAAATGCTTGCAGAAATTGCTGACTGCGATGGTGTTGCACTGACCGGTTCTGCTGATCATCAGAGAGTAGTCTTCATAAGCGTATGGCGTTGTGTAAGGCGTTTCCATTTTGGTGGTTACCAACAACCTGGAGGATTGAGCGAGTTTATTAGAATTAAAGACTGGATAAATGTGACCCTGCACCACAAAACCAGTCATAAGGGTTTTTTTATTTTTTTATTTATTTATTTATTTTTTTAATTGAGATACATGAATAAATAATAAATAAGCTTTCCATTGATGTATGGTTTGTTAGGATAGGACAATATTTGGCCGAGATATAACTATTTGAAAATCTGGAATCTGAGGGTGCAAAAAAATCAAAAGACTGAGAAAGTGTCCTTTAAAGTTGTCCAAATGAAGTTCTTAGCAATGCATATTATTAATCAGAAATTAGGTTTTGATATATTTACAGTAGGAAATTTACAAAATATCTTCATGGAACATGATCTTTACGTAATATCCGAATGATTTTTGGCATAAAAGAAAAATGGATCATTTTGACCCATACAATGTATTGTTGGCTATTGCTACAAATATACCTGTGCTACTTATGACTGCTTTTGTGCTCCAGGGTCACATATGATTATAAGTCAGTAGGGATTTGTAGACTTACCCCAAAGTGCTGTTCACAGCTCGTCTGGCCGGTTCATTAATAGAAACCAGCGTCTTCTAAGGTGGAGCAGCTAGAGAGGATGTGTGTCAGTCTGCAGCTGCAGAAATCTGAATCATATCTTGAAATCATCCTCTGCTTCCTTTTTATGTGACATCAGGATTTTCTCAAGACTCCACATGCGTTTGAAGACATGACTACATACATGATCGCCGTCATGAACCACAGACCAACCACAAAGTGTCCATTACCTTTTATTTCAACAAAGTCATTACTAGAGCTCTAAAAGATAAACTAGAATTACATTGTGTAAAAATTTCCCAGAGATCTGAAAAAAAAAAAAAAATGCAAGCTTATATGAAATGAAATGAAAATACAATGAGTGAATAAAACAACAGATTAGAATTTAATGTTAGAGTAAAAGATTATATAAGAAAAAAATGTGATTTCAGTTTATTCAAGATTTCATTGGAAGAAAATATTTATGTCACAAGCACTTTGTATGGATTCACAAAAACAATATTTAAAATAATTACATCTGTCAGATTTGTATCTCGTACCTTACACAGCATAAATACTTTACTGCCAAAAGAGAAGAATAAAATCCATTATGAGTTCCTGAACACAAAAATTTAATAGTTTTAATTATAATGGTTTGTGTTCTTTTTATTTAATGGAATTATGTTTAATGAGGTTAGTGTGAATTTACCTTCCCTTCAGGCAGTGCAAAAAAATAAAGTACACAAATATGTAAATAATACCAAAACAACAATTGCTATTTATTGAATCATCCTAGCCAGCAATTTAAAGCACAGTTAGTAATTCAATTAAATATGAAAATATGATGGCTGTTGCGTTTAAGAAAGCGGTCCAATCCAAGATTCTCAGCCAAGTACTGGAGAAATCAAAACTCAAGACATCTTTTTGCCAAAAACAAACAGAAGCATTAAGCTTTTCCCCTTTATTTTCCAATGTCTGTCCCTGAAGAAATAAAGCCATTTATTCTTAATCTTCATTAGTAGCAAACCAAAAACAAACTAATGCTTTTATTATTGCATCTCATATCATGTTACAAGTTCTTTGTTTGGCAGCAAAATAGTTCATTAATAATTAATATTCATAAGTAACAGTAACGTTTACCGAGGCGGACAGTAGTGAAGTAGGTTTTTACTCTGCTTTAAATGTACTTTTCAAGTGTGTGTACGTTATCAGAGTGTTCTTCTTTAGAAAACTTTACTTCACAACATTCCAAAGCATAATATTGTACTTTTTACTGCACTACGTTTCATAGTATTTAATTACATTAGAAATCTATTACTTTCTTACTTTTACTCAAGTAAAAGTAATTCAAAGATTTACTTGAGTACAAAAAAGTACTACATCATGTTCTTAAGTATTAAAGTAAAAAAAAAATAATAAAAAAAAACTTTTATTTATGAAATGTAGTGCAGTAAAAAGTACAACATTATGTTTTGGAATGTCAGATACTTTTTAAGTTTACTTGAGTAAAGATACTTCACTACTGTCCACCTCTGAACATTTATGACTCATTAACATCTATCCACATTAATATATTTGCAGTATTATTTTGCAAATGACCTTATGCACGTACCCTTGCGTTAATGGTGTTATGCACCAACTCTTTGTGCAACGAAAGGCAGGTTTCATGTCTTTAAATTTAACATCGTTCATCTACAAGCCCCTGATGTTTCATTGCACCATAGCAATGCTCAGACAATGTCAGTAAATTCTTCTGGATTTGCTGCAGCACTTCTGGCAGTCTGAGAGCTGAGCCCATGTGTTCGTGTTAGAAATCGGGCCCTTTACTGTAGCGCTCATCCCTGAGGTTATAGGATTGGTAGCAGATGGACATGTCGCACAATCCGGCTGGCCCTGGAGGACCTTGCTTCCCCGGAAAGCCCGGAGCTCCGGATTTACCCGGGATTCCCGGAGGACCCGGAATACCAATGCCATCACTGCCGCGAGGACCCTGAATCCCTGTTGGTGTTGATGGAAAACACAATCTGACAGTTACACAAGATTCTTTCCCAATCGCTGCAAATATGTTTGTGCCATATGCATTTACATCTGTCACATGACAAATCAGACGTTACATTAACCCTCACAATGCATTCAAATTCTGTATACTATTTTCATGCTTTTAGTCTGTTTGGACAAGAAGAATCATTGTTTTATAAAAAAGTTATAACGTAATATTTAAGTTTTAATTTTTTGATTTCTTTTAATTTTTCTGATATTGCAACTACTTAATGAGTGAATGTGTGAAAAATTCAGTTTTGAATGTTACCATGTTATTAACTTAATTTACTCCATGTTGTTAATTACAAAAAAATTTGAAATTATTTGAAATTTTAAATTACACATGAACCACATCCAAAAAAAAAAAAAAAAACATGTTATTAACTTGATTAATCCATGTTGTTAATTACAAAAAAATTTAGAAATTATTTGAAATTTTATTACACATGAACCACATCAAAAAAAAAGAAAAGAAAAGAAAAGAAAAGAAAAGAAAAGAAAAGAAAAGAAAAGAAAAAATGTGTGTTGGAATGGATGGAATTTAATTATATTCCTTTTAATTTATGACTTGTAATTTCTAAAAAAAAAAAAAAAAAAAAAAAAAAAATTCCAAATTTATGAGACCTACATATGCATTTCTTTAAAAAAAAAAAAAACGTGATCAATTTTTCATGCTACTATGGTTCAACAAAAATATATTCGTGTTAAACAACAAAATTCAGTCCCAAAAGTGTTAGAGATATGGGGAATGAATATATAATGAAGAAGTTTGTTAACACTACTATAACTTCATGAATATTTGTACAGAAATTATTTTTGACACATAAATAAATACCTGGGTTCAAAATGACCCGAACATGAAGGCTTTTTAACGTTTGGTTTTGTTTTGTTTTTTGTTTTTTTAATGGCTACATCTCTTAAAAAATAATTGTAAAAAATCTGGAAAGTGTAGTTTCATTCCCTTACTAAAATCTATTTTTTTAATGTATCTCTTTTGGATCAAAATGGACCTGAATGCATTATGAGGATAAATAATATAGTAATGTCCTTGTACCTGTGTCTCCAGGAGGCCCTGGGTATCCTGGTCTGCTCTCTCCTTTATTGCCCTTAAATCCCTGCGGGCCTGTGTCCCCTACAAGAGTGCCAAACATGTTATGCAATTAAAACACAAACCCAAAGCCAAATCCATTTACATAATCTGGAAGTGTTACAGCCAGACGTCTCTGTTACCTTTGACTCCTGGAGGTCCTTGGATGCCCGGAGGTCCTGGGTAGCCCTGAGCGCCGTGTCTGCCAGGATAGCCAGGGGCCCCACCGGACCCTTTAGGCCCTGGAGCTCCAGGGGGTCCTGGGGGTCCTTTAACGGCCTCACAGTGTTCACAGCGCTGAGGGCTCATTGTCTGCAGTAGCTGCGGCAGCTGATCTGATGGAGATGCATTACAGTGGAGATTACTGAACACTGACGGATGCACTAGGGGTCATATGATGAGAAATCAAAATTTACTTGACCCTCACTGTAATATGAAAACACAGACTAAAAACATTCACCCAATCTATTTTCATATGCACCTTATTGCACTATAACTGATTCATCCATGCATTTAAAATGCAATCAATTTTTTTAATCAAAATGTCAATCTTCTGGTGAAACAACAGACTCTCTGGTGATTTATGCAGGAATTGCTTGCATTTAGATCCTCCTCCATCCAATTAATGAATGGTAGACAGAACAACACCCTACTTTTTATGTCTTGCTAATCTATTTCTCTCATATATACATCATAATATGGAAGAAAGAGTCTATCACTACTTCCGTTATATCACTACTTAATGTCTGGCGTCAAATTCACGAATATACCACCGTCATTTATGCAATGCCAAAACATGTCCAGTTTAATTCTATGAGTTGGAAAAGGGGAAGAAAATGGTCATGAGAAAACTCATGAGACTCATGAGACTGTTTTGTGGCAAAAAAAAAAAGAAAAAAAAAAAAGAAATGTGACTAAAACTGCTGTGTTCCAAGAGTCAAGTGAAGTAAAAATAAATCCAAAATGGTGGACAAAGCAACAGAAAAGTTGATAGTAAAATATAATTTAGTCGATATTGAAACATCAATCAAAATCAGTTCACTGAATGTTTATATATGGTATGTATTTGTGAATCCAGGGTCATTTGAAAAATGTGCCTGTGCAACTTTTCTGCATAATGATATTTTATTGCTTCCTGCACATTTTGTGACACTTTCAAAGTGAAACATCCAGTGAGTGACACTAAAAACATATTTCATTTGATCAAAACAGATAAAAGTGAATCTGGTTGTGTTTTATTATGTTGGCCACTGTATGTATTGCAGCAGTTTGAAAAATTAAAAGTCTGGTGCATGTCATTAAAAGGTTATTGTTTTATCAAGTTTGAAAATAGCATAACACTTATCCTAAACCTAACGAATAGTGTTAACTAAAGCAAACATGAGAAAAGGACACATTTGCCATTTTTGCTTGTTTAGCTTGATAAAAGTCTTTGAGATCTTTTATCATGACTCATATTTCATGGGACTCACAAGTGCAATGCTGTACCAGGTGCGCTACAGAGCAAGTTTACTCTGTTAGAAAAGCCAGATGTATGGAGCTTGATATGTGATGTGAATGTCAAAATGCATTCGTTTACAATTTGTCTTTATTAATTGAGAATTTGTCCCTGTAATCACAATTTGTGTGAAAAGGAATAAGAGTTATAAGTGTTTTCCTGCCACTAGTGTTCATTTCAGCTGGAAACTGGAGTGAATTTACAGTCAAACCAAAAGTGATTCAGACACCAGATATAATTTTTGATATATTTTTTACTAGTGGGTGCAGGACACTATAGTTGATTTATGTAAGTGAGGATAGCAAAATAAAGTAAACTGTGACATATCCTACCCGAAAATTCTTCATACAGTGGACTACCAGTAAAATTGATAAAAATTTGAGACCAAAAATTTGATTTGACACTTTGACCTGACCATGTTTTTTTACATACCTTTCTATCAAAGTTATCTGACATTATCAAGATGAATTTGTTCAGACACAGTTTAACTCTTGAGTTCTTGTGAGAAAATGTGAGAAATGTTGAAGGTGTCTGAATAAATTTTGGTTTGACTGTATGTTTAGGTACATTTTTGGGATTTTGCACAAATGTATGTAGAGGCATGTTTTCCCAATGAGTCTATATTGTTTTTTTTGTTTGTTTTTTTATTATTTATTTACTTACTTATTTATTATTAGATTCGTAACATCATACAACGGCTAATCTTCAGCTTGTTTTCCATTAAATATTCACTTTGGATTAATCTATTTTTGGAGTTCACTCCACATAACAAAAGTCACAGACAAGTTTGTGTAATCTACAATTCTGTTTCTGGCATTTCTAATTCATTTCTGTGGTATCCACAAACAATTCAACTATAATACAACTCCTACATCAGTGATGTCAAGGCTATAATGCGGTTGAATATTGAGAAACACGATTGGAGTTGACTCCTGACTCCGTTGGAGAGATTGTCGTCTCCTCATGATAAAAACATCTCTGCCAAAGTACAGTAGAGCATTTCCGATCAGTCAGTTTTAAGTTTCCGTGATGGTTAGGCCTCATCTAGACAAAATGCAGTGAGGCAGCTCACTAGATTTATAAGTGGACCACAGGGAAAAAAAGAAAAATGCTAACAGAATGTACGATATGACCCCTTTAATTCAAAGCAAACTGTAAAAACTCTGATAGCTCAGCAAGTTTCCGTAACAAAAGCTCCTTTCTTGTGAACTTTGCTTTTATCTAACAGCTTTAATTGGACGCCGCATGCTATTCTGGGCTCTTTACGTATCAGGCTCGTTCATATTAAAAAAGAGAAAAGGAAAAGCTCCTTGGGCTCTTTGTTCTCGAGAGAATAATGACCTTGAACAAGGTCGGATACTCACTTCTCAAAATGTCCCCACAGAGTTTTATTAAGTACTCCTCTGAGGGAGGCTTACCCTGAAACACACATTGAGTCACTCATTAGATGGTGTTGCTACATGAAAAACACATAGAGCTTTCAAAGAAACTAAAGGCTTCACAGATAACAAAGGAAGAAACAAAAAAGAAACTCAATTACACAGTCTTGACCTCAGGCCTTGTGGTTTCTTTCATAACGGCTTTCATGAATCAGTGCAAATGATGCATCTTGACATTGCCCCAGCCCATGCCATACTTTGTTTACAGACGCATTTATTTCTTTTGAAAGGAAAAACCTGGTGGCTATAACAGAAATTTTAATTGCCATCACGTAGTTGTGAGAAATGTAAGAGTACTCACAGGCTTCCCTGGAAAGCCCGGAGCCCCAGGCAGCCCTGGCAAACCGTCCTGACCGGGGAATCCACGCGGCCCCACTACACCGATGTGTCCCATGTCTCCCTTCTGTCCATCAGGACCTTTGAACCCAGTCTCACCCACTGTACCTTTCTGGTAGATTCAAAACAGCACAATGAAAGCCTACTGTATGCTTGCGTTCATATTCTTCATGCAAGTGAGACTTTGCATTTAACAGCAGAGCAGAGATGCACAATTAATTCAATTAAAATCATGTCATGGCCTTGTGTGATTACTGAACTGTGAAAAGGGGGCGTGTTAAATGAACATTTAAATGCATTGCATGCTGCTCTGTTCTGTAGCGTACTGTACATGCTCTAAGCATGCTTGCTCTAAACGTGGTTTGCTTATGACATGATTTGTGAATGTATTTGGATAATTTTTATATAATATTTTCTATAATTAATCTATAATAAATTATAATAAAATATTTAATATTTAGAATTTGCTTTTATTTTTTGTTTTCATTATATTTTTCATTTAATGTTTTTGTTACATGATGGTTTTTTATTATTTATTTATTTATTTTTATATATATATATATTTTTTTTTTTTTGCATTTTGCATTTTAGTTTCATTTTAGTACTCAGACGTACATTTTCAGTTACAGTAGTTGCCAAGGCAACATTTGTAATTTTCATTTTCATACTCCTTGCTCTAAATGTCTTTTTTTAATGACATGATTTGTGAATGCATTTGCATAATTTTTCTGGAATTTTACAGAAATATATATTGTATAATATAATCTAAATAAAAATAGGTTATCTATCTATCTATCTATCTATCTATCTATCTATCTATCTATCTATCTATCTATCTATATATCTGTCTATCTGTCTGTATGTATGTCTGTATGTCTGGCTGTCTATCATATACAGTTTTAGTAGTATTTAATATTTTGAATTTGCTTTTATTTTTATATTTTCATTTTATTTTTCATTTTAGTTTTTTTTTTTTTTTGGTTACATGATTCTGTGATATACATATATATATATATATATATATATATATATATATATATATATATATATATATATATATATATATATATATATGTCAAAATCATATATCGTAATTTATTTATATTTGAATTGTATTTATTAATTTTAGTACTTAAACTTACATTTTCAGTTAGTTGCCAAAGCAGCTTTTGTCATTTTCATTTGAATTTTTAAAGTTTTTCATCTGATATTTATATTTTGTTAGCTTTCTTTCAATTAACTAAAAACGGTTATTTGTTTTAGTCAACAATTACAACCCTGATAATATGCCACCATATTCAAATAGACTGAAAAATAAATCAGATTTTAATGCTTGTTGTTGAGCAGCAGTATGAAATGTTAAATGTTTTTCATATCAAAGATTAAATCGCAAATCACAATATTTGTCAAATCGTGCAGCTCTAGTGTGGAGAAAACATACAGTACAGAAATATTTAATGAACACGTTCAGTTCCTCTGGAGGAAAAATACATCCTTTTAAAGGAAGCAACTGATTTGCATATGTCTGCTACTGATTTGCCCATGAACACAAAATAATAAATATACAAAGGAAATTTCCTCTAGTTTACAGGGCATCCAGTTTGCCGGTTTGCTCTGACAGCATGCTGAAACCAGCTTAGTATAACTGTCAAGCTGTCAAACGTAAACACTTTGTGGACGACATGCTTCGAAGCACTCAGAAGTGCTCTGCTGTCCCATGTTACTCCCTTCAGGAGGTGGAGACGGTGGTGTTTCTTCTGTAAATAGGCAGGAATGGTTTAAATGTGAACGAGCCGTGTAATTCTACACACCTCTCCTTTGCTGCCTCTGGGTCCCACTTCACCCTGGTTCAGGAAGAACGAGAAAGAGGAAACTTTTATGATAAAATCAGAGAGAAAAATTCTGTTATTAAACACACAGACAGGCTCAATATTCACAGCAGGCGACAAGAAGAAAAGCTTTTCAAAGCCACAGCCAGGGAAACCCCACCAAATGATTCTCAAGCCCTGCATGTGTTTGCAGACTGAATCACATAAAGACACGCCGACAGAAGCTGGACATTTCAGTGTCGGCACATCGGACACTTCGGACTACAATAATGTGTACGAGTTTGTACAAGCAAGCAGTGAAGGGTTTTCCTATGACTTTGTTCAAGAAGTAGTAGCACAGTTATAAAACTCAACTGATTTTACAGTATGCAACTTTTGTGGCAGATAAATGCTACTCTGATTGTAGATATAAGCTACATAAACAGTTGTTTAGTTGTAACAGTTCTATATTCAAAAAGATATTCCATCCTAAATGTCTTTGCCCATATGGAAATGTAATATATGATGTATATTGCCCTATATGAAGAGAGTTATTGCCATATATGTTACCTATAAGGCCATATATAGCTTTCACATATGTACATTTTGGGTAGATAAAAATATAAGTGCACACGCACACACACACACACACACACACACACACACACATATATCATAGTTACATTTGATGCTTTTCATATGGTATTATATGTAGCAACTATACATGTCAACAATATATATTATTTATATATGCAACTTTGTCAAAACAACATATAAACAAAAAAACTATATGTTTATATGTTTTTGCAATGAATTACATGTCTATCTTTTATATTTAGTTATATAAGTATATAGTATATAGTTATATAATATCAACATTTACTTTAATTAGACATTTTTAGATGATATATGCGATGTGTCTAAAAATGTATTATACATATACATATTTGTATGGACTAGATATATATGCTAATATTGTTCCCATTTCTAATAGATTTCATATATGTTTTTACTTGTATTTCAATGTATTTCATATATGGAAATTGATGTTTCATAACAGAGATATGAAGTCCTGTTTTGATTTTTATGCGTCATTTTCTACTCTTGACACAAATTACTACATACAGTATATTATATTTGCGTATATGGGTGATGTTAATTAACGCTGCTTACAGATATACATGGACCAATTATTTTTTTATTTAAAACGTTTGAATTTATTCCCTCTAAAGATTTCTCACGCGTGTGACTGACAAAAACGTACATTGTTATCTCAAACAAGTGATTTGTGAGTCAGTGTCTGTAACTAAGGTTTCTGGGGATTTATAGAGATTTTTCACAGAAATCAGGAGTTTCTTCTGCAAAGAAAAACATTTTTCAACAGGATTAAAATATTTGAATGTGGCAATTCAGTTCAAGAACTTTCTATACAAATGACTGTAATTATTAAACTTACACTAATCATAAACATCCTACCTAATGAGGTTGCAAACAGGATGAGGAATTATAGGAATAAAGCGTTGATTTTAGTAATAATAATTATTATCGCAAACTGCAATCAAGCGTTTGTGATAACTTTTATGATTATATATATATATATATATATATATATATATATATATATATATATATATATATAATCATTAATTAACCAATGATGATATTTAAATATTTCATATGTCACAAGATCCTTTGTTGTGTAACTTCACTGAATTATTTTAAATTTCAGTTCACTGAATTTCTCTTCCTGTCATTCCAATTCAAGTTCGCCTGATTTACTTCCCTTTTTAAGTTCTGGAAGCTATAGGTTGGCTTTTTTGTCTTGTTGAGGTGCAGTGCTTTAAGAAGATACGACCCCTGTTGGATGAGGAGAGTTTGCACACTTACTGGAAAGCCAGCCAATCCAGGGCAGCCTTTGCTGCCTTTTTCACCCTGTGAATGGGAGGAGGTCTGTGTTAGCAGGAGTCTCAAACTCTGAAAGGTTATCATTAGCATTCACTAACAGCAGGTGGCTCCCTATAACCTTTAGAAGACTGTGTCACATCCGTTTAACTGGGAGACACTGAGCCAGCTACACTTAGGGTGGTGTGCCCTACTGAGACTGCTACACTAAACTACACAAACCATACTGCAGCGGTTCAACTTGCAGTGTAAACATAAGAAAAATCACTAGAAATTACTGATTATAATATTAGGATATCTATGATTTAGTAACCATGTTTTCATAAACCCATTCAGCATTTTTTTCCTGACCAAATTATATTTAAAATATACACAAAATATATGATGTAAACAGTAAAATTCAGTGAAATATATGTTTAAAATTTGAAAAATATATTTAGTTTTGACCTTAATATATCAAAATATATTTCAAAAATGTATTTCATGGTCAAGAAAATACATTTCTAATCTTACAGTAACCTATATTAAGGCTAAATGTGGTTGGAATAGCCTACTAGAGATCAAAAGTAGATTTATAATAATTTAATAATTAATAATTTTATATATATACAGTGGTGTGAAAAAATTGTTTGCCCCCTTCCTGATTTTTTTATTTTTTTGCATGTTTGTCACACTTTAATGTTTCAGATCATCAAACAAATTTAAATATTAATCAAACATAACACAAGTAAACAAAACATGCAGTTTTTAAACACCCAGGCCTGATTACTGCCACACCTGTTTGCAATCACAGAAATCACAGGACCTGCCTGACAAAGTGAAGTAGACCAAAAGATCTTCAAAAACTACACATCATGTTGAGATCCAAAGAAATTCAGGAACAAATGAGAAAGAAAGTAACTGAGATCTATCAGTCTGGAAAAGCTTATAAAGCCATTTCTAAAGCTTTGGGACTCCAGCGAACCACAGTGAGAGCCATTATCCACAAATGGTGAAAACATGGAACAGTGGTGAACCTTCCCAGGAGTGGCCTGCCAACCAAAATTACCCCAAGAGCGCAGCGACGACTCATCCAAGAGATCACAAAAGACCCCAGAACAACATCCAAAGAACTGCAGGCCTCACTTGCCTCAGTTAAGGTCAGTGTTCATGACTCCACCATAAGAAAGAGACTGGGCAAAAATGGCCTGCATGGCAGAGTTACAAGATGAAAACCGCTGCTGAGCAAAAAGAACATAAAGGCTTGTCTCAGTTTTGCCAGAAAACATCTTGATGATCCCCAAGACATTTGGGAAAATACTCTGTGGACTGACGAGACAAAAGCTGAACTTTTTTGGAAGGTGTGTGTCCCATTACATCTGGCGTAAAAGTAACACAGCATTTCAGAAAAAGAAGATCATACCAACAGTAAAATATGGTGGTGGTAGTGTGATGGTCTGGGGCTGTTTTGCTGCTTCAGGACCTGGAAGACTTGCTGTGATAAATGGAACCATGAATTCTGCTGTCTACCAAAAAATCCTGAAGGACAATGTCCGGCTATCTGTTCGTGACCTCAAGCTGAAGCGAACTTGGGTTCTGCAGCAGGACAATGATCCAAAACACACCAGCAAGTCCACCTCTGAATGGCTAAAGAAAAACAAAATGAAGACTTTGGAGTGGCCTAGTCAAAGTCCTGCCCTGAATTCTATTGAGATGCTGTGGCATGACCTTAAAAAGCCGGTTCATGCTCGAAAACCCTCCAATGTGGCTGAATTACAACAATTCTGTAAAGATGAGTGGGCCAAAATTCCTCCACAGCGCTGTAACAGACTCATTGCAAGTTATCGCAAACGCTTGATTGCAGTTGTTGCTGCTAAGGGTGGCCCAACCAGTTATTAGGTTTAGGGGGCAAGCACTTTTTCACACAGGGCCATGTGGGTTTGGATTTTGTTTTCCCTTCATAATAAAAAACTTCATTTAAAAACTGCATGTTGTGTTTACTTGTGTTATATTTGATTAATATTTAAATTTGTTTGATCTGAAACATTAAAGTGTGACAAACATGCAAAAAAAAAAAAAATCAGGAAGGGGCCAACAATTTTTCACACCACTGTATTTTTTTTTTTTTTTTTTTTTTTTTAATGTATTTATTATTAGAATTTCAAAAATAATGTTTTCCAAACAGGTTACCTAAACACTCCTCCTGTCTGCCATTGGTCATTCAAACACATAGCTCCGCCCCAAACTCAAGCCATTGGTTGAGCTGCTGCTGGCCAGACACTCAAACAAACAGCAATGATATCCAGCATTTACACTTTATGAGAAACCAGCCTCTAATGTCTTATTTCTACTAGTCTCTGTATACAGAGATAAGATATCAGACCATCACAGATTTTAACTTCCAAAAAATGACACAAATCACTTTGAAGAGTGATAAAGTTAAGCTTTTCCACTAATTTCGTACTACAGCTATCATTACGGCTTGAAAACATCTAGGTTAGAGTTATATTTTGAGATCAGAGACGAATCTGAATTTGTGTTGAAGCCAAATGCAAACCTTTGATAAATCACATACAGTATTAGTCAAAAGTGTTTTTAAAGTGTGAAGGAAATGACTGGGGATCCACCTGAATGCCTCTGGGTCCGAGTTCTCCTCTCTCTCCCTGAAAATAAGAGAGAAACACAGACTTACTTCCACCTCTGTGCAGCAGAACACTCTTCTTTAGCATAGCAGTCAAAAACCACATTTAATGAGCTGAAAAGCCAGTATATCATGCATATCTTCCACACAAGCAGTCATTCAGCTGATGCTTTATCCAAATGACAAACTGTTTATCTTAATAACTGCATATACAGTAATATGCATGTATGGCCTACATAAAACATCCTGAACTGTGAGCATCATGTTCAACCTCAAGACATCCACATCTCTGCTGGAAACTACAGTGAAATCAGGTGTTTCAGAACATGAGAGCTGGTTTCTGGAAAATCCAGGTCATATCAGCTTAAACCAAGTAGCAGGAACTAGATGGTTTACCATGTTTTACAGCACAGGTGCAAACTTAATATGGTTTCGCAGGGTTTTGCATTGGGGGATTGTGTTTCTTTACTGAGTTCAAACATTTCAGGTGCTTAATTATTCACCTGACAAACACTTTTATCCAGAGTGACATCTTATCAGCACGTGTGTCTCTCGGAATCAGATCCATGACCTTGCTGTCTCTAAAGCCATGAATAACTTCATTTCTGCATTGGGTTGTTTATTACTATTGTTTATGGTCACTACGTTTTTTTTATTTAATACTTTTATTCAAATAGGATACATTAAATTGATTGAAAGCGGCTTTACATTGTAACAAAATAATTATATTTCTAATAAATGCTGTTCTTTTGAACATCAAAGAATCTTTAATGTTTATATTTTTAAACGTTTTTAATCCATTTATATAAGTCCCATTTATGTGCATATGCAAATTAATTAATTAAAATACACTGCCATTCAAAGGTTTGGAGGTCAGAGAAATGAATACATATACTGATCAATGATTCATTAAAATTATCAAAAGTGACAGTAAGGACATTTATAATGTTACAAAAAGATTTCTATTTCCAATAAATGCTGTTCTTTTGATCTTTCTGTTCATCTGTGAATCCTAAAAAATAAAATGTATGATGGTTTCCACAAAAATATTGTGCAGCACAACTGTCTTCAACATTGATAATAATCAGAAATGTTTCTTGAGCAGAAAATCAGCATATTAGAATGATTTCTGAAGACTGGAGTAATGATGCTGAAAATTCAGATTTGATCACAGAAGTAAATTATAGTTTAAAAGATTTTCACATAGAAAACAGCTGTTTTACATTGTAATAATATTTCACAATTTTTGTGTATTTTTGTTCAAATATATGCAGCCTTGCTGAGCAGAAGAGACTCGTTCAGAAACATTAAAAAATCCTCCCATGCACGCAGGTGTTTAATGGTGTTTGTCAGACAGCAGTGTTACCTTGTGTCCTTTAAATCCATGAAGGCCCATGGCACCCTGAGGCCCTGGAAATCCCAGCTCGCCCCGCTCACCCTGTGAGATTCACAAAACCTCCGAGAATAAACTCTTCACCTCACTCATCCACACAGCTCTGAATGCCAACCTCACAACTACATCACTAATCTAAGCTACAAAAGACGAAAGACTCTTACCTTTTGACCTGCGGCTCCAGGAATACCTGCGTCTCCTTTTTCTCCTGCGTTTCCCTGAACAGACAACAGTTAGAGTCAACATCCACAAACACACACATATAGAACTCCTCCATTAAAACAGCTTAAAGAAGCCATTTGTTTCCATAGACCGATAAAAGACCATTAATCACTCGAAATATTAAATGAAATACTGTTACAAAACTGCCAACCTAAATGATTTTGTTCAGCGTGCTTCTATAATCCATTTGATAAGGGCACAAATCCAGGAGCAGAATAAATGTAATCTCAGCACAGCTATTCCCACCTGATTCAAATCAAGGTATTAGCATAATTGCTAAAGTTGATGTTTGGAGCAGACCAACCTTGGGGCCGCGGAGTCCATCTGCTCCGGGGGGCCCTGAAGGCCCCTGCGCGCCCTGAAGGATTTAATCAGAGAGGATGCAGAGTTAAAGAAGCGCCGAACGCTGATAACACACAACGGCAGACTGCAAATAAAGTTTCAGAGCAACTCCAGAAGACTCTTATTTGACCAAAATAGGAAATGCACTCACTTAAATTAAAAAGCACAG